>JAWMAG010000031.1:22847500-23597500 GCA_037013455.1 Ceratitis rosa
AAAAAAATAGAATAAAATAAAATAATTTAATTAAAAAAATAAAATAAAGTAAAATAAAATAAAATAAAATAAAATAAAGAAAATAATATAAAAAAATAATATTAAATTAAATAAAATGAATAAAAGAAGAAGTTGCTGTATATATTTTTTCTAGACGAGCGATTAATTTATGTTTGAGTAAAAAAAACTCTAAACTCAGATTTAAATCTAGAATAGGTCTCGAAATTATATGCACGTTTGCTTAGAAAATATGCACCGAAAAGTTTTATAGAGTCAATAATTGCTGCTCATAACAGAAAAAGTAAAAGCTGTTAACTTGTGTATGTTTGAGCGTACAAACAGTAAAAATTTTACTGTTAGACTACTAAAGCTGCCGCTAAAGCACGTAGCATATAATGATTTCATTTCACATTTGGGACATAGATACATATGTGTGTGTGTAATCTTTGTTTGATTTAAACCAAATGTTTGTATGTGAGAACAAACATAGACATACTAACAACTATTTTAATGTGTTGGTATGTGTGTAAATATGTGATTAGTTAAAATTTGTTTTCACATTAATATCAGCACGCAGCTTTATAAATAGATATACTCGTACATACTTGTATGAATGCAGACGTTTATATGTAGCATATACTAAAACTTAATAATTAATTAAGACATGCGCCAATTAATTTGGTTTATAACTTGTGTAATAATAGCAAATAGTACTAGCAACTACTACAAATCACCGTTATTATAATTATAACAAGTATAAATAAACATTATTATAGATAGCATAAACTCGCATACATATTTCTATCTACAAATTTATGTACAATTCCTACACATATATTTGACATATTAATTTGGCAAATTATTTAAATTGAATAATACATAAACATATACATAAACATAAACAAGAAAAGAAATTGTAAAATATTTTCATTTTATGTACGTACACATTACATATATAGTATAGGCATACATGAATTCATACATATGTATAATTAAATGCAATACTTTTTAAGTAAAAGATATAATCTGTGATAAATATTATATATATATTATATTATATGTATAAAATATAAAATTCCTAAACACTAACATATGCACATACATATGTAAGTTGTAAGCGAATGAAAAAATTATTTAAATAATTATTTTTTAAGCATTCTTTAAGACAAATTACTTATAAATTAAATTAAAAATTTAAATATTGTTAATTCACAAAATTTATTATAAATAATTAATTCTAAGTACACTTACCATTCAAATTTAAATAAAGAAATCATATACTATAAAAAATTTAAAGATTTTCCATTTTTTGATGCTGGAAGTTATTTAATAATTCCGAGTACCAAGAGGAGTCGATGCAGTGGTTGAAATATGGGGAAAACCCACTAAAAAAAATTCAAAAAAGAAAAGTCGGTGTTGAGGACTATGGCTACAAAAATTGGCATCCACCCCACAGTCCCCACCTGGCTCCTAGTGACTTCTTCCTTTTATCAAAATGAAAAAAAGGAGTTACGGGGAAGAAGATTTTCAGCCGACAGTGAGATGAAAGCGGCCGTAGAAACCCCTTTTGAAGAGTTATCTAAGGAATACTTTTTGAGGGGTATCAAGGCATTATATTCACGATGAGAATGGTGTACTTCACTTGAGGGAGACTATTTTGAAAAATAAGAAACATAAAACTATATATCAGTTTCATTAAGTACTTTAGGTCGCGAACTGATCAGCCACTGATCGAGTTCCAGACGAATGCTTTCAGCTTAACTACTCGTATCTATCGTGATTATGGCTTTTCAACGTTTTTTCTTCTACGCGGAGAAAATCTATTAAAACTAGTTTTGATTAGTTATAAGTAATTGGGTTAGATGATAGGAAACTAGTGGTTTTTAGAGCTAGTACTACTGAAAATCATATACGGTTATTTTTCTGTGGCCAAGTATATCACCTACAACTAATTTACGAAGTTCGATAGTGAAGGCCGATAGTAGTTATGAAGGTATATTGGGTATGAACGTAGAAATTTTGCTTGCATAACGTGAGTGCATTGATAGCACTAGTAGAAGGCATTACTTGCCATGCCATCGATCACTTCCGTCGGAACGCACAAAAAAATGATTCAAAAGCTTCCTTCACAGTGATTTTTCGATACACTTTTTTACATCAGCATGACCCACAGTACTCGGCGGCAGAGCCTATCTCCCAATGTACATTTAACACTTCTTTTATACTCTCGTGTGTGCAACATCAGCGGCCAAATTTGACAAGAATCCATCGACTTCCATCGCTTTTTTTTTGCTTGACGGAGATTTGAAGCTTTCGCTTTACGAGTACATCAGAAAAGTTCGGCAGTAGTATGCCCTAAGCTCAGAGTACCTAGTATTTTGATGTAGCTGTCATTACAATTGAAAATTTTTACCCGCAGCTGATTTTGCTTTCGATTACACAATGTTTTACGTAGTTGTGGGCTCCAAGCGTAAAACTTTCTTAAGCGAGTTATGCTTTGTCCCTGAGTTACCACTTGTTTCAAGGACGACAAGCAATTACGGCTACCAAAGTACCAGCCGAAAGATAGCAAGAAGAATATTTCGGAATTTGGCAACCCATTTTTCCAATTCATTTTTATTATAAAAGTTGAACCTTGACATTGATCGCCTCGCGAATTTTTGGCAAACTTCGATCTGTTTGAGGTAATTTGGACCACTTTTCGGCACATATTGGAGTGCGTCTCAGCCATGGGTCGACACAAGTTGGTTCTAAAGATACTCAAGAGTTAAAGGTTCATCCGCATAAACACGGCCTTCAAAGCAGCCGCACAAAAAAAGCCCAAAAGTGTCAAATCGCACGATCTCGGTGGCCAATTGGTAATCATATTTTGACAGTGACAGTCTCGCAGTTGTCGTTATCAAAGAATACACCTCCGTACCAAAGAGCGCAACAGAAGGTGAGTTTTTGTTTTTAAAGTCTAATGGCCTCTCTTCAATTATTAGCGGATTCTCGGAGCATTAAATGCGAAAAGTTTACTCATTTACGTATCACCCGAGTGAGAAATGCGCTTCGTCACTGTTCGAAAAATCGCCGCTCAAATATCCGACGCATGTTCGGCATTGTTCATGGTCAGCTGCCTACAGTTGTTGTATGTGCTCGGCTATATATGGAGGAAGGTACAAGTCCAAGGGCAAATTACGTCATAATGTTTTGTAAGAAATTTCCCACAACTTGTGAACATCGAGAAATAGACACAATCGGGTCTTAGGTTACACTTTCACTTACATTGGCGATATTTGTGATGGAACGAGCAAAACGATGATGCACAGGGCTTACAATATCTGTAACTGATTCAGTTTCTTTAGATTTTTTTAAACTTTACCAATTGCTTGACTAGTTGAACGACTATATGCATCATCAGCTTCTCTTGAAGCACGAAACGTAGCGACATTTGAATCATCACCCTTTTTGTAGTAGATTTTAACAATTTTAACGCGCTGTGCGATTGTTAAGCGATGCATTTTCACAAATACCTGACTTTTAACTAAAAATAAAAAACAAGTTTGGTTTGACACTTCAGTTTGACAGCGAACAAAATACAACCTTGTACTTTTGAAACCACGAAGTGGATAACCCTAAACACACTTTACAAACCACAAATCTCTACATTATTAAGTGACTACATTTTAAATTATTATAATTAATACGGATAAATATTATAAACAACAACAAACAATATTTCACGGAATAACAGCGTAAGTAATGTAAAAAAAAACTCTGAAATCTCACAAAAATACCAGGAAGGCTGAAGAGATCATTTAGCAAGATGGAAACTAAGACTTTTTAACTGCGTTTTAAGTGCGGTTTTGTAGCACAGCAGCAGCCAGATTATAATGTTTTCATATCAAATTATTATGCTATTATATAAATGTTTAGACAGAGAGAGAGAGAGAGGGAGGGAGAGATAGAGATAGAGAATAAAAATAAATAGAAAAGTGAAAAATTAATCGTTTCGATGTTTTCTTCTTTTTTTCTTGGGTTGGGTTAGCGAAAGTCATCAGCGTCAGCGTAAACGGTTAGGCACCACTCACAGCAGGCGCGTGAGAGATTCATGGCATTCATGGCACTTTCAAGCGGATCAAATTCAAACAATGCTGAGAAGTGGAGATAAATAGCCGAAGATAGATACTTAAAGGTTGTTATTAATGTCCGCCTGTGTGTCTATATATGTATGTATGTATGTGTGCGAAGGAATTTACGTACTAAATATCATTAATAGTTGTGACCAACAAGTCATTGATGGAATAAGAGACCCGATGAAGTAGATGAACTCAGTGTGAGTATCGCGAGTATGTGCGATATTAATAGTAGACGCGGCAGTTAATCATTGCTGGAGTGCTTTGTGTATGAAAAGTCTGAGGGACGCGCTCCAACAGCGCAAATAAACCATTAAATGCCACAAAAGCAAACAATAAAAATTAAAAACGCATTCATTTAACCGGCAAGTGGCCACTGAAAGCCACCGAAATAGGCTACAGACAATCGGACAGGGCTGACTACAGAATCCGTCAAGTGCCACGTACAAACAAACAGATGTAGCGAGATTCATTGGAAAACCAGTAGCCGTTGCTTATGACAGTTGAAAAATGACAACTAATCAGTTTTAGGCTTCTTTGTTAGTATCTCCTTAGTAGAGGTAAGAGAAATAATTTTTTTAAACACCACGTATGAGGAGATACACATGAGTTTGGCTGTTATGACATGTAGGTAAGCCAACTTCCAAATAAATTGTGGTTAAAAGCAATGCTGCGCGAAGGCTATGCTAACCGAAACTGTAATCGGAACCGAAGTTTTAAATTTTCCAATATTGAATCGGCAACAATAAATTGTGGTGTAAAACAATCAGGGTTTCAATGCTCTGGGATACTAAGCTATAATGAGTATTTCCTCATTTTGCTGATCGCTCTTCGCAAATATCAAAACGGTTTCTTATTCTGCATCACATTGGCTATGGCCGGAACTTCCTCTTCCACTACTTCCACAGGCAAGTGCTGCCTCGAATACGTGCAGAGCTAGAATATTTTTGTCATTCCGGATGGCGTGACCTAGACCGTCATGCAGCTGATCGTTCCATAATCTAATCGCTGTGCTCTCTGCAGTCTTCTCTCGAATACTCCTAAAGCCGGCTTACCGAAGGTATAGCAGGTTGAGACTGGAAGAGTCTTTGGTCTGTGTTTGTCGCAAGAGGACTTTGCTTTTCAATTTGCCTACTTTCACGGCTGACTTTGTTATTGAAGCTTTTGCTGGTTCCTTCGATAAACGGAATGATCTATAATTTCATAATTATAAGAGCTCAGTCTGCCGTTTTCGCCGTTGTTTTTTTCACAAAACCTTTGTCAGCAACTGTTAGTGCTGATTCAACGGCTTTTGTCATCTCTCTATTACAAGCAGTACTCAAATGGGTTCTCAGATTGGCGCTCAATATTGTAGCTAAGTGTCAATTAGCACGTTATGACCTTGAGTATGGATCGAAAACTATAGTCGGAGCTTTCGGAAAACGAGCTTTTAGAAAAGAGCTTTTGGAAACCGAGCTTTCGGAAAACGAACTTTCGAGAAACGAGTTTTCAGAAAAGAGATTTCGAAAGCCGAGCTTTCGAAAATCGAACTTTCAAGAAAAGAGCTTTCGAAAAACCGAGCTTTCATAAACGAGCTTTCATAAACGAGCTTTCGGAAAACGAACTTTCGATAACGAAAACAAATACGGCATCAACATGAAACCGAGTGCTGCACGATCCACCAAATAATAATCATTCTCTAGTTCTTTACGTCTAGTCGGCGATTTAAGTCTTTATCAAGAAGCTATCAGAAAGAAGCCAAGAATTTTTATTTAGGAGACAATACCTCCTTATTTACGAGACGTAGTCTATTTGCACTAGAGACGCTGTAAAATGAATGATTTACACCAAGGGAATCACACGCCATAGACAGCCAAAGGAGGAGCTGAAATAATACCAGAAGCTATATTTACCGCAGCCAGGGAAGAGGTTGGTGCTAGAGTCTGTGGTATAAAGGCATACTGAAGTATCGAGTTCTTGAAGCTGAAACCACTCTTCAGGTAAGGAAGCGACGAGAAGAAACCGAGTTACAATCTCTCGTTCGACATTGCATTCAGCAAATTATAAACAAAAAAGATGTAGACTCAAAATTCCCTCTACAGGGACGAGACTGAGTACTGAGAAAGAAGAAAGAAGTAATGTTTATCTCCCTCTTCGAAAGAGGCATCAATAGCAAACAGTCTCAGTCTTATTTGCTAAGAATGTTCCGAGGATGCGTTCCACAAAAGACGAGTCGCAACAGAAACTCTTAAATTAACACAAAATTTTAAAAATTTCTTCATTCAAAACCGCTACATCTCCAAAGCATCTCTACCAAGAGCGGTCAAGCACATTTCTTATTCCTGAGAAAACTCCAACAACAGCGAGTGAGCGATAGCAAACGGACACTTGCAATTGCCGAAGGATGGACGCCGGCTTGCTGGTGTATGTACGTGTATGTAGGAGTATATGCATATAAATGTGCTGCTATAAGTAAATGTGTGGGGATAAGCTGATGGAAAAAATGATGACACAACTTATCACATTGTCGGGATCTTAACTCAATGGGCTCAAAGCAATCATAATCATCATCGCGAGAAAATCAAGCAAATGCAGGCAGCAGGTAGAAACAGCAGACCACAGCATGGCAGGAGCGAGAAGCAGCAGTGATGTCAGCCACCGTTGCATCAATGAACGCAACGCACATTGTGTGACGCGCAGCTGTGGTAGGAGGCTGGATCGACAGGAGTCACCGCACAGTGGTCATAAGTACCTATTCACCTCATATCACACATTTTGCTGAGTACTACATATTGTATATACATGCGTACATACATATATACACGTTTGTTGATCGTTGAGATTTTCTTCTCTGCACTTACTCCTCAAAGTGTTCTTCTTCTTTGAATTTTTTTAATACGCGATCGTCACACGCTCTTACTTGAACGCTGAGCTCACACGCATACTATCGCTATCATTCATCAACGCAAGTGGCGGTGGCTCTTTTGCAGCGGTCGGTATGACTTCACCTGATGATCATTGAAAAAATTACCGTCATTAATAACACAAAAATAAAGGAAAGAAAAGAAAAGAAGGAGAATGAAAAAAAAAAAATGATTAAAAAAGAAAGCGATAGCATGCATACATATTTAATTCTTTTTTTTTTTTTTGCTTTTTTAGCTACTTTTTTATGTAGACATATATACATACATATGTACATACCTTCATTCATTTGGTCTAAAGTGTTTTTCATGTTCAACTGCCGAGCTTCGCTGTTTGACTTTTTCGCCTTTTTTTCTTTGCATTTTTCCTTCATTTCTTTTTTTTATTATTAATGTGTTTCAATTAATTATATGGGAGTGCGCGCGCAAAACATACTTACATACATACACGTACATACGTAGGCACTTACATACCAGCCAACTCTGCATGCCTATTTAACAATTTTGTGACATTAGAAGAAAAGGATTAGTGTGGTAGGCATTCATCTGATATTTGTCACAATTGATTAAGGAGCCACAACAAGCACTTAAGAATTGGTAATGGATTGAAAATATTTTTTTTTTTTGAGTTTTTTATTTTTTTTTGTGCTTTTACTTTTCTCTTGAATTTATAAAATTTCCTAAATTTGGCTTTTGTAGAAATTCAATTAGTGTGAAGTGCCTTTACATACTCGTATTAGAGTTTTCGTAGAAAATACTGCTGAGAAGACATGACAAATTACTTGTCATAAATAATTAGACAAGTGGTTATATTTTACCGAATCGGCTTAGATTTTTTTTTTGTTCGAATTTAAGGATAATACCACGCTTTTGCTGTTGTAGTTGTATGACTACTACTTTTGATGTTACGTTAGATAAATTCTGTATGAATGTGTGAAGTGGTGTTCAACAAAGTGCTTAGAGTAGCCAATGTTGGTACCAAAAAGATATTTCGTTCGCAGGTATATTTTTGCCGTTTTCGAAAATTTTAAATTTTCTCAACATCAAGAAATACCTTTAGGGTCAGGCTCTTATGAAGCGATTGATCTCAATTTTGCATATGTTCCAGGCCAGAATAATAGCTTCTAGGAAAAAGCTACTTTAGAGCTATGCATATCGGTTCAAAAAATTCTTCAAAATTGTCGTAATTTGAATTTAGAAACATTTTTTTATTCTGGCACAATTTTGAAATTAGCTTCTTTTTTTTAAATTTTCTATGAATTTATAAGTATGGTAAATTTTCAAAAAACGGCACTCCATATTGCAAATATATTAAAAAACGATTTTTAAATAAAGTTATCGGTTTTTATATGAATGTATCCATCTAATAATAAATCACAGATTTTATTCGATTAATGTATTAAATTAATGAAAACAAGAAAAAGTTATCGAAACCAACAAAATTTTTTTTTTCAAAAATATCAGTTTTTGATTTTGAAAATTTACGATATTTCATATGAAACGTTTCACGAGGTCTTGAGAAAGAATAATTTTTTGATGTTGAGAAATAAATAGAAATTTTGAGCTTGCAGTACCGAGCTATGTTACTTATATATGTATATGCATATATGCATGTCTCATATATAAAAATCTTATGTGCGCCTGCAAAAATCCAGTAATTTCCAAAACTTTCCAAAAGTTACCAACCGAATGGCTTGAAATTTCATCAGATTGTTCTACGATATGTGGAAAGGGTTTTACGGAAAAAAAATTTCGGGAACTTCGGGACTGGCCTATTCAAAGAAATCTTATTTATGATTTGATTTACTTGAGATTCGGTACAATGGTGTATTTTTGCTTAGATTAACAAGAAGAACTTCTCTCCGGGAAGTGGAGCAGGAACCGACATATTAAAAAAAGTCCAACTGGACTTCTCTCCGGGAAGTGAACTACCGGTGGACCAATGTTATGATAAAAAGATGTCCCATGATTAATTTTTCATACATTCAATAACTATGGGCGACAGCGAAGCATTGCAGGGTACAGCTTGTATATATATATATATTTATATTTATCGATTTATAATCGCTCAAGCGATTTACGGCAGTGCTCTTCTACCAATTTGTGGCATGCGTCTTGATGTTTTCCAAATAATGGAGGAACCTAGTTTATTCTCAACCCTCTCCGAACGACTGATGGATTCTTATGAGGAGCCTTTATTTCATGTCAAAAATACACTTGGAGGACTTGACATTCCCTGACGAGGAGCAACCGCTATTGGAAAAATGAATTTTCTTCAATTTGGATGTTGGTCCAAACAAGACGAACCCTTCAGAATAGCAATATGTAATGCTTACCACTTGTCAATTGCGACCGCCACCATTGTATTTTATTTACATACTTACTTACGTTACTGGCGTAGACACCGTTTAAGTGATTATAGCCGAGTTAACAACATTGCTCCTTTCATGTCTTTGTTTCGCAGTTTGGCATCAATCGGAAATACCAAGTACAGTCAGGTCTCTTCACCTAATCTTTCATGCGGAGTGGATGTCTTCACCTTTCTCTGCTTCCACCGGCGGATACTGGAGCATTCTAATCCATCCGGACCCAGCTCATCGTTCCATCGGCTGTGGTATTCGCCGTTCCCAGCCCGTAGAGGACCATAGATTCTTAAGCAAAAACTTTCTCTCGAAAACTTTTAATGCCGATCCATTAGTTGTTGTCAACGTTCATGCGTCCGCACCATATAGAACTTATTTTTAATGAATCCCAACAAAAAAATAGTCCAACGGAGTCAAATCGTAGCTGTGAGGCGAGCAACTGACATCACTGTTTCTGCTAATTATGCGATTTTCGAACACAGTGCGCAGATATGTGGAAGTGTTATCCCACCTGGTGAAACCACAGAGCGTCCATGTCAGACCTTCGAAAAGACAAAATGCGTCCAACAACTATCGTCAGAAGGAAGAACGAGGGACAGAGATGTCCCACTGGAAGTTTTTTCAGACCTCATGTGACTGTAAAAATACATCGACTTGCGTAAAGTACTCCAAAGTGAAAAAAGATCACTCTCCAAGTAAACAATTAGGCAAACAGGGCAACTGGAACAGCAGCTAACAGGAAACAACAAGCGCGCTAGTGCTCAATGAACGCCAATGGAGGATCAGCCATAGAAAAAACGGAGACCGACCGCGCCAGTTGGATAACTGGAAATGTCAACTGCTCTGAAGTAACAAGCACTTACGGGCGTTCCTAAAATTGATCCACAGGCAGTCTAGAATTCGAATAATTTTCTTGCTGTAGCGGTTTAAGACTTACTATTTTTATCAAATTTCTTCAAGCGTTAACTTAACGATAACCCTAAACCCCAAACCTTGGTCTAACCACTTAGCCGTTGCATCTCCCAAGACGTTTGCCGTTTTATTGACCTGGCATTCACTATGGGTTATGACTAATTTCTATCCCTCTCTCGAAGTTTCGAGCATCAGCAAGGCGAACAATCCGTGTGGAATCTTGAGCAAGAGGTAACCGAATAGCCGCTTCATTACATCCACTCTGACACTCTTCGATGGAAATTTCGACAAATGTATACATTTATACAATTTGAGGGTCGTGAAGAATTAGTTATTCTTGTTAGGTTCAAAAAGCGGAAGGAGTCGAACTGGTACCTGAATACCTGAGCCCTAGACCATGACGAGGAAATGGAGTCCCGTATATAGTAAAGTTATGAGAACAAAACAAAAAACCAATTGAAGAAATTATAGAAATTAACTATTAAACTATTCAAATAAGGAATTACTGTAGGCAGGAATTGACGATCGGAATATAACGATGATCTACTAAATAATGACAATCAAGAATAGGAATATTTCGTCGATGCCAGTGTGACTTATGATCTGATAGCCTTTACATTGGCCAGATAATCAGTATGAGCTAAATCGTCGTTTTTAAATCCGGCTTGGACGCTACTGGGAAAGATCTCTCTAAGTTCGGTGCCAAACGAAATTTCAGACAATATAAAATAATTCCTGTTGTCAAACAAGCAGTAAGTGAACTCATGTACAATATTAGATCATCTATCGTTGTTATAACTTCATAGTGCGCTCAATACCTGCTCTCTGAGAGCACTCATCAGCAAACCGGTATAAGGGAACTGTGGGATGGCATTTCAAACTCCCTATGTACAGCTGCAAACGAAACAATTGGATTTCGGAAAGGTGGCAAAAATAGCTGTTACGATGAGGACTGTCGTGCCGCGGTGGAGAGAAAACATACTGCTTACCTCGATCAGCCACAACACGTGCGGGGTGGGATAGATACCGAGAACTGAAGAGGGAAGCAACACGCGTCTGCAGACAAAAAAGGAAAGAGACCGAGATGCGTGAGTATGAAGAGCTTGAGAAGCTGGCCGACAAAGGTTAACGCTTGAAAATTCTACGAAAAGATACGGCGACCTACAGAAGGTTTCAAGACCGGAGCAAACTCTTGTAGGCCCCAGGGTGGTGAGCTAGTGACAGATGCCCAGAGTATACTGGATTTATGGAGGGAACCTACTCCAACCAGCTGAATGGCAGTGAAGATGAAACACCCGGAGATAGTGAACCCGAAATTCCAATTTAAAATGATGGAAAAATTTTTCAGTTACCCGGCTATGAAGAAATCCGAATAGCAACCGCCCGCTTAAAAAACAACAAAAGCCCACCGTCAACAAACTGATTGGACCTTATCAGTGTGGCTTTAGACCTAGTAAGTCAACCATTGACCAGATATTCACCATGCACCAACTCTTGGAAAAGCCTTCGAGCGTACGAAAAGGAGCTGCCTATATGCCGCTATGTCTGATTATGAAACTTATACGGCTATATAAACTAACCTTAACCAGAACTAAAAGCTCCGTCAGGATCGGAAAGGACTTCTCCGAGAAAAGTTTTGCGAACGATTTATGGCCCTTTGCCCATAGACAACGGCGACTACCGCAAACGATGGAACGATGAGCTGTACGAGCTATACAATGAGAAAAGGAGAGAGGAACTGTAATTGATTCGGCTATAATTGCGTAAGCGGTGCCGACGCCAATAAAGAAGAGGAGGACCTGTGGCTCATGGTGCTATAGTTTATTGTAAAGATTTGAAAAGACCAACGGCTGAAACAAATATATTTCCAAGAGCTTCAAGTCTTAGTTTTGATATGCAAAAGATCATAGTATCACACTCTTTCAAGTTGTAGTTCTAATTGTAGAATTGTTGTGCAGTTCGATTAGGTGATATGTTCAACTTCTCATATTATGAACTCCTTAAAAAATAAGTAAGTAAATAACTTTCACACACTCAATTTGGAGTCAATTTTATTCCAAAAAATTTATATTTTTTAATTTCTTTAGTATTTACATGTACAATAATAAAACTTATTATTTTTGTTGTTTTAGATTTTGGTACACATTAATTGTATTTTATTCTCATCAAATATGTATTTTCTACACTTCGATTTTCTAAAAACACTAAAAATTAATTGTAGCCTAATTCCTTTACACATTTATTTTTGGTTTACACGATAATTAAAATAAAATTTTATATTTGCGAGTATGTATGTGTACATATAAATATGCATCTCTTGCTATGCATAAAAATGTTTACTCAAATACTCATACACATGTCCATCTGTCAACTAATTCCATCAAATTCATCACTCTCAATTGTTTATCGCCTAAAAGTCTCATTTATTTTCGACTATTTGACATTTGATGTGACACATTTAAGATATTATACCGTTAAAACAACTCGATTACTAATCGATGGAATGCAGCAGTTGGAAAAATACAATAACACACCCTAAATGCGGGAGTAAATATTGCGTATAGATTTTTCTTCCAACTCCACCCTTAGAGAGCAGCGCAGCAGCCTACTCTTTAGCCGCTTGGATGCCAGCGTTTATCAATGAAGATCGCTGTGCTTGTTCAATTGGTGGTGCCAATGATTTTTATTGCTCTTCTTTAATTTTTATATTAAACTATGTATGTATACTCAGGCATTATCTTCAGTGTGGCGCCACTTCGAAAATGTGCTCTCGACAGTGACGCGTTGACATTTGACTGTCACGTTTATGTAGTGAGCAGAGCAAAAGTGGAGTCAAATGATGGAAATGGATCACTCGATCAAAGCAGATACAACAGTGTGAATGTATGTACATGCGAGTATACATATGTATGATATTTATATGCATGCATTTCAGGGCAAAAGAGCATCTTCACTGCTGCCTGGAAACTATGCGCAGCTGTGTTGGGGAATTGAAAATCTCCCAAAGAAAAATTTCTTTATAAACGTGTAGAGATCATAAATTTTATTTACACATTTTTCATATTCAGGTATATTTTTGAATTTTTCGAATTTTTGATTTTTTTAAATTTTTTTTTAGATTTTCTCGAATTTTATGAATTCCCCTGACTTCAAATTAATGTTAATTAAATTATGTTAAAAAAAAATTCATTGAAATATTTTGGTGAGTTAATTGCAGTTGACAGCTTGTTGCGCCTGTATGGTGTGTTTTGAAATTAGTTAGGGGCGTGAAATATTACTGTTAGATTTTTACAGAATTTCTTTTGGATTAACTCAGTCAAAAAGGGGAAAAAATAAACAAAAAAAAAAAAAGATTTTTGTTTAATAATAATTTGATTGATGTCTCGGTAAGGCATATTTAGTAAATTTTTATGTTTGTATGAATAAATGCGTATATTATATAGACATACATACATATATACATATGTCTTTAAGTGCCTTACCATCACCCTAAAGCTTTTTTTGTTTATTACTTATTTTTATTTTCATCTAATAAAAATTTAGAAAGCGCCCTCCCGACATTTTTACAGACCAACAACAACAACAACAACAGCACCTAAACTTCTGTTCATCTCCTCCTTGCTGCCATCAATGAGTATTTATGAGTATCATTCACAGATGACTCGTACAGACCATATGCCAAACATGATTCTACAGATTCATAAATCATGTTATGCTGTCTTCATTTTCTGAGATTTGCGTTCAGGTGGGCGTGCGTACAGCAAAAGAAAAACTAACAACAAAACAAAAAAAAGAGCTAGAAAATATTAAATAAATGAAAAAAAACACACAAAATTATTCAAAACACAAACGTCAATAAATGTGAAGACAATTTTTTCACTTAACTCGGTACAAATTAGTGAAGTAACGGTACTTCGTTGTAGATTCGGCTCGGTAAGATAACGATTAAACTTAAGAAATTCGACCACAGGTTTGCTAATCCACACGGTTAAGAGAGCGTCCGTAATCCATGGCTATATTTCCGGGTTTCATCCTTTCCTTCTTGCATCCTCAACGTGGTATTTTGTTATTTCCGAAGAAAACTAGGTATCCTTGCGCCCATCTCCTCCCACAGTTACATGGCTAGCGCAGCATTTAAACTAGACCCTGCTATTGTAGTATGCGCAAAAGTATTCCTTGAGTTGGTTTTCGTGTATCGAATATTGTGGGAGTAACAGTCCTTGACCGAATAAAAATTCCGGCCATTCCTGTATAAAGACCTGACCGTCGCCGAAACTATTGGATTTTAGTCGCCTCTTACGACAGGCATGCCTTACCATGGGTAAATTCTTGATGCCCTAACCTAAGCAGAGGTTTTTATTAAACTAACCGCTCCTCTCGCTCATCTGAGCTACGTGGTTTATGGACGCTTTCTAAGATATGGGACAAAGACCGTTTATTGTGGTAACGTCTTAGGGCTGTCTCTTCAGGAAAGAGATTTCAGCAATCCCTACATATACTGCTGACAGTCTCTAGAGCGTAAATAGTTCGCGGATAGAGATATGTGCCAGACAAGTAGTTGGTGGCAGAACTAAAAATCATATGCGTGACCACGGCCAGGTAAACGATAACCGAAGGGTTAGTACTGCTTACGATATTCGGTAGGTCAGGTTCGAGTCTCGGTTCGGCCAACATTCAAATTTACGGAAAATTAAGTTTACCAACTGCGGACGCCCTTCTATAGGGAATGTCAATTCCTCCGAGTGTACTTATGACATGAAAGTTACAAAAACTCTATTAGACGTTCGGACGTGGCTTAGAATAAACGGTAGGTCGCTCCTTTTTTTGGGAAAACATCCCGACACGCACCGCAAATTGGAGGAGGAGCCGGCCGGAAATCACTTCAGCGGCTACAAAGCGCCACTTGCTTTCACATATATATATATATCACACTATGACGTCACATAAATATATTTCTAGATCACTGGACCACACCTTATTCACCGAAACGCGTTCCTTGGTGTTTCAATTCAGCCTCACAAGCACGGAGTAGGTCAAAAACAAGCATCTAGATGACTCCATCTTCATTTACAGACAACTTCTGTGTGGAAAGATCTAATACCTATGAGCATTGCTTAATCGATATTTCTACCGAGTGAGCGCAATAGATCTCGGTCTGCCGCGATTCCCTTTGAGCTAGTAGGACCTCACAAGTATGAAAATGAAAGGCCTCGCCTCTCGTTTGCTGACATAAGAGATTTTATTCGTACCATGTCAACCGTAGTTAAATTGTCCAGTGATTCTGCTGAGACCTGGTTCTTATATGATTATAAATCGATACCACAGGAAGTGCGAACAAGTGTTCATATAAAATATCGATTGTAAATATGTTTCTTCGCCATCTCTATTGGTAAATCGAGTAAATGTTGAACTTACGGAAATGAACTTCGGTTCCTTCCTTTCTTACTTCGAAAAAACCTCTGTTTGAAAGACATTGGAACGATAAGTTCTATATGTAGGCTGTATAGGCTGTATTGGGCGACCTCTTACGGAGTCTTGCACACGATTCAATGCTCATAATGTTTTCGATCAAGCTTCAGAAGTACGTTCTCCCTTTATCCAGTAGCTTTGTTCTGTCCATTTAATCAGGCTCAGAGCCGAGTCTCGTGAACTTGGTTATAATGATCGTACAGTTACAGCTAGTTTACGGTTTATAAGTTTCTTCAGTAAGTAACTTGAGACGAAACACTTCGCAGGGTACTTCTATTGATCTTAAGCTGTAGTCATCATTTCTCTCACTCAGCTACGATACTATCATCGCATGAGAGAGTCAGAAAAAGCCGATTTTAATTCCACTAAACCCCTAGTCTTTTTAATGATGTTAAAATTTGGACCAGTGAATGGTTCTAAAACTCTCAACTAAATATTTAGAGAATATAGTTACGGTCCCATGCAATATTCTTATCCCGACATATTTAATTTGAAAATCATTTATCCGACTAGCCCACCGTAAGCACACTAGTTCTTTCCAGTCGGTGAATAAAATCTCACTTTCCGACTGCAGGTCTCCAGACACCTCCTACTTGATACGGAGACAGTATCTTAGCCTCTCACTACTGAATACGACTTTCGGTTTCGACACCGGCTTATGCCGACACACTTCCGTATCATCCCTGTATTGAATGTTGCAGTTTAGCTCACAGTTGGCGCTTTTGTCCAACTAAGCCTTGCGCCATAATTAAAATTTTTAATCAATTGGTCTTGTCGTTTTGTAGGCAGCTTGTGTGTGCTTGTTGTTGTATTGCTCGTATTGTTCGTATTGTTTTTGTGGTTTTCTGTTGTCGCAGTCGAAGATTGAAATTCAGATTTTTCTACGCTGCGTAACCCCTACATTTGCAGCGTTCGTCTTTGGTGCACTCGTATGTAGGTATATGTAAATCTGCCTGCCGCTGTGACAGCCACTTAAACTAACTGACTGTTTGGTTGTTGGCTGGTTGCCTGTTGGTTGGTTGGTGATCACAGCTTGCGATTTGTGATTTGCATGCACTTGATGAGCTTTCGTTTGTTATGCGTTGGCTAAGTTAGTTGGCGCTGATCACCGCTGCGCTGCGGCCACTGCCTGCCTCCCTTTTTCTTTTGGGCTCTTGTGCTTGTAGCATAAGACCAACACAAACTGCGCTACCCGCCTAACATCCGTCTGTTTTGTATGTTCGCTGATGATCAGTTTGTGGGTTTTCTTTCTTTCAGTCACTGTACTAGTCTGAACGCGTAGTCCTGTGCATCCGCCAGTTGCTGCTGACCTCCCGCCCATTGGAGTGTGTAGTGAGTGCCACCGCTGTTTGTCTGTTGGCTACCCAATGAGCTGTTGTGGGGGCAGTGGAAGAAGCGTGGACTCCACTGCACATACAAATCGTTGAGGTGGCGGGTGTATACAGCGTGTGCGTGTGTGTGTGTGTGTGTGAGTCTTCGGTTGGCAATTCGATATCCCGCTAAGAATATGACTGCGCATAAGTCAAGTTAATTTTGCGTTGATTTATTTTGATGTTCGATCTGATCTTGTGTTGTACGTTTGACTGCAGTTGCTGCAGCAGACGCTCCGACGTACCACCAACTACACAGCGCTTTGTTAATTTTTGTTGTTTTTGCTTCTTTACCTCTATGTTCGATGAAAATCACTGCACCGCATCAGCGCCAGTAAGTCCGAAGCTGCTGTTGTTGTTGTTGTAACAAGCCACATATGCATCCGACCGACCGATCGACCACTCATGGTCTGCACTCCATTTGAGACATCCGTTCTCAATGAGGTGTTGAAGGCTGCTTAACACCATTATCCGCTGCATACATTTGTCGTACCTCAGCGTTATGAATCCGCTAGAAATAATTTATGAACATTTCGCCAATTTCTTTTGCGCTCTTCGCTCGCACTCTTCCCTCTTCCTCTTCTTCTTAGGTATTGTATCACAATTTTTGCATTGCTTTACACATTTGGCCTCTGGACATTGCCTGTCAACGCTGTCAACCAACGTCTTGGCTTATGGTGAAAATGTTTTGATGTTGGTGTTGATGGTGGTGGCGTTTGTGTTGTTGCTGATTACACCATTGTTAGTAGAGGGCTTCGGGTTCAGCACCTTTCTATGCGCTAACACGAACACCTAAGTTGACCCTAATTTCTTGTCTTCATGCTGTTAGACAGGATCATAGATAGGCCCAAAGAATTATGGCTTTTAGGGTGCCCATAGACAGCAGCGGTAAATTGAGGGAAATTGCTAACAAAAGTTGCATCCACATAGCTCTACATATGCTGGAGAGTGTAGAGCGTAGTCACCACACCAAGATTTATTTGTTTAAATAATAGATGCATAATTTTTTTCGCTTATTAAATCTTTTATATGTATATATATGTGTTCCAAGTTGAATACCAACAATAAATAAATAATAATTTAATATTCTTCTCTTTTTTCTATAAGACTTAACCCGTGACCCCTATGTGGAATAATACACACAAAGCTTGCAGCAGATAAATTCAGTAAAAACTCCTAGATTGAGGTAGGATCATTGGAGTTCTACATAACTTGAACATTGGAAACTTATAAAGGCCTATGATTTAAGGGTGACAATCCCGGTACGAGTCCTTAATTGGGAAGGAGCCTCTACAGAGCTGGTTAATGTTCTCGTAAGATTCAAGGCTGAATAGCGACGCTTAGGTACTTGCGACATTTACTACCGGGATAGCCGAGTGTCAAGCATTGCGTACCGCCATTCTGAAGACCAGGTTTCGAGTCCTGGTTCGATCAACATACAAAATTATGGAAATTTAATTTTTTTAACTAAGGTCAACCTTTGGCAGATAATGCCAAGAGCTCTCCGTGTGTATTTCTTACGTGAAATAAAGGCTTCTCATAAAAAGCCTATCCCCCGTTCGGAGGCGGCTTAGTATAATCAGTCGGTCCCTCCATTTGTTGGAAAGCTCGGGATACAGAATAAGTTGGCGAGTGCTGGGAACTATCACTGATTTAAGCACACGGCTCGAGGGAAGAGAAGGATGATGTGACCAAGGTTACCTATTAGAGCGCATGGAGAGTGCTTATGAGCGCTGCCTTGAGTACGAAGCCAAAATCATGCCTGGGTAAGCACAAAAGGTATTTTTTCGTAAAACTGTCGGAAAATTGAGCCTCTTTGACGAAGTATCCCCAATATGTTCAGTACTTGATTCCAGCACAGGAAAATCTAACAAAAAAAAAAAATAGTTGGGACTATGTGGATTGGCGTGCCGCTGTGGAGAGGAAATACGCTGCTGGCCTCGCAACGTTGCGATTGACCACCACACGTGATGTCGGGAATTATAAAGGGCAACGAAACGAATGTGCCGAAAAAAGAGAGATGCCTAGAAGCGTCGATGTTGTAACCATCCATTGCCGCAGTCCTTTCAGCGTCTTCAAATGTTGGCTACAACAGTGGACTATGGAGGAACACATAAGGTTCTGCAATACTTCCTTCGTACGACGTACGACAGACCAAACTGTTACCAACTTTAAGCAAACGAGCACTTAGGATTCTTGTGGGCGTATTGGCTGGGCATTTTCACCTGAGATATCCTCTGCAAGCTACGCTGACTGCAAAACATGCTACTAATTATTGTTCGATTAAGGCTAAAAAAATAAACACCGACATCGATTTTTTGCTTATTTTATGAAGCTCATCATCCATATGATATAAAACTATGCTTGAACTTAGAATTTATTGAATGCAAATTCTCCAGCCTTTAAGAAGTACTTATGCGCAGGCTTTTCCGAAAAGAGGTGTTATTTTGATATTCAATGAAAAATGGCAATTTTTTAGAGAAATGATCGAAAGTTTATTTCAATGTTAAGAGGAAGTTATGCCACTAATATTTATTAGAATACAATATCGGCCAAATGGTCGGCACGATTACGCTTACAGGACCGTATCCTCTTTCAAAGATTTTCCATCACCAAATCGCAAAGTGGCTGCTGTATGTCCTCAATAGTTTCACGGATTCCATCTTTGAGGTCTGGAATCGATGATGGCCTGTTGGAGTAGACCTTATATTTCACGTGGCTTCAAAGGAAGAAGTCGCAAGATGTTAAATCACAAGATCTCGGTGAGCAATTGCAGTCGCCTCTTCGAGAGATAACACGGTCCGGAAACCTTTCCCTCAAAATATTGATGTTTTCGTTGCTTTTGTGGTACGCCGCACTGTTTTGTTGAAAGTAAATCTTGTCCAAATCATTAAAATCGAATTCGGACTATAAAAAATTATTAATCAACTCACGATAGCGCCATATATTTACCTTACCTGTTATTGCAGCTTCCTTTTTGAAAAAGTAAGGTTTAATGAACCCGCAGGTCCATAAATCGCACCAAACAGTTACATGTTGAGGATAGAGTGGCTTTTCACCAACAAATCTTGGCTTTTCCGAGCCCCAGATATGACAGTTTTGCTTATTGACGTAGTTATCGAGGTGTAAACGGATCTCACCAATCAAGATGTTTTTTCAATGAAAGTCCTGATCTTTTTCTTAAATTTCAAGGGCCCAAACAGCCAATATACAACGTTGTTGATGATCGGCCGGTTTTAGTTCTTGTGTTAACTGAACTTTATAAGTCATAAGACTCAAATATTTATCCAAAATACGGTGTAATGACGTTTGTGGAATGCCAAATTCCAAAGAACGAGGAGGAATGTACAAACCTGGCTTTCTTCAACACTTTGGACTACAGCAGCAATATTTTCAGTTGTTCTTGAGCGACGTGCACTTGTTTTATTCTTCACATCTTTAACTTGTCCCACAGTTCCATTTTTCCATCAATTTCTGTATTGCGTTATGAAAGGTGCTTTACGAACCGTCTCCCTGCCAGGTTTTCACCATTTTTATAGTGAATTTTAATAATTTCAATGTGTTGTTGACTGTCTTTAGCTGAGCCTTTGATAAAGTGCGTCGGTGCTAATTTTTAAAGAGTGGTTTTTTAGCATCTTTCTTTTTGGCACAAAATTTTTTACCTCACTAACAGCCATCTGCAGGGGAATTTTCTAAGATGGGATCCCAGCAGATATTTTTATGCAAAGCATTACATGAAACTGATCATAAGTGATATCCCCAGGTTACGGTTCTCAATAGGCGATATTATGACTAGACTGTAACTTCTGTAACATTTGCGTCCCGCTGTACAGAACGGTGTGGTGAAATTTGAGACCGTCTTGTGTTCAAGTGATAATCCCAGTAGAAGGAGTTAGGCTGTCGAATGTAGGTAAATTTAGGCTGACGACAGTAAGAAATTTCCAGGTCATCGATTTAAACACCACTTTCTGTCTGGCATGTAAAAAGCATCGCCGTGAAATTCGTGAATGAAAGACATAGATTTTTGGCACACAGTTCAAGCGGGTTACCTGCTTTTGATCAATGTTAAAAATGTTCAGCTTGCTCTATAATGTAACCACATATCGATTTATAAACGAACAACGCTTGTAGTATATTGAATTTTATAATCAAAATCCCTGTTCGATTAAGAAAGTGTGTGGTGAGGTAGAAGAAGTCTTATGGTCAGTTTGGTCAGTTGTCTTAGGCGGCTTTTTGGAATCTTATGACTAATATAACACCAAATTTTCATTATTGAACATTTGGCCACCAATACGCATATGTAAAACCCGGACAATGGAAAACAACGTCAGAGTTAGTGATGACCGTGAATTATCGATTCGGCGCGCTATACACAACAAAGCGCATGGAAATAGTAAACAAGACACAAAACCAGCTTCCGAAACAAATATCATATTCTCCACAATTCTGGCAAATTTAACGCATTTACATGCTAAAGTACATGAAAGATTTTTATCACCTTCGCTTTCGTGGAACAAACTCAGAGAGATTTCAGACACGAAATCACTCCACAAAAAAAAAATAAATAAAAAAAGAAGAAAAATAGAAGCAAAAACTCGTTGGTTATGTTGAAGGTATGGAAAGTGTTTAGTGGCGCTGATGAGGTAAAATAGCAAAAGAGCCAGATGCTGGCGGCCCGAAAAAACATGCACCAAAATTAATTGGGCGCGTTAAATGTCGGCAAACTTAAGAATTCAAATAAATTTATGACTAATTTTCGAAACAGAAATAAATAAAATTATACACTAATATGTGTACATATACATACATACGTATAGGTATGTGTATCTATGTATGTATTATATGAAGTAGAAGTTCGCTAGCTGCAAGCGCCACAAAGCAACAGCACTTTTTACGTATGGCATACACATATAATATATGTATTTAGCCAAAAGTAAAAAATTCCAAAAAAACATTTACTAAGAAAAAGAAGCAGAAAAGGTTGAAAAAATGGCGTTGTTTGTTATAAAAATCATAAGTGACATATTTATTTGCCTAATTTTGTGTAAAAAACGATCGACTTTAGGCCATATATCACGTCGAATGTGTGTTTCGTCTGCGATACAATCAGTGGCACACATACATACATACACATATATACGTATATAAATATAAAATCATGTACATACATATATACCTGCGTTTAGCCATTGTTGCTGTCACAATTAACAAAGTCAACACTACAATTCAATCTAGTTTATGAATATGTTTTCTGTGGCATCACGAAGAGGAAATCTTCAAAATTCTTTATTATGAACCTTTCTTGCTGATTCAGTAGCTCTTTAAACACCATTATTTATTTGTAATGTTTTGCCAAAAGCTCAAAAACATGACTTTTTAAACATTTAAGCGTATCTGTGATAGCAATCTACATTTTTGGGCTTCACTACTTGAGTTTTTGAATTAGTCTAAAACTTTGAATATGTTTTGGATTATGAGTAAAGATATCTTAAATATGTTAATTAAAAATTCACAAAAATTAAGGAGCAGCTGGAAATTTTCGGTAGAATATACCTATATATATATTTAATTTATTTGTAGTATAAGCCTTTTTGAGGGTCATTCATGGGTTGGTTGGTTGAAAGGTTAGGTTGAGAACCTGAGCACAAACGTATATTTCGTTCGATTTAATTATATATATAATTGGCGCTTTGTAACCGCAGAAGCGATTTTCGGCCGAGCTCCTCCTCCAATTTGTGGTTTTGAGTCTTGATGTTTTTCCAACAAATGGAGGGACCTACAGTTTATACTAAGCCGCCTCCGAACGGCGGATGGTTTTTTACGAGGAGCCTTTATTTCATGCCTGCCGAGGGGCGACCGCAATTAGAAAATTTAACTTATTTTTTATTTAAATTAATTTTCCATAACTTTTGCTGGCACTGGGATTTAACTAATTTGTTTAATTTCTTTCAACCGTGTGTATTCACTTCCGTAGGATTGGATCTGGGTGCACCGTGAAAAATTGTGACGTCGCAAACGGCTGAAGACCGGATAGATAGATAGATTAGTAAGGAGGATATTCACCGCGAGCAGTGGTCTGTTTCACATTATTTCAATCAGACCTGTTCTGTTGCTGTTTAATTTAATGTGGTTCTCCTTCGGCTTAATGACTCCTAGGTGTTTGTGTCTTCTTCTTGCAACAGCTTCGCGTTCAAATATAATTTGCATCGGTGTTTCTGGTACCAGCTCACAGAATGGACATATTTCATCAGAGCATATTCCTAGCCTGTACATGTGCTCACGTAGTCTGCAATGTCATGTAAGAAATCATGTTAGTATTCTTAAATTATTTTGACTAAATACTATTATATTACTAAATCTTTTGTAATTGTAGCCGTTTATAAGTTTCTTTGATTGTCTTATTCCGTCGCTACAGTACCAATAGCTGTTTCTTATACTCATTTCCTCCATTCTTATCTCTTCTCTAATTGAGTGGGAACCTAAGGGAAAGAATGGCTCAGGTCCAGTAGGAAAGATTGAGGCATCTTGTTTTGCTAGTCGATCTGCTATTTCGTTTCCTTCAAAACCTGTGTGTCCCGGAACACAGCTGAGCTGAACTTTGTTTCGTTCGCCCACTCTATTGAGGTTTTTAACACATTCCTATACCATATATGTTTTAATTATACATGACGATATTGCTTTCAGTGCGGCTTGGCTATCGTTGCAAAATTACCACATGTAGTGTAGGTTAACTATATACAATATTTCTTTGGGGTATGAGCTCTGCACATATTGCAATGGCAAACACATCTGTCTGGAATATACTGGGGTATTTCCCCGTGGGAATCGATATCTTAGTTCTGGGTCTTGTGACCCCCGCACCTATTCCATCAGTAGTCTTGGAACCATCTGTGTACCACACAAGGGAGTGTGGTTTTATTACTTTCTGTACCTGAGTTTGGTTCCATGTTCTTTTTTCCTCTAGGGATATTATGAATTTGGCATTGAAACTTGTTGTCTTTAATATTTCATCTCTATTGAAATTTGCTAAAGGTATTCTTTCTTTTATCTCTACCCCATTTTTGGCTGATATGTTTTTTCCATTCCCTGACCCCTCTTTCATCATTTTCAATAGGGCTTTCTTGTGTGACAGCTCTATTTCTTTGTGGAGAGGAGTAAGGCCAAGAAGAGCTTCTAGCGCTACTGTAGGACACGTTTTCATGCATCCAGTTATACAGACGCACGCTGATCTTTGCAGTTTAGTTAGTGCAGCTTTGGCCGTGTTTAACTTTGCTCTTTCTGACCAGGCAACCGCTCCATATGTTATTGTTGGTTTTACTATCATGGTATACATCCAGTGCAGTACTTTAGGGGTGCATACCCATATTTTCCTTGCTAATCTTCTGCAAACCATTATTGATCTTGTAGCTTTACTTATCATATACTTCATGTGTCTTTTCCACGTTACTCTGGCATCAAAAATAATCCCCAGATATTTAGTTTCAATGGTGGGCTCTATTACTACATATTGTTTAATCTTATGCCTTTTGGGTTTAATTTTTTCCTTCTTGTAAAAGGCACGATTGCTTCTTTATTAGGGTGAATGTTCAGCCCTACTTCTAAGCACCAGTTCCTTGTTAATGTGAGCGCATTTTGAAGACCCGTTACTCGCAAAGGTAATGACCGACTTTTGAACAAAAGTTTCCTTTGATTTTTTCACCATTTATTTCTTAATTTTATTTTTTATACGACGAACCCAGCGATATCCACATTCCGCTCAACCGACCGAGTGCCTCAGCTGAAGAATAGTCGAAAAATCCAACAAACCGGTGGCCGAAAACCATTGACAGACAATCCGAACTGCCTTGAACACGAGACCGATCTTAGGAGATCGCGGTTACACATGGCTCCTGAACTAAACAGCTGCAGATTTGCTCATTAGCTACGATAAATAACATGAAAAATAAGCAGGAAAATATATATTTAAAGCTCTCAGTAGTTAGTTTTTGTTGCAGAAAAGAGAGTTGGAAGAATCAAAGCTGGCAATCAATGCAGGAGGGAATATTAAAATTGTTGCATAATCATTTTAAAAGGTCGTGCATTTCGAAGTTGGTTTTTTCATGTACACAACGACAAAGGGCCTAAATGATCTTAAAGGGATGGTAAAGTTAGGTTGCATAAGTAGGAATGTGCAATTTAGTTAAAAATATAACTCCAAGCATATCTCTAAGAAGAGAGACATCCGAATCATCGTTGTCGTTTTAAAGAAAGTAAGATCGAATCGCACCTCCGGACTAAAGAGCGTACCAGACAGTAAATATTTTTTTTTTTTGGATGTAATGTGTCCTCTTTACTTATTTGAGCATTCTTGGAGCGACAATTTCGATTATTTACGTATACCCCGAGTGAGAAATATGCATCTCAAGCATCCCATCGACGCATGTACGAAGCTATGAATGATCAGCAGGCTTCAGTTTTTGTATGAGCTGGACTCTGTATATATGTAGATGTACGTTCAAGTGCAAAATAAGCCAAAATGCGCCGTAGGAAGGTCTCAGCTCGAGAGAACGTCGAGAAATTGATACATTCGGGTCTGTTACGACAGTTTCACTTACAGTAGCGATAATTGCGGTGGAACGAGCAAAACGTTGATGCGCCGACCTTATAATATCCATAACCGATTTAGTCTCTTCAAATTTCTTTAAAATTTTAGCTTGCTCTTTAGTAGTTGGACGATTATTGGTACCATAATCTCCTCCTGGTGCGACCAACATCCAAAGAATTTATAGAAAAGTAATTTAAATAAAGAAATGAGTTAAATTTTCTAATTGCAGTCGCCCCTTGGCAGGAAATGTCCTCCCTCCGAGTGTAGTTCTGACATGAAAACAAAAGCTTCTCATAAAAAAACCATCAGCCGTTCGGAGGCGGCTTAGTACAAACTGTAGGCCCCACCATTTGTTGGAAAAACATCAAGACGCAAAGCCACAAATTGGATCCAAATCCATAACAATGCTTTTCATATTGATTTTCAAATAGTTTTTGGACCACCCTAATACAACATATTTATGTATGAAAGCGCAGTAATTTGTATCTCCAATCTTAAGACGCTGTGTGGCCGTCATTTTTTCTCCAAAAACTAAGCAGCAGCAGCAGCTAGATTAGGTGATCGCCAGCCTAACTGCTCGACAGCTTACGTGATTTGGTGCACCCCTCACAACCCGTCAACGACACACTTTGAGCTTTCAAATGGTTTTAGGAAATACCAAAACATTTCGAAAGTCTTCAATCAACTGATAGAGCTACAAACAAACACACATACAAACATACATACATACATACATACACAATCCGCGCTAGACTTCGCACTCCGCACCGCAACCGCACATATGTCATATGTCACATTCTTAAAAGAGCTCATAAATCTTCCGACGTGATACATCAGCCGTCAGCGTAGTCGGTGTGAGCACTGTGTGTGCGCTATGTGATTAGGTATTAGGCATAGCGGCGTGATTCTGGTGGCATTTAACAAAAATCCAAATCGAATATCCAACGTAGAAATCAAACTAAAAACCACACGCCCGCAGTCACGATGTGCGTGCCATCAATGTTTGCCACTTCAAGCCGAGTGGCGCGCGTCAATTATACTCGTACATTTATTTTTCTTTCGCTCGGTATTTTAATATGTGGAATATGCGTTTGCGCATGAGCACGTTTCAGTTGCACGATCGTTGCCAAGAGACACTTTACTTCACTGGCGTAAGTATGTATGTACATACGTATTATATTATTGTATGTGTCCGCCAGCTACTACCGTTTTGCTCTGAGTACAATAATATGGGAATGTGCGAACTATCGATCGCACTGATGGCGAGCGACTTGCTGTCGTCAGTAAAAGAAAATTTCTAATGCCACAAATGACAGTTGTTCGCGCTGAATTCGATTTCGGTTGTGACTTACTTACTTTAGACCAGCAAGTTTCCGGAAATTGTCATTTAAACTGCGCGTGCTGAATATATTTCGGTACTTTTTTTTATTAAATCCTTAATTATTATGCCAAAAATGAGCACGGTCTTTCAACCAGTTTCCTTGCAGCAGCTGTTGAAATCAGTCAACCTCAGTTCTCTCTGTGAATTTCCTTTTACGTCCTCAATCAAGTCGAAACGGGTTCCACGGAGTGGTAACTTGAGTTTTGGAAACGAAAAAAATCGCATGGGGCTAAATCCGGTGAATACGGTAGTTGATCGATAGTATTCAACGAGTGTTTGGTCTTAAAATCGTTCACAACTAGAGCTCGTCTTATCGTCTTGAAAGTTTCCAGAGTCAGAACCAACAATTCCGGCCGTTTACGACGGATGTTTTCGCGCAAACGCTTCAAAACGCTCAAATAATACTCTTTATTGACCGTCTGTTCCATTGGAATGAGAATTTCCGGAAACTTTCTGGTCTTAATGTAAATCACACGCACATTCACAGCCGAACTCGCATGGCTCAATGGATGGTAGGTGAAAACACTGTGAGGAGCACAAAGAAACCTTCTTCTTCCGCCCGGAAATCATAGGAAATTAAGTCATTCGCAATGACAATAACAACAACAATAACACCAAGCACAACACACGCACATTAATTCGCCTCAACACTTTTAATTGTTATGCGTGGCATTTGCGAATGATGACTCTATGACTCTTCGGTGTTTGTGCGTGTGTACGTGTGTGTGTGTCTTTGAAAGCGTTTAAAAACTTTACGAGCGTATTAAATGATGCATTTAACTACTTCTACAAAAGTAAAACTAGCGGCAGCCTTTTGCTCGCTTGCGTTGGGCAGGAGGCAGATGTCGTGGTGTCGTGGAGGGGTGAATTGGGGCGTGTGTAAAATTTTACGCATTTCTGTCATGTTTCCATTCGCTACTCCCGGGAAAAGTGTGCAACTGACTGTGGAAAATAAATATTTTCTTGGAAACAGTCGCAAGCGGTGAGTTTTATGTGCGGCATAAAGATACCCGTTGACGACTGACTACTGCCACACGGAGCATGAGCTGTGCATATCTTAAATGTTCATTCGCACCTCGAAGTGTCACATTTAAAAGTGTTTTGATAGCTTCATGAAGCACTAATAAAATATATATATGGTACATCTGACAGAGTTTACTCTTCTGCGTGTTGGTGATGGTGACATTAAGTTAGTTTATGCGTGGTTTCACTGCTGCTTGTCGAGTGAATGTATTTATGATATTGGTTAAGTGAATATTTTAGTTTCTGATAGAGTAAATCAACGTTTTATTGGTGCTTGATGGTGAGAGATATTAACAGTAGGTGGAGCCAAAAAAAGTACAATTGTTTCAATAAAATTACTATAAACCATCGCCGTCTCAAGTACGATGGACGGATCCAGATCGGAACAAACTGGTTCCTTGCGAAATCCACTACACCTAAAAACACTTCCCGCACCACACTTTTAGAGCACTCATAAGCAACTAAGTATATTGGTGCTATGGGACGTCATTTCAAACTCCCTATGCACAGCCGTCAACGAAAGTATTGGTTTCCAACAATGTGGGAAAAGGTGTGGTACATTGAGGTATGTCGAACTGCGGAGGAGTAAAAACTGATTACTATTACTTCGCATCGTTACGATCTGAAACAGCAGACTACAATAAGGTAGAGTGCATGATTGTCCGAGAACTACTGGGTCCCTACAGTGAATGACTAATACTATCCATTAACGAACTGGTGTTGCTTTATCAGCGTGGCTTAAGACCTCGTAAATAAACCACTGACCAGGTATTCACCTTGTACCAAGTATTATAAAAAACCCGTGCCTTTCGTTGGATGAAAAGAAGCTGTAGCAACCACACTTCGCTTAAATTTGATATCCTCACAAAATATATATATGATTGTCCACAACAACATGCTTCTTTTGTTACCCAGATTGATCTAGGAAGCGAGGCGTATGAGTTTGGTAGTGAACTAGAACAAAACGAGCACGCTCTTGATTCACGTCACTATTGATAGTCATGACTTTAAAGTTGTAGAAGACTTCGTCTATTTTAGAACCGTTCCTCACGGCGAACAGGTGATATTTTGGATTGTGAGGGAAATTGAAAGGTACAGTCCTCCTTCGACGAACCAAAATCCAACTCTACAAGTCGCTCATTATTGACCTTTTACCTTATAGTGCAGAAGGGTGAACTGTGCTCAGATCTGATGAGTCGGCATTGGGGGTTTTCGAGAGTTGTTTTCTTTTTCGGAAGATTTCTGAACTTATGCATATTGGCAAGGGCGAGTACTACAGTCGACGGTATGATGAGCTATTTTAGATATAGGGTTAAATTGACCTAGTTCTGCGAATCATGAGACAATGGCTACGTTGGCTTTGTCAAGCCGACTACATGGATAAGAACACTCCAGCTTTAAAGGTATTCTATGCCCCCTTAACTGGATTCCATACATCCATATCGGTTTTATAGTCGCATTATACACGTAAAAAAGGCTGAGCGCAGATTTCTTGCTTAAACGCGAATACAAACTGGAAAATTTAAGCATCAGCTGCATCTTTTTGGCACAAATGTGTCGTTTTCAAGTTTATCGTCTATCCAAGTGCATGCCAAGGTACATATGTGATTTCCTTAGCTTGTGGGATAGGCACATTGTTGATCTTGACGATAGGGCACTGTATTGGTTAACTGTATCTCGCGTTCTGTGAGTGCGATTGGTGTTAGAAAGACGATATTTTGTACTAATAAAAATGAACATAAAAATAAAAATGGTGTGGAAGGTCAATTGTGGAAAATGTCGATAAAATAATGGAAATCCTGAAACCACTTGAAAAATTTTGCATACACAAAGAATCACGATGCGCGCCACATGAGTTAACGAGAAAAATCCCCTGGGCCCAATTTCTATCCGCGTATCGCTGCAATATCGTAACTAGAGCTCCAGATACCCGGGTATCGAGCATTGTGAGCAGCTCGATACTCGTTCGTTTCTCAACTGCTCAAATGATAATTTGAAATTTTTCAAATTTCAATTTTGTGTGTCAAAATTTCTTCAGTGTTCCAATGAGTTTTACTCTTTGCATAAATAAAATTAAAATTATAAAAAGCAGTTCTGGGAAGAAAGTCAAATTTTTCATTTAAAATGTTCAAAAATGCTGGAAAAAGTTCGAATTGCTCCAGCTCAAGCTCGAAAATTTTCGATCAATGAGGCATGAACGAGTGTGCGAGTACTCGCTGCTCAAATGCTCGAACAGCTCGTAAATGTTCGAACAAAATCTTGAGCTCTAATCTTAACAAAATCGATCCATTTCTGAACTGAATGGTGACTGGTGTTAAATGAAAACAGTAGTGGTCGAAGGTCAGTGAGCCGGTTTCCAAGCCAAGGTTAACCGCCAGGAATGTTTTGTGTTTGGCTCCCCTCCGGACCGGTACTGTTAGCAATCACCCAGAAGCGTACAGTTTTGGCTAACAGCAGAAGAAATGAGTTTCATGAAGGCAACGTCATAGTTACTCACCAGAAGCTACGAGAGTTGGGTGGATCTTATGCATTTACTTTATAGTCTAGGTCATGAAACAAATGATAGCAAACTGTTCCTATCTATGGCAAATAAATAATTTGGCTAGTGAAGAATTGGTCTTATGAGAAGCCTGTGAAATCCCAATTGCCCCAATTTTTTGCCACTAGAAAAAAGGGTTTCTATGAGAGATACATAATTATATTTGAGATTATGTCAAAATGACAAAAAATCATCGAGAAAAATGATCCATATTTGACATAAATCGTCTAATATTAACTGTGATAAATAATGCCTTCAATTTAAAACAAAAATAATGGTTGACTTTTTATTTGGTCAGCTTATATCAGGTTTTTTTTATTGATTTTTCAAAATATGATAACTTTGTGTACATTTGTCCGATTTAAGTCAAATATATGCCGTTTTGTAACTTTTTGCCAACGAGATGCCAACTTCATAATACCCCTCTCGTAGAAGGCTGCGTCCTTATTGGCTAAAAACTCGGAGAGCCAATTTTCACAGGCCTCTCTTGAGGCCAACTTCTCACCATTAAGCGCGTTCGCCATGGACAGGAAAAGATGGTAACCACTTGGTGCCAGGTCCGGACTATAAGGTGGGTACATTAGGACCTCCCACCCGAGCTCCTGGAGCTTCTGGCGAGTCACCAAAGACGTGTGTGGCCTGGCGTTGTCCTGATGGAACACAATTCGGCCTCTGTTGATCAAAGATGGCCTCTTCTGGATTAGTGCTGCCTTCAAGCAGTCCAGTTGTTGACAGTAGAGGGCCGAATTGAGCGTTTGGACGACCTTCCTGGCCGTCAATCCTGGCTTGGTCACCGTTTCCGCCGGCTCACCGCGTTTCAACCACAACCGATTTCGCTTGAGGTTGTCGTAAGTGATCCACTTTTCATGGCCAGTCACCAACCGCTTCTGAAAGGATCAATTTTGTTGCAATTCAGCAGCGATTCGCAGATGGAAATTCGGTCCATCATGTTTTTTTGCGTTAGTTCGTGTGGCACCTAAACATCGAGATTCTTTTTGAATCCAAGGTTATCAAATGGTTCCAAACTGTTTTCTGGCTTATTTTTAGTTCCTCAGCAATTAAATTAGTGCTCACGTGATGGTCTGTTTCCACTGTGTCCATGATTTCCATGATTTTATCGCAATTTTCGACGACAGGCCTCCCGACGCGCCGACGCGTGGTGCATCTTTGACATCGAAATTACCGGAACGAAATCTAGCAAACCACTTTTATGCTACACGTTCGTTTACAGTATCGGGCCCATAAACTTAATTAATTTTTTCAGCCGCTTTGGCTGCTTATTCGCCTTGATCGATGAAAAATTGTAGAATATAGCGAATTTTCTCTTTGCTGGTGCCCATCTTTGACGAGCGCTCACAACGTACTGAGTAAATCAATCGAAAAACTGTCAAAGACAAACTTTTAGCGCGAATAAACACGTTTTCAGCGCCGTTTAGTATGACATGATGCGACACATAACACTAGTGCTATGGACATTAACGCCATCTCATAGATAAAAACCGAACGAACTTTTTACTTGACCTAATATTAAGCATACCACATCCATACTCAAATTTTATTATGCGAAATTTCCGCATCGAGTTCATTCACTTATTTCTTACAAGCAATAAGCAAAATTAATATTTTTCTTAAATAACAAATTCTTATATTTTTAAGGCCAAAAATTAGTTTTAGCTATTTTTAACTCAACTCAATTGTCAAGAGATTCATTGTTGTTGTTGTTTCCCGCAACAAAGTGAACAATCATGAAAATTACTTTATACACACCGAGATAATAATCAACAAACTAAGCTAAACTTACTCACATACTTAATCATGCATTCGTAATTCGTAATTCGTAATTTGTACAATCCAGACAATTAACAATTAAAATTGCACTTTGTCAACAACAATAAGCGTGCAAATAAATTTCGAGAATTATGTAATAAAGTGACGAAGCTCTTGACAAGTTTCAACAACTTAAATGACTTTATTTGCAGTGCTTTGAGATTGCATTCTGGGAATATATTAAAATTATACGTAAATACACATACATACATACACATACATCCATATATGCGAGTGTCAAGGTGTGTGCAAGAGTGCATTACCTGCTGCCAGTTGTCGGCTGTCAAGTGTCAGTGACAAAAGCGGCAATCCACAGTTTGAGAGGTGAATGAATGCCCAATTGTTGGATGAATAAGTTGTTGGTAATTGCAGGAGATATATGTACACACTCGCACATACATACATAACTACAATAGTCATTGCTGTATGCAGGACGGTCGGTCGGTCGCTGCCTTTTAAGTGAGTAAAGTTTTGTTTTTTTTTTTATATCAAAAATTTTTAATTACTGCAACGCCGCTGTTGCTAATGTTGTTGGTAAATTAGTAAGTGTGTTGCCACTGCAATAGCAGTAGGTTTGAGGACAGCGGCGGAGCAGAGTGAATGGAGTGTGGAAAGAACATGAAATGACAAGTGCTCGATGTTAACCGCTTTATGCAAGTGGTGAATATTAAAATTTCACTGCTGAAGCGAAAAGTGACTGACCGACTTGCTTTTGAACGGGGTCAATCGTTGCACTGCCAAAAGTGGATCGGTGTCAAAAATTTATGGATTAATATGTAAGAGCTACTGCACATTCATACACACTATGTACGTATTTATATAAACGAATTGCACTTTTATATTACATAAGAAATGCGTTACTGGACTTTCGTCGCTGGAAACCCCTGGCTAACTTTAGGAAAGTAAAATTTCTACGAAATGAGGGCTTAATAATTTTCCACCAGCAACTGCCGATTTTTAATTAAAATTACCACGATATATTTTATTCACTTTGGTACAGTGTGAGGTTCTCTTTCCCACCTTTATGAATTCCTCTCACTTAAAGAAGATCTACGCCTTCTTGGAAGAATAAGACCAGGGTCTAATCTCTCGATTTTACATAGACCTGATAGTAAATAAACGGGTGAGAAGTCAAGCTAAATCAGCAAGTTCATTTTACTAATTACATATTTTTGAAGATTCTTAATTCGACAATTATTATTCTTCAACTGTATTCACATAGGCACCGCTAAAAGATTATAGCCGAGTTAACACCAGTACTGCAGTTGCTTCTTCTTTTCGTAATTTGGTGTACATCTTATTAAGTGAAACCAGGTTTTTCTCTATCTGCTCCTTCCAATGAAGTGTGAGGCTTCCACTTCTTTTGCTTCCACTGCCGAGTATTGCATCGAATACTTTTAAAGCTGCAGCCAACGTAGTAGTTGCCTCTTGATTGGCTGAGCTATGTTATTGTCGTAATATATCTCGTACTGGTCATCGTAGCCAAATGACCATTAATGTTCCATAAAACCTTTCTCTCCTTAAACTAAAAGTGCACCATAGAGACTGCTTTGTTTCGTGCTGTCGAAGGTCGCTATTAAATCGGCGAAGACATTCTGTGGGCCGATACTCTATTCACGGATTTTATGCAAGACTTGGTGCATCGTTCGTATCTGGCCAACTACAGATATTCCTTGCCTCAGGCCACGCTGTTAAAGTCCAATCAGTTTGTTGACGGTAGACCTTAGGCTTTGCTATTCGAACCTCGTTCATAGCCTAGTAATGGAGCATGTTTTCCATCAACATCGATTGGGGTTTCAGGTTCAACAGCTTCGTGTGTTGAACTTTCACAGCCATTGAGCAGGTAGCATTTACTCTATATACCAAGTATGTTCTGGACATCGGTCCGCACGTTACCACCATGGTTTCTATATGAATGAGTGTGTCTCCGTAGCGGCGAAACGTACGGAGTTTGAGTTGCAGTACTACAGTTCTCTTATATCGAGTTGCTGATAAGCTCTCGCAGGAAACAGGTTTGCGGCTTGCAAGTTGATAAAAGTACCGTTCAGCTGTTTTTTTTTGTTATTGTAGCTTACGAAGGCTGCTATATATATTTCTGGCCTAATAATGAAAATACGAAAATGTTTTTTTTTTTTTTTTTTTTTGTTTGGATTGGGCTTGTCTTGGAAGACCCACACGTTCGATTGCTGTTTTGTTTCGGGCTCATATGTATAGATCCACCTGTGAAGATCTTATAAACGTCTTTTGAAGCACCGCGATCGTATTTTTTCAGCATTTCTTTACACCAATCCACACGAGCCTTTTTTTGAGCGATTGTCAAATTGTGCGGGATCCAACGAGAACAAACCTTTTTTTACGGCCAGGTGTTCATGTAATATCGAAAGTGCTGGTGGGAGAAATACATAGGTATGCCTCTATCTGGAGGTATGTTACATGACGGTCTTGCATTATCAGTTCACGTAGGGCATCGATGTTTTCTGGCACAACGGCTGTTTTTGGACGACCTTCACGGAATTCGTCTTTGAGCGACCGTCGGCCACGATTAAATTCGTTGTACCAGTTTTTCATAGTGCTATAGGATGGTGCTTCATAGCCATACAAAGATTTTAGTCCACCGATGCACTCTTATCGTGGTAATCCACGTCGAAAGTTGTGAAAAATGATCGCACGAAAATATTCACGAGTTAATTCCATTTTTTTGCCGAGATGAATTTTTTAATTCCCTGTACATAAATAAAACCATTCACGATTAAATGACAAAACATTCTGAGTGATGTTATGCTAAAAATTGTCAAACTTTCCAATGGAAATGTCAGATTGCACCTGGCAACACTTAGTGTTGCCTAGGCCAGACTTATCTGTAGCAGCCTACGTACGACGTCGAACGTCTTTGTGTTTTTTGACGAGCGTTCTTTGCTGCCACAAAATATTGATCCGAGTCAAAGTTAAGGCCTCGGAGCGTACGCCCATCTAGAACACGGCAGAAATGTCGTCCGTCTATTGCAACATGATCTATATCAGTTGACAAGTATATAGCTTGGTGAATTTTCTTCCGCCGAAATCTAGCTATTTGGATGCTTCATCGTACAGCCTGAATTCGCCGACAGGTGTGCCGAATATACATTCTTTGCTCACCTTGGCGTTGAAGTCGCCAAGCATACTATTGACATCGTTGTGCAGGTAATGCTCATAAATACGCTCCAGCCGGTCATAAAAGGCATCCTTAGTCACACCGTCTTTCTCTATCGGCGTAGCAAGGTGTACCTCGTCCGAGGCTTTCATTAACTTTTCATTGGAGTATACTTTTCATGAGTTGGGTCCCAAATCCTACGCACAACCGCGGGGAATTTTTTTCCCCCTCCAAACGTATACTTATTGACTAATCAAAGGATAATGGCTGTGACACCGGAAGTCGTGAGCTGCTTGAACCATATGCAAAATAATCGTTTCTGGTCACTCCCAGGTAAATGACAGTCAAGGACTTTTTTCACTTGAACGAACTTCTACATATACAGCCTTAGCCAAAAGTATTAGGCATCCCACTAATTACTGAATTTTTTGTTTTCACAAGTGAAGTAATGAAGTTTTATTAGTAAAACAGTGAAAATACAATGAATTACATGAATATTTAGTAGGTCCACCCTTCGATTTAATAACGGCAGCAATTCTCTTAGGCATGCTGCGTACAAGCTTTGCACATTCGTCCTTCGTACTTATAGCGTACCACTTGTTAATTAAGGCATTCTTTAAGGCAGTTTTTGATGTTATACTGTGTTCCTTAATCTTGCGTTTTAAAATATACCACATGTGCTCAATGGGATTAAGATCTGGAGACTGTGCAGGCCAATCTAACAAAACAATGTTGTTATCTCTAAACCAACGCAATCAACGTAGCCGCTGATTTGTGACGAGGAGCATTGCCTTGCTGAAATTGAAACCCGTCTATATTAGTATCGTCGAAAATGCGCGTTAACGAAGGCAGAAGAACAGCTTCTATACATATACCATATATACTTTTGACTGTCCATGCGACCCTCGCAAACGAACATTTCGTCGACACCATCAGCAGCCACGCAGCCCCAGATCCTCCATGCTTAACAGTGGACACCACGCAATCTGGATGATATTCTTCCCCAACACGTCGCCTCACGAACGTCACACTAGGTGTTCCAAGTATCTGCAGAAAAGAAAAAATAATGTTTTCATAAGACTTGTATTATGTCTTCAAAATTACTCTAGGGTAAGAAGCTATGGCTGTTAATACTTTAAGACGATCTTAACTAAGCTTACCTCGAAGTTCGATTCATCAGACCACAGAACATTCGACCAATCTTCTTCCGTGAAATGTTGGTATCGGCGAGCCCATTCCAAACGATTTTACCTATTCTTTTCTGAGGGCAACGGCTTCTTTCGGGCTTTACATTCTTTTAAACCTGCTTCCAGAAATCTTCTTCTAGCTGTTCGAGCACTAACTGGTTTACTAAATTCATCCGTACGGGCAGCTGAAAGGGCAGATGAAGATTTTTTGCGATCCTTGAGAGACTCGCGTATAAGTATTCGGTCTTCTCGTATACTAGTTAGACGCTTTCTTCCACTTTTTGATTTATTATTATGAGATTTCGTCTCCACTAAGCGCCTGATAGCACATTGGACCGCGCACCGTGCACCGCGAACATCCCACCAAATTGGCCATGTCAACCTGAGATTTACCTTCTTCAATTCTTCACTTAGAACTTGGATTCTAACTCTATCATGGTAACTAATTTCACTTTTTTCTTTTTTTAGGCATTTCGGTAAATATGAACTGTTTTTTATAAGATTGGTAACTTTTCACTAAGTGTGATTTACACTTTCACTTTCAAATTTTAAATGCGAACATATTTTATGAATTTCTTAAAAATGACAATTTTTAGGTTTAGCTTACCGAGAGTGCTATGACTTTTAATATCACAAAATTTATTCGTTTAATCAACAGTTAAACACCCATGTAAGACATTTACAAAAAGAAGTGGCAACTTTGATAGGCACATTTGAGAATACTTGAATTTCAGTGGGGTGCCTAATACTTTTGGCCAAGGCTGTAAATCCGTTTGGTCAGTTAAAACGGACAAATAAAGCGGCGGCCTTGGCTAGATCGATCTGCATAAGTATTGATGGCACTTTTCTTCCATTCCATATATTTAAATACTATAGACCGTTCGATATATACATAAAAATTTAACACCAATACCCTTGTATTTGACGAAAAATGTACTGAACTCTTTTTGTCAAAAAAAAGAAGGAAAAACAGAAATAAACTTCTCTCTCGTATGAAACTAACTTTCATGGGCATAAAAAACTTGCTCTAATACTACAACTACAACACACACACAAACACACATGCTTCTCCGCATTAATGCCGAGTGTATGAAAATATGTAAATTTGTTTCGGAGCAATTTCATCTTGTTCATTCACTCACTTCCATGACTGTCATTGCCGGCGCTGCTGTCGTTCTGGTCGGTCTCTTATTTCACTTTTTAATTGCCAGTTTCATATGTAAAAGTTCGAGTAAAACTTGTGCAACTGCATAATTTACAACTCATAAACATAAATGCCAACGCAATTTACCAACTTAAGTAAACATAAAATGACACAACAACAACAATCAACAAACAACAAACAACAATTAAAACTGCAATTCGGAACAAGATGGTGGCCAAAATGGCAGGGAGGAGCGGGTTTTTTGTGATGCTGACATAGGCGTTGACAATTTTAATATGAGCATCAGTGGTAATAGTTGTGACAGTTGCAAGTTGCAAGTTGCAACAGAAATGTCTGCAATTGCAATTTGTGTGGCTGCAAAACAAGGCTCACATTCACACACATACACATATGTGGTTATACGAGTACACAAATAAGAGTTTGACGGCTTTATGTTGGCCGGCGAAAATCCTCAGAGTAAATACTTATCGAGGGTTTTTTGATTGTGGTTTTGCGGTGGTGCTGAAACAAGGTGTTATAGGATTCCCTGCCGAGTATAAGCCTGACTCAACGCGGCGAAGAATCTGATTGTTGATCTGGACCTTACCTTCAGACACTATACGGAGGAGGAGCTGATCTTGACGAGTACAGCAAACTCTGAAGGAGGTGCAGGTGAGCAGAAGGCATTTCATGATCAGGTTGCTGCAAATAAACCTGCTCCAGGATAAAGCAGCAACTGCAGCAGTGCTTCTCCAAATGGCTTCAGGAACAGCGAACATAGTCCCCTAAGTAGAAGCGTGGAACTTCAATTTATCGTCTATACAGTTGGCGCACTAAAAGGAAATACCGACGTAGTACGTGGTAAAGCTTAAGGAGAAAGACACCGAACTTTTGGTTCCTGTAGGGCACGTGAATGCCCACCAGGTAGCTTGGGAAAGTACCAATGAAAGAGGTGTTACTTTTTGATTTCGTTTTGAATTCGGGGCTCATTAGAAAGAATAGAAGAAATCACCCTACCTTTAACACAAGTAATCGAAGGGAGGTCCCAGATGTCACTCTGTCTACCATAAGGAGTTAGAGGATCATTTTTATTCAATTCGACTTAAATATGGTGATTTTCAAGATCCCACCGATGAGAAATTTAAAAAATCTGCTTGGTAAACGTATAGGAAAAATTTAGAGTCACTTCTTCCGAGGGTCCTGATACCGTCAACTTGTGTAAAAACCAAATAAAGGGAAGAGCTGGTAGTTCAGTTCACTAGCGCCAGCTCACGAGCTCTGGACATAGCCTGTGAAGCTATGCTTCTTAGAGGTAAGACGAGATCACCGTCATGAAAGTGGGATCTATCGTTCAGATACGGCTTAGAATAAGCTCTAGGTCCCCTCCATCTATTGGAAAACCATCCATCCCTCCTGAACACTATAAATTGGATGAGGAGCTCGGGAGAAAATCGCTTTGACGGTTACAAAGCGTAGATTCTTTGCCCGCATCTCACAAAATGTATCATCGCTTTTAAGTTGGACCAGGTCAACGGCGCATACGTATTTCGACCGAAACCTCTTAAGTAGCTTCGGAGTTCATCATCGCGTTGTTCCAAATGAAATTTGCAACCCAGATTATCGGATGTCGTCGTTCAGTAAATTTACCAATTTAAGGAAGCCTAAGATTGGGTGAAGCCGAACATTAGATACTTGGCTGATATTTTTGGTAAACGCCAGGCGGCTTATCTGACCTTCACGGAATGACTTAAGTCCAGTTGTTTTGTGACTCCATTTTGTATGTTTTGGAAGATGTTTGGAACTCACTATAACTAACATATCTATCAAGTACCAGGTGTGTTAGTTGAAATTTACCGGTTTTTTTCGATAAAAAAAAAAATTTAATTTTCAGAGGAATCTCAAAATTTTTTTCTTCAAAGTGTTGACCATTGGTTTCTACACATTTCGCCCATCTCTCAGGCAAATTATGGATACCATTCCAAAAAAACTTTTTCTCTTTCGAGGCAAACCATTCGACGAGCCATTTTTCGACTTCTTCAAAATTAGCGAAGCACTGCTCTGCACGGGAGTGTCCCATCGATGCGTAAAGGTGATAGTCGGACGGGGCGAGGTCTGGAAAGTACGGCGGGTGCGATAATATTTTCCAATTAAGTGTTTTTAATGTGTCTTTCACCAGTTTAGCGGTATGAGACGGCGCGTTGTCATGTTGCAAGATAACTTTGCCATGTCTTCGGGCCCATTCCGACCGTTTTTCGATCAACGCATTATTCAAATTGATCATTTGTTGTCGGTAGCGATCCGTGTTCACCGTTTCACTAGGTTTCAACAACTCGTAGTACACCACACCACACTGGTCCCACCAAACACAGAGCATTGTCTTACGGCCAAAGCGATTTGGCCTTGCAGTCGATGGGCCAGCTTCACCAGGGGAAAGCCATGATTTTTTTCGTTTCGGGTTCTCAAAATAAATCCATTTTTCGTCCCCCGTGACAATTCGATGCAGAAAAGATTTCCTTTCGAATCGTTGAAACAGCATTTCACAAACGTTTTTTTCGATTTGCCATTTGTCTATCGTTCAGCTGGTGTGGCACCCATTTTCCATACTTCTGGATCTTTCCCATGGCTTTTAAACGTTGGCAAATTGCTCCCCGAGTCACATGTAGCGTTTCTGCCAACTTTTGTTGCGATTGGGTTGGATCAACATTCAATAACGCCTGCAATTCCTCGTCTTCGAACTTTTTCGCTGCACCAGGATATTCATTGTCTGTCAAATCGAAATTTCCACTTTTAAATTGACGAAACCTTGTCTCACATGTTCTAATTACCGAAGCATGTTCACCATAAGTTTCTACCAGCAACCGGTAAGCTTCAGCTGCTTTTTTCTTTTGATGAAATAAGAAAAGCAACGAATGCCGCAAATGCGATTTACTTGGAACGAAACTCGACACATTCACTGAGGTAAACAAATATGACGCTATTATTTTGGCGGAATGTGACTTGCGTATTTTTGTAGGTTAATGTCAATAGAAAAAAATTACATACATGCCAAATCATAGAAATTTATACATATCGCTAGCGATATCTACTAGTAAAACCGGCAAACTTCAACTAACACACCTGGTATAAGATAACCAACTTTTTGTGACCAAAATTGGAAGAAGTTGATCTTAAAAGCATCTGGTTCCAACAAGACGGGGCTCGTGTCTCACAGCACTTGCAACAGCCGAATTAATGCGAGAAAGGTTTGGAGATTCGATTATTTCAAGAAATTGTGACATTTAAAGGCCTCCAAAAAGTAACAGAACTGTCAAAAACACAATTTCGTTTTTCAAGTTTTTTATAATATAAAATAATTTCGATACCAAAGTCATCTAGTCCCTCTGCAAAGATGATAAGTTCGAAAGTATTTTCATTTTATATTGACATAGGTTATTTATTACTCACCGATTTGTAACATTAAGGCGATTTTACAAAAAGTTTTCAAATTTCCAATGAGCTGACAGTCAACAACAACAAATTGTCGTGTCCTGTCTCCACGGTAACGTGGAAATTTTGCGATCTATCAGTTACTGCGAACGGTATAATCTCCAGCAGCATAGATTCTAGTGTCGCTGTCACTGCCACCACCACCATCACCACCACCACAACCATTTAGACTGTCATTATGCGCCACAACAATGACTTAATGAGAATTACTAACTCAAAGTAACGCACAGAGATGAACAAAATACTCATATATGTACATACATATGAAAAGAATAAGAGTAGTAAATATACTTCCATATGAACAGTTTACATATTTATTTACTTTATTACATACCTATACTCCTGCATAAGTCTGTATATATGTTTGCATATCTACCCGCCGTGTAAAACAATAACAAACTAATCGTCTAAGATGCTGTGTGTAAAATGAATGAAAATCTAATTGCAAGAATTGCAACTCCAATGAGACCCATAAATTACGACAACCAACACATTGCCACTGCTATTGCTGTCGCAGCTGCCACAAATGCCAACTGCAGCGTTTATAGAAAATAGGAATAATAATAATAATAAAAGTGGCAACATTTTGGGTTTGTTGTCATTATGGCTGCTACCATTTTACAATTTGGGTATACGTAAGCATCAGCCTGCGAGTGAGATTTCCGAGACTTTGTTGCAACGTACATATGTATATACCGTTTCCTTGAGTGTAGCACGGATGCCACCAATTTGTGGCAATATCACTTGCTAACTAGCTAACTTCCTTGTGAGTGTCGTCCTCAGAAGCTTACAAATGACACTTCAGACTCCAACAGCCAGCCCCCCTCCCTCACCCAGAAGCAAGTGTGTGTGTGCGCCCCGCCACCGCGTTGCAATTGAATTTCCTACTGCATTTGTCATTTCGACGTCTTTGCACCGCCTCAAGTTTATTTCGCTTATTGTCTCTTACTTCACTTCACTACACTTCACTGCACTTGTGTGAAGTGTTTACAGTTAACCAATGTGTGTTGGCGCGTATGTGCCACTGTGGCATAAATGACTGTCGGACCGCCTTCAAGCCAGCTCTGCGCCAACTCTTCCTCCCCGAAGCGGTTGAATTTTGCCCAAAGCGACTTGACACATGGATTTTTCGTACATGACAAGCGAGTACAATAATTTATTTGCGTTTGTGAGCTTACGAGCAGCACTTAATGAATGAGCTCCGCCCGCTGCTCAGGCGGCTGATGCGGCTGCAACTTCAACTTCGAGCGCATACAACAAATCTTGTCACAAATCGTCGTCGTCGTCGTCGTCGTCGTCGTCGTTGGCTGTGGTATGCCACTGCAGCGCTTTTGAAAATATCGAACAAATTACATTGGCAGCGCCGAGCTTAGGAGATGACGTTTGCTGCAGCAATTGGTTTTTAGAAAATATACAAACACACATGCATACCCGCAATGTGTTTGTTGTGCTTTAGTTGTAACATTTGTGGTGGCGAACAGGACCACCGGCATTGCCACCGCTCAATTCATTACATTTTAAGCAAATAAATATTCAATTTAATTTATTAGCCACCAACCGCATCCACATCCGTGCTACTTCAAATTAAATAACTGCTAGTCGTTGTTGTAGTTGTGACATACAAGTATGTGGCACATAAGTGCTGGCGTAAAGGATTGTCATGGAAATCTTAAGGAAGTTTATTTAGACGATGGCTTTTGTGACATGCTAGTGCACTTATATACATCCATACGAATTTCCGTATATTTTTTGAAGATACTTATGTAATCGTAATTCATGTTGATGTAACGGTGTAGCTTAGATTTTTAGAATTAATTGCATTTACTCAATGAGTTATGAGGACAGCGGTGAGAATAACAAGCGCCGTTGGTAGAAATTGAATCCAAAGCAATCGAATAAAGGCGGTTGTCGAGTGTTTGGCTTTGCGTACTGCCATTCAGCAGGTCAGGGTTCGAATACTGGTACCCACATCCAAGGTGTTGTAGAAAATTAATTTTAATAAAATTTTAAGTTAATTTCTCTAAGCGCGGTCGTCCCGCGTCAGGGCATATCAACCTCTTCGAGTGTATTTTTGACATGAAAATCAAAAGCTTCTCATAAAAAAACGAGTTATCCTCATACAGGCCAATAAGTCTACTGACAATATTCTCGAAAATACTCGAAATAATATTTCTTCGAAGATTACTGCCAGAGTTAGAAAGCCAATCGATTATTCCAGATCATCAATTCGGTTTTAGGCAGATGCATACCACTCCGGAGCAATGCCATCGTTTAGTTAAAACAATACTTAGCAGTTTGGGGGAAAAAAAGATGTGTTGCGCAATATTTCTCGATATACAGCAAGCATTTGACAGAGTCTGGCATTCAGGACTGCTTTATAAAAATTAAAAAGATACTTCCCACCCCATTCTATCTCTTTCTTAGATCTTATCTAAGTTACAGACATTATTACGTTAAAATTCAAGACTCAGTTTCAGACACGTTCACGAGGTAAATGCTGGAGTTCTACAAGGTAGTGTATTGGGTCCAACATTTTACACGATTTACTCTGCAGATATGCCAATAACAGAGGACACCAAAAGTATTTATTTATTCATTAATAACTTGTCCCCTTCAAAGAAATCCCCCTCAGGTATAATACATTTATGCCAGCGTTTTTCCCAATCCTCGAAACACCTCTGAAACACGTTTTTTGGTATCGCCAATAGCACCTGACATGCATTACATTACAACGATGGTGGATACTCAAAGAGAAAGAGTAGTGTGAATTGCCTTTAAGGAAACCTTGGATGAACCTTTAGGCAAAAGCAAGGACCACAAGTGCAAACAAATAGTAAAGAAAACAAAAGAAAAAGTATTCCAAGCTTTCACCAAACTACGTATTCGTCTTACCATCTCGACTACCTTCAAAAAAAAAAATTACGAAGAAAATTTAGAGAGAAATAAAGATACTAGCGAAAATGGAGCGCTTAATGATGACAAACTACTACTCAAGGCTTCAAAGCGACCTTTCACTTACTTTCCGCAAGTCAAAATGTACAAAAAGGAGTTTCACTGGAACTACTGGAAACGTTTTTGGAAAAAAAGTATGTCTCTATGCTTTCTTTTAGAAGATTAGTTTTTTTGCCATCTACATGAATCGAAGCGCAAGTGATTTTCATAAAAAAGCGGTGGAACTTGCCTCATATATCAAAGAGATTTTCGTCCTTCAACTGGTCCTATTAAAAATCTTAAACAGATTGCTCGATTCAAGAGATATCTTCGAACAGCCTATTGTGTAACCAGCACGACTACTCTAAGAGCAAATCTGTCGACACCGCTCTTCACGATATTGTGACGAGAGTTGAGAAAGATCTCACCCTCTAACAATGTCCACTAGGTGCTATCCACGATATTTCAAAAGCTTTTTATAAGATATTACACAACTGCGCTACGTGGCGGTGCATCTGGCGAAAGTCTCGCTTAGGCAATTGTTGAATTGGGAGGCGCATGCGTAACCAAGTATGTCAAACGAAGAACCTCTCAGGTTGAGCTCTCTTTGGTTTCTCACAGTCACAGATTTCTTCGGTAGTTAAGAAACCGCGGTTGATGTAGTGGCGTCTGCTAAAGTCACCGTTTCGAATGTAAAACACCACCACGTTCTAAGTAATTTATTTCAAAGTGTCTTTTATATAGCAAGCAACCCTCGAAATTCTCCTTAACATCCTCGACGTCCCCACCTCATTTCTCTTTTTCAGCAACACTTTCCCAACAAAAATCTCAGTTTTGAATTAAAGATCCCAATACATTTTCAAAGACTACTCAAACCTCGTCGGCAAGGTGGGTGGGTTGTGATATTCACTCAGAGCTTCTCACAATCGAAATAAGCCAGAGATTTCCCGACCCCTGGATAGTCTTTGAAGCTGAACTAACTCAACTCTGAAATAAAATTCAAACCTTCATTATTTATTCTGAAAGCTAAATCTTAATGGCAGTATCGTCAGTGCAATCACAACACCTCAATGGTGGCGAATAGATGCAGAGAAGTCTTCAACAAACTTACGATGGGTGGGTCCCCAGACATAGATACTTATTAAAGAACTGAGACTGCGACGAACTAGCTTGAACGGGAACAGTCCTAACCAAAGGAAACCTTGCATACCATGTGGACATACATATTTTCTTGGAAAAGCACACCTGCTGAGATTATAACCAAACATATCTAGCCATGATCGAAGAAAAATAGTTAAGCCTCCCCTTCTTCTAAAAAGTTTTTCAATGACCGGACACAGCCCGATAGCAACTCATGGCAGAAGGATGTTCTACTTCCCGAAAGACTTCTGAAGCAGCTGCAGTGACATAAAAGACGAGAAGGAGCCGGTACAACATTATCTCTGCTACAGCCCTCAGTGTGTACCGACACCTCAAAGATGGTAATTTTTTCATCGACAGCCTTACAGAGCTTGAGCTTCAATAAGTATGTTTTTAACTAGCTATTTTTTCCCAAAAAGTGATTATTTAAAGTGAAAGTTATTTTCGGGTTTAGCTTACGCAAAAAATAAAACGCTTGAAAGGCATTGGGGCGAAATCTGCCAAGATATTGATGGTCTTAGGTGAATTCTGCGCTAGAACCTTCGGCCAAAGCTAGATAATAAAATAGACCACAAACACCCAAGCTCCATCTGAGGAAGAAGGTTTCAATCAGCATTTAAGGAGGGCGGATAGCGTAGGATGAATCAAAGATGGCTGATGGCGTGGGGCTGGAGTATATTGTGCTCACCTGGTCCTAAGGTAATTCTTCAAGCTTCTAAATAGAATACTGTAGTATTTTCCCTGCAAATAATTGCTATTGGGAAAATTGCTGAAATGGCTAATAGCACACGAAACTATATTAAACTATAATATATGTGGATAGCCAGGCGGCAATTAAAGCAATGATCTCACACCGCATTGCCTTAGAAAATGCCCTTGGAAGCAGTGAAGCAGTAGACAGGACGGCCGAGGGTAAACTACTGATTATATATTAGGTGCCAGGTCAGTACAGGAAGAACAAAAGCCGCTGAAAACTATCTGAAAAAAGTTTCCGTAAGAACTGGATGCCGGATCAGGGTGAGATGGAACATGCAAAACCATCGAGATCATGTGGAATAGCAGAAAAGAAAACTCAGCCTCGTAAGAAACGCAGGAAAGTTAAATTTGCTCTATAGGAAATGTCAGGGCCTCCGAGTGTATTTCTGACATAAAATAAAAGCACCTCATAAAATTTCATCGGCCGCTCAGAGGCAACTAAGAACAAACTTTAGTCTCCTCCATTTGTTGGAAAAACTTCAAGATGCAAACCACAAATTGGAGGAGGAGCTCGGCCGAAGCTTGCAAGGCGAAGGTGAAAACGATGGTTATTGCCTTTTTTGATAACCGTGGAATCGTCCACAAAGAATTTCTTCCACCGGGGCAAACCGTAAATCAAGTCTACTATCGTCAAGTACTCAAAAGATTGCGAAAACGAGTTAACAGGGTGCGCCGCCCAGACATCGTTCGTAGCTGAATCCTTCATCACGACAACGCGCCGTGCCACACCGCCCTCAGCTTGTCGCAGTATTTGGACTCTAAAGAAATCGCCGTGCTGTAACAATCGCCTTATGCACCCGATATATCACCCTGTGACTTCTTTTGTTCCCTAGAACAAAATCGGTGATCAAGGGAACCCATTTTGAGTCGATTGAGGACATGCAGGCGGCCGTGACGAGGGTACTCGCGTACATCCCAGTCGTAGCGTTGCAGAAATTTTACGAAGCAGGGAAAACGCGCTGGAATCGTTGTATAGCTGCCCAAGGGGACTACTTTGAAGGGGTTTTTATGGAATCAGTCTCATTACTTAACTGTCACACCTCGTATATAGGTACATATATATTTTTCTAAATTTTTATCTTTTTAAAGAAAATAGTAAACAAACAAGCTATTAATGCCAACTTAGTGTTCGGGCGAACATGTTTTTTAACATCTTTGGCTTACAAGCTGTCCAAACAATGTGTGAGCATTAAACACAAATACACATACATGCATACTTACTCGTATATGTACATATGTACATATGTATTTATATGCATGCAAGTACTTTTAATGCTCATATGCACAGTGTAAATTGTAAGAACTCGATTTGGCTTGTGCTGGCGGGCACTCGAGGGAATTATAGGGAGGGGGAGAGGAAAAAGCTTTAATTCATATGCAAAGAACAACAACTAACTGAAGACGACGAGAACAGTGAAGGAAAATTCAAGTTTTTCACTCCAACAACGGAAACAGAAGGAATGTCCTTCAAGGAAAAGGGCAAGTCGGTCAAGTCGGCCAAGTTGTAAGCGAGTTGTCGTGCAATTTTGGGAATTCGTAGTAGTTTTTTGGGGAAAAAGTTTTCTGGTCAAACAAGTGGAAACACTTACCTTGAGTGGTGGCGATGAGTTGTGAACAATTTACATACATACATATACATATGTATATGTACAAGTATAGGGTTGACGAAGATGCAGCAGCAGTTAGACAGCAAAATAACCATTCATATCAATGCATACTCATACATACATACATATTTCTCGTATGTACATACATACATATGTTTATTGGTTAACGCTAAGACATCCAACTGGACTTGTATGAATCTTCTGTTATGCGCTTTGGGTGCACTTGTTAGCGCGTCCATTACATTGAGTAGCCACAGTAACATGGCACCTACATAGAAACCCACACACACACACACACACACACATATATGCAAGTACAAACATGAATATTTAGGAGTACTTAGAGCATCGACGTCCAATGTCCGGTGTGTTTAATATAATGTTTGTTGCACGAGACGCCTATTTCTAGGCGAACCAACAGCGTTGAACAGCGCAGCGAATGCACGAACGCACATACGGAGATATATGTAGTAGGAACGTAGGAGCGTACGAACGACCAAACATATGTTAAATTATCACAAACTGCGGAACATGGCCATTAAAATCGGGGTGAACATGCTTTCGACATTTATCTAACACGTGCGGACATGAAATTTGTTTCATGCGAGCAGCAAGCGCAAGTGCAACTAAATACATACATACATACATACATACATACGTACATACATACAACTTGGCCAACGCTGTTGCCCCAAAACTGGACACGTTAAGTCCATATACAAACACAAACTGCTGCTCCCTCCTGCGAACTTGTTTTTGTTTCTTCTGTTGTTTTTGGTCGAAAATGATGATGCTCCAAATAATTTGGTTTTTATTCTCTTTGCATCTTTGAATCTACCAGCATGGTATGGTGGAAAGTCTTCGCTGCCAAGCGAATGGTGGTGCGAGGCTTCTTTTTTTCATATTCTTTTTTTTTTGTTTTTGTTTTTTTGGTACTTTTGAGATGTAAAATTGCAATTTGCTGGTACAACATGCGTAAGCGCATAATTTCACTAAAAAGACATCGGAGTGGACATGTTATTAGGCTAGATTTAAATAGCTTGTTAGACAAATGGCCGGAACGAGTATTGGGAATGAGAACGGTCGGTTAGGGAGTGACGTTGAAGAAATGGTAATAGTGTAGCAAAAAGCAACAACGAAAGGTGTAGAATAATGGATGAAACAGTTTGCTGCATGGGGGGAAGGCATTAATTAATTTTATAAAGATACTATGGATTCCTTACTTCCTATACTCGATTTCTTCAACCCTTGCTTCATTTGCTTCCCTCAACCCTCGCTTCACGCGCTTCATTCGACCCGAGCAGCAGATAGTGAGATATTCAAATATGTTTATGTCTTTCAATAAAGTTATTTGGATAGCGTTCATGTTACCAGACGTAGTGCCGTGGAAGCCTTCATCAGACCAAAATCTAAAAACCTGTTTCCATAGCAGAACAGAGGGTGTTATAGAGTACTTCGGGATAGTATCTTTTCTACAAATTTCGGAAGGGGTGAACTTCACAATCTCTAAATTCTGTTTTGCTATTATCTTTTCGACTAAAGGGTCACATGGGAAAGTCTAAATTTCTTAGATCAGGAAGCCATAACCATAATCACTGCAAAACTCTCTATTTTAGGACTGTTCTTCATCAACCTATGTGTACCATGAAAGAGATCTTACGATGTGGCCTGAGTGGATACTGGCGACAAGGAACCACACAAAACCTCATAAAGTATGGGGAAGCGATGAAAACTCCGAGCCTTCTCCATGTAAATAAGGAGCCCGAAAAGGTCACGCAGGCTCGAAGAGAGTAAGGCCGTTTGAATATTAAATAGGAACGAGAGGACCTCTGGAAGCGGTGAAGCTTTACTGCCAAGCTTCCAAGCTCACTATGTGGCACCAGTGAAAGCACTCAAGATATCCTTTCACGTAAGTTCGATTGATTGCAAGTCTTATGAACCCTTATCTTGAATAATAATCTTTAATAATTTATTATGTTGGCTTTCAGTTCAGCCACTTTTCCAGAACTACGTCCAAAACTATAGCCTTTCTTCCCATGTTTGGGTCAACACCATTATGACTTGGCGGGTTTAGTAAATTTTATGTCTCTTAGTAAGAAATGCGAGTTCCACTTTATTTGAGTTGGCGCAGAGTTCACAGCGTTTGGATTATTTAAATATATATAATTGGCGCTTTGTAACCGCTGAAGCGATTTTAGGCCGAGCACCTCCTCCGAGTTGTGGTTTTGTATCTTCATGTTTATTTTTTAACAAATGGAGGGACTTACAGTTTATACTAAACCGCCTCCGAATGGCTGATGGCTTTTTTATGAGGAGCTTTTGGTTTTCATGTCAGAAATACGCTCGGAGGGGCGACCGCAATTAGAAAATTTAACCTAATTTTTTATTTAAATTTACTTCCTAGAACATTTGGATGTTGGTCATACTAGGATTTGAACCCTGGCCTTCCGAATGGCACTACGCAATGTTAACCCTTCGGAACCTATCCTTATAAGCTACGCCAGTGGACTGGTATCATTTTGCAATCAAACCGAAATTCCAGTAGGTGCAGAATTCCTCACCAAGTTCCTTAATCTAACCACTTTTATGATAACCATCGTATGGAATCAGGGAGAGTTTTCCTGCTACAAAAACCAAGGATACCCACCACGAGAGGAGAGAGCCATGTTGTTTAATATTTATCCTTTCCATAGTAGTGAAGACATTTGAGGCCTTTTATCACCACAGTCCGACTTTACGAGTGATCGGCCAGTCTTCGTGGTTACTGGTGGATATACGCTTCACACTATTGTTTAAATTCTAAGTAGGTATATTGGAAAGCTCTCTCCATCACCACCAAATAATGTCTCCTTGATCTCATATACCGTATATTGAAAAGCTTTGTCCGAAGGTACAATATTATCTATCCAAAAGTCTACACTTCCTCACCGTCATCTAGTACAGAGCAAAAAACAAAAAGCTTTTAAGTGTCTAGCCGACAGTATCTGAGGAAGGGACAAAGAAAAATTGCTTGCAACCTAAGAAGAAATTAGCCGAGCAGCGAAAAACTACCTCGTCAGACGTTGGAGACTAGTGAGACACAGATAAAGAGGTTACAAGCTTGTCAGGACACCGTCTTGTGGACCATAAAATAGAACTTTTTGACGCGGACGCTGCATACAGATTGTGTAGCGGGAGATCTGTACTTCAAGTTAAAGGGTTTAATATTGCGCTGAACAGATGTCACCGATGTGTTGCAAATCACAGTAACAGAGTGAAGGTGTTGACCTTCTTTACAACTCTTGCCGTGAATAGTGTCATCTGAATCCAGCCACTTCCAAAGAAAAAAAAAAAAATAATATGAGGTCAAGTAATTGATTCGTTCGGTTTTTTTATTGATTTTTTCAAAATATGAAAACTTTGTATACATTTGTCCGATATAAGTCAAATATGCGCCGTTTTGTTTGTAAACTTGTTGCCAATGAGATGCCAACTTCATTATACCCCTCTCGTAGAAGGCTGCGTCCCTATTGGCAAAAAACTCGGAGAGCCAATTTTCACAGGCTCTATCTTGAGGCCAACTTCTCACCATTAAGCGCGTTCGCCATGGACAGGAAAAGATGGTAGTCACTTGGTGCCAGTTCCGGACTATAAGGTGGGTACATTAGGACCTCCCATCCGAGCTTCTGGCGCGTTATCAAAGACGTGTGTGGCCTGGCGTTGCCCTGATGGAACACAATTCGGACTCTGTTGTTCAAAGATGGCCTCTTCATGTTTTTTGCGTTAGTTCGTGTGGCACCCAAACATCGAGCTTCTTTTTAAATCCAAGGTTATTCAAATGGTTCCAAACGGTTTTCTGGCTTATCTTTAGTTCATCAGCAATTAAATAAGTGCTCACGTGACGGTCTGTTTTCACAATTTCCATGATTTTATCGCAATTTTCGACGATAGGCCTCCCCACGCGCCGACGCGTGGTGCATCTTTGACATCGAAATTACCGGAGCGGAACCTAGCAAACCACTTTTGTGCTACACGTTCGTTTACAGTATCGGGCCCATAAACTAAATGAATTTTTTCAGCCACTTTGGCTGCTTTTTCCTTTTGATCGATGAAAAATTGTAAAATATAGCGAATTTTTTCTTTGCTGGTGTCCATCTTTGACGAGCGCTCACAACGTACTGAGTCAATCAATCGAAAAACTGTCAAAGACAAACTTTTAGCGCGAATAAACACGTTTTCAGCACCTTATAGTATAACATGATGCGACCGTAACACTAGTACTATGGACAATAACGCCATCTCTTAGATAAAACCGAACGAACTTTTTACTTGACCTAATATATGGCTACTATAGTAGACTCAACTCGTACTTATCCAAACTTGACCCTGGTTTCCTGTATGCTATGAGTCTCCGCTCGACGCTAACCACCCTTGACGATAGCTAAAGTGTTTGGGAGTGTTTGGTTTACAGGACACTGACTAATCATCTCAGTTAATATTTGTCTCCTTCAAATCCATTTGAGTCCTAAAGTTTTGGATTTTTATAAAATTAATAAAAATGAGATGAACCATTTTTTTTTTTTTAATAATTTTTTTTTAATTAGAAAAAATAAACAAAGTTAGTTATCAAAAAGGCAGCAGTTACTTTGATGATGTCAAGAGGAAGAAGTAAAGCATCTTTTGACAAATTTAACCCAGCCTCTGGGCAAAATAATTGCTTAATTTAAATTTAAAGTTTATTTGAAAAATAATAAAAGAAATTTTGTATTTTTTATTTAAATTTTTGAATTATTTCCAATACATATAAGACTCTATTTGACCACCTCTATGGCGTACCACACCCAAGAGCCGCTGCCAAATCATTTCCAAGCCATTAGTACAACAAGAGCAAAACTCTCAATTGCAGCACACAATAAATGGATGCAATGCATGAAGCACTAACCCATATGTACAGCAAATATTTAGTCATACCAATTGTTCAATTGTTATGCTGCAAGCAGCAATTTGATGGCGCAATTGGCTAAGCCTTTATCCTTGCTTCTTTAATTATGCAAAGGACCTTTGGAGACCCCTTCAGACGACATTTGACCGGCAAACCAAAACAGGAAAGCCAAATGAAAATTACGAAAATCCATTGCAATGTGTATTAAAAATGCTGACAATAACAGCAACAACAACAAGAAAGACCACAATATAAACAACCGTTATGGAGAGCAACGCACCAGTTAAGCGGCTGATAGCAACCGCTTGGGGCGAGTCAGTGCAATTTTTACTTTTAGTGCAACAATTGGAACCAATTGCCGGTAAATAAATTACTGCAATGACAACAACAACAACAACAACCACAATAATAGCACTGCATCAACTACTGAAAAGTGCAATTGTAAACGAAATGCATTGCAATGTCTGTTGCCTGGTGCCTGCACTGCATTATGCAAAAGTCATAAAATAAATTCGAGAATTGGGCGAAAAATTTCGAATATTGAGCGTAAGTGTGTGTGTGTGTGTTTGTGTGTGTATTTGCATTGCATTGCCAGCTGTATTTAGTGACTGTGGTAAACTGTCCATGCAACACCAGAGTCCAGAGTCCAACTGGAGGCTTTTTGTAATTTGCACAGAATCACAGACACTTCAATCGGCGCGGCGCTCAGTACCAAGTGAAGGACGAGGCGGAGTAGACTCAGGGGTGTGTGTGTATGTGTGTGTGTGTCATTTTGGCTATTGGCATTGGCACAAAGCCTTTTTGTAAATTTTATCCGCAAAGTGGAAAATGTCAACATTAATTTGGTGTTTTGTTTTGTGCGAATTGTGCATGGCCACAGAGCCGCAGAGGCACAACACCACAGCCGATGCCGCCACTGTCGCCGCAGTCATGGCCACAATTTTAAATTAACCCCCAAAACATGTTTAGGGGTTTTCCGCACAATTGCATTCGTAAAACAGTAAATATGTGCATATGTATGTGTGTGTGGGTGTGTATGTGTGTTGGTCAGCGTATAAATGTATTGCACCTGCCACAACTGCAGCGCATCGAGTGCGAAATCATTGACACCTCACTACCTCTCCACACACATTTTCCCTCTCTACCTCGCTCCCTCTCTACCTCCTTCTCTCTCTCTCCCACTCCCGGTGAGTGCTTTTGGTTGATAATTAAACAATTCGTGCCGCACCGGACAGCATTAATGCTTTTAGCTGTCGGCAATTGACTGCTGCTTTGTTGCTTTGTTGCATTGCTGTGCGCACTCCTCCCACCGCCGCTGTAGCCGCAGCCGTTGCCAGTGGGTGGGGATTTTGGATTTGTTTGCTAATTGAATTTCACAGCACATACATCCTCGTACGTACGTACGTATATACGCAGCATGTACTATGTGTGTATGTGTTAGTGTGTGTTGCATAGCTGCAAGGTGCATGGCATCGAAACGCTTGGCGATTTTTCCACATTTTCTCCACAGTTGTGCAGTTCAGCAGCCGTGCAGCAGCAGCACTTGCTGAATATTTATTGACAATTTGCTTGTGCAACATTTGTTTTTGTTTTTTGTTTTTTGTTTTTGTTTTTTTTTCACTTTTTGTCCATGCAACGGTGCCATGTGGCACAAGTAAATTATGCACAATGCATACATACATACATACATACATACATTCGGATGCATTTATTTCTCTTTAATGACCGTAAGTGCATGGAATTGTTGTGAATAAAATAAATTTAAAACAAATTTTCAACTGACCTTTCTTTCAAAAACGTTTTGGTGTACAATGTTTATTTAATTGGCTTTATTGACCGATTTCGCACCTGAGCCCATATTTTATTGCAAAATCACACAACTTGAAGTTAAATGGAGGAAAATGTGGATAAGTTCAAAAAAATATATTAAGGTGTCCTCTTACTAAGAAGTATGCTATGGCTTTAGAGGTTATGTTGTTTTTCTTGAGAGCATGTCGGCCGCAAAAGTGAAAATTTTATATGTATTTGTGCATGGTGAGATCCAGGTTCATAGGTTCGAGCCCATTCGGACAAGCACCTAAATGATTATTCTTTTTGTGGACATCAAAATTCATAAGGTTTTTAGAGCTTTTCACCACAAAACGCAGAAGAAATTCAGAAGTAAAATTGAATTATTGCGGAGAGAGTGCTTATTCAATGGCAAGATCGTTTTTAAAAATCTAATGGCGCGAGATAATCGAAGCTTTCTGCTAGTGTTGACGTTCACATCATCTCGTTCCTCGCATAACATTTTGTACTCCCGAAAGAAAAGGAAGAGCTGCCTTCGGCCTTGTTTTGTCATGTTCTTATGTTGCAACTACCCAAAAAAATAGTTTCTCGGCTATCACACTAACTATTGTGTCAAGTAAAAAGTTCGTTCGGTTTTTACCTAAGAGATAGCGTTATTGTCCATAGTACTAGTGTTACGTGTCGCATTATGTCATACTATACGGCACTGAAAATGTGTCTATTCGCGCTAAAAGTTGGCGTTGACAGTTTTTCGTTTGATTGACTCAGTACGTTGTGAGCGCTCGTCAAAGATGGACACCAGCAAAGAGAAAATTCGTTAAATTTTACATCTTTTCTTCGATCAAGGCGAAAAAGCAGCCAAAGCGGCTGAAAAAATTAATTCAGTTTATGGGCCCCATACTGTAAACGAATGTGTAGCACAAAAGTGGTTTGCTAGGTTCCGTTCCGGTAATTTCGATGTCAAAGATGCACCACGCGTCGGCGCGTCGAGAGGCCTGTCGTTGAAAATTGTGATAAAATCATGGAAAGAGTGGAAACAGACCGTCACGTGAGCACTTATTTCATTACTGAGGAACTAAAGATAAGCCAGGAAACCGTTTGGAACCATTTGCATAACTTTGGATTCAAAAAGAAGCTCGATGTTTGGGTGCCACACGAACTAACGCAAAAAAACATGATGGACCGAATTTTCATCTGCGAATCGCTGCTGAATCGCAACAAAATCGACCCATTTCTGAAGCGTTTGGTGACTGGCGATGAAAAGTGAATCATTTACGACAACGTTAAGCGAAATCGGTCATGGTCGAACGGATGGCCAAGCCAGGATTGACGGCCAGGAAGGTTTCGCTGTGTGTTTGATGGGATTAGCAAGGAATCATTTACTACGAGCTGCTCCACTATGGCCAAACGCTCGATTCGGCCCTCGACTGCTAACAACTGGACCGCTTAAAGGCAGCACTCATCCAAAAGAGGCCATCTTTGACCAACAGAGGCCGAATTGTGTTCCATCAGAACAACGCCAGGCCACACACGTCGCGCGCCAGAGGATCCAGGAGCTCCGATGGGAGATCCTAATGCACCCACCTTATAGTCCGGACCTGACACCAAATGTCTGTCCATAGCGAACGCGCTTAATGGTGAGAGGAGTATAATGAAGTTGGCATCTCGTTGGCAGTTTACGAACAAAACGGCGCATATTTGACTTACATCGGACAAATGTACACAAAGTTATCATTATCAGTAATGTACACCAATTACTTGACCTAATATATTATATTAATTATATTTACAATTGATCTTTAAGAACTTCAAATCTGGAATTATTCATGTTGGACAGCAAACAGAAATGATAATTAAAAAAAAAAATAAATTAATTAAAAATATTTAGCAAATACATAAGTGGCGTTGCACCTTCCTTCCTTCCCGCTTATTGCATTTCCAACATCCAAGTGTTGCACCACATTGGCTATGCAGCATTTTCCATGGCAATGCCTGCCTTTCATGCTATTTCTACTATTCATTGTCCATTTGGCCCATTTTGCATTTATGCACTCTGCTCCACCGCACTCCACCGCACCGCACCGTACCGCACTCTCTACAGCGCTTTTTCTAACCGCTTCAGTGTGCGTAACATGACAACAAAATGGCCAAAACGACAAACCGCTATAATTTACCATATTTTATGACCGCGTTGCAGCAATAAAATCGCCAACAAGCGTTATAACTCATTTGAAAAGCGGTGTGCCACGCGGCATGGCATTGCTATGATGGGGCAGGCAGGCAGTTGGAGGCTACCGACTCAACTAACCAACCAAATGCGCGTAAGCACTATATATATATATGTAAGTATATATAAATACATACTTACAAATGCACAAATCGCATACTCATAGTAAATGCAGATGCAGAAAATTAACAGTTGCATAAGTATGTTTGTGTGTGTGGCATGCCACACATTCATTGCTGCTGCTGTTCTTGTTGCTTCATTCGTGTTGGCGGCAGTAATTTGTAGCTACGTTGCAGTATCTTAAATGCATTGTGTAACACACTGCCTTTTTTCCACCGCCCTTCTTACCTTTGCCGTGCCTTTTGCGCGCGAATAATGAGTGAAGTGGATTTAATGGATAATACTTTCGTTGAGTTGTTGCTAGCAAATTGCTCGATGCCCTAATGTGATGGGACCCAGTGTGCACTGTGGAAATGTTCGAATATAATGTGGCAACAATTCTGATTAAAAGTCTGTTTAAAAAATCCATTTGATGAGACGGTGTAAAAAGTTTTCGAGTAAAATGTTTCGCGTCATATTAATGGTCCTCTGCTCTTTGAGAACGGCGAATACCGCAGACGATGTAACTAAAGGCTATACGAAATATACAGCAGCATCAACATTTGTAGTTCAGCGCATCAAAAAGCAGCGGTTGGTTCGAATTGGTAAAAATACTCCAGCTTTGAGAGATTTCAATGCAGTACCAGCCGCCAGAGGAAGAGATAGACCTGCACTCCGTTGTTAAGACCAGATGGAGACCTGGCTGTATTTGGTATTTCCAATAGGCGACAAACAGCGAAAGGAAGTAATAAATGACGTGCTGTGGATAACTGCGTTTACGCCAGTAAAGAAGAAGAAGAAATGCTTGGACGTAAGCACTTCAAAACGAAATTATTGTTGTCTCTATTACCAGGTTTGAGCAAGAAACCTCAATTAAACTCCAAATCTGAAGAAACGTAATCAAGTCTTCCTCAGTTCTCAGTGTTTTAGTGGTCTTAAAGTCGCCTTAGCTGACCAAATCAGTCAAGGGTCAACAAACTGAAAACTCAACGTCGAAACAATGGCGCCCTTCTCGTCACCGTCACCAGGTTTATGCTGACTATTATAACTTGGAAGTTATTCTTTACACTAGCTTGGGTTCAGGTCAACAATGCCATCAGCTCTAAAATTTACCGCAGAATCATTAATAAAATTGCTGATAAAACTAGAGGAAAAGGAATTAAGCGGTAAGTGTTTGGAACACATTGACTCTTTGACAAATTGAGTACTTGGAACAAAGAACATCTCGGTTGATTTCAAGGAATTATTAGGTCAAGTAGGTAGGTTGTCCGATTTAAGTCAAATGTGCATCGTTTTGTTCGTAAACTTATGGCCAACGAGACGCCAACTTCATTATACCCCTCTTGTAGAAGGCTGCGTCCCTATTGGCAAAAAACTCGGGAGCCAATTTTCACAGGCCTCTCTGGAGGCCAACTTCTCACCATTAAGCGCGTTCGCCATGGACAGGAAAAGATGGTAATCACTTGGAGCCAGGTCCGGACTATAAGGTGGGTGCATTAGGACCTCCCATCCGAGCTCCTGGAGCTTCTGGCGCGTCACCAAAGACGTGTGCGGCCTGGCGTTGTCTTGATGGAACATAATTCGGCCTCTGTTGATCAAAGATGGCCTCTTCTGGATGAGTGCTGCCTTCAAGCAGTCCAGTTGTTGGCAGTAGAGGGCAGAATTGCGCGTTTGGCCATAGAGGAGCAGCTCGTAGTAGATGATTCCTTGCCAATCCCACCGATCACACAGCAAAACATTCCGGGCCGTCAATCCTGGCTTGGCCACCGTTTCCGCCGGCTCACCGCGTTTCGACCACAACCGATTTCGCTTGACGTTGTCGTAAGTGATCCACTTTTCATCGCCAGTCACCAAACGCTTCAGAAATGGTTCAATTTTGTTGCGATTCAGCAGCGGTTCGCAGATGGAAATTCGGTCCATCATGTTTTTTTGCGTTAGTTCGTGTGGCACCCAAACATCGAGCTTCTTTTTGAATCCAAGGTTATGCAAATAGTTCCAAACGGTTTTCTGGTTTATCTTTAGTTCCTCAGTAATTAAATAAGTACTCAGGTGACGGTCTGTTTCCACTATTTCCATGATTTTATCGCAATTTTCGACGACAGGCCTCCCGAGGCGTGGTGCATCTTTGACATCGAAATTACCGGAACGGAACCTAGCAAACCACTTCGAAAGTGCTCGGAACAGAGCGTAGCTGGGAACATCAGTCCCATTCATTTGTGAGGCGAAGCTAAGTAAGTTCTTACAAGCGACAAAGAGGTTTCATACTGCTCGTAGAACTGTTAACCGAGAGTTGCCTGTTCATCTCGCATGCAGCCAAATTAGTACTGCTTAAGGCAACAAAAGCAACAAATGCAGGGAATAATGCGCGATAAAGCTCGTAGTTTTCGTGAGAAAGATTTTATGGTAGATTTGCTTATTAGAGACGCCGAATACCGATACCGTTGACATTAAGGTGATTTGTGGGAAGGAACTAGGCGATAGATGAAAGCGAAGTTGTCCAAGTTTGAAAGTTTTTGGCACAAGACCAGATAGAAAATTACAAAACCTGCACTTCTTGGAAAACAACGGTTAGAGAGCGACTCGAGTTCGCTTGTTTGACTCGACGACACAAAGTAAAGAAAAGAAGATATTAAAGGTCTACTATTCTTAACGCGACCTTAGTTGCCGGAATGGTAAGAGGGAAAAAGAAATTAGAAAAAAGTGCACTCCATCTTTAATGAAGTCCAAATAGATCTAAAAAGTTTCTTCAAATACTTCTCCCGATGTCTGATTAAATAATTTTCAAAACAGATTTTACTGCAGACTAATCTTCAGAAGAACTCTGCTGGATAACTAGAGCAGAAAGGCCTTACATTCGAAATTTTATATTTATAAATATAATATAAATTAACCAATTGCGGTATATTTACCAACATAAGAGCTCACATAACAGAGGCAACACAGAATTTTTTTTTTATTTAAACAACAATAAAATGGGTAAGAGTACACCGTTGGCTTTTGCGGCACGTCAGCGGCATTAAATTATTGTTAGCGGTTTTAATATTTCAATTTTCCACTTTTCCGACATTTAACTGAATGCTTTATATAAATGTGAATAAATACACACACATACATACACGTACATATATAATTATCTACTTACAAATATTTATTAAAATTAATTTATTTTTGTGGTTTTTATTTTTCGGTGAACGCACAACGAGTGGCGCGCGTGTCGCCATTTTTCATGTACGAACATTAACAAGACCAACAAAAAGGACAATGCGTTGTACACGTATGTATGTTATGTAGGTGCACATGAGGCGCACAAAGATACGCATGCGCTGGCAATGACAATTTTTATTTTTTTTTACCGCGCAATAAATGCATGTATAAATATTTAATTAAATAAAAATATCAAATTGGCTGAAATAAATGCAGGAGATATACACATACGAGTACATAAATGCATACGAAATATATATTCAATATTGTGGTTTGGTAAGTTTCGTGGTGGGTGGAGTTGCATACTGGTCAGGCGCCGCACAAAACCGCAACCCGTAGCCTAACGTGTGCATGGCATGTCTTGGCTGCTGCAGGATGGGCTGTCAAGGCGTGGAAGCTGTGTTGTTCTACTAACCGCAGCGCGCGTCTAGACCAGCAATTATGCGCTGAGCGACAACAAAACGGGCGAGTCTGTGACAGGGCGAGCGGTCGCGCGGTTGGACGTTCGGGCGCGCTAACGACCAACCGAGTACGTGTTACTTGCCGCTTGCAGCTGATGACATTGCACGCGCATTTTGTACGCTTGGCGGCAGCGAGCTGTAGGAGAATGAGTAAGAGGAGGGAGGAAATGGACTTGGCGGTGGAATGTCACATGGTGCGCGCACGTAAGCTGCAACTGCGCGTTAATTGGTAGATTTCAATATAAATATTTAAATGAAATTAATTAAAACTCAATGCAAAATTGTCAACGTGCAGCAGAAGTTGTCGCCTCATTGCGCCCAAACAAAAAAAAAAACAAAAAATCCAAAAATGCAAAAACCAAAAAAAAACAAATACGCGCATATTGCGTGTCAGCATTTGCAAATGTCGCGACGCGGCAGCAACGCGCATCACTTACTTTAGCCACCGTAATGTGTGTGTATTATTGTAATTGCATTTGTTGATATATATACGAGTATATATATATTTGAAAAACGTCGCTGCAACATTGGCGCCGCACTACCGCTCGTGTGCGCTCAATTAATGCAAAATCCGCGCTCAATTAAATTTAATCGGATTCGATCGTAAGTTAAAACGCTGCTGCTGTTCGTTTCTTCTATAGTTTTTGGCTTAATTTTCACCTATATCCACAAACATGTTGCCTGCCGTCGCTCTATGTACACACTCTACATACGTGTATGTATGAGTATGTGTGTATGATTCTTGCGCGGCTCGACGAGGATCGTGTGTCGCCACTGATATTTGCTTTACGTGCATTTTATCTGCTGATTCTGATCGAGCTTTAGTTGTTGTACAGTATTGTTATTGCTGTTCATTTAGTGGCTTTATTATTATTATTATCTTTTTTTTTTGTTATCGCTGTTGTTGTTTTAATGATTGCTTTTTATTTTTTATTTTTTATTTTATTTTTATTTTTTGTTTTTTGCATATAAAATTCAATCTCTTGAGATTTATCTACATCCGCCGGTTTGGCGGCAGCGTTAAGCAAATAACAACAAAAACAATATATATTAAGTACACTTATGCTCTTCTTCAGTAGCGCCACTGGCAGTCATTTTGAAGGATGTGGCCAAGTCAAGCTTTGCTAAAAATGCACTCTCCTGCTCTACACTGCTGCGCCTGTATGCAGATGACATATATTATTAGTTTGCGTTGTTGTTGTTGTTGTTGTAGTAGTTGTTGTTGATTTTAATTTACAACCATTTGCATCATTGATTTAAGCAAATTAATGGTATTAAAAAATACAGCGAAAAAAGCTTTTGTGAATTGCATTTTGGTTCTTCATGCGCTGCTCAGCTCAGCTCAGCTCAGCTCCACTCGGATCCTTGCACTCATCAGGCGGCATTCGACTCGATGTACCTATAAACCTTAAAGTGAGGGCTTAGTGTAAGATGAGATGACATTTCATTGAACTTTCCATTCACTTGATTACTCATTATTTAGATTAAGCAAAGATGGAAAGCCAGCCGATGGTAGCAGCGATTGTGTGCATTCAAATGCGCTTAATTGGCAGCAGCAGCAATGCGTTGTGGAGCTTTGGAAGTGCATAAAATTAACTTTCGATTAAAATATTTATCGTTGACATCAGATCCGAGGCGGATAAGGATGGCCGCTTAAGTGGGGAAGGAAAATATCTGTTTATATATTTTCAGGTCGCGGCCACAATAGCCGAGTGGTTAGCATTGCCATTCTGAAGGGTTCGTATTCTGGTCCGAACGTCAAGCTCTCCGAGTTTATTTCTGACATAAAATAGAATGCTCCTCATCAGCCGTACGGAGGTGGGTTAGAATAAACTGTAGGTCCCTCCATTTGTTGAAAAACTCTCATAACGTTTACAAAGTTCCAATTATATAAAAAACATTTATAAATATGTATATAAAATATACAATATATATTTTCAGGTTTTCAAATAACCTCAAATACACTTCGAACCCGATATTCGAAGACAAAAATAATTTTTATTTCTGTATCAAAGCAAAAGTCATACCCTTCTTCTCGATATAAGGCTAAAAGAGAGGAAATTTTAGTGTCCAATAAAGAAAAAAAACAAAGCCTCAGATGAGAGATGACGACCGCAGCAAGCGTACCAAGTGCATGCTCGGAATGTTCAGTCTCTTAATTGTAAAAGTGCCGCTGCTCAGCCCGTTGATAATCTCGGGAAAGTGAAGGCGGTCATCATCGCCGTCCAGCTGAAGTGCTGGAAGATACAAGGACAGTCGAAGATAGGTCGTGGAAAGTAAGCGAGAGGGTGAACATCACGGCCCAATTCACACCAAAGCGAAATTCTTCAGCTTATCGCTGATTTGTGCCCATACTGGCAGAGACGGACGATGTAGGAAAAGTTGCTTTCTATGAGTGCCTGCCACACTACGTATACCACCGCCACTATGCTAAAATTATGGGATGTTGAAATCCCGTCGGGGTGAGCAAATAATTTATTTTTGGTAGAAGAGCAAAAAAATTCAGCCTTCATGATGAAACATTCCCAAACAGACTAAGGTAGATTGACTTCCTCGGTGCCTGTATTACAAGATTCTGTTGCAAGAAAATTTGTCATGGTACGTGGCTGTCACCGGATCGAAAACCAAACCGATCATGTTTCAATAGATGGAAAAGATGTATCTAGTGTTTTAGATGTGCGTACGTACCGAGGTCTATTTTGTCGAAGCTAAGATAAGCAATCAAAGAACACCCGTCAACAACCACAAGGAAGGTTTGACGTTCAAAAGCTGCAATCACAACAGTCATCAGAACTGTTTTCTACTCGATTGGCGTACCTGTTTTCTTAGAGCATTCATTAAGTGTGGGGCGGCGTTTCAGCTACAAACAAAACTACTAATTTTCGATAAAGTCTAAAGAAGAGTCTAAAAAAGGACAGGCATGAGAGAACAAAACGCCTAAGTATGAAGAGCTTAAGAAGATTGCAGACAGGGTTAATGTGTGGAAATTCTTTGAAAAGAAGCGGTGACTTATTGAAGGTTTTGAGATCACGCTGTAACTATGTAAAAGTTTTGAGAGGGAACACCTCTCCAATCTGCTTAATTGATGTGAGAAAGATGACGTAACCAAACCCACAATAGATGATGAGTATAGAGACGTTCCATCTCCCAACTATGACGAAGTTCGGATAGCGCTTCGCCGCCAGAAGCCACGGCTAAACATCTGCACCTATACGGCAGCGACTGGAACTGGCCAAAAGTCTCTATCAACTGATTTGTGATATTGTATATGGTTGGGCAAAAGAATGCCTGACGTTAGGAACCTAAGTATGATCTGCCCAATTCATATTAGTATATTCATATATATACCTATATTACAATAAACTATCGTGGAATAAGTCTTTCCAATAACACATATAATGTCCCACTTAGCGTATTGTGTGTAAAGTCCTTTAATTAAAACTTATCAGTTTGGCTTTTGACCTGGTAGATCTATATCCAGATATTCACCATCCGCCAAATCATGGAAGAAAGAATCGACAGCATGAAAAATATTCTATGCTACTATGTCTGAAATTGGTATGCCTACAAAGTTATACGGTTGTGTAAACTGACGCTTAGTCACACCAAAATCTCCATTAGATTAGTGAAGATCCTCTCCGAACTGTTCGGTACTAAACGAGGTTTCAGACAGGGTGACTTCATATGCTGTAACTTCTTTAATCTTTTGCTGGAGTATACCACTGATATTCATAGTATTGGCCTCAACAACCGGCGCCGTTAGTTCTGCTTGCTCCAGACTGAAGCATAGAGAGTTAACGAGGACAAGACGAAATATCTCCTTTCATCAAACAAACTCCCACGACTCCCACGTCACTGTTGACAGTCATAACTTCGAGGTCGTAGATAATTTCGTCTATCTTGAAACCAGTATTAACACCAAAATCAATGTCAGCCTGGAAATCCAACGCAGAAACATTCTTCGCACTTTGAATTACGTAGGTAATAGAAAAGTGAAATCCTCTTTCGAGGAACAAAGGCCAAACTATACAAATAAAGACAAGTTCCCCAGCATTCACGTCCTGCCATATAGTGTAGAGGCATGAACTATGACAAAATCCGATGAGTTGGCAATAGAAGTTCTTTACAGAAAAGTTTTGTGGAAGGTTTAAGATTAGCCACGGCGAATACCGCAGCCGTTGGAACGTTGAGCCGTATGAAATATGGTATGTGGCGTGATATTGACATAGTTCAACGAATAAAAAAAACGTTATCCGGTTGGGTGAGAACAATAGAATTTTAAAATAATTAGTCCCTTACTCCATTGAAAATCTTAGAATGAGATCTTGTGCCCACTTGGTATCCCTTAGCCTCACGGCAAGTGGCGAAAAGTAGGCACGACTGCCGCGCTGTTATTAACTCGGCTATATTCGTGTAAGCGGTTTTTAAGCCTGTAAAGAAGAATATGACAGTTTAGTCTAACAGTCTTTTCGTATCGAAGATCAGTTAGAGATCACACGGTGTTACCAATGGTGTCATTGTTTATCCGGATGTAATCGTGTTGTAGAAGAAGAACTGATGATATCGTTGATTAGGGAGAGAGCACTTGATGTTAAAGTTGAAGCCAATGCGTTATTCTGTCGCTAAGTGCTTTCTTATTTATGCTTACACACCGACGGCAAGAAGGAAGAAACTAAAATTACTCTAAGCTTGCTTTTTCTTTTGAGGTTTACTATGTTAATTAAGCCGAAAAAGTTCTAAAATTGTAACACAATCTTTACTTATACAATATACAATATATGTATGTGGCTTATTTTCGCTACCGAATTCTTTACTTTAATTATTTATTCGAACAAAAGAGTTTGGCAATAGTTATACACAATCTCCCTTACCAGTTTCTATTCATCTCAACTAAGCAGAATATATATATGTACATATGTACGTATGCATAACATACATATGATTTAAAAAAAAATAGAGTTAGTGAGAAAAACTTCACTTTTTTACGGTAATCCATTGAAACTACTCTCACTCGCGCCTGCCTCGCTATCTAAATCAATTTGACTGATTGCTTCAGGACTGCAAGTTGACATTTTTACGGAAAAATAACCGAAATATACTGAATATTTGGACGTGGTCGACCTATAGACAACAACAGCAACAACAATAACAAACCCCATTTGAAGGTGAGCGGGTATAAGTTAGGTAAAAATAATAAAATTAGGCTTGTCATTAGCGATCGAAATGAATGTTGCACAGCCAACGGGCACTCGCCAGCACTCGCTAAGCGTTGAGGCCACAACGAAAAGGGTAAAAAAATAGCTTTTTAGATTTATTTAATACTATTTTTTATTTTCTTCCAATTTTTTCTATTTTTTCTATTTTTTTTTAAACAAAGGTCACCTAATTCAAAGGTCTAATTCTGCTTCACATACATACGAGTACATATATGGTATATGTACCCATGTCTGCATGTGCTGCTCATATCAGTGTGTGCATGAGTAATTCAAATGCTTGAATTGTAGTGAGCTTGGCAATCATTTGTTTTCGTGTGTGAGTTGGGGAGGTGCAAGTGTGATAAATGTCAGTTTCACCGATTGTAAGCGCATGTTTTGACAAATGAGATTTCATGCCAATGGAAAAAACTGAGAATGCAAAGAGAAAATAATAAAAAAAACATGAACAACACAAAAAGAATTGGTAAGCAAATAAGGCCATTGGTGCATACCTGTATAGTTTTTTTTTATTTCGAATACCCCATACACATTTATCCACCACAGTGAGTTATGGTGAATTATTTTCATACAAAGAGCGCAAAAGGGTTGAAAGCTCATAAAGTGCTTAAACGCTCTTCATTGTATGTAGCTTTAATAATGAATAATAATAAATATATGTATTTTGGAACCACGCGCATTTTTAATAGTTCATGGACGTTTTTCAAAATTTTTTTTCAAAATATTCGCCATTTTATAATTTTTGTTCTATTATAAAAAACATTTTTTTCGCAATCACAAATCTTCGGATTCACATGAAACCCATTGAACTGTGGGTTTTTGAGTTCCTTATTATGAATTCAAAAGCCGTTAAATGTCTCGAAATCCCTTGAAATTCGCTACACGGGAGGTTTTTGAGGTCGCTGATTATGAATCTGATATTGGTTTTCCAAAATAATGGATGCTATTGCAAATGGTCGATAATCACATAATCATCCAACAACTCAAGCAATTGATGAAATTTTAAAGAAATTTGAAGAGACTCGATCGGTTATACGTCAATATCTGATCAATTTTGGACTTCACCAGAGCTACAGTGACGTCATCAGTGGAAGATGTTGGTCTACCTTTTTCGGGGCTCGTCGTCTACCGGAAAATGTCCGGTCTGGAATCTTCGTAACCACTTAGAAATAGTCTCCAGAGACGGTGTAATCGTTCCATATGCAATTTGGCATTCACTGAATATTTGTATTGGCTGTAAATTACGCCGAAACCCGAAGAGCATCAAATGGCGAATCTCTGTTTGCGTTCGTGGGGGAATTTCGTCGGTGTTTTCTCGTCTAAATTTTAGCCGAACGTTCTAAAATTTTTAAAGGAAGACTAATAAAGTAATTGCAAAAGATTTGGTATTTTTAGATTTAACAAAAACAAATTGAAAGTCGCCAACTGATCGTAGATATTGTAAGGCCCTCGCATTAGCGTTTTGCTCGTTCCATCTCAAATATCGCTACTCTAAGTGAAAGTGTAGCTGAAAACCCGAATATGTCTATATCTCGACGTTCTCTAGAACCTAAATCCATATAATATCCAGCTCATACAAAAACTCAAGCCAGCACCGTAGTGGACGGTGATTTTCAAAAAAAACTTTCTTGAATTCTTCAGAATTGTCGAATAATTAATTAATAATTGTAATGGGCTCTACACCCGAAAAAAATGTTACCGTCTGGTGTCGTCTTTGGTCTGGTGTGCACTGATTGATTCTTACTTCTTTGAAAACGCAAAAGGTGAACTGTCACTGCCAATATGATGCGAGTCGATAACCGACTTTTTTTGGCCGTCAATTGAAGAAAATAGCTTGAAAAATCTTTATTTGGTTTCATCAAGATGATGCCACATGCCAAACAGCACGAGCGAATATGGCTTTATCGCGAGAGAAATTTTCCCGCCGCGTAATCTCTCGTCTTGGCGATATCATTTGGCCACCGAGATCGTGAAATTTGACACCGTTGAATTTTTTTTTTTTTGAACTCTTGAATACTTGAAAACCTATATTTGCCAAGTTAAGGCTGAGATACCGCCCAATATGTGTCAAAAAGTGGTCGAAAATTACTTCGAACGGATCAAAGTAAGCAAAAATTCGCGGGGCAGTTGCTTGACGGATTAAGTTTTTCACATCAATGCCAAGGTTCAAACTTTTTAATCAAAAAGATATTTAAAGAAAAAAGTTATTTAAAATGCATATATATATTTTATTTTATATAGAGTCAATAAATATCTTGATTTCATTGAAAGACATATAACTGATGTATATCACTTGAATATGGTATAGACATCGAAACCAAAGCCATTCATTGCAATGAAAGAGGCCAGCAAAATCACAGTTACGGTGACTCACTATTTTGAAGTAAGTTTTCAGTATTTTAGTTTGCTTTAGAAAAAAAGTACGCACAATTTTTTTTTATATTTGTTTGTTTAGCGTCAATTTTAATATGGAGCACACAAAAGAACATTTTCGCCATATTCTAATATTTTATTTCCTTAAGGGGAAAAACGCAGCAATCGTTGCTAAAAAGTTGCATAATTTGTATAAGGCCTTAAAAGAAACACAGTGCCGAAGTTGGTTTGTCAAATTCCATTGGGGAGATTTTTCACTCAAAAATAAGCCAGGTTCAGGTCGGCCAAGTGAAGTTGATGAAGACGATATCAAGGCTTTAATCGAATGGGATTGTCATGTAACTGAGCGTGAGATTGGGGGGAAGTTAAGTATGCCAAAATCAGCGATTCATAATCATATTCGACGTCTTGGACTGGATTGGAGGGGTGTGGTATATTTTGAGCTACTTCCAAGGAAAATGTATTTACTTTCTTTTAAAAAAATGCCGACTTCTTTTGGGGCAAGCCAATAATTACCGTACACATCGGGATTTATATTTTTGGACGCTGATTCATTAAAATTTTATATTTCTTAACTGAAGTTAATGTAGTTCTACCTACTGGGGTTGTGCTCTGGGCGTGGAACCCGCCAGGTAGAAACCAACTCCAATGAGAAGCCTTGGTTAAGATACCCCACTTTCGATGACGGCCTCTGCTGCTCAGCTAGTTGATGTTCTCGTTATATTAAACGCTGAGATCTCCGCTTTGGACGGTATAGGGGCGGAGGTGAGTAGATCCTTATAAAGGAGCGCGAATTTGGTGTTAGCGAATTTTTAACAAATCGCTGTTTTACGCCCATCTCCCGATGGAAAAGAAGGACGATATGACCAAAATGAGTTTTGTGAGCGCCTGGAGCTGTAGAAACTATTTCAGACACTACTGTCGATAAAATCAGACTACACGAAAGAGCAGATGGAAAAGAACATGGCGACACTTCGTATTGCCAATTGGCGTCAAACAGCGAAGAAGGCGTATCTACGCCAGTAAAAAAAGAGTGTATTCTACTTATAATTTTCTTACATAATTTAAGTCTGATACACGCATTCAATAATATAAAATTGATTTAAAAAAAAAATATATATTCAAAAAAATTTTACATTTTAAATTTAAATGAATATAAAATCACTCACATTGCATTTATTACTCACTTTGCGATCGAAATAATTTTCAATTGACCGCAAAAATATTTCCAAGCAATAAATATTTGAATTTATGTACTTTAAATATAACAATTCATTTCAGTCAAGCGTGTTGATAATCGATAAATAATTGATGACTGCATGTCATGCAGCAAAACAAGAAAAAAATTAACGCAAAATGCAAACGCAAAATAATAATATATATATGTACATATAGTATAAATTAAAAACCTAAAAAATGGATGCAATTAGTGCTGGTGGAAATTTTCATAAAAATGTTATATACATACATCGATGTATATCCATAAGCCGGAATATGTATTTATATGTATATACCTATATACAATATGTGTTTATGTACAAGAATATATATTTGTTTTTTTTTTCAACATATTTATTTGCGTACCTGCAAATGTGTGTGCACTGAAATTATTGTACATATGATATTTTTTTTATAAATTTTTTACGTGTTTGTATGTGGTGCATGCATTATAGATTAATAAAAGATTGGCGGTAGTTCAAACCACAAAGTGCGGGTGTACAACAATTAAAAACAACAACAACAATAATAACAACAAAGGCAAAGCTTAAAACTTCATAGCAGCTGACGCTATGTGAAATGAAATGTGGAAAAAAATCCAAAAAACCGACAACAAATTTTATTTCCATACCTACATATATATATATAAATATATGCATGTGTATAAAAAAGTAGATAGTATAATAAAAAATAATGCACATAAGTAGTTGCTGTCACATGCAATAAATGAATTGTTAATTACACAAATTAACGCAATTTCACAAATATACCAAGTTTGCATTGTTTTTGTAGCTACATTGATTTTCTCCATGCGCTGGTGAATTATATATGTGTATATATGTATATGTATATACATATTTATTTATATATATATATTTTTTTTTTGGCTAGTGTGCAAATGATATGTAAAATCCTTTTATAACAAACGGGATGATAATGAAAATGCAACTTTTAGTTATAAAAAATAATAAAATAAAAAATTAAATTAAAAATTAATTAAGTAAAATAAAATATAATAAAAAATTTAACATAAATTAAAATTAAATTGTTTTTTATAAAACAAAATAAAATTAAATTAAAATAAATAAAATGAAGTTAAAAAAATAAAATAATATAAAAAATATTAAATAAATTAAGTTAAATAAAACTAAATTGTATTTAAAATTATAGTATAAAATTATATTAATATAAATTAAATTAAAAAATAATTAAAATAAAATAAAATAAAACAAAATAAAAAAATAAAATAAAGAAAATGAAATAAAATAAACTAAAATAAATTAAAATTAAATTAAATTAAATTAAATTAAAATTAAATTAAATTAAATAAAATTAAAAAAAATAAATAACAACGAAATGATTTAAAATAAAAAAAAATTAAAAAAATAAAAAACAAATAAAATAAACCAAAAAATAAAGTAAAATGAAATGAAATGGAGTGAAATGAAATGTAATAAAATAAAATAAAGTAAAATGAAATAAAATAAAATAAAATAAAGAAACCAAAATAAAATAAAATAAAATAAAATAAAATAAAATGAAATAAAATAAAATAAAATAAAGTAAAATAAAATAAAATAAAATTAAATAAAATACAATAAAAAAAATAAAAAAAATAAAATAAAATAAAAAAAATAAAATAAAATAAAATAAAATAACATAAAATAAAATAAAATAAAATAAAATAAAATAAAATACACTAAAATAAAATAAAATACACTAAAATAAAATAAAATAATATAAAATAAAATAAAATAAAATAAAATAAAATAAAATAAAATAAAATAAAATAAAATAAAATAAAATAAAATAAAGTAAAATAAAATAAAATAAAATAAAATAAAATAAAATAAATAAAATAAAATAAAATAAAAAAAATAAAATAAAATAAAATAAAATAAAATAAAATAAAATAAAATAAAATAAAATAAAATAAAATAAAATAAAATAAAATAAAATAAACTAAAATAAAATAAAATAAAATAAAATAAAATAAAATAAAATAAAATAAAATAAAATAAAATGAAATAAAATTAAATAAAATAAAATAAAATAAAACAAAATAGAATAAAATAAAGTAAAATTAAATTAAATTAACTAATATAAATAAGATAAAATAAAATAAAATAAATGCAATAAAATAAAATAAAATAAAATAAAATAAAATAAAATAAAATAAAATAGAATAAAATAAAGTAAAATTAAATTAAATTAACTAATATAAATAAGATAAAATAAAATAAAATAAATGCAATAAAATAAAATAAAATAAATGAAATGCAATTAAATTAAATTAAGTCAAATAAAACAAGATGCCGAAGTTAAAAATTGTACTTTTTTTCAAATGAATCCTTAATATTGTAGTTCTGAGCGAAAACTATCACAAAAAAATTTTTTTTATTGTTTTTACTATTAATTTTATTGTGAATTACAATTAAAATTACAAAACAATTGTATTAGCACAAGCTACCAAGGCTATCGGCTATAGTTTTAAATTGTTTGCTTAGTTGCAAAATTCTCAGTATCACCCTGTATTTTCTACTTATTAAGATAATTGATTTTTGTGTTTTATTTTTTCTTTATTTATTTATGTTTCTGTTTTTTTATGTCATTCTCACTTGTTTCGTGTCAGTAATTTCACGTGCATGCCAATAGTAAAGATAACAACAAAAATGTCTATGATATCAGGTATAAAATAAAAATAAAGTATTTAAATGAAAAATATCATAGTATATGAGATTTTAATGCAATTTTATGTGGCAAAAAACAATATTTTTTAAGCGATGTGTCTGCTAAGCATTTAAAATAGCAACTGACAATCAACAAATGACAACTGATGGGCATTATAAAATAGTTATCGCATTTTTTGTGGAAATTATTAAAGTTTTAATAAAACCAAAACCTAACGTATTTCAAATGTTACATTAAAATTTGTCTATATTGTTTAATATTTAAATGAACTCTAGCTACTACTACTCCGAATACTCCACCTAAAATCAAAAAATGTTTATTATAAAGCTTTGGTTCGTTTTTTCGACAATTTTTCAAAAGTAATAAAAAATATTTTTTTTTTAGGTTTTCATTTAAATGGAACTGTTTCAGACCATATATTTTTTGGAAATAGTGAAAAAATTACAACAATAGTTTTGGACGGTAGAAGTTATAGCTGCTATTTCGGAAACCACCACGTTTCCTCATCAGACTTCTTTATCCAGACACCTTTTGTTCGAATGGAACAGCAGCTATAACTTCTACCGTCCAAAACTATTGTTGTAATTTTTTCACTATTTCCAAAAAATATATGGTCTGAAACAGTTCCATTTAAATGAAAACCCAAAAACAATTCAACACAATAATGACCTGAAAAAGCATCTAGGAATTACGGAAGAGCCTTGCCGTGCGAATGAAATTTTCCAATAATAAAAAAGGCGTTGCTTTAAAATATTTGTTGGTAAATTCTTCGCAAAAAACAACTACATCGCGTCAAGTTTACAGCTACAGAATATCTGAGCACTTGATCGTGGATATGTAGGTAAAAGGAAAAAAGTGAAAAAACAACAATATGTGAAAGCGGGACACATGTAGCTTAATGGGATAACCATTGGCTCGTGCTGTGGGCATCCCAAGTTAGAATTCCATTCGAACAAAAGGTGTCTGGATAAAGAAGTCTGATGAGGAAACGTGGTGGTTTCCGAAATAGCAGCTATAACTTCTACCGTCCAAAACTATTGTTGTAATTTTTTCACTATTTCCAAAAAATATATGGTCTGAAACAGTTCCATTTAAATGAAAACCCAAAAACAATTCAACACAATAATGACCTGAAAAAGCATCTATTTTTTTTTTAATTTTCATTAAATTTTTGTGATTATTTTTCTACAGCGTAATTACATTTCCCTTGAATGGCTCATTATCACATGGCATTATTTGTGCAATAATATTTTCATTACAAAAAAAAAATTAACAAAAAACTCTTATAACCGAACATTGAAAAATATCTCTCGCTCGCATATATTTGTATACACATAAAAGTATATGTGTGAGTGCGTTATTTTTAATGAAAATAGCTTTTAAAATTTTTTTCTCAACTCATGCACCGTTATTTGCGCAATAACACTGCAACTAATTTAAATTTCACTAATTATAGCGACTAAAAGCATAATTTGCATGAGTTTTATGATAATGGCACCCATGGGAAATACCACTGATATATGAAAAGTTAATTCGAGCTTCAATTTCAAAGCAGAAAAAGTCACATTGCAATGCTTTAAATAATACAAAAATTATGTACTTATATGTATATGTACATATATGCATTTATTTGTATTACAAATCCTTTTAAGCAAATGTGTGAAACAACAAGATTATACACTTTCAACCCTTAACGGTATATACAATTTTTCTTCTTCTCATACTCATATGCAAAAACACTCTTTGGGTTTTTATGTTTTACCACTTGGCATATGCGTACATCCATATGTACATATATTGTATCTGTGGGGATGTGTGTGTAACATGAATTGGCAATTTCAGTAATGTTTGGAACACCATTGCGTATACGCAATAAAGTGAACTCATAAAATAACTCATTTGCTTTAACAATTTTACGCATTTAAATACATATAATATGTTAGTACTTGTATGTACATATTGGATTATTTCTATATATTCACATGCATATATGTATGTATATGTGTACATATGTTAATTTTCACAGCTCATAAGCAAATAAACTTTTCCATGTATTGAAGTTATTTGTTTTTTTTTGTAATTTTTCATTATATTTTTCAGTTAATTACCAGCTTGTGTTTAACATGGAAAATCCTAATATTCATGTACTTTCAGCAAAAGCTTGCTCTACTAAGAAAAGAGTTGAACAATAATGTTTGGAAGGTGAGAATTTGAGTTAAATGAAATCCTAATGGACTCTTAAGGCATAAAAGTAAATGGGAAAGCTTAATGCTTATGTACTCAGTTCGGTTGATATACTATTGTGTATATAATTTGCACTTTGTAACCGCTGAAATGATTTTCTGCCGAGAACCTCTTTCAATTTGTCGTATGCATCTTGATGTTTTTTCCAACAAATATGAGCGACCTTCAGTTTGTACCGAACAGCCGATGTATTTTCATGAGGATTTTTTTTATATCATCTCAGAAACACATTCAGAGGGCTGGGAATTCCTTGCCGAGAGGCGATCGTAATAAACAAAAATAATAAAAGATAATAATAATCGTAATAAAAAACCAAGACTCGAACTCTGGTCTACCGAATGGCGGAACGCAATGATTGCCACTAGGCTATTGCGGACACCGTAAAATTTTGTTTACAATCTACGAGGGTTTTTTTTAAAGAAGAAAGAAAAATTGTGTGGTTGTCTAATCCTGTGGACTTTGCTGCATTTTTCATATTTAATTTAGATAAAATTTTGTATACTCTATAAAATATTTTTGATGTTGATCTTTTGAAATATTTTTCAGCTTGTTTTTGTTAGGGCTTATCAGATAAATAAAATCTTCTATTACTACTATTAGTTGTTTAGATTGTTTAATTTGAGAAGGTAAGAATAAGCAGCTACAGAATAAATGTCCATAGTCCTAAATAGTTCACTTCCTCAGAGTCCACTTCAATCGACTTGAACATCCTTATGGATTTTATTAGATCGATCTACAATACATAAATATATATTTATATATAATTGGCGCTTTGTAATCGCTGAAGCGATTTTTGGCCGATCTCCTTCTCCAATTTGTGGTTTTGCGTCTTGATGTTTTTCCAACAAATGGAGGGACCTACAGTTTATACTAAGCCGCCTCCAAAAGGCAGATGGTTTTTTATACGAGGAGCCCTTATTTCATGTCCGAAATACACTCAGAGGGGTGGACATTCCCTGCCGAAGGGCGACCGCAATTAGAAAATTTAACTTAATTTTTTTTTAAATTAATTTTCTACAACACTTGGATGTTGGTCGTACCAGGATATGAACCTGAGCCTTCCGAATGTCAATACGCAATGCTAACCACTCGGCTATCGCAGCCCCGCTTCTACTACACGACAGAGAATATCCATTTAATCGATTCTAATATACCGAAGTCTACTTCTAATTAGAGCAGAGCAATCGGTGTATCTGTTGAAATATCTCTTACTTCTCGTCTTTCTTTCAGTTTCTACTGTAAGTTCTGAAAGGCGCCTCTAGCCTTTATACATGTCGTCCAGTAAGAAACTACTTTATCAGGACTCCAATTACCTGTAAAATGTCTTCCCTTCACATGGATTATAAGAAATTTTACCCTCGCGGCTAACATTTCGTCCAAGTATACTTCGATTAGCGATAGGTTGAAGTTCCATCCCACCAAATTAATTTATTTATTTAATCACACAAAGGTAGTTTATGTGGATATCAATGCCTAATCTGCTTGGCATTGCGTTGCATAGCAAGTTCGTCTGCCCTACTCTATGGCTCTGTGACCATTAATTCAACGATGACCGATTTGTAGTAGGCTATTCTACACAGCCATCTCCTGAAAAACAAACATAAAAATCTTCTAATTGTTTGTGAGGGAAGTGAACCAAGGACCTTATTTATTGTTCGATTTATTTGAAGTTTTTTTCTTTCGAAGAAGAGAACCAGATACCGATCTGAATGTCAACCACTTCGAATATATTTCAGATAGGATAAAAAAAATCTTAATAAAAACTCATCAGCTATTCGGAGGCGGCTTAAAATATACTGTAGATCATTCAATTTGTTTGAAAAACAGCAAAACACCCACCACAAACTAAAGGAGAAGATCGGACGAAATTCGCTCCAACGATCATAAAACACCAATAACATACATATATATGTATTGTATGTTATATCTGGTAAACATTAATTCTTTTTTTACAATAGATGGCTTTAGTAATCTGTATCTCGCTGGAAAGATGATATTTTGTAGCAAAAAATATAATGGGAGAACTACTGATCAGTGTTGTTGCTGAATCGATAGCTCAGGAACAAAATATAGCAAAAAAACAGTTTAGAATCACTTAAAAAAGGCTGGATACACCAAGAATTTTAATTTTTCACATGAGTTAACGAGAAAAAATCTCATGGGCCGAAATTCCATCTGCGGACAGCAGCGATCGTATTAATATCTACCCATGGTGACTGGTGATGCAAAGTGCATCATTCACAATAACACCAAGTGAAAACAGTCGTGGTCGGAAAGCAGTCAGCCGGCACAAACAGTCTCCAAGCTGGGATTGACGGCCAGAAAAGTATTGTTATGTTTTTGGTAAGATTGGAAATGAATTATTCATTATAATCTTCTACAGCCAAACTCTCATTTCGAACCTCTACTGTTCGAAATTGGACCGCCTGAAGAAAAAAATCGCCCAGAAGCACCCACCTTTGGCCAACAGAAGGGGAATTGTTATTCATAAGGGCCATAATGTTACTGGCTCACCAGAAGCTCCGTTAGCTTGGTTGGGTGGTTCTTATGCATCCACCTAATAGTCCGATTGCACCAGGTGATTACTATCTTTTCTGTGGCCAATGATTTGGTTGGTGAAAAATTTTCCCAATAGGAACAAGAATTGCTATAAGAGAGGCATAGTTTATTCAGCAAAACGCGGCACATTTTACGTAAATGGGATAATTCTAAAGCCTTCAATTTAATGCAAAAATAATGGATGAATTTTTACTTGACCTTCGACTTTGTCACCATCGTACAATATCTTCATTTATTTGTCATTTAATTCACTAAGTTTTTTTTAATTGCTAGTATTCTAAACCACTGAAATGAAGATCAGCTCCAATTGTTTTGTTTTTGAGATCATTGGAGTTATTCGCGACAAGATCGGTGCAGATTGACATATTTACAGGATGGTCGCGCTATTGTAGTTGTAGAAATATACTTCGTTCAATGTACTACTCTTATTGATAATTAATCAAAAAACATAAAATCGAAGTTTACTTTTCGAATAACGACATATTCGAATTATTTGAATATTTTATAAATCGAAACTCAACATCGTATAAATATTCGTTCAAGGAAAATTTATTATATTCGTACATAAAAAAATGTTGAAAAACCAAATTAGACAACGAAAAAATTAATGCGATCATTCTTTGCCAATCACCAGCCTTTGGCGTCGAAATTCTGAATGAATTTTGGTTTACTCGTTATTCAATGCGAGTTCTTACGTGTTTATGTACCCTCAAAAAAATATAAAAAATATATATTTCGGCTTGAATACAGTAGTGTGAAAAATTATTTAAATATACTGAAATTATTTAGAGTTTCAAATGAGATTCTTGAGATTAATAATCACATTTCTACCTCTCCTTTTGTTTGCTACAAAAGTATTCTTTTTGATTTGCTTGTATGTAATGCTTCCTATTTTTTACTATTTTACTAGTTTCCAATCATTGTATTTATTGTTTTTAGATTTTGTTGTCCATCGCTTAACAGGCCAATGATTAATGATGCCAGAGACTTGCTGTGAATTTCCATGGTTCACCTGTGCAAATCGACAGACTCACAGCCACCACTATACCTATATTATAATAAAATACTCGTATATAAATATTTACTCATATGAACATACGTGAATACACATGCGACTTTGAACACTTACATACCTGGTAGGAGAGGTTTAGTGATCGTTTTGGCTCGCAAAGAAGGTGTGTACACTTGTTCATTGCTATTATTGGAGTTTGGCCTGCGCGTTCTAGCCATGATCGTGCAATTTTCATTACCATTTTTGGTTTTATCGAATACTGATTTTAATTTCTCTTATTTTTTATGACTACCATAGATAAACGAGTGTACGAATGTATGCAAGTATGCCTGTTATTGAAGTTGTTACTCACTTCAGCGTTGAGTATAATCCATCATATTATATTTGAAAATACCAACAACAACCACAATTAAAACATTTACGAGAAAACATCGCCCCACAATACCGTGAGAATATTTCTAATGTAGGTATTAAATATTTTTTGAAACTTTATGCCATGAAATTATGTAACCTTGGACTTAGGACTTTGGTTCCGATGAAACACGAAAAAGTTATGAGATAGAATTAAAAAAAAAAAAAAACAAAATAAAAAAATTAACATAAAATAAAATAAAATAAAATAAAATTAAATTAAATAGAATATTATAATTTAAATTGAAGTAAAATAAGGTTAAGTAAAATGAAATAAATAAAAAATAATAGAATAAAATAAAATAAAATAAAATAAAATAAAATAAAATAAAATAAAATAAAATTAAATTAAATAGAATATTATAATTTAAATTGAAGTAAAATAAGGTTAAGTAAAATGAAATAAATAAAAAATAATAGAATAAAATAAAATAATATAAAATAAAATAAAATAAAATAAAATAAAATAAAATAAAATAAAATAAAATAAAATAAAATAAAATAAAATAAAATAAAATTAAATTAAATAGAATATTATAATTTAAATTGAAGTAAAATAAGGTTAAGTAAAATGAAATAAATAAAAAATAATAGAATAAAATAAAATAAAATAAAATAAAATAAAATAAAATAAAATAAAATAAAATAAAATAAAATTAAATTAAATAGAATATTATAATTTAAATTGAAGTAAAATAAGGTTAAGTAAAATGAAATAAATAAAAAATAATAGAATAAAATAAAATAAAATAAAATAAAATAAAATAAAATAAAATAAAATAAAATAAAATAAAATAAAATAAAATAAAATAAAATAAAATAAAATAAAATAAAGTAAAATAAAATAAAATAAAATAAAATAAAATAAAATAAAATAAAATAAAATAAAATAAAATAAAATAAAATAAAATAAAATAAAATAAAATAAAATAAAATAAAATAAAATAAAATAAAATAAAATTAAATTAAATTAAATAAAATGATATAAAATAAAATGAATGGAAATAAAATAATATGAAATATATGAAATATAATAAAAACCATATTTTATAAAATAAAATTAAATTACATAATAATAATAATAATAATAATATAATATAAAATACAATTAAATAAGAAATTAAAATACAATTAAAAAAGTAAAACAAAATTAAACTTAATTAAAGCAAATAATATAATATATTTATAAAAAATTAATTAATTTGAAATTAACGTAAATTAAATTAATTATTTTTGATTACTTAAAAGAAATAAAAAATAAGTAAAGAAAACAAAATAAATTATAATAAAATATTTAACTCGGCGATGGCCGAGTGGTTAGCATTACGTATTGCCACTTTGAATGCCAGGGTTCAAGTCCTGGTCGGATCAATATCAAACAATTAAAGAAAATTAATTTAAACAAAAAGTTTAGTTAATTTTTCTAACTGCGAACGCCCTTCAGCAGGGAATATCAAGCCTTCCAAGTCTATTTCTGGCATGAAATAAAAGCTTCTCAGAAAAACCATCAGGCGTTCGGAGGCGGCTTAATATAAACTGTAGGTTCTTCCATTTGTTGGAAAAACATCAAGACGCAACACCACAATCCAGAGGAGGAGCTCGGCCAAAAATTGCTTCAACGGCTACAAAGCGTCAAAAAATATACAATACAAAATTTAGTTAAATAATGTATAATAATATTAAAGTAAATTAAATTAAATAAAAGCAATATAAATATATTAAAAAAACAACAAATTAAAATATAATAAATTAAAGTATAATCAAATAAAATAAACTGCACTTGAATAAAATAAAATTTAATAAAACAAAATGGAGTAAGTATAAAGTATGATATAAAGTAAAATGCACTAGGCCCTTCTAGCAAAGTTTCGTTAGTTTTAAAATATAATGTTCTCTTTTTTAATTTTAAAAATTATAAGACTTACTTAGCTTGCTCAATCTTTAAGCATTCCAATATTGTGACTTATCACTATCTATTTTAAATAATTAAAATTCCATTGACAATTTATCCTGAAATTTCATTGATAAAATTGGAACTTAACTTTCATTAAACCCACAGCAACCAAGAACTCTCATAAGTATATATTCGACTATGTGGGTAACGCCCCTACCACGTGCTCGCCTAATCGTCACTCCCCCGAACCACATTAAAGTACCAAATTATACAGAACCACTATATTATTATTGTTGCTCCTCTACTTGAAGATACTATTTATTAACATTATTCCTCATTCTTATGTTGTTTACTCAATTGCAATGGGGTTGGTGCAGAGCAATCAAATAATTTCAGTTTCGAAACAAATAAAGTAAACATCTAAGGAAAACGGAACAAAAGGACATACGGATTTGGCCAAAAGAGAAATAGCCATTATTATCCTTTTAATACTCAATTTCATTCAATACAGTTTGCTTGTGGTTGGTATTGTTGTTGTTGTCCGAACTGACGCCCGGTGTGTGTGTGTGATGTCTTTTTTTTACTGTCAGCAGTCTTGTCTCTAGCTGGTCTTCGCAACGCATGTCCTTTTTGTTGGTAGGCGTCAATGGTTTTATGTATTTAACGCACCTGTGTCTACATATACACACACTCACATAAATACACAGTGTAGAGAAAAGTCAATTTGACACTCACATACTGTTATATGAATGCATGCAAGACGCCAACCAAAGGCGGTCCGTCTATTCCAAAAACTATTCCGCAACTATCAAGGTAAATGTTATAAAATATTTCCTTTTTTATGGACAGGAGTACAAAAAAAGGACAAAACAACAAAGTGTCTATTGATAGAGCTCATAGAGGTATTTGTTGTTATTATTGTTGTAATGTCTATCTGTCTGTCTGAAGAGCAATGACAGCAATTTTATTGCAGATTAACTGCTGCTGATGTCTGTGGGTTGGCTTTATTTTTATTTATTTTTTTTTTTATTAGTATTAGGTTTTTTTGGTGATATGGCTTTGTTGATCTTTGTTGGTTTCTGCTGCTTCTTCTTTTTCTTCTTTAGCTAATATGAGTACTTTGTTGGTGGACCGCACGCACGTGATCATTGTTTGCTTGCTGTTTTGTTGACACACATACCTACCCATATATACACATATATGTACATATATATTTAGGCAAAATACTAAGGCACATGTTATGTCTTTGCTAAGCAGTTATTGATGCTGTAAAGCCGCTTGTAAATAATCATCATTGTACGCTTGTTACGACATCAGTTTTGTCGCTAATCCGTAACAGGCCGACAGAAAGGATATACGTACGTGTATGTATGTAGGTGAAGATGGTCAAGTGTTTAACAGAATGTATGTGTGTATGTATGTATGCACCAAACATACGTACGTTTAGGCTTATCAGTAATGATTGGTGATAAATTTTACGTTCACAGGATATGTGGCTTGTATGAGTACGAGTATATTAAGAATCAATTTTCATTTCAAATTGGAACTAAATGGGCAGGTTAGCGAATTGTATTGGTAATGAAAAAGGCTGTGACGAGTTATTGAACTCACTGCTACTTTCTACTCGGCATATGCACCGCTGATCTTTCCAACCGTTTGGAGATCTTTCTCTTTCTCTGCCGCCAACAGCGGGTACTGCATCGAATGAGTGCTCTCATCCATCTATAGCATAGCGGCTGTCTCTTAATTCGCTAATCTTTGCCATTGTCGTCGCCTATTTCGTTCATCTCATCATTCTATCATCTGCGGTATGCGCTGTTGCCAATTATCTCCAAAACCCCTAATACCTTATTGAATGTCAACGTCACACAATGGAGTACAAGTGCTCGAACCACACGCATCAATATTTTTTTTCTTATTTAACATACATTAGTCCATCAGAAAAGCTTTCTCGCTATAAAATCGAAAAACACATTCCTGAGGTATGACCACTCAAAGTTAGGCAATCTAGAGTTTTTAGAGAATGTTTGTGTTTGAAAAGTTTTTAATTGGTGTCGGTACAAAAATGCCCTTGTTAATATATTTTTCAAGAATTTTTTAGATAAGAAAATACAAGCACTCGACTTCTTCGGAAAAAGTACAAATTTTCTTTGGATCATTTTTTTAGTAATACTTGAACTAAATACAAATATATGCATTTGGCGCTTTGCCGAGCTGATGAAGCGATTTTTGGCCGAGTTCCTTCTCCCTTGATGCTTTTACAACAGTTCGAGGGACCTACAGAGCACTTAATATTTCCTGCGGAAATTATAGAAATTAATTTTGGATGTTGGTCGGACCAGTACTCGAACCCTGGCCTTCCTAACAGCATTCCGGCCGCCAATACAATTGCGGGCTTATAAAATTATCAAATCCGCTTGGTCGGCCTTGATAGGGTCGCCCCATTACAATAAGATTTTCAAAGAATTCAGACGTCGATGTGCCAGCAGAGATTTAAGAATTAATAATCTTACCAATATCTGTAATAGTTTTTGAATAATATCAGACCCAGTTAAAATATATTTATGGTATAACTCACATATTGAAGCTAAGCATTTTTTAATAAAGATAAAGTAGATAAAAGATAAATAAATAATAACCATACACTAGAAGAAGTTAATCGGTAAACTTTACTAGGAAATAAAAACAATTCGTATTCATTTTTACAAAGTTTTTTAAGCAAAAATGGTCTCCTTTATCAAAGAATTCCACAGAAAAAAATTTTCACATGTCATGTACTTTGAAAAGTATAGTATTTTTTATGTACAATAAGAAAATAACCTCAATTAGTTGGAAAATCTTTAATATTTATATTTTCTTTTGAATAAGAAGATTTGCAAGATATCTTAATTTTCGAGTGTGGAGTGGCGTGGTAGCCAAGCCGCGTGTGCCCTGTATGCTTATTTGCCAACTAATGTCTTCTTGACATCATATTCGCTTGCCTTACTTTTTCAGTCATACACCAACGATTGCACGCTCTTATAGAAGATTGTAACGTTTTTACATATATCAGCAGACCGTCATCATGTCTGAAATTTCATTTGTTATCCAACAATTCGGTGAAGTACTTTCCAAATTTGTCGAAACTCATGGTAATGCTCAGCGTCAGTTCACATAAACTTAAGTTTTGCGTGGGTACAAATTTAAGATACATCGGTATCAGTCAGTATCAGTCAGCAGCGGATCTTTATCAAGATTTGGCGTATAATTAGTATGTGGTCTGAGAAGGATCCACCAGAAAAGGTACGATAATTTAATATTGCCTCACAGTTCCCTTATCAACTACTACAGTAGACAAATTACTTTATTACAGATTTTTGATAGAATCGACCATACTGAACTTTAGATGAGAACACCATTTTCTTCAAAATAATTAGAGCTAACATCACTGCCGCTCAAAAAATATATAAAATATAAAATGGTACTTTTTAACCATTCGGACGAGCTACTACTCCCGCCCAATAAATATTAAAAGTAAAATAAGCTAGAATTAAAAAAAAAAAACATTATTCAACTAAACCGATGAATTTGTGAAAGAAACAAAAAAACTTTGTTGCCGGGTATCATGTTTCATCAGCCTTGTATACTCTACCTGTATTCTATATAAGAGAGCGTGATGCCTATGTGAGCAGGAATTATTTTTGAAACCTTGGAGCCCAAAAATATGTTTGGCTATCTCATCTTCAGGGCTCATAATGAAGGTATTTTTGGCACAAAAGTGCCATAAATTGTTTGAACTAGATCACGCGATGTAGGGTTACAAATTCAAAAAGAAAGTACTGTTTGTCTGAAACTGTTTGATACACAAAAATCTTAAGTCAGATAACCAACAATTCTTTGAAATTTTAAAGAATTTTTTAAAATGAATATTTTCGTAATAAAATGAAACTTGACGAGCTTCTGTTTCATGTTTTGTTTTATGATGCGACTCGTAATGAATGATGAAATAATTCCGAATTACGAGACACATCACAATCGTATCACATAACAATTCCTAACACATCGCATCACATCACCTACTTCAAGTCACATGACATGCTCATGATATCACACGATGTCACACGACTACGAGTCGCATCATGAGACGGGCAATGATAAGCATGAAATTTGAACGAGGACAAAAACAAGTAGAGTGATCCGATATTTTTAGCCTTGCTACGTGATACACACTATGTGTTTACAGCTTGCAATATGTGTTGAGATCACATGAGTAGTATGAAAAATTTATGTTTAATGAAATACTGTGACGAGCTGCTAAAAATCAATTTTGCGTATATTTTCCTTTAATTTTTGTAGGAAATGAATATTTATCTCTAATAATAGTAAAAGTTAAAACGTCATCACTCAGCGATATCACATTAAAATAAGTGTTGTTATTTGCCCTTCACACTGGAAGAGATTTTAAAATCATGCGATCTATAGCGCATGATCTGGTGATATTTTATGTGGCATTTGGCAAATGTGACGCTTGATATTGCAAGTTAAAAATTAAGAATAATTATGAGGTAATAAAGATATTTTTTTTTTGAAAAGGTGCTAATTAGCACCAGAATAATACACACACATGTGCACAGATATGTAAATAATATTACAATTTTGATGTCATAATTATGCTCAAATGTGATGAAATTCCAGCCAGCGAGCAACCACTGCTCCAAACTAATATTTCTTTCATTTCCTAATTTCACCACAGCAGATGGAAAGGCTATAATGCAGAGGGTTAGAAAATTTACATATACTAATTTAAAACCATATTTTCTAAATTCTTTCATTCAAAACATACTCTCTACATTCCACAAATGCAACAGCCATTCAACTGCCCACACTCTTTCACGGCAGTAAATTTTTATAGCACAACATTTGTATGGTTTAAATAACACTTTTTCAGTTGGTATTTGGAGTATTTCAGCATAAAATAAAATTAAAAATGCCCAAAAATAATTTACACTAAATGTTGAGATATAGAGAAATTAAACAAAAAAAAAATACCTCCAACATAAAGAACCTAAAATCGAAACCAAAAAAGTAAAAATTGGATGTATATAATAAAAAAATAATCTAGAAAATTGTGGACCGACGCTTGTGGTATTTTTCGTGGCATAGTCTGAGTAAACATTTAAAAATTCAGCCATTTATTTTCAAAATGTCACCAAATGCACCTTTGGGTTTACAAAATTCCCACCAACAAACCAACTTAATTTGCTTGTTTTAGAATTTTATTTGTTTTTATTTTTTATTATTTTTTTGTTTATTTTTTCCTGTTTGCTCTTGTGGCCTAAAAGAAATGGGTTTTTAATTTTGTTGATTTTTTTCAACAGTCTTAAGAGCCATTTCATTTGTATAGAACCACATATGTATATATAAATATTCAAAAGTTGTTTTTTTTTTGTAGCTGGATTCTTTTATTGATACTTTTTTTTTGGTCAAATGAAGAACCTTTTCCCTCGAAATGCAAATCGTATGGAGCGCTGTTCATTGCGCAATACCTTGCCAGCTTCAAGCGCTCCTCAGCCGCCTTCGCGCGCGTGCATCTTCAGTACAATGCCGCTTACTTTTATCGAAATTAAGTGGAGAATTTCTTGTTTAAAATTGATTGCTTCAATTTGGTGATAATTTTTGTTTGCCTTCCAACGCGCAATGCTTGAAAGATGCGCGCTGTTGTCGCCGGTGGCGGTGGCGATGGCGGTGGAGGGACGCGGCAAGCGCAAGCGCACAGCGGCGATAATGTGCGCGCTATCGAGTTTCGCGCTTGCCGCGCGTCATTTCCTTTTATTTGCTTAGCGTAGCGACTGCACGTTTCAGAATCGGTACTTTTGAAATATGAATACATGTTCTTCTTCTTCTTCTTCTTCTTATGCTGCTGCTCCAACACAGTTACTTTAATTATGTCCACGGCTTTGTTGTTGTTTTGTTCAATTTTTCTTCAGTTGTTTGTTTTATTTATTTGTTTTTTTTTTATTTTTTTTATTTGTGTTGCTGTGTTGTATTGATTTTCTGTTTTGTCGCCATCATTTTATGCCGAAAATGTAAAATTGATGACTGTTGCATTGCCGCGCGCATGTAGGCCGACCATCAATTGAGCGGACCTGGTTATTTACTCATTACCACAAAGGTGTAGAGCCTAAATGGCAGCCATTCATTTATAAGGTTGCTTTTCTGTATGCCTGCCGCCAAGCTGGCTGGCTGGGTCGCGCGGCTGTCCAACTTTATACATATACAATCGATATACATACATATGTAAGTATGGTCGTCGCGTTAAAAGCACCGCGACACTGCGCAATAGCGATTGATTTTTCTGTTTTTTAATTTTTATTTTTTTTTTTTACTTTTCTTAATGTTCTTACCCGTAAAACTGGCGGCCACTTGGCTGACTGGAAGGTGTGTGTATACTTCTAGCTATCAAAACGACCAAGCTCTTTTGGTCACCTTTGACGCAGCGACGGCCGCTGGTGCGACACGTTATCGTACATGGCAATACACTAAATTAACGACACATTTTAGGTTGGCTGATAAGTTTGTGGAAAAGGCCATCAGTGTTTGAAGTGCTTGTCATTTGCTTACTGGGCACTAGATATGAATGTGGATATGGATATACTTGCAGCGGCGCGGTTTCATTTGTTACATATATATTATTTTTTTAATTTTCTCTGTAAAGAAATACTAAAATCAGAAATAAAAAAAATTTAAAAAAAAATTAAAAAAATAATCAGAAAAAAGAATAAAAAAAATTATTTCAGTAATAAATGCGTGATTTTAGTGAAAATTGTTCAATAATCAGAAATTGATTAGAAATTATATAGTAATTATGATACATATTAATTTGACTATTTTGCTTGGTAGACGAGTGGTGTTGGGGGTATTTCTAATATTTTCGTATTATCTTGTTCGAACTTGTTGCATGCGCAACTCAAACGTTATGTTCCGCCTACGAAAACACTTGATTGGTTTTTGTGCTGTCAAGGGAGTACATGATAATTATTATTTTCTTAATTAAATATGTCGTTTTGTCTTTAAGTGCAACAGAGATTAGATTGTGAAAAAAACATATTTTTCGAAGAATCTTTTACTATATTAGAGTGTGCCTTATTTACCAAATTGATAATTTCTTCTGGCGCGCCCCGTGATTTTTTATTTTATGCCTCAAGGACAGCATTAAAGATTTTTCTGATTTTTAACATTTATTTATTTTTCTTGGGAGCAACTGATGGTGCGAATCCTAATAAAGCGTGCAGTGCGCTCCGGGGACGGTATTGCTACTGTAGGGCAAAATATCGAAGAAGACCCGTATGAGTCGATCCGCCATCACAGACAACAATTGAAGCTATGTCCATCCACTTTATGGAAGATCTTGATTTGCGGTCTTACAAAATCAAACTGTCGAAAGAATCGAAGTCGATCGACCATCAAGCGCATCGCATGTTCAGTGAATGGACCTCAAAACGAGAAGCCAACTTTGATTGAATGGCTACATTAACAAACAAAATTATCACTTTTGTAGTAGTAGGTAGTATTGAGACGACGCCTCAATCAATCACTGTTAGGTGTGCTCTATGGACAGATCGAGTCATTGGTCAAATTCCTTCAAAAATGTAGCCATCCGTAATGTTAACGTCAATGGAGAACATTATAGAGCCAATATCAATCTTTTTGTGCCTGAATTGGACTAGGTTTATGAGGATGACCTTTAGTTCCAAAAAAGACGGCGCTACATGCCTTCCAGCCAACCAAACAGACAATTTATTGAAGGAAACTTTTGGTGAGCACATTATCTGTCGTTGCGAACCTGTGGCGTGACCACCTGAATTTGGAATGCCTGCCGAAGAGCTTTTGCACCAAAATGGGGCTTAAAGCCTCACCAGGTACACGTGCTTTATACAAATGTCGCTAGATCCATACTAACATACTGAACACTAGTCTGTTGGGCGATACTAAAGAAGAAACGCCCTTGAAATAGGTACAACGTTACTTGGTATAGCAGGCGTGATGAGGACTACAATACAACACAAGCTCTAGAAGTCATCCTTGACATTAATATACAAGCTATGTATGAAGCATCGCTAACAGCTAGTCGCCCAAGTGTTCTAGAAAATTGGGTATCTTCTGCCGGGTAGATATAAACTACTCCTTCCCATGCAGTGAGGAATGGGCGGACCCATTAGAAACAGTAAAGATATCTATATCTATAGCGGTGGATCTAAATGTGAGGCAGGCACAGAAGCAACGGCTGTTGAGGGTACTAAGTGTGTCAACACAAAATCAAAATGCATAGGAACATGTAAAGAGGTAATTAAAATACAATCGTGGAAAAACACTGTAAGTATCCCTGGGATTTGTAGTAAGTAACGAAAAGATGGATGAGCTGGCTCGTGTTGGCGCCGCTGTGGAGGCTGTCACTATCGGCTGCCTGAGATCTTTCAGCGCCTTCAAAGTTTGTTTAAAGCAGTAGACTATGGAGGAACACTTAAGGTTCTAGAACACTTTAACCGTAAGATTTAGCATCAAATTAATATGGTGCAGGGTAGGGTAAGGTAGATGGACCAAATTGTTACTAACTTTAAGCAAATGTGTACTTACTTTCCTATAGGTGTATTGATGGAACATAAAAGCCAGGTAAAGTGCAACCGTCAGTGTGCAGAGCATGGATTGAGGGCGCCGTAACCCAGGAGTACAACCGATTGGGACGTCACATCTTTCACGGTGCCCACAGATCCAACCTTACGTAGGTGGGTACACATGGTTGGAAGAAACTAAATAAGTTTTTTATATCGAGCGAAATATTCGCAAAATTGTAATTAGGTTATGCTGAAGGGCGGCCACTTGCGATCAAGTACACAACCTACTTTTTCAACCAACCATAGCCGAGTTAATAATACCAAGTACAGCCAGGCCTTTGGTCTTATCAACGGAGTGTGGGTTCTTCTTTCCTCGAAAACTCTTAAAGCAGGATTGTTCTGATCCACTTGAGCCGCATGATCTAGCCAGGTACATGCTGATTGACAAGAAAAGATTATAAAAAATTTTTATTTGGTTTCGGTGGCCATAAAATCGTTTAGTTTTTCAATACTCTTAATACAAGTATTGCAACTAATTTTTTCCTTTGGCTATAAATATCATTCAGAAATCGTAAAATGTAATTTTCAGATGGTTCTAATAAGATATATGGTATTGGGTTCGACTTCCTGGAAACCCCATTTTTACCGGGGGTTAGCTGTGAGTCAGTCAGGTCAAAGCCTTTTATATATGTATATAGACAACGTAACCAATATTGCAATATATATTGGGTTTTTTTTAAACAGCTTGTATTTTTTTTTTTTGACAGTTATAAGCTGCCACTTTTAGTTTGCTTTAGAAAAGAAGTACTCAAAATTTGATTTATATTTGTTTGTTTGACGTCAATTTCAATATGGAGCCCATAAAGGAACATTTTCGCCATATTTTAATTAATATAATTCTTTAAAGGAAAAAACGCAGCGCAGGTTGCTAAAAAGTTGCATAATTTGGATATTGATAATGCCTTAAAAGAAACACAGTGTCGAAGTTGGTTTGTCAAATTCTGTTCGGGAGATTTTTCACCCAAAGGTAAGCCACGTTCAGGTCGGCCAAGTGAAGTTGATGATGACGTTACCAGAGTTTTAATCGAATGGGATCATCATGTAACTGAGCGTGAGATTGGAGAGAAATTAAGTATACCAAAATCAAGCATTCATAACCATACGTCGTCTTGGACTGGTAAAAAAACTTGATTGAAAGAAGACCACATGAATTGAAAAAAATTCATTTAATGAGCCACCTCAACGCTTGTGATATGCATCTTAAACGCAATGAATATGCTCCATTTTGGAAGCAAATAATAACTGGAAATGAAAAATGAATTGTTTATAATAAAGTCAATCGAAAACGATCATGGTCCAGGTATAATGAAGCGCCAAAAATCACTTCAAAGGCTGATATTCACCAAAAGAAAATTATGCTGTCAGTTAGATGGGATTGGAAGGGAGTGGTATATTTTGAGCTGTTTCCAAGGAAGGATGTCTACTGTGAACAACTGGTCAAATAGAATATATCCATCAACGAGAAGCGACCAGAATTGGTCAATCGTAAAGCTGTCATATTCCATCAGGACAATGCTAGACCGCACACATTTTTGCTCACTCGCCAGAAGCTGAGAGAGTTTGGCTGGGAACTGTTAATGCATTCACCTAATCTTGCAGCCTCAGACTAACATTTGTTTCGATTTTACAGAACTCATTAAATGCTGAAACTTTCTAAAATGGCGAGGCTTTGAAATCGCACTTGATTCAGGTTTTTGCAGAAAAAAGCCAGAAGTTCTATGAGCGTGGAATAATGATGTTGCCGCAAAGATGGTGAAAGGTCATACAACAAAATGGAAATTACATAATTGATTAAAGTTCATTATAAAATTTAAAAAAAATTATTTACTTTCTTTTAAAAAATCGCCGGTTTCTTTTGGGGCAACCCAATATACACGGTGTGTCCCAAAAATAACCGAACTTTTTGGATATAAAATAGTAAAATACACATTATATTATCTTCAAAAGTTATTATTTATTCAAAATAGGTTCCATTTGACTCAACACAACGTTTGGAACGATCAACCAGTGCATGCAAAGATTTTTTTATGTCATTTATAGAAATGTTCTTCAGTACCTCGGTTACGGCTGCTTCATTTTTTTCAATTTTTTTTTTTAATTTTTTAAACTTCAATTTCAATTTTTTTTCAAGTTTGACACAAAATTTTATATTTGCTCTTTGTTCCATTTTTTTTTTTTTGGAACCATTAGCACACTTTTGGTTTTATTGAAATGACTGTCACTTTTACATCTGTCATCCGACTTACATGAAGTTAGGTGCGTTTGGAAGAGGATGAATGTATCTTTTTAATGTTGCAAATTTTCAATAGATGGCGCTGTATGTTGTATGATTTAAATATAAAATTCGGTTATTTTTGGGACACACCGTGTATATATGTATATATTTGGATACGAATTTGGACTAAAATTTGCAGCAAACAACAATTAATTGGAAATAATGGGAATTTTTATAAAAAAAAGTCTGTATTGTAAAACTAACTTAATAACGCTTTTCTCTTAATTCTTTATTTACAAGAGAACGTTTCAAATATTCGGTACAATAAATTAATATATAAAAATATATGTATAAATAAAAAATATTAAAATATGCTGCAACACTTGCTGTCTATGATATTATATTAACACATGTTTGAACACTTCGATTTATGTCATTTAATTTTCGAGTTGTTTACATTGACAGTTTACCAAATCGTAAACAATAGACTCAGCCACACAGCTACGAATACTAGACCAACAACAAAAAGACAAGCAATATGCACTAGGACACCACCCGTAGAACACTTGGAAGCTTAGTCTTTGTTCCAATTTGTTTGCATTACTCTGCGTTTTTTTTTCAAGCATTTTTTCAACATTTTTTTCAACATATTTTCCAAAAAAAAATTTTATTTCGTTTTTCTGAAGCGATGATTACGAACAAGTTTAGTAACAAGCCAACTTGTTGGCAGCTGCAATTGGGAGTCAACAAACCACATACATACACTTGCATGCCTGTGTGCGTGTGCGTTTGTGTGTGTGGGGCGAGCGAACTGAAGAGGATTTAGAAAAATCTGCCAACGCAGCAGCAACAACAAAGCGAAAAAAATGCATACGAAAAAAATACACAGAAAAAAAGACGAAATTCAGAGCAGAATGTAAAAACTATAGTAGTAGTGGTGGGTGTAGTACACGGTAGCAGGACAAAAGGATAACATCATCAATAGATCCGGTAGAGTGCGTGCGTTTGGCATTGTCGAGTGAGAAGCGACCGAAAAGCAGGAAAAGCAAGCGAAGGATGTACTAAAGTTGTTGATGAAAGCGAAAACCAGCAAAGCCATTTGTTTGTTGGTTCAACAAGATGTTTGCTCGTTGCAGCAGCAAAATGAACTTGTACGTCCGGCTAATGCTGTGTGTGTAGACAAAAGCACAGGCACACAGATAGGATGAATGGATGAAAGGATGAAAGGACGTTAGCCATGGGCCGTTAGTGCATACAAAGGATATTTTTAGGGATAACAAACCGGCATGCAATGGACGTTTTGGTCACTCAGCTTAACGTGTAGTGCGTTCGTTGCTCTTCATCATTTCCAACAAAAAAAAAAAAAACAACAAAAAATGTGATCAAAGCACAGTAACCGAGCGCTGAGCATAGCAACGACAGTGTTTTACAAAATGGATGTTGTCCTTCATGCGGTGGAGTGGTAATAGTCGTCGTAGGTAGTGTAAGCATGAATTTATTTCACCAAAGAACAAAAATTTTTCAGGCTGTTGCTCGCTACAGCTGCGTGTTTTCTACTCTATGACGCTGTAGGAGCACTCTACGCAGGACATGCCTGCTCACTTTACTTGTGCTGGCTATCGGCACCAGCGGCGTAATTTAACAAATGTATGTACATATGTACATATGTATGTCTATATGCTGGAAACACATTTCGAAATGGAAAAAGTGCGTTGCAATCTAGCTAGGCACATGCGGATTTTCTGTACACACACTGTTTGTTGTTGTTTGAGTAGTTGTCGGCGGCATTTGTGTTTGTGGGGACATTCTGTTTCGGCGTTTTTCTTTAATTAAAATCATCACCATACGTGCGTTCAACTCTCTATTTGGCAGGCATTTCAGGACACTGAGTTGATTATATCACTTGGAAATTTTTAATTCCTACTGAATGTATGTATGTATGTGTATTTATGTGAATATGGGATTTGTGGAAAGCTTTTTTACTTTCATCTCGGAAATTGACATTTTATTGAAAAAAATAATGAAAAGTCAAAAGTGATCGATATAATCTAGATTTCAAACCTCAATTACGACTTCTTTACCAATTCTCTGCTGTCTAGTCATAATCTGTTGTATGTTATAAATTCGGCTAAAATCGCGTAAGCGGTGTCTCCGCCAGTAAAGTAAGTAAGTAAGACCAAGGTTAAAAAAAAAAACAAAATATATATATATATTTAATATTGTATATACATATATTAAAGGTTGTTTGCTCCAACGGGAGCTCCACAAAAAAGTCCGACGGTGTCAAATCGTACGATCTCGGAAAATTTCTCTCGAAATAAAGCCATATTTGCTCGTGTTGTGTGGCATGTGGCCCCATCTTCGTGAAACCACATATTATCATGGACCGAATTTGCATCTTCGAATCTCTGTTGAATCGTAATACAATCGACCCATTCCCGAAGGGGATTAATCACTGACCGCATCGTCGAACAAAAACGGTCGTAGTCGAAAGGTAGTGAACTGGCACAATTAGCCTCCAAGCAAGAATTAATGACCAGAGGGGTTTGTTTTTATGTGTCTGATGGGATTGACAAGGAATCATCCACTATGAGCTCCCCCTTTATAGCCAAACTTTTAAATTGGACCTGTGCTGTCAGCAAATGAACCGTCCGAAGAACGCAATCGTCTGTTGTTGTTGTTGTTGTTGTTGTAACGACTACGTTAACCCCGCTTAGGGACAGGTTTAAAATCAATCTAAGTCATCGAGGTCATCTAACGGGAGGTCCAGGAAACGTGCCATTTCGACGGGATCGGACCAGAGGGAGAGGGGGCTTAGATGTGTCGTCTTAAGGGATATGTGAAGAGGTGGTTAGTATCGTGCGGAGACTCTCCCCATGCGTGGCATACGTTGGGTATGCTGGGGTCGAGTCTGGATAAGTAGGAGTTTAACCTGCTACAATATCCAGACCTAAGCTGCTCCTGTTGAATGGCATTTAGTGCTTGTCTGTACGCCATCCTGTCCAGCGGTTGTTGCACATTTTGCTGGATTGTGTCCTTCAAATCTAGTACTCCTAAGACTTACTCTCACCTAAGACCAGTGTTCTGACAAGCACGTAACTTCTTCATCTACGACTCGTTCGTCCCCGGCGCCCAGATCGGTGTTGCATAGTTAACGGCCGGCCGGCCAATTGCTTTATATGTTGTCAGCAAGGTTTCTTTATCCTTACCCGCTAGCGCTTTGAGTATTTTGTTGCGGCTCTGGAGTTTTGCGGCAGTTGCGGAGTACAGGCTGTCGAGTATGACTCCCAGTTCTCTCTAATCGTCTAGAAGTGTCCAGCTATGGCCAACAGGAGAAGAATTTCGGTTCATCAGGACAACGCAAGACCACACACATCGATAAAGACTCACCAGAAGCTTCGACAGCTTCGGTGGAAGATTCTTATGCATGCAATGATAACCATCTGTTCCTGTCTATGGTGAGTAAGTTGGCTGGTGAATAAGCGAGAAGCCTATAAAAATCGATTCACTAAATAGTCTACGATGGATCGACACAAATGCTCTTCAAGAACGTCGGAATTATTAATGGTAAAAGTGCCCCACACTCATTTTGGTGCCTAAGATTTTAGTCCTGATTTTGGGTATATTTTGTGACTTGAACGAGAAAACTAGAAAAACATATCTCTCGTTCCTAAGAAAAAAGAAAAATACACATTAAACAAAAAATTATAATTTATTTGTAAATTATACCAAAATTTCATATTGAAAATAACTTCGGAGAACCTAAGCGAACGATGTCTTCGAGCTTTTGAAAGTGGTTCCAATAACTTTAAACGAGGTTTTCCCAAAGTCGGGTAGAAAAATTTCTCCAAAATGGCTGGACGATATTCTTAGATACCCTGGTCAGGTAATAATGATTTACATTTCAATTTAAGTTAACGCGTAAGTTTTCATGAGAAAAACGATTTTTTGATGGAAAAGTGTACTTACGGTTTTTTTTTTCAAAAATCAGGAATCTGTTAATAATTGTATATCAAAAATTAATGCATTCGAAACTTTATAATCTTATAACAAGTTTCATTTTTATATAATTTCGACGCCGCGGAGAGTAAAGTGTGGAATATTTTCTTTTATTTTTTGGTGCTCTTAGGGAAAAGTTAGTAGGTGAGAGATTTTTAAATGAAGAATTACAAATTATTATTAATAGAAATTGGTTTAATAGTATTTAGTTTTATTGATAATTAATGTATAATTAATTTCGAATGCATATTTTTTTTCAAATAAATCGTTTTTTAAATAATTTCGACTGTGCGGTTGATGGAATTAAAATTAAACTTATTTTCATGTGTCCGATAACTGAAAATGTATGGAAGAAATATTTATGCGACTGTCCGACAGTCCCTTATTTCATTATTATATACGTTATTTTTTTTATTTTTTTTTTTACTATTACGATTTAATTTTTTTTTTTTTGAAATAAACAATAAATAAAAAAAGAGTCCTAATAAAGAGAATGCAATGTGGTAATATTTACAATATCCCTAAGTATCTTCCTCAAGAGTTTTTCTATAGTAAAATTGCAGAGTATCCTGACCAAATTGGGTACACAATCATATTTTACGAAAAAAATGGAGCATAGTTATATGATGATTTTATTAAAAACATACGACCTTTAACAAAAAAAAAAAAAATATTTAATAAAAAGAAATAAAAAATATGAAAATAGAATTGGTTGTGACAAAAAACTATTTCTTTTTTTAAATATATACCTCAACAACTTAAAACTATGTTACAACGTTATATATCCGTATTGTTGCAGCGGTAGATTGTTTGTACCCAAGTATGTGCGGTATTACTCCCTATTTAAGGCATTTAGAGGTAGTTCAGAGATGCTCCCTCTCCTACTGTATATTATATCAGGCGTTTAGAGTCGGTGAGGATCTACTACCCCTTCTAGAAGGTAGTGCTGACGTACTATTCCCCGCCTTAACGGATATACAGTACAAACTCGATTCTTGCACGTAATGAAAACCGATCTTGGTACAGCCATTTTTTCATACAAATTAAAGTGATTTTTTATAACTAAAAAATTAAGTTCATTTCATTAATTTAATTCAAGACAAACAAAAAATTCATTTGGAATAAACAAAAATCCATAAATTTGTATATGCCATTAAAAAAAATTTCGTTGTGAGTTTGACTTGCTTCTAATCCTCTGGAGCGTCATAATATCGTCTAAGGAAGCATTATTTATTTAGCTGAAGTGACCTCCGTTCGTTAGTTTCATTAATGTGAGCTTCGTCATTGTCATTACATTCTTTAAGAGAGCTGGGCGCTAAATTTGGTTCAACAATTCATTGCTCGATTTCTGTACAATAATTTCCTTCAAGGGTTCCTGTAGCAACTTAGCAATATTATATGTAATTTGCAAGCGTAACACAGAAATAGGAATGATATCCTCACTATGCCAATCAGTATTAACTAAGAAACATAATGTATGCTTCAGATTAATATTTCTTAAATGCTCATCTATAATTTTTCCAACAATGTGAGTTAATATACTTTTTTTGTAGTTTAGTTTGGTGCCTTATAACATTTTAATCCTTTTTTTTGAATAGGTCAGTACCTGATCCACTTTCCGGAAGAGAAGAAGAGTCTTCCTGTTAGTCTAAGCAAAAAGACACCTATGTACTGAACTTCGAGTAATTCGATCCATAAATGACCTTTTCCTGAGGTAAACACATTATAAATATAGTATGACCAACGGAACTCTTTAACTCGTCTTCTTTTGGGATGGCAAAGAGCATTTTCTACAAGTAAAAGCACTTTTTATGGAAGATTTTGGCTGCAGAGGAACTCTTTTACCTAATAAAGATATTTGACTTTAAATATATAAAAAAATGTGCACACCTTTGGAACAAATGTTCGGTGAATCTATTCCTCAAATAAATTTAATGTCATCCAAGCACTTTTATTGCCTTTGTAGACGACAGGATTATCTGGAAAATTTTTTAATTTAACTACCATCAATTTTACTTATAAGTTTGACAGCAAATCCTGCTTTTAATTTGTTAAAAATTATAAACTAAAATTTTTTTTTTAATTTTTTCTTTGTCATTTTGACAATGCACCGAGCAAAAGTTACATTAAAACTGGTAGCAGTTCGACGAAGTCGGTACTTCCCAGAACTTTATTGTTGCACACATTTGATTTCAATTTCACACATTTCGTTGCTTCTCCGAACGCGGAAGATGCGTAAAATAGAATAATATCCTAAGAAAATAAAATATGTTGCAAGTATTGAGCTCAAAATTTTCGAATGTCGCAGGTACTGTGTAATGAAAAAAAAATTGTACGACAGAAGAATCGAGGAGTGCAAGCAGTGAGTGCGTGCAAGAATCGAGTTTCAACTGTGTTATTATTATGTGAGGCGAGCATTTACTCCCTCTCTGGAAATGTGAGAACCTAATCCACTACCTTTTAGGATCGGTACGAAGACCTACGTTTACTTTTATTTCATTTTTTGTGTAAGACCGCGGCAACAGTCTAACTTCTTATGTGTTGAAATAAATAGTATACAATGAATATATTTATTTATATAATATATCTATTTAGTTTAAAGAAATTCTGTTAATTTTCAAAATAAAAATCACTGATAAATGGAGTGCCGCATCACTAGAGAAATATGACTTATTTTGGAAATGCGACTTTTACAAAAAAAAAACTAAGTAAATATTTATAGAAATAGCCATTCTTAGTCGCTTCAGAATTAAATAAAAAATCCTGAATTTTTATCGAATGTTTTGCCATAATTAGTAGTATGAATGCGAATCGAAAAAGAATTTGAAAGAAAAGTTAATCGTACGGTAACTAGCACATTTACTCTGCAACTGTTAACATATTTCTTCTTTTTCATAAAAAAATTTAGGTATATGGTTTTTATGAACCTAAATGGTAAGTGTGGGTGAGACTGCGAAACATTCTAGTTACACATATACCCTTAAATAAAATCCCTTAAACTATACCTTCGGTCTACATACTTCTCATCCGCATACTCAACGCTTATTAAATCTCAAATCAAACCAAAATAAATATAATGAAAGTCTAAAAAGCACATATTTTGTTTTAAATTCACTAATTACACCGTGGGGATTTCCAATGTCACTAGAACACAACTTACGATATGTCCTTTTTAAATAAACTATGTCATAAATAGTAAATATATGGTTTTGACTTAATTAAATGGGTAATTTTAATAACAACAAATGACTCGAGAATTGTTGTATATAATACAAATATACATATATATGTAAATATTTACATATGTACATATGTACCGATGGGTATGCACCTTTATTACTTAACGACCGCTTTTCATATAAGAATGTATGTATGTATAACGATATTAGCGTATATTTTTATTAATTTGTCATTTCGTAGGCATTTTTGCTTTCATATTCATACATATGTGTGTATGTATGTATGCATGCGTACTCTTTTATACACATACCTTATACTCAAAATAACTATTGTACATAAGTCACATTATATACTGAACACATAGGTAATAGTTTACTTCGAGGAGTGGTTTAGTCAACTTTTTCATACGAAAGCCACAAACGTTAGCCAACTATGTGGCATAAACCACGCCCACAATCTTATAATAGTAGCGAAAGAGTTGAGTTTATTATTGTAAAGAAAAAGCAACAAACGTGGAATATACTATATAAAATTGCAAGTAAATAAAAAGAAATCGTCAAAAAGATGCCATGGAACCTTATGAGCTGTAGATATCTTATGCAGTTACCCCAGTTGTGGCCTGACAAGCGCCATAAAATTACCCCGCCGTCTATGGGGGCTGTGTTGAAGGCGTTTGGATGGCCGGCATTCCAGTGCGCCGCAGTTTGACGCAGAGATTTGCAGAGCGGTGCGAGGCGGCGAGTGCGCCTGCAACGGAAATGCACTGCAAAGCCAACGAGCATACAGCAGCGAGTAACGAGTTGTTAATTCCGGTTTTTCACACCAGTAATGCCATTAGCGGCGCTGCCATCAGCGCGTACTCCACGCTAACGTCTGCCTCAGTGGGCGGTGTCTATGCGCAGCCACCACACCCCGTGTGGGTAAATGATATTTAGTTGAATAATACAATTAAATGCCTCTTAATGCTTACAAGCTTTCGATCTCTTTTCCACAGCAGCACTGTGTACTATAGAAAGTTGTCGTGCCGCTTGCTAGCGCACTCTTTTCAACTTGCCTTATTTGATTACCAAGCGCCCCCCTTACTTCTGACACTTTTGCATTGCGTTATTGCTCTCCCGCTCTATTGCTTGCGCACGCTCTTAATGTGCTGTGTGTGCTTGTTGAGTGTGCGACGCGTTGCAGCCGCTGTGAACGCCTAAACGAACTTGCAACTAGTTTGTGCTCGAACGTTAATAAGCGCGCATCGGCGAGCAAGTGTGGGCACGCGAAAACGAGTTTGACCGGCAGCAACTGCACAGCGGTGACGACGCATTAATCGAGACGAATATAGTGTGACGTTCTTAGTGACTACACATACGTGCACATACATACATACATATATGTAGATATATAAATTATATTGCACTATTGTGGTGTTGTTGCAACAGCGCGCTGGGTAGAGGTGTGTTTGTTTGCTGTTAGCGTTGCGCAGATCGCAATGCTTATGTGGCAGTGCGTCGCAAGCGCTGAGATTTTTCCAATTGGAAAATACCGGAAGTTGTTGAGCGACAGCGCCGGGGCCGCGCATTATGACGAGTGTGCCGCCAGCGAGCAGCGAGGATCTTATGGAAGAATTATTGCTGTCACGTTTGATTAGTTAAGGATTTTGCTAAAGAAAAATTTGTAGCGCGTTATAGTTTACGGTATAATTCTATTGGAAATGCCGACGCGTTTCACTTCATAGAGAAACAAACACATATGTACATATGTAAATATAAGCGAGAGTTGAATAGTGAAAAAAACAAAAAATAATGTAGAGTATCGAAAAGTTTTTGATCCAACAAATCATGTGACCACAGTAGCGAAACTAAATTCTCAAAAAAATATTATATACTCGTACCGAAAACACTGGATACTTCACTGCGCCAGTCAAAGTGTCAAATTACGCCAAAACGAGTTTTTGTTTTTGCTGCCATTACAGGCGGCTGAATAGTTTGTGGCGCGTTTATTATTTTTATTTTATTTTATTTTTTTATACTTATTGGCATAACTCAAATGGTAGAGGTTTCGTTTGGGGTTTGCGGTTGAACTGCTTTTCAGCGCATACGGACCTTGACCCTGTCAACGACAACAAAACAAAAAAAAAAAAATAAACAAAAACCAACACTAAAAACGATAACATTTGCAAAGCAGTGGTGAGCAACAACAATAACAACAGCGCATTTTTTTTTTTAGCCAACAGTGATAAGTAGCGAACGCCATTAGATTGCTCTGACCTGTCAAAGTGTGAACAGCTACAAGTTTTAGACTACCAACTAACACATGGCATTCATATGTCACATAAACTACATACATAACAAACAGACAAACGCTCACTTTTTAGCTAACAACTTTTGGCTTAAGCGACGTACGCGCGTTTACATTGCGGCCAACAACTGTCACGCCGGCCTTTCTGGTATGCCAAACAGTGGCAAAATGTCGCAGTGGTGTTAATGACTTTGAGTGGTCAGCTGCTGAGACAAATCGCAAATAAAAACAACAACGCTGTAGTGACACAGAAATAAAAAAAAAACATAAAAAAATAAAAAAAATTTATATAAAAATAAAAATAAAATAAAATAAATAAATATAAAAATAAAAAATTTAATACGAATTTGCATTATAAACAAATATTTTCATATGAAAACGAAAAGTGTAGCGTAACGTGGCGCCTTATATGCTAAGCAAAAATATCGTTTAAAAAAAAATAAAAAATAAAAAGAAATTTAAATATCTTCGTTATGCGCTTGTGGCATTTAACGGTTATATGTATACATATTACTTAATTGAAAGTTATGGCTATAAAATTCAAATTTGTTGTCTAAGTTTTTGGTTCGCACAATTAGTTTGCTGGTCATTAAGCGTTCTAAAATCGTTTTAAAAAAGAACCGTAAATAACTGAAAATCAAATAAGTGTAATTTGATTTGTTTTACTTTGTTAGCAGACGAGCGCTTTTATAATGGCTGCTTATGCGCAGTACAATGGCTGCGGTTATCCGTCGGCGAATCAAGTAAGTGGAAGTTTCAATTTTATTACATATTTACATATGTACATATGTACGTCTATTTTTTGTATGTACAAAAATGTTTTTAAATAAATAAAAATTAAAATGTATAAATAATTGAAATAATTTTTGAAAATCGTAAAATTAATTTAAATTATTTTAAAATTTTTCAATATTTCATTTAAGAAAATATTAAAATTTCACACAAAAAAAATATATTTAAAAAAAATTGTATTTTATTTTTTAAAATATAATAGAAAGCAATTCTATTGGAATTTTAGAGTCACAAATATGGTATATAGATACATGTATGTAGCGTAAATATGCCAATTACCGCACCATTAATTTCTTTTTTTTTCAACTTTATGCTTAGTTTGCTTCCATATTAATAACATTTTTATACCAATTTAGGATCACTTATTGATTCTAAATGGAGCAAGAATTTAATTATATAAATATTATTAAATTTAATTTCTTTTCTCTTTTTAAAAGTCCCTTTTTTAAAATAAGTCATATTTCTCTCGTGAATTCGGGGTTTTTTTTAATGAATGGTCTATAAAAATCCAGTGATACACCCATTTAACAGTCATTTTTATTGAAAATCAATAAAATCTCTTAACAATAATGAAATATATTTATGTATTACTCTACTTTTCAACAAAAATTAAAAAGTTAACATCTGATGAGCACGTTTTATTGCTGAGGTTTGCTCGACCGCTGCCAGTGTCTACGCAAAAAGTGAAATAATATTATAAAGGTAGTGAATTAGGTTCTCATAGCAACATCTCCAGAGAGAGAGAGTAGATCTTCGCCCCACCTAATAATAATATATCCGTAAAGGTGAGAAATAGCACCTCACCACGAACTTCTAGAAGGGGTAATAAATCCTCACCGACTCTAAATGCCTCACTTGCTTGTGTGCAAACTCTCTACCGCTGCAACAGTACAGATAGATAACGTTGTAACATAGTTTTAAGTGGTTGAGGTATTTTAAAAACCAAAAAATAGTTTTTTTTCTCACAACCAATTTTATTTTCATATTTTTTTTTTAATAAATATTTTTTTTTGTTTAAAGTTCGTAATTTTTTACAAAAATATTCATATAACTATGCTTTATTTTTTTTTGTGAAGTATGATTGTGCAGCCAATTTGCTCAGGAGACCCGGAAATTTGCTCAGACCACCCTACCACTCTCTTTATTAGTAACTCTATTTTCTCGCCAGAGTATTTATTATTTATCTTAATAAAAAAAATTAAATCGTCATAGTAAAAAAAATAAAAATAAAAAAATAACGCCTATAATAATGAAACAAAGGACTGTCGGATAGTCGAATAAATATTCTTCCATATATTTTCAGTTATCGAACACATGAAAATAAGTTTAATTTTCATTCCATCAACCGGACAGTCGAAATTATTTAAAAGACGATTTTTTTTAAACAAAATATGTGTTCCAAATTAATTATACATTAATTATCAATAAAATTAAATACTATCAAACCAGTATCTGTTAATAATAGCTTATAATTCTTCACTTAACAAACTCTCCCCTACTAACAGAAAAACAAAAAAAAAACAGCTTTTTCACACTTTTCCCTAAGAGCACCTAGTGAATACTTTTAAATAGAGACGGTGAGGAATTTATATAAAAATGTAACTTGTTATAAAATTATAAATTAATTACTGCTTTGAATGCATTTATTTTTAATATAAAATTAATATTTTGTTTTCTTATTATTGGTTAAAATAACCTTAGGATTGTCCGGTTACTAGGTGGTGGTGTAATTTGCGCTTTTTAACGGTTCAAGTGTTTTTCGGCCGAGACACAAAGTAAAGACGGAAAAGTTAAGGGTTGTTGTTTTTGTGCTAACATATATATGCATTTTTAAAAAATAATTCCTTTAAATGATAAAAGAAATTTTATTATTATTTTTTATTTAAAATTATTGTACTGGGCATGATGAGCAGTTAATAAATATAAATACTGGATCTCCATTCAAAAACCATTAATAAATAAACCAATGAATGGAAAATGGTTCGTTGAAGAATTGTCAAACGGACATACGGATATTATAAGCGTTATATATTTAATTATGGCTTTTCTCTCACACTTACATAAGTACTTTCAGCAATTTTTGTTTGTAAAAATTGAGATTTTCTTCTATGATTTCAGTCATGAAATAACAAAATAGGAAGCTTATTCCATTCCTCTCTTAAAGAAAATACTGAACAACATTAGAAACACTCCTTCAAAAGCAATTAAGCCAAAAAACAAAACAAAAAATTATAAAAAAAGTTTCCAAAAATATAGCTCTTTAGAGAGATCTTTTTTCAAAATTGCGAACGTGTTTTGAAAAATTACTATAGTCCTTATTCCATAGGAATTTGAATGGGGAATCAAAAAAAATTACTTTTCAAAATTTTTTCTGAATCCAAACATGCTTAAAATTTTAAATAACGAAATTTTTTTTTTTTAAGAATCTTTAAAGACCTATAGAGCACTTATTTTTTTCCTAGACGCTGCTAATGTGTCCTAGAACAAATCCAGGTATTAGATCTTTACTTTACTTTACAAGGTCCTGGGTAAAAAATTGTTTCTTGATCTTGATATTTCTGCCAAAAATGGTAATAAATATCGTTATGAGTTGAAGATTCTTATTAGTACCAACATGTCCTGATATGAATAGAGGGCTACCTTTCTGCGGCTGATCCAATATGCTTATCGTACTATGGATATTTCAAATAAATTAGCTTTTTCAATTCAAAATTTTAAAATTCAGCGCGTTTTTAAAATTAAATAAAAATAAAACTCATTCTCGAAACATCTTTTAGTGTTAATTTTATATGAAGTGAAACTATATACCATGGTGTGAGTTACATTAAAAGCTCAAAATATTTTTTTTTACTAAAAGTTAGTGAGTGAAAGGACTATTTGTTGTATGAATTTCAGCTGCCGATCTGTTTAGGACTCGAACTTTTAACATGACTTTTGGCATAGTAGCAAGCACTGTTAGCCATTCGGTTTACAATTTTAAAAACATATATAAAATTGAAAATTGAAATTTTTTGAAGAAAACGTTTTTATTAATCAATTATGTATTCGCCATCATGTTCGGCAATCCACTCCCAACGTTCAACCAATTTACGGATGCCTGATTCATAGAAATCGCGCGGTTTCTCGTTGAAAAAGGTGTCAAGGTGGTTTTTGACGTCTTCCACATTTTTAAATTTTTTTTCCATTCAAATTGTTCTGCAGCGATCGAAACAAATGATAATCAGAAGGTGCAATGTCGGGTGAATATGGGGGATGCGGCATGATTTCCCAATTCATCTCCTTCAGTTTGGCCAGGGTCGGTTTTGCAACATGTGGCCTGGCGTTGTCATGATGGAAAAGAACTCCTTTGCGATTGGCCAAAATCGGACGTTTTTCATCAATTGCTTTCTTCAATTCGACCAATTGCTGACAATACTTGTTGGCAGTGATCGTTTCTCCAGCTGGCAAGATCTCAAAATAGATCACGCCTCGGATATCCCACCAAATGCACAGCAGTACCTTCATCGGATGCAATCCACCTTTCGACATCGGTTCCGCCCCTTCGTGTGCCTGTTTCCATGTTCTTTTGCGTTGAACATTGTTGTACAGGACCCATTTTTCATCACCAGTCACGAGCCGATCCAAAAAAGGTTCGTTTTTGATCCGTCGAAGCAAAGAAATTGCTGTTGACATACGGTCCACTTTGTTCTTTTCACTCAACTGATGTGGCACCCATGTATCGAGCTTCAAAGTGTACCCAACCTTTTTTAAACGACGAAACGCAGTTGATTTGTTGACGTTCAATTCACTGGCAACCTCTTCCGTCCAAATACGTGAGTTATTCGCAACTAAAGTCCTTAGAACATCGTCATCAAGCTCAGAAGGCCGTCCACTGCGAGGTTGATCTTCGAGGTTAAAATTTCCAGAACGAAATTTCGCGAACCATTTCTTTACTGTGCGGAGTGCTGGAGCACGGTCCAAATAAACTTCGCGAATATCTTTAGTTGCAGCGCCCACTGTTTTTCCTTTGCGGAATTAGTATAACATAATATGACGCATATGATCTTTTTCGTTGTTCATCTTCCATGCGTCTTTTCACTAAGCAACTCAAATCAAAATGAAGTTATTTTATGCTTCATTTACAGCTCGGACTGTCACCTTTCCAACGATATATAATATGTATATATTTCCTTCACGAGCCCCACTCTCAAACGATTCGTACGGCATCCAGCGGAATCGGGCACGAACTTATGCACTCATCCAATATTATAAGAAATTTAAAAATTTGTGTTGTTTTCTGTCATTGAAAGATTTAAAATCATTTTTTATTCGAATTAATGAGTTAAATTCCATGCACTAATTTCTATAACAAAATCAATTAACAAATTTTTCTATATGCTATTTAGTGCATAAGTTAACAAATCTTTATGGCTTGGGTTTCAGTTCACTAAATTTCTGTGGTTACGACGAGTCGAATTTCAAACTGTACGAGCTTTAATTTAAATGCCCATACATATTTATGTACCATATATGTATGTAGCTATACATTTTGCGGTTTCGAAAATAAACCTAAATAAAATGCATTTAAAATAATTTTTTTTCGTGAAATCTCTTTTTTATTATAAAGTTTGAGCCCTGGTATTATATTTGAAGTAATTTTCGATAACTTTTTGGCACGTATTGAGCGATATCTCAGTGATACGTTAATTCTACGAATGTTGGTTTTCAAGTGCTCAAGAGTTTAAGGCGTACCAATATGGTAGGTTTACAAAAAAAAAAGCCCAACGGTGCCAAATTGCACAATCTCGGTGGCCAATTGGAATCGGCAAGAGGAGAGATTACGCGTTCGTGAAATTTCTATCCCAATAAAGCTACAATATATTCGCTCGTGTTGTTTGGTTTCTTGGCTTCAGTTATTGTGTGAGTTGGGCTTTATACGGATGTAGGTGTCCAAGTTCAAAATACGCTATAGTGTGCCATAAGAAAGCCCCAGACCTTGAGAAGGTTGAAAATTATGCAGATTCTGGTCTTCGGCTATATTTTCACACTCAGTAGTGATATTTGAGGTGGAATGAGCCAAAAAATGATCCACAGGCCTTACAACATCTGTGTCAAATAGTTTTCATATCTGTGCTACCGAAGCACATACCATCATTGCTCAAAGTTTATTCTGATCCCAACCTTATTTGAAGTTGGTCACTATAAGCTTTTAAAAAATCTTAATCGTAAGCTTGTTTTTATTCAAAAACTTGTTGTATTCTCCTTGTAATTCTGAGAGTATAACCACAAATATTTCTTAGGATTGAGTTCAGATATTTTCTTGATATTTGATTTTATGTTTGTCAGTAGACACATTTCAATCTCATAGATTATCATATTTACATTTTTTTTAAATTTTTTTAAGGAAATTTATTTATTGGATCTGCTAATCAAAGCCTAAAAAACTTTTTGAATCTTAATAACCACTGAATTGCAGGTTTAGTTCATAAGTAGTAGGCATTGTTCCTCAAAAGATCCCTTCTTTGAAGACAAGTTCGGCTTGCTGCGCCAGATATTATTCTTATTCTAGGTATTTGTCGGTTCTGTGTTTAACATACATACACTTTTTGCGCATATGTTATGGTGCATGGTGCATTCGAAGTGTTTTTAACTGAAGTCGCTGTACGCTATGGATACCAATTGTGCAAGCAGAGTCCCATAATAGTATTCCATACATCCAAGTCGGTTTTATAAGAGAGTTATATAATAGAAATTTGTGATCCAAACATCTCTCCCTGAGATATCATCTCCATAAGCTAGGTGAAGTGAATGCGGCTGTGTGCAGGGTATGTACAGAGGATGGCAAAATCATGATTGATACATCACAAGGGCTTAGGTGCGGCCAATTACGGTCAGGTCTTCAAGCTCCCACTTTCAACCAACCAACCAATCAATCAATCAACCAACCTTATTTTGAAGTGTTCTGAAGAGAGAACGGACTAATAATTCCAAATGTGAGGAACTTCAACATTCTTTCTTCTATACTGTTGCCCAAACGTATAAGTGTGTTTTGCTTTTGTGTCATTTGTCCACACTTTCTCACTTACAAAAACTTAACTACTCCTTAGAAAATATGCTCTGTTTATAAAAATTAGGTCGACTTCGTCTAACAATCCTCTCATCCACGATACATAAAGCGTTTTCTGTAACCAAATTAGTTTTTAACCAAAATGTCCTTTGAATGCCTGCATCATTACCTTTTACATTTTTATCAACTTAATCTCGCAAAATGGCTGTTCAGACTATTTTCCAAAAATGTAAATTCAATTTTCAAGCAATTTTTTATATTACGTGTAGGTGCTTTAGAAAACAAATCTCCAAATTTTTAGTTTTGACATAGAATTCGAAATTAATTAATTGCTGCGTTTGACAGCATCTTTAGGTGTAGATCAATCCACTCCACAAGCGTCGAGAACAAAGCACTTAACGGCGACATCTATCGGTAGCTTTCACTACTAATGCTCTAAACTTCCCTGGCATGCCGATTAACTTATACTTGCAATTGAAATTACATGCTTTCATGAATACTTAAACCGCGAAGTCTAAAAAGGATCTTTTCATTAAGACCAGAAAGTTTCCGGAAATTGTAAATAAAACGAAAAATTTTTAATCTTCACCAATATTTATTTTGTCGCCGTCAAGATATGCTCCTTCTGAAGCGTTGCACATATGCCAACTTTTTTCCCAACTATCGAGACGTGCCTTGACACGGCCTCAATCGAGTCGAATCGGGTTCTACGGAGTGGTAACATGAGTTTTGGAAACAAAAAAGGTCGCATGGTGAATATGGTGGTTGATTGATGGTGTTGATCGAGTTTTCGTCCTTAAAATCGTTCACAACTATAGCTCGGTGCGATGGCGCATTATCGTCATGAAAAATCCATTAATTGTTGGCCCACCGTTTACGGGGGATGTTTTCGCGTAAACCCCTCAAAACACTCAAATAATACTCTTTATTGATCGTCTGTCCCGTTGGAATGAATTCATGATGTACCAAACCGCGAGTATCGAAAAACAAAACCGAAATTCGCAAAGTTTCTGGTATTAATGTAGGTACATACATATATCGAGCAAAATAATTATCAAATAGATTCTTGTATACACCCTTCAAGTGACAGCTTAAAGGGAGATTTTTAAATTTATATATAAACTTTGCATCATACTTGCATGGCGACCGCAATAGGCGATTGGTTGGCAGTGCGTACTAACATTCGGTAGGTGAGGTGTGCGTTTTCTGGTTAGACCAAAATTAATAAAAAAAAAAATATACCTGCGATCGCTCTTTGACAGGTTATGTCGACGCTTCTGTGTACCATATATTTCTGCCATGAAATAAGAGCTCCTCATAAAAAAATCCTTTGGCCATTCGCAGACGGCTTAGTATGAATTGTAAGTCTCTCCGTTTCCTCTCTTCATAAATATCATTCTAGCATGACTTGCACCTTAAGTCAAATTTCTTAACAAAACCATAAATGTAATTTTATAACCATAAAATTAGCGCTCACACATACCCACATACTCGCACATATTCCATAATATGCACATATGTACACGCCATAGTTGAAGTATCCTGAGAATTGTTTTCATTAATTTGTTTACATCATACCAACGGCTTGTGAGTGCAGTTTAATGCACAAACAAAAAAAAAAAAAGAAATACATTGTCATGTAAAAATATTTGTAATGCATGCGCCCATCGGAAATGTTGCTCAATTAAATTGCCATACGCGAGCAGTCAACTGTAGCAGAGTGTCCTTTGAAGAGAGAGAAAAGGAGTAAAAAAAATTGCAAAAATATGCTTACAATAATACAAAATCAATGTGATCACACATCATTGCATGCATTGACAAACACATACTTACACGTAAATTTATACATACATATATACAATCGCTGACGATCAGTTGTCATAATCACTGTGTGCCCTGCCATATCACGCACATCGCAACGTGCTAATCATAACGATCTGTCATAATTCCATCATGCATTTTTGACAAGCAACCGCACAGAATATTTATGAGTCCTCTGGGCCCACTACATATATTGTATATGGTATACCAAGGGCAATGGTGGCATACACATATCTACGAAATGTACAAATGTACGCTTTATGGCCACAATGACAGTTGTTGTTGCAGTTGAAGTATTGTAACAGTCCGAATTGAGTTGAGTGGCACGATCAGCTACAGCTCCAGCTACTGCACAGCGCGCATTGTTGCACGCCACAAATGCCATTTGTATGAATGCTGATAGAAGTCTGAAGAATATTTAAACCAACATACAGACATACATACATACATACATATTAAATGAATGATATGTACATACATATGTATGTGTGTATATATGACAGTTATTGCATTAGGCATGTATGTATGTACATGTGCGGCAGGTAGTGGCGAATGCGATCGCACAAAAATATCACACGATTTTATTGGAATCACGTCGCACGAAGCCACAAGCTAGCTCATCAAGCTGAGACTGGCGTTGAAGCTGTAGCTCTGTCTGTAGCTGTAGCTGTGCCTGTGCCTGTGGCTGTGTGGAGGAAGTACGAATTGTTGGCCCAACTGTGGACGCAGGCTGGCTGCTGTTATGAGCATGCGATGGGAATTCACATTGACATTTTCTGCTGCATTCCAATTTGAAGTTTTTTCATGCCAAAAGTGCATGCATGCCATGCCGGTTGCTGCTGGTGATGGGTGATGGGTGCTGGCGCTGATGATGTTGTTGTTGCTGTTTAGAGAGTAAGGCGCGGCGGCGCAATTGGTTGGTTGCTTGCTTGCTTGGAAGTGGCTGCTGTTAGTGGGTTGGGCTGTTCTTAGTTGGACTGGCAGAAAAAAATAAAATATGTATACGTGTATATATATACATATATGTTAGTTATATTTTATTTTGTTCACTATTTCCTGTTCCCCAACTAGCTTAAGCCCACATGCCGCCGCTTGCCTCATACCGCAGACCGTACACGTATGTACATAGGTATGTATTGTGGGCAATTGCCAGTTTTTCGCTTTCACAATTTATCAATAAATTATTCAGAGTAGTTTTTCTCTGGAACATCGTAAATCATTCATTCATCGATGCACTGCCTCGTTCGCACACACCAACACACATCAACACACACACAGTTCACAGTTTAAAGCCAAGTGACTCGACTCGCCTTGACTTGCCTGGACACTTGACTTGGTTTGACTTGACTTCACTTGCCTGCTCAGCTCGCAGTACACATACGGCTCGATATAGCCAGTTAGTTAGTTGTGCCAGTTCACTTGACTCTGCCTCAGTTGGTTGTGTCTTTGAATTTAGTTCAAGTTAAATTTCATCGGTGGTTTTTATTTATTACTTACGGCGCTATTACAGACATGATGCACTCACCACATTCTGAAGTCTTCAAGTTATTCAATATGTCACTTTCAATTCACATGCAATATGTGCATACATATATGTATGTATGTATGCATGCATGTACCATATGTATCTGTGTTTGCAAGTGTTGGTAGGTGCGTTGATGGTTGGTTGGTTGGTTCAAGAAAAATTGGGATGTGAGTGGAGTGAGCGTTGTAAGGGTGTATGATAATGAGGTGAAAAGACTGATTGCATAAAGTTTTCTGATAAAAATGCATATATATATATATGTGTATGCCTGAGTTCCTACGTACTCCGTCTCATTTGTCCCGGGAGCTACGCTTAATGGCTTCAACGTGAAAGCCTTTCTACCGATACGTCGGAAAAGGAGATATTTTTAAGGTGTTAGACCGTTGTTCAGTAAGTTATAGAGGTTACTCGAGTACGGCATCCGAATCAAGCATACTTAGACCAGTTGACCTGTTTGTGATACCTATGCCGGGTATATGAAAAGAGATTTCTCTCCCCTTCCTCGAAGTTCAAACCATTTAGTGAGTTGAAGAAAACCCACGAGTTTGCAGACGATTGCTGAAGCAAGTTCTGAAAGGCAGTCGTAGAAAAAATTACTGAAAAAACGTTGAACGGCCCTGTGAGCGGGGCACTGGTAGAGATAATTCTCTATCCACTCCACCTCGTCTATGTACTTACTAACTACTGCGGCAAGAGACCATCCTTCTAACATGAATTGCTATCAGACAATATCCGCTTATTACGCCGGTTATTATGCTCATAGAGATCTTGTTTAGAATGAGTAGATATATCAGACCTATCAACGATGTGGTTTCATCCTCCCATCAGGCTCTCCTAGTGACAGCCATTGCCTTACCGCGGGGAAATTCTGGTTTCCCGAACCATACATTTGCCAGGGAAAGTGGGATATCAACATCGTGTGCAGTGTTTTTCGTGGTTAGGACTGTTTCTATTCTAGATAGCTCGTCAATCTTGTAATTCTCTAGGATGTATCTATGTTCGGGGACTCCAACGACGGAGTTTGGTACAAAGTTGCAAGTTTTCTTTAAATTTCTCTGCATCTTTGAGGTGGTGTGGTTGCATTGAAGAGCCTTAATAGCCGCTTAACTGCCGGAATAAATTGCGGAACCATTTCAGAGTTGAGTAACCACGAAGCGGTTGCTATTATTGCGGTTAGTTTTATTAAAAGACGATATAGTGCAGCGGGAAGTAGAGCGTTTGGTCGTAGAAAGAAGAATTTCAGACAAAATAGTGGCTAAGGTCCCACCTATAGTCGGAGTAGAGGTAGAAGTTTAACGTACTAACTTGTCAAAACCTCAATTTTACTGGTGCGGGTATCATCAAAACCACATAGAACACACTGCCACCCCCTCAGCTACATATGTACATCACCTGAGACTGGTAAGGCATCTAAACGAAAGAGATCTGCGAGTCTAGCGCAAATGTTGTTTCATCTATCCTTTTCTTTCTCCTTTAACCAAATAGAGCTGAGGAATTTGCTGGCTGGATAGTGAAAGAAGCTCTGAACTCAAAAATGAAACAAAATTTTGTGGGTTTCTTTGAGACGATAGCTCAGGTTGATCTCCTCCTGCTTGCTTGCACATTCATTGAAACTCTCAGAGTCCATATATGTACTCCGTGAAGTAAAACAGTAGTACAAATATTTACTGCCACATTGGGGTGGGTAGGAAAGAGATTATCACATTGAAAAATAGAAAATAAGGTTTGTTCCATGGTCCTCGCTAAAGACCTAAGTCGCTACAGTCCTGTTATTTATTGCTTAAGGACGGATGAAAACGACGTCCTTTTGTCCGGATATAAGAAAACCCTGCCGCGTTCAAAGTATTCGATAAGTGCACTACCCGGCAGGGCCCGCATGGGACGTAATGATGAACATTCCAGTTCCATTCAGGGGTGTGAAGCAGAAGCTAGAAGTAATACTATTTCATGGGGCGAGTAGACACTGGGAACGAGCAAACAACTGCAGAATAGCGAAAAGAGGCCGGACTACAGACTGCTGTTAGGACTATTGACGGGGCATTGCCTTTTTGCGTCGCATACTTTTAATATAGGTCTGACTAGGGACAACAAGAGCGGAAAATGTAAGGAATATGTGGAGACAGTAGAGCACGTAATCTGTGAGTGTCCAGCATTCGGCAGACAAACGCGTGCAGAAAGGCTACAAGATCCTCAATCTACAATGGCCAAGAGACCAGAACGACTACTTCAATTTTCAAAAAGAACAGCAATGTTTTTCACACTAGAGACACAATAGGAGTCTAGCGATGCAGTTTGTCTGCCAACACTATGTATATATTATCATCTATGTAAGACCCAATAAGTCAGCCAGTTCAACCAAACCCTACCCAACCCAACCAAGTGCAGTGGCATAAGAATATCTCTATTATGATCGAAAGATCTTTCATGGCTTCCGAATGGCGAATATTAAGAAGATTGTCATGGTGATGTACAGCTAAGTAAAGTTATTAAGGCGAGTTAAAGTGAGATAAAAAAAATATTCTTAATTCATGCGCTTCAATCACCGAATTTCAAACCCAACTTCCTGCCATCGGTTTTCTTAGGAGAAATCTACGCATTTCAGAGTCTTTACCTTGAGTCGAGAAAACCATTCAAGAATTTCGCCTTTTCGCGACGCCAAAATGCTTGGTGTTGCTAGGCATTCCTGGGAAAGGTACTCAAACTCAAAGGCCCGAAATTGGCTCTAGTAATGCAGGAAGCGACCGCGGTAGACAAGCGATTAGCATTGCGTACTGACATACGGAAGACCAGTGCTCCACTACTGGTACGTCCATCATCCAAAAGTTATAGAAAATTAATTTAAATGAAAAATTAAGTGGTCGAGTGGTTGAGGTCGCACCTCTCCGAGTGTATTTCGGAATAGAAATTAAGGCTCCTCGTAAAAAAAATCATCAGCCGTTCGGAGGCGGCTTAGTATAAACTGTGGGTCCCTCCATTTGTTGGAAAAACATCAAGACGCAAAACCACAAATTAGAGGAGGAGCTCGGCCGAAAAATCGCTTCAGTGGTTAGCAAGTGCCAATTATATATACCTACATACCTAAATATATATATACGCATATATATGTACGTGTATATATATAAATCAGATAGCGTTTGAGCTTCTTGAATCATATGCGAGTGATGAACCCTGATTCTCTACCTCTTTAGATCTTGAGTCATTTATTCTAATTTTCAAAAAATAATTTTTCTCAAGTTCCGTTATTTTTATTACTAATATATTCGTTCTTAGAATTTGTTGTGGTAAGCGAAAAAATTAATATAGCTAATATAGCAGATGTATATATAAATCAAAGAAAAGTATCTATTATATGTAAGTATGAGCACTTATACCTCCAATACTGATATCCATCGATGTAGTCGTACATACATACATACATATATACATATATGAAGAATGGCCTAAGTAAATATTTACAAAGCAAATAGCGCACGCAACGAGGCACTTGAGATACTTAAAAATGTCAATTTGTGTCGACTTAAGCATTGGCTACAAATTTATTGTTGTTTTTGTTGTCGTTGTTGTTAATAACCCACAAGAGGTGTGTACGAGTACGTGCTGTTGCCTATGACATACTGACTTACTTTTATTTATGCCGATTTTTATTTAACGCCAACGCCAACGCAGTCGCAACAAAAACAACAACAACAACCACATCCAAAACAACAACAACACCACCAAAAGCAACAACAACAAAAAGTACAAGTACAACAAAACTGTAAACATAACGCTTCTAACCACAGAGCCTTAAAGCAGCAACAACATTGTATATTCATAAATGGAAAACAAAGCGAAATATATGTAAATATGTAGGAAACAAAAAAAAAAAATCGAAAAAGTATCACTAAAACAAATAATATTCACAGCAAAAAAAAAAATGAAAAAAAACAACAATAATCGAAAAAAAGTTCTCATAAGCATTAAGACACGCAAGCGTAAACAGCAAATTGCAAAAACAAATTCAACCCCTGCTGTGAGGCGTCGGTCGGAGCTAAGCTGCTGTTGAGCGCATGAGACGAGTCTCTAGTTAACCGAGTGGGTGTGTATGTATATAGGCGTTTTGGTCAAGCTACTTCTTACTCGTACTTTCGCTTTGCAATTTTTTTTTTTTATTAGCCAACTTTTTTGTATGCCTTTCCAGTCAATTTTTTTTCTTTGTTTTGCATTTCATCCGACTTTTGTCAACTTCTTCGAACGCATGGCGAAAAAATTACTTGCAAAGGTTTATGCTATTAAGCAAAAGAGGAACTTAGGAAGTGTTATTTTTTTAAAAGAAAAAAAAATTAATTTAATTCTTAATTCTAATACCAAATTCTAAATATCCTAAATGATTTTGGTAAAGTTTTAAAGCAAAACAGAGCAAGCTTCGTTACCAGATTTATTGAAACCCTTTTATTATCGTAAAAATTCTGTTTGGGAGAGAGAAAAATGTGATTTACCGATTTTTTATTAGAATGTCACAGATCTATGTGTTGTCAAAAGTTAACTTCAGAGTCTTTTTTCGTTTAGACAAGCTTTGAATCTTATGCCCCTCCACAGCTATAGAATTTTCAAATATTTTCGGCAATTTTCTTTTCTTAAGTACGAGTATGTACAATATATAACAACTCCAACTATGTGATAATTGGTCTTGAAATAAATATTTACAGACATCAGGCAACTCTACCCCCAAATATGTTTGATTTACAATATTTGGAAGCACCTATCGTATGGCATCCATATTGCCATCTATGATATGAATTAAATTGATAACTTAAAATATAATTTTCAACAGGTGGTAATTCTGTTAAAAAATGAAAGCTTTCTTAAACAACTGTTTTTCATTTGCTATATGTATATGCAAAATAAATGCTATTTAATAAACGCCTTTACTTAATTTTGATTTTTTGAATAGGTGGCAACTCTATTTTAAGGCAGAATTCGCTCAAAGATTTTCCAAAACTTTATTTCGTGTAGCATTCTAATTATAATACTGTAAATAAAATGATTAGTTTTGAATAATTTTTCTAAATTTGAGTAGGTGGCAACTCTGTTAGAACTTTTTTGTATGAAAATGTTTCCAAATATATTTCTCAAACACATTTGAATTGATAATTAAAAAATTATAATGCACACGCAAATTTAAATAACTTTTATTTATCAAGAGTGGTGACAACTCATAAAAAAGCTCCAAAAAATCGCCTTTTTCGATAATTTTTGTTTTTAATATTAAAGTTCACGTTTCTTGTTGAAGGTTAAGTAGCATTCATTGCATTTAATTATGTGAACCTAAACTCTAAGCAAGGAAACAATTAACAGACATATACGAGAAAACGCAGTGGAAACCACTTGGCTCACCATCGACTGCCTAGGCCTTTCAGTGTCTTCAAATCTTGCCCAAAGATGTAAACCCGTAAGAAACTCTTGAGGTCCTGTTGTATTTCTAAGATCGTGGCACTGAGTTTCTATGTAGCAATTTAGTATTCTTAAGGTATCTCTCCGGAGATGAGATCTTGAAAAACCAGACAGGGATGAATTGGAACAGAGCTGAGAACAGAGCATACACGAAAGAAGACGAAACGCTGAGGTACATTCGTTGCCAATGCCTAATTGAAGTGGATTTTGATCTTGTTATAATTTCTCTGATGAACAAACCTTCGAAAATGGGTACGCACGACTTGAAAAATGTAAAGAGTTTGATCAAATCAATCGCACTGTTCGCGAGGCTGGGACATGCAGGGGAAGCGCACAAGGAGCCTATTCAATGGTTGAAGTGCGGTCCGCCTCCTGGTCAGTTCATGATTTCGGCAAAATAGGGGAAGTGTTGGAGCAATTTCAGCTGACAGCTGTTTCTTTTCACTCAGTGGTGTGAAAATTACTCATTACTTATTCCAAAAAACCCGTATTTTTCAAAATTATTCTACAACTCTGCTATCCCCTCCAAAGCAGTCTCCTTGGGCAAAGTCTCCAAAGTAGTCTCCAGCGCGTTTTCCATGCTTCGTAACGCTTCGATTGGGATGTCCGCGCGAGTATCCTCGTCACGGCCACATGGATGATCCCAATCGACTCAAAATGGGTTGCTTTGACCACCGATTTTGTTCTAGGGAACAAAAAAAATCACAGGGTGGTATATCGGGCGAATAAGGCGGTTGTTGTAACACGGCGATCCCTTTAAAGGCCAAATACTGGGACACGCTGAGGGCGGTGTGGCATGGCGCGTTGTCGTGATGAAGGATCCAATTAGGAGCGATGTCTAGGCGCACCCTGTTGACTCGTTTTCGCAATCTTTCGAGTACTTGGCAATAGTAGAGTTGATTTAAGGTTTGCCCCGGTGGAAGAAATTCTTTGTGGACGATTCCATGGCTAGCAAAAAAGGCAGTAATCATCGTTCTCTCCTTCGACTTGCTCATGCGAGCAACTCTTTAATCAATCGAAACACCTGGGCACGACTAAGAGCACTATCACCATGCACTCTTACAATTTTAACGCACGTTTCCGAAGCTGTTCGCAAAATTTGGTGCAAAATTTTATCGTGACGCGTTGCTCTTGATTTTGTTTTTCCATCTTCGTGACGAGCATCACGAACACACGTTTACTCAACACGACACAGCAGGCGAACTAAACAAGCTAGAGCGATGGCAAATATATCAGTGGAGAGGAGAAGAATGCTGGCAGAAGGGAAAGGGGATTTCAAGGTTGCAGGGTTACCACAATCGCGGCAATATAATCAGTCTCATTACTTAATTGTCACACCTCGTATGTATATATACACATTGCCACAAATCTCTTTTATAGGTATAACCTCCCTGGGGCAGATTATCCCTAACATCATCTCTTCCGTAAAGTGCTTGATATCAACAGTCGATTTGCCTTAAAATTTTAAACACGTTAATCAAGTCGCCAGAAAGATGAAGTGGTCTGATGCAAAGACAAATAATTATGTTGACCAAAAAAACCCGTAAATTTTTCCAGTCCATAAAAATGATTGAATATGATTTTCCAATTAGGAATGTGAGTCATAGACTCATTCAGGCCTTCCTTTCTAAGAGAATCAGGATTATTTTTCACTTACGCGTTTAATTTTGAGGTCCTTAGACAAGTGTAGGGTAATATTGTTTGAATTTTAGTCTAAAAATATGTACTAAAGTGTATAATATGAACACAAGAGATGGTCTATAAGTCAGGTACTTGAAACCATTAACTCTTTAATATTGCTTTGGAGGGCGAGTTCAACAAGACTCCAATATCATTTCTGACTCGAGTTGCCTTAGGATATTGCATAATGTTGGTATAGGGCAAGGATAAATTTTCGAAGAAGAGAATATACCATATTAGTTGCATAAATTTGAATGATTTAATTTTTTCTTTTCGTATCCAACTGTATTCAAATGATTCCAAAAAGTCATCTTTTTAATGCCATATAGCGGAACCCGATCGGGCTTATACAACGCGAGATACAGATAAATAACGCCATCTATAAGAAAAATAATGGATTTCTTTTTACTACACCTTGCTTTGTAACTGCTAAAGCGCTTTACGCCCGAAATCCTTCCCACTAATTGAGGGACCTACTGTTTATTCTAAGTCGTCTCTGAATGGTAGATGGATTTTTATGAACGGATCTTATTTCATATCAAAAATTCACTCGGAAAGCTTGAAATTCTTTGTCGTAGAGCGACCGCAATTAGAAAAATTAATTTTCTATAATTTTGGAAGTTGATCGCACCAGAACAGGAATTCCGATGGTAGTACGCACCGCTAACCAATCGGATATTGCGGCCGCCAATATACTTTTACAATACTTACTCGTATACTGAATCCACTATGATTTAGTCAACGTATGACTTGGTGCGTAATAATAGCCTGAGGGATTTTCTGAATAAACATGCGCCATTGAATTTAATTCCCTTTGGCTTATCTTTGGCTCTTTGAAATGGATAGCATTATCATAGTGTTTCCTTGAAATAAAAAAAAAACTAGAGCATAAAATTCCTACTGGCATACCGGTCGTTTTCTATGTATGGGCCAGCCGGTGTGACAGGCATGAAATGACTCAATTGTAGTGCGTGTTGCAATGTCGTAAGCGCGTCATGTTTGCTTTTTTTTTTTGCTGCTATTGAGCGCCCCATTTACACTTTTCCAACTGGTCTCATGCCTCTGTGAATGCGCTTTTTACATATTTTACGAAATAATCGATATTAATTTTGCAGCGCCAGTGCAATGTTCTCGAATTCCACACCGCTTGGCAACAAATTGATTGTTGAATGGTGAAAAATGAAATGAGGCAAAATTTAAAATGTTTTTTTTGCAACAATATAAATAAGCTAGACAAAGCAGTTTGTGCAATTTTAAAATGTTTAAGAAGTGAAAAAAGCAGACTCATTTGCAATCTTAGAAGAAACCGCAGCCAGACAACCTCGGCGAAAAAAACATATGGCAAATGAAAATAAAATAAACATAATGCGACAGTTTGGGCGGAAAAGAAAGGCTAAAAATAGTAAAAGGTTAAGGAAAAACTCTCAAAAAAAAAAAAAAGAAATAAAAAAAAAATAAATATCTAGGAATTTATAAACGACAGTGAACTCTATTAAAAAAATTAGACGATGCAAAAATAAAATAAAAAATACTTAAAACTTTTCGGTGGGAACAATTAAATAGCACAAACTGCAAAACCGACCTTGTTTTTTTCTTTGCGTACTTTCTTACTTTTTATTGCGCTGTACTTGCCTTTGTGTCTGCACGGAAGACTGAAAAAAATCATGTTTATTATTTTTTTTTTATATAAACAAAATTACTTTAATTTACTTAATTTCATAAATTTTATAAATTTCATTAACTAATTAATTAATTTTTTTTTTAATAATTAGTACAATAATATTAAACAAATATACCATACACATAAGTTTTGAAAAAAATCCGGTTCTCTTAAACAGTAAATATTATTTAATCTTCTTTTGGCAAGCTATTACTTTTTATTGGGAAACGAGTTGTCCCAGTTCCATCCCCTGCATTTAGCTCTCGTTCCACATCGCCTTCTTTATTGTTGTCCACACCGCTAACGCGATTATGGCCGAGTTAACAACAGCGCGCCATTCATTGCTTTTTTATTGTTAGATGCCAATTGGAAACACCCAGTACAGCCAGCTCCTTCTACACCTGGTATTTCCAATGGAGTCTAGGTCTTCCTCTTCCTCTGCTTCCACCGGCGGTTACTACATCGAAAACTTTCAAAGCTGTTGCATTCTTATCCATCCGGATCACATGACCTAGAAGTCACATGATGCGAAGTAACCTTACATGAAACTTTCTTTTATATCGAACGAGCGCAGAGGTTCTTGCTCAAATTCAGGGAGCTTTCAGTTTACACAGCCGTATATATTTTGTGGGGATACCAAATTCAGCCATAGTGGCGTAGAGGTTGCTCATTTTTGTGCTATCGAAGGCTGCTTTAAAATAGACGATGATTATGAACATCTGGTCAATGGTGGATTTACAAAGTTCTTTGATTTTGGTCAATGGTCAATTTGGTCTAGTGTCAAATTTAAAATCAGCGATTTCGAGATCTCTTATACATATAATCTTTATCGTGAGATGTAGAGGATTTTTCAATAAAAGACCAGACTTAGCTTTTTTGGCAAAGGTCTGTTGTGGCATATATGTAATTTGCCGTGTACAAAGTTAACCCTGCAAGGTGTACATTGTGGATGGAAATTCTACCGTGTAATTACCTGGGATGTCACAGTACACGGCAATGTTGCATTTAGTCTATTGATGTTGACCTGTTGGCGTAGACCTAACTTTTCACAGAGGAAGAAGTCACAAAATTTTAAATCACAAGATCTCGCTGACCAATTGCGATCACCTCTTCGATCACGGTCCGGAAATATTTCCCATTAAAAGATCTTTGGTTTCGTTGCTTGTCTGGCATATACAGGTAGTGCCGCCTTGTTGAAAGTAAACGTTGTCCAGATTAATACCATCCAATTCCGGCCATACAAAGTCATTAATCTCTTTTCGATAGCGCAATCCATTCACTGTAACTGTTGATCTCGCCTTATTTCCGAAAATTTAATGTCCAACGACCCCCCGGACCCTAAGCTGCACCAAAACAGTTAAACGATGATGTTGGAGAGGCTTTTCAACAATAAATCTTGCATTTTCCGAGTCCCAGATGGACCTCATTAATCAAGATGATTTTTCGATGAAATTTCTTAATATTTTAATGCATTTCAAGGGCCTAATCAGCAAGGACACGACGTTGTTGATGATCTTACGGCTTGAGTTCTTGTGTTAACTGAATTTTATTAGCCTTAACACCCAAGTCTTTATGCAAAATGCTGTGTAATGACGTTTGTGGTAAGCCAAATTTCAAAGAACGACGAGGAAGAAACCTCGGAATACCCCTTAGCAGTTTCACTGTCGACTGTACATTGAAGCAGCCAATCGGTGGCTTCCATGATTGCAAAGAGTTCTGTTTGGAAAACTCTGATATCGCAACTCTCACTTCAACGAAATTCTTATTCTTTCGTTCATAATCTGCCCGATGGTGCCTTTCTGGCGCAAATATTTCCATTTCACTTTGAAAGCATATAAAAAATTCCTGGCTTGCCAGACTAGAGGACAACATGTTGAGAAAAGAACAAAAATCTGAGATAAAAATATGAAAATTACCAGGTGTGTTTGTTGAAGTGTGCCGGTTTTACTAGTAGATGTCGCTAGCAATATGTATGAATTTCTAAGATTTGGCATGTATGAGATTTTTTTCTATTGACATTAACCTACAAAAATACGCAAGTCACATTCCGCCAAAATAATAGCGTCATATTTGTTTACTTCAGTGAATATGTCGAGTTTCGTTCCAAGTAAATCGCATTTGCGGCATTCGTTGCTTTTCTTATTTCATCAAAAGAAAAAAGCAGCTGAAGCTCACCGGTTGCTGGTAGAAACTTATGGTGAACATGCTCCAGTGATTAGAACATGTGAGACATGGTTTCGTCAATATAAAAGTGGAGATTTCGATTTGACAGACAATGAACATCCTGGTACAGCGAAAAAGTTCGAAGACGAGGAATTGCAGGCTTTATTGGATGTTGATCCAACCCAATCGCAACAAAAATTGGCAGAAACACTACATGTGACTCGAGGAGCAATTTGCCAACGTTTAAAAGCCATGGGTAAGATCCAGAAGTATGGAAAATGGGTGCCACACCAGCTGAACGATAGACAAATGGAAAAACGAAAAACCGTTTGTGAAATGCTGCTCCAACGATTCGAAAGGAAATCTTTTCTTCATCGAATTGTCACGGGGGACGAAAAATGGAAATGGAAAGCGAAAAAAATCATGGCTTTCCCCTGGTAAAGCTGGCCCATCGACTGCAAGGCCAAATCGCTTTGGCCGTAAGACAATGCTCTGTGTTTGGTGGGACCAGTGTGGTGTGGTGTACTATGAGTTGTTAAAACCTGGTGAAATGGAGAACACGGATCGCTACCGACAACAAATGATCAATTTTAATCATGCGTTGATCGAAAGACGGTCGGAATGGGCCCGAAGACATGGCAAAGTTATCTTGCAACATAACAACGCATCGTCTCACACCGCTTAACTGGTAAAAGACACATTAAAAACACTTAATTGGGAAATATTATCGCACCCGCCGTACTCTCCAGACCTCGCCCCGTCCGACTATCACCTTTTCGCATTGATCGGACACTCCCTTGCAGAGCAGTGCTTCGCTAAGAAGTCGAAAAATGGTTTGTCGAATGGTTTGCCTCGAAAGAGAAAAAGTTTTTTTGGAATGGTATCCATAATTTGCCTGAGAGATGGGCGAAATGTGTAGAAACCAATGGTCAATACTTTGAATAAAAAAATTTGAGATTCTTCAGAAAATTAAGTGTTTTTTTATCTAAAAAACCGGCAAACTTCAACTAACACACCTGGTATGTGTCTATGTAAGTATGATACCTAAAAATGTACACCTGTAAACTTAATTAATACATGTTTCTTAACATAATCTTTTTATTAGTTAAATCTATAAAGAATTTCATATCCATATCTCTTTTAATCATACTAAATTGTTAAGCACTTTCTGCACTTCCTTTGTTTATTATTATTATATTTTCCGCCATTAGCTTACTCTTTAGCCTCAAAGTGCTGGAATTTTTATTTGAGATTTTGCTTTTTGCACTGAGCTTAAATTAAGTTTTTCGATTTCTATTTCTTTACATGGCACCAAACATGTTTTTGCTCTTTTTTTTTTGCTTTTCCGTAACTTCAATCAACTTCACTTGGCACTTTCGTACGAGTATATACATGTATGTATGTATGTATGTATGTATGTATGTGTTCAGTTGATTTAGCCACATTTTCTGCCATGTCTCAGAGTCTCTCTATGCATAGAGTGTACTCATATTGAGTGAATTGCGTGACTTTGGTCATAAAATGGGGAAAATGTATGGCAAAACGCCTTCGAAGCATTTACCGTTATCTACAAAAGCAACAAAAGCGTGCAAGAATACGTGTATATGAAAAGGAAAAATTAAAAATGCACAAATTATCATATAAATTTAATAATATTCATAAATGCATTATGCTGCCGCCGGCTTTGCCCTCTAACGTTCGCTGCTGTTATGTTGTTGCTGCACTGTCACCGTTGTTGCGTTTTAAAGTATGCAGTTTTTATTATTTTTGTTTTTTTTGCGCACTTTTGCCTTGAGGCATTCACAGCTCCTCAACTATCCATCAACGCATCAACAGAAATGTGCAAAAAAAAAAAATGTACGCAACACTAGGGGATGTTGGTGCGACGCTTTGTGGCAAGTTGCCGGTCGCAACGTCATTGATGATAAGAAACGATAAGAAACTAATTCCGCAATTGTAGTGTAGGCATTTTTAATTAGCATTCGAGAAGCTATACTTACCGGCACACACACACACACACATACACACCGGGAAAAAAAAAGAAACATACCAATACTCGGTGGTGTGTTGCACTCTGGCCGTGGCATGCATCTTGTTACCCTGCCACTGCGTGCGCTCAGTTGCAACTGCTGCACTTTTAAGCCTATATTTGTGGCATGCAACATGAAAACATGAAATATGTATAACAAACGCATGCACATGCAGTAGGTCAATTTTCGGCGAAGGAGCAACGTCGGTGTGTGTAGAGGCAGTTCAGTCAAGCAGCGCAGAAATATCCTTCATGCTACCGCTGCGCCTGTCAGTTAGTTAGTCAGTCGGTCGACCGTTCAGCCAATGCTTACTTTAAGTGTGTGCTAAATGCACGCTTAAAGGAATTCTCACTTGCCACATACGTGTACACACAAGCGCATCGGTGTGGCAATAAGTTGAATGAAGAAAATTATATATTACGCGCTTGTTCGCTGTAAAATGATCGCGTTGAGACGTTAAAACCTCGTTTTTCGTTTTGCTTCGCATGCAACGTGATACCTTCTATACTTATTTTCAGTGTGTTTTGTTGCAAAACTTTGCCCTCAAGGACAGGTGAAATTTTTCGGTATGAGGACTATTAAATTTGGGGAATTTCACATGATATATGTGCAGGGTTATCCACTTTGCGGTTTCGAAAATAAAATTTTTCTTTCATTAAATTCCTTTTTTATTATAAAAGTCGAAGCTTGGCATTATAAAAGAAACACTACATCACTCAAATGACCACCTCACTCAGATTCCCAAATTTCGATCCGTTTTCGACCACTTTTGGCCCATATTTTGGAGATATCTCAGCCATAACTGGAAAAATGTTGGTTTTCAAGTGCTCGGGAGTTAAAGGTTCATCCGCATAAACACAGTCTTCCGTGTAGGCCAACAAAAAAAGTCCAACGGTGTTAAATCGCACGATCTCACGAGAGATTGCACGACAGGGAAATGTATCTCTCGAGTCATGTGGTATGTGGCGATATCTTGTTGAAACCACATACCGTACAAGTCGTGCCAGAAAAAGTCAATTATTTTACGACCATTATGCAACCAATTGACATTTGCCGTCTCACCGATTGTTGTTTTCAAAGAAGTAAAGCCCAATCACGCTTACGGAGCAAAAGGGCGTATCGATTAATAAGTTTTTGTTTGGGTATTAGGTCAAGTATAAAGTTCGTTCGGTTTTTATGAGATGGCGTTATTATTGTCCATAGTACTAGTGTTACGTGTCGCATCATTTCATACTATACGGCGCTGAAAACGCGTTTATTCTCGCTAAAAGTTTATCTTTGACAGTTTTTCGATTGATTGACTCAGTACGTTGTGAGCGCTCGTCAAAGATGGACACCAGGAAAGAGAAAATTCGCTATATTTTACAATTTTTCTTCGATCAAGGCGAAAAAGCAACCAAAGCGGCCGAAAAAATTATCGATGTCATAGATGCACCACGCGTCGGCGCGTCGGTGGGTCGTGAGGCCTGTCGTCGAAAATTGTGATAAAATCATGGAAATAGTGGAAACAGACCATCACGTGAACACTTATTTAATTGCTGAGGAAATAAAGAAAACCGTTTGGAACCATTTGCGTAACCTTGGATTCAAAAAGAAGCTCGATGTTTGCAAAAAACATAATGGACCGAATTTCCATCTGCGAATCGCTGCTGAATCGCAACAAAATCGACCTATTTCTGAAGCATTTGGTGATTGGCGATGAAAAGTGGATCACTTACGACAACGTCAAGCGAAATTGGTCGTGGTCGAAATGCGGTGAGCAGGTGGAAACGGTGGCCAAGCCAGGATTGACGGCCAGAAAGGTTTTGCTGTGTGTTTGGTGGGATTGGCAAGGAATCATCTACTACTACGTGTTACTCCCCAATGACCAAACGCTCAATTCGGCCCTCTACTGCCAACAACTGGACCGCTTGAAGGCAGAACTCATCCAGAAGAGGCCATCTTTGATCAACAGAGGCCGAATTGTGTTCCATCAGGACATGCCATGCCGCACACGTCTTTGGTGACGCGCCAGAAGCTCCAGGAGCTCGGATGGGAGGTCCTAATGCACCCACCTTATAGGCCGGACCTAACACCAAGTGATTACCATCTTTTCCTGTCCATGGCGAACGCACTTAATGGTGAGAAGTTGGCCTCAAGAGAGGCCTGTGAAAATTGGCTCTACGAGTTTTTTGCCAATAGGGACGCAGACTTCTACGAGAGGGACAATGTACACAAAGTTATCATATTTTGAAAAGTCAATAAAAAACCGAAATAACTTTCTGCTTGACCTAATACGTGCTATATCCGAGAAATATGGTGCTGGACGTGTTTCTTCGATCCAGAGATCACAATAAAAATACTCGTTATTTCAGCAGGGCGGAATGGCGCGTTGTCATGATGTAAAAAGTAGCGCAGCAAATCCTCTTTCTTCCTGTTTACCAACAAATGCTTGAAAACTTTTGGTAAGCACACTTCGGTGTACCATTTCGCAGTTACCCGTTGACCCTTTCCCAGTGGAATAGCAACTACGATTTTAGATCGGGTGAAGTAAGCAGACATCATTACTTTTGCAGCTGATTTTTGTTAGATTTTAAGGTGGGTTTGCTCCTGTTGGGCACCACACCATTGATCGTACTTATAGAACTAAGATTCGTCACCAGTAACTTTACTAAAGTTGCTAAACTGACCAGATTCGAAATTGTTTAAGAAAAATTTAGCAAAATGCACTCAAGTCTCGATTTGAGCCTCATTTAAAATTTGTGGTATTCATCTTCGTTTATCCCAGATGATTACTTAATATTTGCGACACAGCCATGGCATTCTAGTCCAATTCATTAGCAATAATTTCTTGTGTCAATCGTGGGTCTTCGTCAATTTTGGACTACACCAGAGCTATAGTGACGTCATCAGTGGAAGATTTTGGCTGACCTCCTCGGGGCTCGTCCTCTACGGAAAAATGTCTGGTCTGGAATCATCGGTACCACTTAGAAATAGTCTTTAAAGACGCTGCAATCGTTGCATGTGCAATTTATCATTCACTGAATATTTTTATTGGCTGTAAATTACGCCGAAACCCGAAGAGAATCACATGGCGAATTTCTGTTTGCGTTGGTGGTGGAATTTCGTCTGACCTATCCTCAGTTATCTTGCGTTTTCTCGTCTCCATTTTAGCCGATCGTTCTAAAATTTGAAAGGAAGACTAACAAATTAATTGCGAAGAATTTGATATTTTTAGATTTAACAAAAACAAATTGAAAGTCACCAACTGACCGAACTGTCGTTAATCCCCTCGTATTTCTGGATCGCAGTTCTTCGTTTACTCGCTTACCTAGCTTGTGTCAGACATAACATTTCTTCTAGGAAGACTTGGGTATGGACCACACCCACCCACTAATTCTCACTGAATGAAAAATCATTTTCTCGCCTCATAGTGAATTGTGATGCCGAATTTTCCCTTATAGGATAACATTAAGCCATTAAGCTTAGAGACCACAAAAAAATCTATAAAATTCACACTTATTTTAGACATTAAACCATAGTTAATTATGGCAAGTTTAATTTAATGGGAGCCATGAAAATTCTGACAAAGAGAAATTTGCTCAAGTCTTTTCTAAACCAACCAACCACTTTCAGAAACAAATTACCGCGCTGGCAACCAATCTGGATTACTGTCATTACTTTATTTGTCAGTGTCATTTCGATGTTAGCGATCATCTGTTTAGCCGGTGTTCAGATTTAAAAAATTAATACAGTTAAAGTTGCTGACATGTTCTACAAGATATCGTATTACAAATCTCCATCTATTAATTTTGCTGCATTTGTAAGTTTGTTAATATTTCCTTTTCAAAATTATGTTACTTACGCACACACATACACATATATATATATATATGTACTACATATGTATGTTGCACTTGGCAATCGCTTCGCGCCTCAGTGAATCGTTTTGCAATGCAATTATATGAATATTATTATAATGAGAACTAATTCAATTAAATTGTATTGTTGTTGCTGTAGCTATTGCTGTTGCTGATAATTCGATGTAGCGTGTTAATAAAAGAAATACACAAACACATGCTTCCCATACATTTTTACATATGTACGTACAAGCAGTTGCCGCAATTGCGCTGCTTCACCGCCTCAGACGCCATGAAATCCACTTGCCGGGGGCAAAACTCATACAACCAAAGTTGCCGCTTCGAGCGCGACTCAGCTTACAATGTTACGCTTTAGCTGACAGCGTGATGTGGCTCATTACCAGAGCAAGCGGAGAGCAATAACAAAATATTAACTGCAAATTAACAATGCAATTTACTCCTTTATTTTATGGTAAAATTATTTTATAATAAAAATAATCGAATTTATATATTTTTTTTTGCTTTTTGCAAATTTATTTATTTTATTTTCTGTGCATTTGTTGTTATTCTATTTTTGTTGTTAGCTTAGCTCGGTTGGTATTTAGATTTTATTACACAATTTCCATAATCTACACGTTCGCACATAATTTACAACCGTTTGAGATTCACGAGCGACTTTGCTCATTTATATATTGTATGCTTTTATTTATGATTAACAATTAAAGTTAGCGCAACGGTAACTCAAGTCTACATAGTCTACACTGCACATGATTACCAACAAACCACTAGCCAGCCACTGGTGAGTAGTCGCTTTGCCACCGGTTGCCTGTTGTCTGACCGACCGATACAAAGCGCGCGCCGTCAACCCCAATTGAGCGGTTAAGCGATGTGAGTGTGGCTAAAAACCTTCGCTTGCCTCCGCCACTACCGGCGGCTGTGCTGATATCGTAAATCCATCAGCAACCAAATTTGTGACAGGCTTTGACAAATTTTTAAGGACCTCAAAGGAGAAAATGCCGACAGCAGTTGAAGGGACCTTGAGCTGCATATTTAATGCTACACTGAAGAAAGAAGGGGCGTCATATAGACTAAGTTATAAATATATGTATGTGCATGTTTATATATGAATTCGAACGTAATTTCTTTGGTCAGCATAACATATATATGTATGTAGCTATATACATTTGTGTATGTACATAATCGAGTGTGTATTTAAGTGCTGTTGAGGAAGTCGTAAATTCAATAGATATTTGTGCTCGGTTATGGCATAGAAAAAGCAGTATTCTAAGACTAAGAAACTTCGAATTGACCGAAGAAATTATAAAAATTTTTTATATACTCGTATATGCATGTGTATGTACCATATGTACATATTTAAAGTGGTTGTATACAAATAATACATAAATATTTGCTGAAGTTAAGTCGAAACAAAAGGTTTAATAACTTTTTTTATTATTAATCTTAGACATTTTTCTATCAGATAAGTTTATGGTTAGTAAAGCGATCCGCAGGTAGATAATTTTGTAATTTGTAATTCTGTTGAGGGAGCAGCTAGATCTATTCTACATGTCCTCAAATCCAATATGTTTTTCTTTATATATTTAGGATTTTAAATAAGAGTGATATGATTTCTTTAAAAATAAAAACACTAATTGTTAAGGAAATATTTGAATATTTTTTATTTAATGTAAAGTACAATCGATACAATTTAGTTCTGAATATAACATTCTTTCATGAATAACACGTTCAATATTGACTTTTAAAATTTGAAAAGAGTCTGGCTTATTGCTAAGAACCAATGACTTCAAATAATTCCCCAAGAAGTAGTCTAATGGTGATAAATTACAACTTTTTGGAGTGCTTTCAATGTCAGAATTTCTTGAAATAATCGAATTTCCAAACCTTTCTCGCAATAATTCTGTTGTTGAACGTGAGCCGTAGGCTCGTCTTATTGGAACCAGATGCTTTTAAAATCAACTTTGTTTTTTTTTTTGGTTTTTTTTTCTATTTTAACGACGAACCCAGCATTACCCACCTCCTGCTCAACCGACCGAGGGGCACGTCTGAGGGACCGAAAACCAGTAACAGTTCGGACTGCCCTGAACCCGAAATCGATCGCGGAAGGTAGCGGTTACACTTGCCTCTTACACTAAACAGCTACAGATTTGTTCATCAGCTGCTGTAAAATTGCATGGGGAAAGGAGAGGGAATTTATGTAATTATTTAAAGCACTCAGTAAGTAGGTTTTGATACAGAAAAGCGAGTCAGAGGAATCAATGTTGGGAAAATGTGTATTAAAATCGTTACACAAAGATCTAAAAGGGTCGTGCATTTCAAAGTTTGTTCTGCAAGAGCCCAATGAAAGGGGCCTAAAGTGTTTAGATGATCTTAAAGGGATGGTTAAGTTAAGCTCTCAAAGTAGGTATGGGCTATCGATAGCACCTCTTATCAATTTAGTTAAAAATAAAACTCAAAGCATCTTTCTACGACTATGGAGTGTAGGCAGATTAATGAGCCGTAAACGATTTTTGTAAGAAGGCAGATTCTTGTTCGCATCCCAGTTTTAATTTCTTAACGAAAATAATATGAATTGCTTTTGTACAGATTCCAATTTATCACTATACAATTGATAGTGCGGACTCCATACCACAGAGCCATATTCCAAAATGGGCTTAACAAGTGAGGTAAAGAGTAATTTGGTAATGTATGGGTTCTTGAACTCCTTAGCCCAACGTTTAATGAAAGCTAAAACTCCTTTTGCTTTATTAGCACAACTTCTGGCATTTAAGGCCATAAAAAGTTGATTATCATCGTTCTATACCTTCTTCATTCGATAGACGTACAGACCGATGAATCCACCAGACCAAACATCACACCAAACTGTCAACTTAGGTGAATGTAATGGGTGTTAATGAATAATTTGAGAATTCTTTTCGCAACAGAATCGACAGGTCTGGTTATTTGCAGCACCACTCTGATGAAAGTGAGCCTCATCGAAGAAGATGATTTTCTTAGAAAAATTGTTATCGCTTTCAAGTTGTTGTTGTTGTTGTTGTTGTTGTTTGTAAACGTTTTTTTCGAGTATTTCTTGCCATGATAAAATTGTAAACATTACTGAATGCAAAGGAAAAAAATGACAGATCAAGGCATATTAAAAATAGCCAAAACGATACTTAGAAATCATATCATCCCAATTGGAAAACCCCAGCTGTACCCTGTAACGCTTCCTTTGTCGCACATACTCATTGAATGTCTGGAAAATTAATCATGGGATATCTTCTTATCATAACTTCATTTACTTAATACTTGTGGGAAATCAATATTTTTGAACCATTGGCCCACTTCCCAAAGAGAATAATAGTTTTCCAGCTTATCTTATCGAACGATAAATAAGAATTTTCGAATAGGTCAGCCTTTGATCCACTTCCCGAAGTGAAAATTAGTCCGATTTTTTAACAGATCCACATTCCGGAGAGAAGTGTAGTTTGTCTGTTAATTTAAGTAAAAAGCAACCTATGCACCGAATATCAAGTAACTCATGAATTAGTCCTCTTTCGGAAGATTTTTTTCGTAAAAGCCATCTCAGGTATCATACAAACAATCTAACTTTTGGAGATTTTTGGAGGTTATTGAATTTTTTCACACTGATATAAGATTTTTAGCCAATAAAGTAATGAAGAGGTTAATAGACTAGACAGTCAGCCGCATTGGAATTACAGGCACGAGCCCTGACTACAGAATCGTCTCGTACAAATCAGTATACAGTACCAAAGCGTCCAGTGTGCTCTCTGGTGTGAATCGTTAGGCTTGCCAATATTTTCAGCTTCAAATTTGTTCCCTCACATCACCCTTGTAGCGAATTATTGACCTTTTCAGCTGGATCATGTGTCAATAAGTGTGTATATATATAAGTATGGTTGTCGGATGATCTGGATCAATTAGAGCACGTAGAGAATATATTATTATATATGCACCAGGTGTGTTAGTTGAAGTTTGCCGGTTTTACTAGTAGATGTCGCTAGCAAATGTATAAATTTCTATGATTTGGCATGTATGTAATTTTTTTCTATTGACATTAACCTACAAAAATACGCAAGTCACATTCCGCCAAAATAATAGCGTCATATTTGTTTACCTCCGTGGATATGTCGAGTTTCGTTCCAAGTAAATCGCATTTGCGGCATTCGTTGCTTTTCTTGTTTCATCAAAAGAAAAAAGCAGCTGAAGCTCACCGGTTGCTGGTAGAACTTATGGTGAACATGCTCCAGTGATTAGAACATGTGAGACATGGTTTCGTCAATTTAAAAGTGGAGATTTCGATTTGACAGACAATGAACATCCTGGTGCAGCGAAAAAGTTCGAAGACGAGGAATTGCAGGCGTTATTGGATGTGGATCCAACCCAATCGCAACAAAAATTGGCAGAAACACTACATGTGACTCGAGGAGCAATTTGCCAACGTTTACCATAAAAGCCATGGGAAAGATCCAGAAGTATGGAAAATGGGTTCCACACCAGCTGAACGATAGACAAATGGAAAATCGAAAAGCCGTTTGTGAAATGCTACTTCAACGATTCGAAAGGAAATCTTTTCTGCATCGAATTGTCACGTGGGACGAAAAATGGATTTATTTTGAGAACCCGAAGCGAAACAAATCATAGCTTTCCCCTGGTGAAGCTGGCCCATCGACTGCAAGGCCAAATCGCTTTGGCCGTAAGACAATGCTCTGTGTTTGGTGGGACCAGTGTGGTGTGGTGTACTACGAGTTGTTAAAGCCTAGTGAGACCGTGAACATGGATCGCTACCGACAACAAATGATCAATTTGAATCATGCGTTGATCGAAACACGGTCGGAATGGGCCCGAAGACATGGCAAAGTTATCTTGCAACGTGACAACGCGCCGTCTCATACCGCTAAACTGGTGAAAGACACATTAAAAACACTTAATTGGGAAATATTATCGCACCCGCCGTACTCTCCAGACCTCGCCCCGTCCGACTATCACTTTTTCGCATCGATAGGACACTCCCTTGCAGAGCAGTGCTTCGCTAATTTTGAAGAAGTCGAAAAATGGCTCGTCGAATGGTTTGCCTCGAAAGAGACAAAGTTTTTTTGGAATGGTATCCATAATTTGCCTGAGAGATGGGCGAAATGTGTAGAAACCAATGGTCAATACTTTGAATAAAAAAATTTGAGATTCCTCTGAAAATTAAGTGTTTTCTTTATCAAAAAAACCGGCAAACTTCAACAAACACACCTGGTATATCAGATACTCGAGAGTGCCGATCTGAATACTGGGAACTCTTGTGTATTTTAGCCATTCTTAATTGCTGACATAAATCTAGAGATGTTCTTTGGCACAAGTCTTCTTTTTCATTGATTGTAGCTGAAGCAAAAATAGCGCTGTTTGGCGCCGGTCGGAAATAACAAGTTATATCAGTTCGCTCTTCATCTGATCCACTCAACGAAGTAGAGGTCTTCCTTTTCCTCTGCTTTCACCAGCGTGTACTACATCGAATACTTTCAAAGCTAGAGTGCATGACCTAGTCAGCGTAGCTGTAATCTCTTCATTCCCTTAACTATATCAATGTCATCGTATAGCTACTGCTCACCGTTCCATCGTTTGCGGTATTCGCCATTGACAATGCGTAAAGGGTCATAAATCGTTTGCAAAACTTTTCTCTCGGGGATTTCCAAGGCCGACTCATCGGATGTCGACATTGTCCATGTTTCTGCAATCATGACAGATTTGTGGAGTTTGGTTTATGTTCGTGAGTGAGGACTTTACTATTCAATTGCGTTCTCAGTCCAAAGTAACAGCTGTGGGCAAGAGTGATTCTGCGCTGGATCGTTAAGTAAGGCTTGGATCCGGTTGCATATTGAGAATTGGCGTTTTTCTTTCAATTAATTAATTTCAAATTGGGCGCGTAATTATGCCTCACATCGTAAGTATATCTAAGACCAAAGAAAACCCCAACAACTCTGCCGAGTGTCCGCCCCTGAGAGAGTAAGTTGTCCTCTTTGACAACCGTAAGATCAACAGATTCTGGATTTGGATGAGGATATTGCCATTTCACTATTCTGAGTAGTTCCTTTCAATACTTTAAGTAGTTTATCGCTTGATGATCCGTCGTCCAGACTATGTTGGCTCCAACAAAGTTTGCTCTCTTGTTCCTGAAAAGTGATGACGGTAAAGTTTTCGCATGAAATCTACGCAGAGCACTCTCCTTCAGGTTTTCTGATCAATGCTGCATATAACAGAGTGAGATTTCCTATTGCTATGAGCCTCAAGACAAAGCAGATTCGTCTCGCCGAAGAACGTATTGTCACATTTATTCTGCTATTGAAAGACTTTACCTTCGCTAAGAAACTTGCCGTTCTACCAGACAAACTTGGCGGAAATAAAATTGGAATAAATCACGCGGGAAAGGCATTTTATTCGAAATTATCGTTTAAGTACTAAAAATAACAATGTTTAGTTGTCTTATAGAACTATAAAATCTTTTAATCTAACTAACATTTCCTCTTTTTTTGCAGTATCTCACAGCCGGTGGTGCGCTGTCAACACTCCACCCCATATCACAATCACCGCTTGCCGCTTCAACTCCTATTCACCCAACAGCCTCTATTAGTCCACCCTCGAATGGTCACGATAGTAATGTCAGTACCGCTGCTGGTGGGGCTGGAGCTGGCGGTGCCGAACATAACAGCGGTGGAACACTGACGCCCGATCCTGCCTCACAACCATCAATTACCGGCACACCCAGTGCAGCTGGTAGCAGTGGCAGCGCGAGTGGCAGTATAGATAGTAGTTCTATTGAACCATACGCGTCCTGCCCGACCGCTGATCCAATGTCGTTGGGTATTGCACCGCCAAGTACACAACATCCGCTTTCCTCCTCCGCCGTTTGCTGTGATAATGGACGTCCGATGATGACCGACCCGATGACGGGTCAAACAGTTTGTTCGTGTCAATATGATCCAACCCGTTTGGCGTTGAGTAGTTATGCTCGCATGCAATCAGCAGCGGCGGTAGCAGCCTCGGCGGGTGTGCAAGCGCCCACAGTGGGTGTGTATGGTACACCGTATCCATCGAATGAGCAGAATCCTTATCCCAGTATTAGTGTGGACAGTGGACCGTTCTACTCGAGTTTGGTAAGTTTTTATAAACAAAAAATTTTTGAGAAATTATTTAAGGGTCTAATGAAGGAGAGTGTTTTCGTCACAAAATAGAATATATTTAAAAAATATTAAATAAGTAATAAAATTGCTGATCGACTGTAGCACCGTCTACTTTTCGCTGTACGTAGGGGGTTTGAAATGTCGGCCCACAGTTCCCGTATACCGAGTTGTTGATGAGTGCTCTCAGAGAGCAGGAGCGTGAGTCGAGTAGAAAACCGTTCGGCAGTCTGTTGTAATTGCAGCTTTTCGACGTCTAACCTTCCTTGTGTGTGTTGATGGGCATTCTTCGATACACAGAGGTGCCTTTGATCCAAGTCAATGTTAGGACCTCGGAACGTACGCACATCTAAAACGCTGGACATGTCTTCCGTCTATCACAACATGATCGATCTGGTTGAAAGTTTTTCGATCTGGTGACAGACAAGTAGCATGGTGAATTTTTTTTTGCTGGAATCAGCCTCAGCCCATTTGGGGATGTTTCGTCGTGGAGGCCACCCACCTCCTTCCGTTCTTGTCCCGTCCATCGCATTTCCTGGACGGCAGTGATGTCAGCCTTTAACTTTTTGAGGACATCAACCAGCTGGGCAGCGGTACCTTCGCCATTAAGGAACCGGACATTCCAGGTGCATGCCCTAAAATCGTAATACTTAAAACATTTGCGTGGGTCGTCATCAAAAGGGCGTTCTCTCGTCCGAGGCTTATTTAAATGGGTCGTCTACCGTGGATTAAATTGAGAAATATTGAAAACTTGATTCCAAAATGGTGAGTCTTCAATCGCAATTGCAAATCGCAATTATTCACGAGCTCGGTCGAAATAACTCAGGCGATTTGTATGTATGTTAATTTGTGCAGCGAGTTCGCCTAGCCTAGTACATTCGGAGCAATATGCCATAGCTCAAAGTATGCTTGAACTCACTATTAATCCGAAACCATTCGTAGGAATTAATCATTTCCCACACTTTTTTGTGTAGGATTTTGCGCAAAGACCCAGTTTCAAAGAGCTGAAGCCTCAGGAACATCCGATGCGATTTCACCTTGCTCAATCAATGAAAATCGCTTGCTAGAAGATGAAAATTTTTAACCGAAAAATCATCTTATCGGACGAAGCTCATTTTCATCTCGATGGCTAAGGTATAGAGCAAAGCTGTCCCATTTGGAGATCAGCTAACCCACACCCAACCATGGTAATGCCAATGCGTCGTTGGTCTGTTTTTTCTTCGAAAACGAGGAAGAAGCCGTCGTTGGTGTCAATGCCGATCATTATCACTGTGTTCGAAAATCGCACAATTCGTGGTCTTCAACGAAGGGACCTACAGCTTTTGTCTCGAACTTTTGTTTTGTTTATGTCAGAAATACACTGGGAGATGTTACCACTCTTTTCCTTTTGTAGTTTTACCCTGGCGCAAGCAGGATTATGTCAATGGGGAGTAAAACCAAGCGAACGTTCATAGCCTCAGTTGGTGTGGCACATAGTTCTCCATTAAAGCACAGCATTTTTTAGTTTTCTTATGGGTTTGATCTTAGAAACCATCCTTTCCCAAGCAAGTTGCGTATAGCGATGTACGGGAAAGGAGTGATTCCTCCATTTCCTTATCGTCGTCTCGGCTTCTTTCGAAATCAGAATGACAACAAGAACCTCAATTCGATTACTGGTGATAAAGGCAGGCTCCTTTCCTTAATTGCTTATAATGAGCCACGAATTTGAAATGAAATCGAAGAGTGACTCATCTCCTTCCTTGGGTCTGCGCTTTCCCAAGCTATGTGGTGGCCATTTCGTTTCAGGCAAGTCGGTGTACCAGATTTATTCTCTCGTGTGCTAAATAAACATATCGATGATAGTTTGAAGTTCCGTCCTTTGATTTCAATGGGGATTGAGAAATTTTTAGGAAGAAGCTAGCAAGAATGTAGGTCCTTGGCTTGCTGTTTATAGCACTATTTACCAATAAATGCTTGTCGGATTTCACCTAGAGCGCTTGGGTGAGAGCATGTCCGCTGCCACAGATAACATTTAGAGTAGTTGCTATTTAACAATGGTGCAGATTACTTCGCAGCACCCTGACCATTAAGGCATTCTTTCACCTGTACCTTCTTCAGCGTGGCGTTTGCTGCACCATCCAATAAAAGCTCCTCCTCTGTATAGTGTCTGAAGATAAGATCCACATCTAAGGCTAAAGTGTATGAAGCATAGCCATACATAGGACCGTCCAATGATGTGTTTTCGGTTTCTACTTCCGCTTTATCCTCAGTGTCGACTACCTCCGGCCCTACGTCAACAATCAGATTCTTAATATAATATTATTAATTTTTAAAAGTTTGTTTTTATGATAGTATATTTTCTGGTTTGGTTCTTTCGGGTGGTTTGTGCGATGAATTCTTTTTCGGCTCAAATTCAAAACAATGACTCTGTGACTCGTTTTCAATGACGATCCGTTCCAAAAGCTAGGTTACCTAAGTTCCACTGAGCTCTGACATTCTGGACGCCCATCTTGTGCTGGCTTTCAGTCTTTCAGTCTAACTAAATATTGCTTTCACGGAATTTTCGGGTCGATCTTGTATTATTCATTTCCTTGTTACTTTCATCGGATTTTGTTTTTTGTTTTGCTTTGGAGCTCGATTTCCCATATTTGTCGTATCGTTTATGAGCTTTATTTTAGCGTATTTTGTGTGTTCATTTGCTTCGTTGCTTTGTGGGCATTTTTGCGGCTAATTCTCTAGCGCCCACCAACATCCCTAACAACAGAATAACAATAACAACTACATATACATATGTATGTATAGAACATTTATGCAACCGCCAGCGCCATTGTCCACTCACCAATATAGCGCATACATATATACGTACGTACATCGGCATATGGTGGAGCAAATGTCAGTAAAACGAACTAAATGTCACTGTCATTTTGTTTGTAGGAATATATATGTATATGCTTGTATGTATATATTGTATGTAATTATATACAAACATATGTCTATCTTTAAATGCCTTTTTTGTTCTTATTGCAAGTTTTTCTAGTAGAAATTTTCCCTTTTTGTTCTAATTCTTTTGCTTTTCATTGCTTTTCGTATTTATTCCAATTGTTTATTTTGCATTTATGTTGTCTACTTATTTGGTTTATTGTTGTTCTGCTGCTTTTCTTGTTCGACTACGGTTGGCGGATTTGCATTTCGCATTTCCCATTTCCCATTTCCACTAATTCTTCTTCATTTTTATCTCTTTCTCCACTTTACTTGGCATTTGGCACAGTGTATATAAGAGTATATGTATGTATATATGGCTGCATGTGTGTCTGTTTGTACATTTTTGTTTTGCAAGTTGAAGGTTTATGCTTCATGGAGCTTTTATGCCATTGACGTTGTTATTATTGCTTTCATTATTATTGTTATTATTATTATTGTTATTGTTTGCACACTTTTTGTTTTTGTAATTTGTAGCTGTTGTTGTTGTTGTTGTTGTTGTAAATAAGAATTGAGTTGCATTGTGATTTATTTTTCTACTGCTTAGTGGCTTACGAATATACCCAGCATTGGATATCCCACCCTGAGGGAGTGAGGAATGCTTTGTTTTTGTTAGTTGAAAGGGGAAAGTTAAGGTTCTGACCGTAAGTGACCGTACATATTTAAGTCGTTTTGCTTTAACCAGAAGTTCAGATTTTTGTCTATTTGATAAGAAATAGCGGTTTGAGGCAGAAAAACTGCCAAAAATAATGGCCTCCATATCAAAATCCATCCTTAGTAAAGGTGAAAAATTGTTATTCTCAAGTTAACAAATGAAGGGCAGTCCTCTTTGAGCATCTTGAGCCTTGAGGAGACTTCTCGATCATCGGCATGTTACTTTTGATTAACAAAAGTAGACCATTAATTTCTTCCTTTTCTTATCTCACTGATTTTTTTTCCAACAGATTCCTCTTTCTTTGCTTTCAAAGGTGGGTACTCTCAAAGCTGGCTGCTTTAATCCATTCGAAGGATATGACAATATATTATTAATATATTTTAACCTTTTTTTGCATCTTATTATTGAGGTTCCGACTGAGTTCACAACCTCACCGCGGGAATATCCATCAAAATATGTATGTCACCTGCTTCTGTAGAGAACAATAGCAGGCCAGTCATTTCTTCCTTTCCTTAAATCACTGATTTTTTTTCTAACAGACTAGATGTCTTCCTCTTTCTTTGCTCTCAATGGCGGCAACTTCGTCGTTTACTCCCCGAGATGGGTGCTATCATCTTTTCGAACGGCATAACCTATCCTGCTTAACCGCTGTATCCTTATTCGCTGAACTATGTCAATGACGGCTTAAAGTTCTTACCCCTCATCGCCCCATCATAAGGTGTGTTCGAAGTCACTAGTTCGCAAAAATCCTTAAATCGCTAGCACGCTAGCTGTTCTAGGAAACTGCTAGTGCCGACTCATCAGCTGTTGTCATCGTCCACGTTTCCACACGATAGAGCAGGACGGAAAGGATGAGGCATATGTAGAGTTTTGTTTTTATTTGTCGAGAGAGGACTTTACTAATCAATTGCCTGCTAAGTCCAAGGAGCAACTGTTGTCTAGAGTAATTCTGCGTTGGATTTCCCGACTGACATTGTTGTTGTTGTTAATACTGGTTCGAAGTTAGACGGATCTCTACAACCTTAAAGATAAAACTGACAACGGTGACGTAGAAGTCAAGACGTTGACCGATTGCTTGATGACGGGAGGTATACGCCAGTAGTTGCATACCCACATAAAACATTGTACTTAGTCAGATACATAAGGATGTATCCCATCGTTTTCTGCGGCATTACGTTGAGGAAGACACACAAATTCTTTTTTGTTTTCAAATGCACGTTTTGTGGTCCAACGCGACGTTGAGTCCGACCGGTTGGGTATCTTCTGTGGTTGCGGCTTTTCGACCTAGAACATTTCTTGTGTTTGTCGGCGGACGATCTTAATAGCATAAAGGCGGCTACGTAATTTCGTAGCGACAGGGTAGGAAGCCAAAGTTGCTGTTATGTTTGCGAAACGTTCGTTCATCTGAAACACTATTGACATGTCTTTCCTCTATTACAATACAACATGACCAATTTTCGATCCGAAGAGAGCCATGTTTTTTGGTAAATTTTTTGTGCCAACGTTGATCACCTTCATTCCGTTTAGGAATGTTTCATTCTGTAGGTTGAATTTTCCTGCTGTTTTGCCGAAGATCCCTTCTTTGCCTCTGCAGGCGTTCAAATCGCCAAGTACGATTTTGTCATTTTGGCAGGGGAAGCGCCTATAAGTACATGCTAGGCGCTCGGCGCTCATAGAAAGTAGTTTTGGTCATATTGCCCTTGTCTACCATCTGGGCGTGGTGGCAAATCAACGATGTGTTGGAGAACTTCACTTGCATACTGCTTATGACTAGCCGTTCATACACCGGGGTGAATTCCGTAGTTCATTTCTCTCCCACAAACAAATTATAAATATAACAAATGCTACAACAACCCACAATTTTTGTCCTTCTCCCACTGATCACACTGCAGACCGTCGGTGAAGTCAGCCTTTATTTGTAGGTATAAGGACATTAATCAGCTGTACCATACAATGGAATCTTCTCAATTTCCACATAAAAAGGTGGGTCTTTCATCCATGGCTTACTGATAAATTTATTCAGTTGAGCAGATATTGTATGTAGGAGTTCTAAATCCTCCAAACAACGACAGTGAGCTTGCCTACATACATTAGCCCGCTTCCAAACGGATGTTTGATTGATTAAGGGGTTACATACGTCCAGCAGCACCAAAAATGCGCTAAAACAAAAATTGTTTTCAGAAGGGATAACAATAGAAATAAATATAAAGAAATTTTATACAATTTTTATTGGTACTTAAAGTTTATAAAAAAATGTATTTTAATTTTTCTTTACAAAAATTTGTACATAAAATATCACGTGACCCAAAGTACAATGAAAAAAAAGTTGCTCCACGGTCTGCATCATTTATCCTTGGAATGTTGATGGATCTGTAAAAATAAAAAAAATTCTTGTAAAATGAAGTTGTAGTTATAGTCTGTCGAGCCGAATTTTTTAATTTCGAAAAATTTTCCAATTTACGGAATTTAGAAAAAAAGTATGCGTTTTACGTCATAAATGTCACACTTTAATTATGTTCATAAAATTTTTTAATAAAAATATCGAAAATACGGCTCGACAGACTATAGAGAAAACATTTTCGAATATTTAAAAAGAAATCGCATCAAAAAATGTTAAAAACTGTATGAGTTATCATGCAGACCGTGCCGGGAAAAGTAGTTTCGAGAAGAACGCGTTTAAACTTTCATGTGCCTCAAACGAAGGACAGCTACCTGTGTGCATTAAACTCTCGTCGGGCGGTCTGATTTTCTACCATAACTTTGTATCTATGGGGAATTTTTACAATCGACTTTCACAGAAATACGCCTAAAACTATAAAGAATAATAACCTATAAAAAAAAAAATCGTTTTTTTGAAAATTCTGGACGTATGTAACCCCTTAATAAGGATACTCGGTGTAAGAGTGGAAGTTTGAGTTAACTGACAAATCTCTAAATGTGTCACAAGTGGCTATCATATCCTGCAGAGTTATGGATTCAAATCCCCGATGGTTTAGCAACCAAGATTATTGAAAAATATTAGGTAAAGTATAAATTTCGTTCGATTCTCGTGTCATGTCATACTATACGGCGCTGAAAACGTGTTTATTCACACTAAAAGTTTGTCTTCAACAGTTTTTCGATTGGTTGACACAGTACGTTGTGAGCCCTCGTCAAAGATGGACACCAGCAAAGAGAAAATTCGCTATATTTTACAATTTTTCTTCGATCAAAGCGAAAAAGCAGCCAAAGCGACTGAAAAAATTAATTAAGTTTATGGGCCCGATACTGTAAACGAACGTGTAACACAAAAGTGGTTTGCTAGGTTCCGTTCCGGTAATTTCGATGTCAAAGATGCACCACACGTCGTCGCGTCGGGAGGCCTGTCGTCGAAAATTGCGATAAAATCCCGGAAATAGTGGAAACAGACCGTGAGCACTTATTTAGTTGTTGAGGAACTAAAGATAAGCCAGAAAAGCGTTTGGAACCATTTGCATAAAAAAACCGAACGAACTTTTTACTTTACCTAATATTTTCCAAATAGCCTTGGCTCTCGAAAGGATCTATAAAAACCCCACTAACTACATAATCTCTCATTGAACTTTTGTCTTGTCCCTTGAAGTTTTAGAATTTTACCCGATAACATTTTCCGCTGTCACATTACATGATGCCTTACCTGGGTCATTCTAAACTTTCTAACCCAGGTAATATAGCCATTATATGTATGTATGCATGTACGAGTAGGTATGTGTATGTCTTACATTGTATTCTAAAAGTTCTGCAGCTTTAACGATTATTGTTATTGTTTAGTGCAGACTATGTTGCTATTGTTGATTTTTGTTATGTTAATTATTGTTCTATTTGTTGGTATTATTTACACATAAAGTCTAATGTGCATTCTTTTCTCTGTTGCATCTACTTTGAATATGTATATGTACGTCTGTTGCATCGCTTTTTTTTTGTGCCAACATATAGTGTGCTTCTCAAGTTTCCACTCATCGCTGAACCGCATGAAGCCGAATGAGTACTTGAGCTTCGATGCCTATCAACCGCCTTGTTACGCCCACCCCCACCCCCTCTCTGGGCATGTCTGCACCTGGTTCTTTAGCTAACTTTGTATCTATGCATATGCATCTCTACCTTTTATGCTTCTCTTTGTGTGTTTGTATGTGTGTGTGTGTGTCTAGTTGATGTGACGTCTGTCCGTCCGTCCGTCTGGCGGGTTAATGTGCTCATGTTATGACAACAATTATTGTAAATGTCACAAATTAGTTTTGCAATTAGTTTTGCATATGTATATTGGTTTTAGTTTTTGTTCCTTTTAGTCGTGATTGTTGTTATTGTTGTTGTTGTTGGTTTTATTGTTAATTACGCCATTGTTATTGTAATGTGTAACATGATTCCATACATTTTGTTGCGGTTTTGCTTTCTAGTTTTGTCTCGAGATTATTGCTAATGCTAAAAATACATATATACAAACATACATACATACACACATACACATATAATGTACCACTAATAGGTATGATGCTTCAAGTATATATATATTTTTAGTTATAATCAGCACAGTTGATTATAATTACATGAGATTTTATTTGGTATCATGCAATTTTCTGTGGCTAAACAATAGTGCATAAATTTTTGTATTTTTATATTTATGCAATGCAAATATGGGGCACCATGTCAGGAGAGCTAATGGAAATGCCACTGGCTACTTCCAATGGTTATTTCAATTGTCGTACGAACGACTTAATTCTGACTCCGATGGACTCTCTCAATATCGTCAGAAATCTTTTCCAGCGATTATACCACACACTGGAGTCTTCGTCTGGATCGGCCGCGTCTTTAAAGATTTTTTCACTAAAGGATATTCCAAAAAGAGGTGTTGTTTTGAATAGCCTGCTATTGCGGTAGATGTCACTTTGAAGCTGTAATTCTTTGAAATATCAACAACGCATTAAAATTACTAAAATTACCTAAAAAATGATGAAAACCTGACAGAGAAGGTTCCTATACCATTTTTCGGTCGAGGTGAACCACCTTCTCCGGACCGCAATACAGAACTTGGTAGAAAAACTGAAGATGTTGGGTCAAGTTAGTTGATGTGAAGAATAAAAGAGAATATTGCTGCTGTATCCCAAAAGTGTTGAAGAAAACCCAGATTGGTCCATTTCTCGGCGTTCAACAAATAGTCTTAGGCTTATAAACTACAATTAATTCAAGAAACCCAGGCCGGCAGATCATAAAAAATGTCATGTCGTTGCTGTGACAAGGAGCATTGTCTTGCTGAAATTGAACCCCGCCTAAATTAGTATCGCCGAGAATGCGCGTTAACGAAGGCAGAAGAACAGCTTCTAATACATTTATGTACTTCTGATTGTCCATGCGAACCTCGCAAACGAACATTTCGCCGACACCATGCAGCCCTAGATCATCATGCTGCCACCTCCATGCTTAACTACCCACTGGATGATATTATTCCCCAACACGTCGCCTCACGAACGTCACAGTAGGTGTTCCAAATATCTGTAGAAAACAAAAAATAAAAAAATAATAATTATGTCTTCAAAATTGCTCTAGGGTAAGAAGCTATGGCTGTTAATACTTTAAGACGATCTTAACTAAGCTTACCTCGAAGTGATAAATCAGACCAGATAACATTCGACCAATCTTCTTTCGTGAAATGTTGGTATCGGCGAGCCCATTCCAAACTATTTTTCCTATTCTTTTCTGAGATGACCACGGCTTCTTTCGGGCTTCTTTCCTTTTAAACCTGCTTCCAGAAGTCTTCTTCTAGCAGTTCGAGCACTAACTGGTTTACTAAATTCATCAGAAAGGGCAGCTGCAAGGGCAGAAGAAGATTTTTCCACTTTTTGATTTATTATTGTGGGATTTCGTCTCCACAAATCGCCTGATAGCACATTGGACCGCGCACCGCACACCGCGAACATCCCACCAAATTGGCCATGTCAACCTGAGACTTACCTTCTCCACTTTTAATTCTTACCGAGAGTGCTTTAATTTGAATATTACACAATTTATTCGTTTAATCAACAGTTAAACACCCATGTAAGACATTTACAAAAAGAAGTGGTAACTTTGATAGCCTCATTTGAGAATACTTGTATTTTAGTGGGGTGCCTAATACTTTTGGCCAATGCTGTATATCAGCCGATGTGCGATTTGGAGTTGGAAAATTTTATAAAAGGTGTACGGTCCTGTAAACGTAGCCGTGGCGGCCATTTGGCTAATATTGTTTTCCATTATTAATTATATATCTTTTTCTTATCTATTGAAGTAAACATTCGATAATTTATCTCTAAAAATGCCACATTTTTTTGAATATCGAAATAACACCTCTTATTGGAAAATCCTGGTTGGTTCTTTAAACTTATATTCTCTTTATTGGTTTACCGAAACATTATTGGGAAACATCGATATCTGAGACTTCAGAAGGTTTGTGTTTGAAACTGAATGGAAGTTCAAATTGTGCCACAATAGTTTTCCATCCCATTCTCAGTTTGCTGTTCTCTTTTTTCGTCGTAGGATTATACCCTCACTTGGTTAGGAATATATTATTTGTGATAAGCTAACCCCAAGTTGGTTCTTTAAACTTCTATTTATCCTGTTGATTGTGGTATTACGTGACTTTAGTAAGCATGAACGATACTCGGCAAAAATGGGTTTCAAATTAATGCAATGACTTGCCTTTATCCTGGCAAACTATTATTATGTTCCTATATAATTAGTTAACTCGATGAGGCTTGTAATACTTGCACATTGACAATGCAAATATAATCAAAATAAAAATACTTTCTCCCCACCTAAACAAACAGAGCTCCGCTCTTAAAAGCGTCAGGAAAACTGAATCCGCCTTAGCAAACGTCATGCTATGCTAGAGAGCTCTTTCAAATGGCGCATGCTTTCAAAGAAAACATAAAGCGATCGTGATAAACTTAAGAATGAAAGTTAATCTAATCAGACTTCGAACAAGAGAAAATAAAGCCTCAAAGATGCGTCGTTCGGTCAGGGAGCAAAGCACGATTTCGCAACTGGCGTCTGTGGAGTACGGATTAGTGACTATTAAAAATTAAATTTCTAAAAGTCTTTGATAGCCTTAGCCTCGCTATTTCTTTTGTATAAAATTGGACAACTGAGCTTTTTTTTAAATTTTAATGTTTATCTACGATTTTATTATTCTCTAATTTTCGACGACGAACCCAGCATAACCCACCTCTCGTCTGAGGGACAAACGAAAAATCGGTGACTGAAAACTAGTGATAGTCCGGGCAGTCTTGAACTTGGGAAGGTCGCGGTTACACTTGCTTCTTACACTAAACAGATTTGCTCATGAGCTGTTATAAATTAGACGGAAATTACTTACTCATTTAAAGCTTTTAGTAAGTAGGGTTTGATACAGAGAAGCGAGTCAGAGGGATAAATGCTGGCAGAATGAATATTCAAAGGTCTAAAGTGCCTACATAATCTTAAAGCGATGGTAAATCTTAGTAAAGTTGGATACCAGCCAAGAGAAAATACGATATGTTCTACAATTTTTCTTCGCCAAAGTCAGGCAGCTGAGAACATGAACGTTGTTTATGGTCAATCATACGCAATTTTGGTTTCGTCGATTTCAATCTGGTAATTCTGATGTAAAAGATGCTCGACGGTGGAGAAGGTCAATTGTTGGAAATTTCTATAAAATAATGGAAATCCTCGAGTCTGATCGTCATGCGAGCACCGTTTCGATTTCCCAAGAGCTAAACATTTCACAACAAATAGTTTGGAGCCTCATGAAAAAGGCTGTGTGGTTGCCACATGAGTTAACGAGAAACATCCTTCCGGACCGAATTTCCCAACTCTGAATCGTAGCAAAATCGACCCATTTCTGAATCGGATGGTGACTGGTGCTTAAAAGTGGATTTCTTACAGCAAAGCCAAATGAAAATGGCCGTGGTTGAAGAGCTATGAGACAGACTTTACGGCCAGGAACATTTTGTTGGATGTTTTGGCGGGATTGGAAAGGAATCTTCCCTCCACTATCAGTTTCTCCTCAAAAGCCAAATTCTCAATATTATATTACTTGCTATCATTAACAGCACACTTTAATGTTAACGTTTAACATCATCTGTTAATGACTGTACATTAACTGTTAAACATTTAACATTAACGACAGCAATTGGCATCGGGTAAAAACGAAATAAAATTTATTTTGATAACGTTTGCAAATGTTTAAACCAAAACGACTGAAATTTTTTGATTAATTTGAAATTTATCGTAACGTTGCAGCCTTGGTTTAATATGGTCAGCAGGTACCACATTTACATATTTTTAACTCATAGATTTTTCTAAATTTTCAAGGACATTTTTTTAAGCAATTATTAAAAAGCATTATTTAAGACATTTCGCGACTTATTACAAACAAAATTAAAATTCTAGAGAATATTTCATTCCGTTTGATTAACTGAAGTTTTTGAAATAATTTTCTATAGTTGATTAAAATTTTGAATTCAAAAATTTCCTTTATCCTTTAAATGTCTACTCATTGTGACATTTTTCTGATTTCCTTGTCGCTGGTATATTTCTTTACGATATAAATAGATTCTTAGATATAATCGCATAGTTATTAACCACTCAATATGCCGTCAGCACTATGTAACATTCATAACTACCTATGTACTGTATGTATGTATGTATACACGTATGTGCATATATTGTTGCACAGCAGTATACCATGTCAATTGGCTTTGTACCTTTTTGTATAATTTGCAATTTTAAATGAATGAATGACTAACAAACAACCCACAGCAACTAGGTTGGCATGTTTTATGGCTATTCATCATTTTTTTAAAAAGACATAAAACAATAATAAATATTTATAGAAACTAAAATGTATTCATTGCACTTGTACAAATACATACACACACATACTTAGTTAAGTTTTTAGAGTAAGTAGTGATAAAGCAATTGTAGAGTAAAAATCGGTAGAAGAAGAACAAGAAGAAGTAGAAGAAAAAGAAATTATATGAAAGACTTTAATCATAAGAGTTTTTAATGCTTACCTATACATACCTATGTTGTGTGTGTGTTTGTTTGTGTTTTGTGTTTTTAATGCCATTGCCCACAAATGAGTAGTATTTAGAATGAGAAAAACTGCGAACATAATTGCAAAAATATAGAATTATGAAGATCAGAAATTACGCAGTGTAATTATTGTGTAAAATTGATTGTTGCACGTTGAGAGTGGCGCTGCCCTGCATTTGTATGTACGTGTATGTATGTGTAAATTTGTGAAAAATGAAGTGTGGAAATTTGGTTAAGCAAGAGTGGGCAACTCACGTGCATATATACCATACATATATACATATGCATATATGTATGTACATCTATATTTATGTATATTCTCTTGTATGATGATGTGTAACTCTTTAAACGCTGAGTAGTCGCACCATGTAAATAGGTAAATAATATTAATTTATAAAGTTTATAAGCATGTACACAGATATATATGTGTGTATGTATGCATGTGTGTAAACGTTGGCAAGTCTTTGTTAAACATATATTTTTAATTAATATGAAATTTACAATCTTTTGCTATTATTCACTTGTCTAATGTTGGTAATGATGTTGTTTATTGTTTGTTGCATTATTTTTTTTTTTTGCTTGTTGCTGCTGTTGTTGTTGTTGCACTTGTTTATTGTCGGTGATTGCTTGCGTTTGCAATGTGCGTGCTATAATTAATGAGTATATAATTACATACATATGTATTGTATATGTATAAATATGTGTATAAAAATAGGTGCGTTTTAAATTTGAGTTGCACCGAGTGCACAGTTAATATCTATTTATATATATATGTATATATAGACATAAATATGTGTGTTTACAGCTACTTTCATACGTCAATTGTTTCAAAGTTTATTTTATGGGCTTTTTTAAAAGCAAGAAAATTATATTTTCCTTTGAGTTTAATAAATTATGTGAAGATGCTCGTGTTTTGAGAAAAGTGCGTGGCATATTTTTTTGCGTCAGAGCACAATCAAGTTGTTCAGGGTATATTCAGTTTGTTCAGCCAACTTGCCACAGTGCCAGAATTATTGTTACCTAGACCGTTAAAATGTTGTTGTTGTTGTTGTTGTGGTAACCGTCAAAAAATATTCCTCAAAGTATTTTTTGGAGAATGTTGCGGAACTGGATAAAACCCCGTATCGTTCCGGTATAAAGACCCGACTAATTGGATTTTAATCGCCTCTTACGCCAGGCATGCCTTACCGTAATTCTTGAAAATTCCTCAACCTCTACACGCACTGCTCGATACTCGAATGTCTAGAGCTCTAATTTAAACTGAGCAGATTTTCGTAGAATTCATGTGCTTAAGGAAAGGCTCATAACTTTTTAGAGAATATTGCTTTCTGATTGGTATTGAGCCATCTTAGCGAATGTTGCCTTTTTTCTCACGAAAGATGTCTGAACTTTACTCTTACTTGATATATTGTAGAGTAGCACTTACAGTAGAGTATTCCATGCCATTTTATTTTATTCATTTTTTCCCCTCTTCGATGCACTAGTCTCTTTTCATGGTCCCAGCTGTAAAAATCATGGCACATGGCGGTCTAATTGGCGCCGGAATAATCAAAGAGAATTCAAATCTTCTCACTTTATGCTAGAAAATATTGAGCAGACTTATACTACAAACTTCTTTTATACATTAGGCTGGACTATGCTACATGAAGCAATTTTAAAGCTTTTAATAGTTCTTCATCAGCCGACTAATAAACTATAACTCAACAAACAACTTACAACAAATCACGAGTCCGCGACAATAGCACACCCGAAGACAATATGTGTGAACTACTCGTAAGGTACTTAAATGTAGAAATTGCTAAGGCAAGCCAGCTAATTATACTGAGTGTCTTCCATGCAGTTCTTTTAGTATGGATTAGGTTGCACCAAATGAACACAGAGCAGTCAGAGTTCTTACCAAAAGCTATACCTAAGTTTTAATAGATCTTACGATATCTACTTACTACTTTAGATGTTATTAGTACAGCGTGAGATGAAGTTCTTCTGTATAGGATACGTCTAAAGGTAGACAGAGATGATTTCTCTCACCTCACCTCACCTCATCGGTAATATCGGCTCAAGGATTCTCATTCTCACTCCTTGTAGTTAGCTGCAACACCGCTTTGTTATCGAAAAGTAACTCAAGGCTATAGACAGGAAGACTAACAGTTATCCTCAAACATTCCTCAGCTAGTAATAATCGCACCATAAGTTCATCCAGCACCAATGCTGTTGCCTGGCATTAAGTGCAGATGCTCTCAAACTCAATGACGCAATGAAGTAAATAGTAGATATACTGAACACAAACACATCTTCCTAATAAGGAGCCACTCAGTCAAAGTGAGGCATACAAATTGGAAACTAATTTATTTATATTTTTCAAACAGCAGGCTCCAAGCAGATTATACCACAGCACGTGGTTCAAAACCAATGCTCCTTAAGGGGTTAGGGGTAGTCAGAGGCACGAAAAAATGAGAATTTTCAGTATTTTTTTTTTTTGCTATTAAATAATTTTATTTTACAAAAGTAGTGATATGGTATTATTAAACAATGTTTTGACTTGAAGTCACGAAAATTTCAAAAAAAAAAAATATATCCGAAGTTACAGCTGTCTGTGTTAACCCAGTTCCAAAAAAAGGTCCTTGCGGTGACAATCATAAGTCCTTGGAGATTCATCTGAAATCAATCGGATAAAAAAAAATAGTTTTATAAATAAATAATCCTGGGCCTGATCCAAAGATTTTTGTTTTTCAGAATTTAACAAATTTTTGTCTAGATTTTTGGGAAAAAATCAACAGTTAATTGGTCTTAAAAAATCGAAATTTTTCAAAAAAAAAAAAATTTGAATAAGGCCCGAGTTTATTATGTATTCTAAAAGCTGTAAAAATTTCATTAAAATCAACTGAGCGGTTTTCGAGTTACAGTTGTCACCAGTTCAAAAAGCATAGTTTTGAGAAAAACGCGTTTAAAGTTTCACAGTAGATACTAGCTACCTGCTCCCGAGCGCTTTGAAAGGCCCGAGCTCTCTTTGTTATTTGTCGAATAACTTAAAAACGAATTATCGGATTAACATGAAATTTTCAGAGATTATTTTTAAGATAATATACTTAACGAAAATGCAAAAAAAAAAAATTTGATTTTTTGAAAATTCTGACTACCCCTAACCCCTTAAAAAACAATTTCCAAACAACTTGTGACCTCTGGGGAAAATGGAGCCTCTCTTTTGATAGTAGCACTCAAGACAGGAGCATTCGAAGTGAGAACAAAAAAAAATCATATTTTAGTTAATACCATTAGCTGATTTGATCGATGAAAAATTAATAAAAAACAATATTTTTGCAAAAACAAAAAAAAATGCTAATTTTTCTTTAAATTTGCTTAACATTTTACTTAATATATGTATTTTAAAAACAATCTTTCACCCAATTCCTCGTAAGTGTGTGTAAAATTTCAACAAAATTGGTTAAGTAGCTTTTGAGAGCTTTCCACAATCGAATATTTTAAGGAAACCACATGCTTAAGACGCTGAGTCCACCTGCCTTAGAATAATCACATTCCTATGCCTGCATCTCTGAAACTTTTATTAGAATTGACTTCAATCTTTAGGCTAATATTCCCGAGATGTTGTAGAAATTAATAATATCATAAAACAAATTCGATATTTTTAAGCTGGTCAACCCATGTAACCACTCAAGATAAAATCGCAGAATATATGCAATTTTACGGTTAAAGTTTTTTATTTTACGAAAACACCAGCATTCATTTCCGAAAAACCATTGTATAGTTTGAAAAGCTAATCACTTAGCTGCGCCATCTACTGATAGCTTTTCCTATATATGTAAGCTCTAAAACTTCTTGGCATTAAACTTATCAGTAAATGAAAAAAAAATTCTTTTTTAATTTATAGGTAAAGTTGATTACCTAAACTTTGCAGAGAAAATAATTTTAAACATAAGATTGTTTTCTATCAAAAACCATAATTAAAAAAATAATAATGTGACGCTATTTAATGCTTATATTCATATGGTCTTCCATAGATTGCTAGCACTGGCGTAAATTTAGCTCCGCCTTACTAGTTATTTTTATAAATTATGTGAAAATGCACTTTTCTACCCGTTTTTTTATCATTAACTACAAGCAATAAATTTATGCCGTTAGCTACTACGCACTTTTTCAACAGATAACACCACAATTAGTTGCTCGACGTTGTCAGCTGGAAGGTATACAATAATTACCGTCTGTAGGCAAAAATCAAAAAAAAAAAAAAAAATAGAATAATAATTATAGGGATATACACAAACAAGTATACAAGTACATAAATGCATTTAACTTACGCATAAATTTATGCTCGCAATTGAAAATCACTGCCATGGCGCATCAAAGTCAACTACGCCCAACGGAGCGTATGAGTAATCATATTATCATTTCAGCCTGACTGGCTGATATGAACGTTCAGAGTGCGTATATTCGTATGAAAAAAAACGCAACTCCAAAGAGTAAACATGCAAAATTTAATGAGCATAACAGTTTGACGCTGATTGTCTTTATCTACCAAACAGCTCATAAATAATTGTTGTTAATAAGTTTTTCCATGTATTTCTATAGTGTTTTAACTTTTTTATTATTTTTTTATTCATTTTTTTACTAATATATTATTAGTTTTTTATACATTTTTTTCATTTAATTTTTGTTTTTTTTTTTGAATATCTACAGCGTAGACTTGCATTTGTTTTTTAATTATTATTATTTTTTTTCTCTCGCTCTCATACGCCTATTTTTTGAAGCGTGAAAACGTACGTGAAATCAATAATGGATGGTAGGTTAGCACTCATGTACGCGTACAGCCCGTAAGGGGGCCCCTTTTAATTAAGCGATCTAATTGTTTTGACTACACCAAGTCGCAACGGAACGCGCTGTGCGAGCAAATTTAATTCGTCTCAAACAAAACCAGTCACTTAAGTAGACCTCTACCTGGTAAACATTAGCACATACTAGTACCATACATACATATATGTACTCGTATGTATGATCGTTTGTATGTTGTATAGCGTGCGTGCGTGTGGCTAGTAAAGTTGGGTGCATTCATGTGCATGCGCATGCGCAACGCATATTTTTTTTTATTCAGCGCTCTTTCGCTTTTACTTACGAACAAAGGAGTAAATACAATAAATACATATATGCATCTGAAAGTGTGGCTTGGCTAACTGAAAGCAGCGATTGTGAAGCTTGTAATTAGACAGCAGTTGTTGTTGTTGCTGCGGCTTGCTGTTGATTTGTAAGATTCACTTTAAAATACACGTGCACTGCTAATACGTGTATTTATTATTTATTAGTTTTCACAGCACTGAAAGCCTCTTGAAATACTCATATTTAATAAAATAATATATACATATGTATGTATGTGCATTTATATATTTTATATATATTATCGACCTTGTATGCATAGAGGAATTGAGAAACCTCGTAAAGCTTACAACAATGTTGCTATCATCGCGTGTGCAGACAACGTTAATAAAAACAAATAAAATGTAGAAATAATATTTATTTAAAAATATATCTAATTGACGTTTTCTATTTGTTTTTTTCTCCAATCGCAATCGTGGTTTGATTCAGTAAATCTAAAGTTTAACGGGGTATAAATTTTGAAAAACTTTCTCATCATAATAAAGAGTGATCGAAATAAGTTTTACTTAAGTATATTAACTAAAAAAAATACGAATAAATATAAACAACAGTCTAAAGAGGTTTACTGTAATGACATACATACATATTTTCATTCTTATTAGCTTTCAACAGTATTCACAGTGAAGTTATCTCATTTAACAGCGCTGTTGATAACTTTGATAGAATTTCATACTTATGGGGTTAAAAATAATCTCTTCATCGTAAAGAGAATTATTGCCTTTTGTTGCGATTGCAACTTATTTCAACGGCTCCTCTTGAAGGCTGCAAAATGAAAGCAACAAAACAGTGGTAGCAATGGCAGAAAATTGGTCATTCTACACTTGAGCTAAACACTACTCTTTTCGTATCAAATTCTTAATTGAATTTTGTTTTCCTTATTTTGGAGTTTTTATATTGTAGTATTTCCTAGCAGACCCTGCCAAATGTTATTGTGGATTCCTGTACTTTGCCCAATTTTTATTCTAATTGGTATTGCAAAGGGTGATACAAATTATATTTTAAATTAAGTATGATCTAATTGAGAATATTAAGCTTAAATAATATTTTTTTTTGTCAATCTGTGGGTGCCCCTTTCTTTGTTCCTATTTCACTACCGCGAGTTATACCGATCGGGTCAGAATGCCGAGATGAGTTGATTTAGCCAAGTGCCTCTATCGTCTGTAAGTACGCAAAGTAGGGACTCAGTTTCTGAGATATTTCAACCAAACGATCATTTGTCGGCACCGTCTAAAGCGGACCACTGCAACATATAAACGATTTTTCAGATTTGCGATTCTGGGTCATAAATTTGTCAAAAAAAAAAATATATATATAGGTATATATCTAAGAGTGGGAAATTCGGCATTCTGTACTCATATGATGAATTACACATTGGTGTTGACAATGGTCAAAATCGGAGGACAGTGACGGATCCCATACACCGATTGTTTCAAAAATGAATAAATATTGCTACCGAAAATCATCCAAATCGGACGACTATGATATATAGCTCCCATATACAGATTTATTCAGTTATGAGATTATAGGTTAAAAATCTCTTAAAAAAGCATCAACCAGCGTGAAATTCGATATTCTACTCTCGTACATATGTACAAGTAAACATAGACACCCAGAATTATCGAAATCGGTATACTTAAATCAATTTTTATCTCAGCTGGAACAATTAATATAATATATCATCCTAAGAGAAAATACCGTAGTTTTGATATGGGCATGAAAGGTTTAAAATCGTCGGCATGTCCGAACACAGCTCTTGTTTCTAGTTTTTTTTTCTGGTCGATTCCTAGTTCGGAGTGAATAATAGTTGTTGGCCGATTCGTGTCGTCAATTTTGACTCTTCTATTTATCTGAAAAATAATATAATAATTATAAACCAGTATGAGTGTGGTTATCGTCAGCAGATTCAAAGATGACTAGATACGAAACTTACTCAAAATCACTCAAATTGCGTTCGTCCATCTCACATTCTAATGTCGTCAGCAGTGTCAGATCGGGAAACATTCAACAAAATTCACCAGTTCCACTTTGTCAATAAAAAAAAATCCATTGTTTTTGTTTCAAAAAAAATTTGCTTCAGTAGTAAATATTAAAGAAATTATTGTAATTTTATTCATAAAACTTAATATAATTAAATGTTTGACTGTTTTTCAATGAAATTTTATAGTGAAATTGTATTTAAAGACGTTGTTGTTTGTAATAAAATACCCAAAATATACCTAAAAACCCAAAGAAGTAATTTTTCTATCACAGTGGTACTGTTCAGAAGTGTTATAAAAAAATGCGGATTTTTGAGCGCTCTCACGAAATAAAGAGTTTCGAATCTAGTCATCTTTGGCAGATTTACATATAACATTTTTAGCCAATTGAATATATTTTTCGTTTACAAGACCATGCCGAAAAAATAGTTTTGAGAGAGATAAATGAGTTCAAAGTTCTAGGCAATGATATTATGCAGCGGAACAGAACCTGTTGCAACAGCTGCAGGTATAAAAATATTTTAAATAAATATCAAACTATACTTTTGCAGTATATGCTTAAAATTCTACAATTTTGAATTTTGAAAAAAAAATCGATTTTTAGCTGTTGGCATCCAACAGGTACCAAACTTGGAATGGCTGTATACAGAAAGATTATGGGGTATATTGTTGAAAATACGAAACGGTTCAAACGTAATGGTGAAATGTGATGTCAAAGTCTCCTGAGCATCACCCCTACCTATCTATCTATGCATAAACCGAATTAATAAATCGAATTTAAAAAAAAAAAAAAATATTTTAATACAAAAGGTTTATGGTTGTTAAATGACAAGACATACAAATAAAGAGAAACCAAGATTGCACGAGACACGTTCTTATATAATTTAGTGCTTAAATACCCAGAAAAATATAACTACGAATTTCAAAAATTAATAGACTAATCTCTGAATGAAGCATTATGGATTTAATAAGAGTTTAGGTAGCTTTGGCTCACCCTTTTACTAGTACAACTGTGGACTGCAAGTGAGCTGAAAATACTGGTAAACAGACAAATAGAAGGGAGTACTTGACTTTACCCATTCCCTTCAGTATCATATGACAGAACGGCTGGACATGATGAACAACCGATAGGCCCTAAATGCCATTCACATCGAGAGTCTGTCAACATTTTAGTAAACTCTCTGCTCTAATGATGCTATCGGGTTTCATCCGCCACTTATAATATATATTTATATCTAGACTACCAGACGAGCTCAAGCTGTCTCGTAGAACCGTGTAATACTGTCACAATTAAGATCTCGATACATTGCGTACACTACTCCTATTTATCCTCTCTCCACTTTGACCAGCTCAAGGTATGGCATACGAACAATGAGTCCCGCGCGCTACAAACCATCTCTATGCGTGTACACTAAAGCCCAATCGTCTAACACCACGCACCGTTTGATCCGAATCTGTCAACAGCTTGTTTCTTCAGTATTTTCTTAGATGAATTCGATCATATCGAACCAATTTTCCTGTTTCTCACCGGAGTTATTGTACTTAGCCGCTAAAATATCAGCAACGAACATGACGTAATCAGCTCAGCCCGTCATTATTGTGATATCGGTATAAATTTTGTTGTTTTCTATACCTTTTTGTCCGGTATTTATATACTACGGATCGAAGTTAACATACCATACGGTTTCCCCTTCGAAAAACTTGAAATAGAAACTGACTCGATAGTAGGTTTGATGGAATGTTTTTAATCAACAATAGTTCCAGAGCCGTCTGTACAGAGTTATTCGCTTGTTGCTGCGCCTTATGCAGATCTGCCGGTTCTCTCTGTAGTGTCTGAAGGAGATTAAATCTAGTGAGGTAGTCTTGTGTCTTACTGTATCTAGTTTTGAGTTCTAAGTTCCGTAACTGCGGGGCTAAAATTGGTATAGTCGGGCAGACAAAGAATTTCTAGGTTTTCAGTCATGCATGTGGGTTATGAACTGTTCGATATTTCGAAATCTACTGTGTAAAAAGTTGCTGTCCGCTCACTTTTGCTACCTTTCCACATGATTTTCCACGCTTTTTCAATCTGTTGAGTCTTGTTATCTCGCTTTAATTCATCTTCAGGCTCTTTTGTGAAATTCCTTATGGAATTACTTTGTTCTGTGGGTATTTATTGGCCCGGTTTTGCAGTCAGATTAATCGCTCTCCTTTTCAACTGTTTAATTGTTCTCAAAGCCCTTTGCTACTACAATAGCTAGCTTCATCTTACTCCGTACTGCAAAAATTCCGGCTGTAAAGGTTTGCAGCGATCCGGCAAACTGATTGTCTGAGGTTCAGCTCAGCGCAATGGATACCGGCTTCAATGCCATAGATACCAACTTAAACGCCGTCAGCCATTTTTGATGCGTCTCCGTATAAATGTTGTAATGTTTGTTGGCAGGCTGTAGATGTTTTTGCGCCACTCACATTCTGAAATCTCTTTCCCAGATAAAAAGCGAGAGATAAGCTCGAAGGTTTTGGCGGAGAATACACCTGAAAATATCAATTTTACAGCGGAAAACCTTTCGAATGCAGTCGTCAGAGTAGTTCTTATGCAGAGACTGCAGCAAGTGGCTGCATCCATACCGATGACCTCCGAATTCCTTCGTAGCACTATAATCAAGTAATATTTTTCTGTAATTTATTTGTACTAATCTCAGGCACATACATACATACAAATATATGCATATCTCCACTTAGTTATGGCACTTTTATTATACTCATATTTTTTAAAAATTTTTTGTTTCTCTACACCAAAGAAAGCACAAAACCCTCTAACGAGCTGACATATTTTCATAATTGCTTGCGATTAGCTTTGCGCGCTTACCTTATGTATGTATGTGCTCATACGGATTAAATCTTAAAGGGGGTATTTTTAAACAAGTTGTTTCACACATTGCCAGCGCCAGTCGCGATTGTGGCAAGTGGCAAGTGGCAGGTAATGAGTTGTGGTCATTCACTCGCTCGAATTGTTTATACAAATGAAATAAAGAAATTACGCAGGAATGGAATGCAGCTGAGCTACAACAAGCTAACCAACACGATATAGAACTATGTGCATACACGTACACGTATGCATGTGAGTACGAGTATGTGAGGTGAATAGGAGTACAAACAAGTGAATAAGTGAAAAGGTAAAGTTTTGCGTTTGAAATTCAAATTCCACACTAGACGAGTTGTGTATTTTCGTGCGATAATTGGCGCTGAGTATTTTTTAATGAGCGCGTTTACATGCGTACCAACGTAAATACAAACGTAAATACAAACAAATATTTTTTTTGCAGGCGAATAAAGTATTTGTTGATATACATACATACATATGGTACATATATTGTATATGCAATTATCTAGCAATACAATAATTTTTAGGCTTATATTATATTTTGGCATGCACATAAATGTATATATATATATATTTTTTTTTTGTTTTTATTTGCTCAGCGACTGGTTTTTTCACTCAGCCACTTCCTAAGCTCGCTCACTGCTCGCTACCTGTTTTTAATTTCTCTTGCGAGCGAGTGAACATCTTAATCGCTTTGTAAACACTGACATTCAACAAAAAAAAAAATATTAAATTGCTGCAGCAACATAAGTAAGAACAACACAATAAAAAGAACAACAGCAACAAACAACAACCACAGCAACAGAGGGTGCAATTCAAATGTCTGCGGCACGACAGACTGTTCGGTCGCATATTCATTTTCGATGAATAGTTGAAGTGCAACTCTAGTGGCACAAGTGGCAATTATATTTGCAAGCAACAAAAAAGAAACAAAAAATATTCAAAAAAGCAAAATGAAAAGAAAAACAAGCAGGCAAGCCAATAATTGTTGGCAGATACTGAAATATGCATAAAAAGTAGGCCCCAATTATAGGAAAAATAATACAAACGTCACAATGAGATGCATTTGGGAAGTAAAATAGAAAAAATTAACTTTTTACAAAAATAAAAAAAAAAAAATTAACAAATTTAACACGGAAAGGTAGAGCGCAAATGTAGTTGAAACTGGCAGTGGAGAGAATATTTAACTATTATTTAAAAATTGGTTAGCACTTAATAAGCATTTACTGTCTCTCAGCAAAAAACATTATTCTTGAAAGATAAATTGTTCAAATAATATTTAGATGCCACACCACGAGGCGGTGGCGGTCAGGTGCTCAAGCATTGATAAGCTGGTGTTTTAGAAATTTCTTTCATTTAAGGGACTCAACCAGTGTAAGAGCAAAAAACAAAAAGTGATTTTTAGAAATTTGTAAGTTAGAAAAGTACTCAATTGAATGTTTAACAGCATCAATGGTACGAGGGGCGACTGACTTTTTCGTGGCCTAAAGTAGTTAGAGATGCCACATCATCTTGTTACTGATAATACTGATTGCGAGACTCATTACTAATATATTGACTGTATGCATTAATTCGTGCGGTTTTCTAAGAGAGGGCTCTACTAGTATTATTTCGCGTCGTATTCATCTGTGGCTATATTCATTTCAAAGGTACTGTCATTTCGCGTCGTTTTCAGTAGATGTCATTTGTTTTAGCGTGAATAACAATTTGTTTCATTCATTTGAAAATGTCGAAATTTGTACCACATAAACTGGTTTTACGAAGAGTTCTTCTTCATTACTTTAACATGACGAAAAGTGTTACCGAAAGCCAGCGTATTTTACTGGACGTTCATGGTGGCCATGCTTTAGCAGAACGAAAGTGCCAAAAGTGGTTTGCACGGTTTAAAAGTGGAGATTTCGACTTAGACGACGGAGAACGACCCGAACAGCCAAAAAAAATTTCAAGACGAAGAATTGGAGACATTGCTTGACGCAGATGCATGCCAGATGCAAGAAGAACCTGTAAAAGTATTAGGAGTTGATCAAGCAACCGTTTCCAGACGATTAAAATCATTAGGATTCATCCAGAAGCTTGGAAATTGGGTGCCTTCAGAATTAAAGCCAAGAGACGTCGAACGTCGATTCTGCATGTCGGAAATGTTGCTTCAACGCCACCAAAAGAAGTAATTTTTGCATCGGATTGTCACTGACGATGAAAAATGGATTCATTATGATAAACCAAAGCGCAAGAGATCGTATGTGAATCCCGTCCAACCATCGACAGCCACGGCAAAGCCGAACGTCCATGGTGCCAAGGTTATGCTATGTATTTGGTGAGACCACAAGGGTGTGCGCTACTGAAATCGGGTCAGATCAATGGGTACCTCTACCGAAAACAATTGATTCGTTTGAAAAAGGCCATCGCGGAAATGAATATGCGACCAGACATGAATCAATAATTTTTCATCATGACAACGCTCGGCCACATGTTGCAAGGCCAGTTAAAAACTATTTGGAAAACTGTGGGTGGGAAGTTCTACCTGACTTGTCTTATAGCCCAGACATGGCGCCTTCAGATTACCACTTGTTCAGATCAATGCAGAATGCCCTCACCGGAGTACGCTTCACTTCAGAACAGGGTATCAGAAATTGGCTCGATTCTTTCTTGACCTCCAAGCCGGAGAAGTTCTTTTGGGATGGGATCCACAAACTGCCAGAACGATGGGCAGACATCGTAGCTTCCGATGGGCAATAATTTGAACATTAAATGTATAACAATAAAGTCTTAATTTTCGAATAAAAAATCGCACGAATTAATTGATGAGTTACACCGAACGGCCAGTATAACGCTAATTCGTTGATTGAGGCGCGTAACGTGGTTGTACAGAAGAGACGTGGCAAGTTAGCGTGCGGAGTGCTGTTTCTTCAAGACGAGGTACCCGTTCACACCGCTCGGATTGAGTTGGATGCATTAAAAGCTAGTGGACGTACGTCCAACTTCTGTAAATCCACCCGACAGTCTGGAACGGGCTCCCAGTCACTTTTGTGTCGTTTTGAAAAAAGTTAAAAATTAAATATCCAATTTTAATCCAATCGAAATATCTGATGTTCACTTAATGTCTGATATAATGCTAAAAATGATAAAAAAAAGTTTCAAGTCGATCTTATGATTGGTTTTTGAGTTACAATGACAGTAAATTTCTAAGCTGTTTTGAGAAAAACACACTAGAGAAACGAAACTTAAACCTAAACTTATGTGAATGGTCCCACGCATTTTAGGATTATTCGAAACTATTACAGTTACACGGTCTAAGTATGTTTTTTCGGAAGTATAAGTTAAAAAAACAAAAAGATTTGCGAAATTTTCTCACTGGTTGAGCCGCTTAAACAGGAACAAAATTGAAAAAACAACATAAATTTCCATGCCATTGGGCAACAAAAAATAGTATTGCTTTTTCTACTTCTTCTGTAGTGTATGCACTGCTAGCACACCAGTAGTTTCTTCCAACCGGCGTCAAGTGGAGACATCAAGTGCACGCAGGTCCGTCTCCACATGATCTTTTCATTAGAGTGGAAGTCTTCCTCTTTTTCTCCTTCGCCTTAATCCATATGCGGAGGCCTTGAGATCTCTGGTTAAACTTTTTTCGCAGACTCCTGAAATCGACTCATCAGATGTTGCCATCGTTCACGCTTCTGAACCATATAGTGCGACGGTAATGATAAGCGGTAGGTCTATCGTGCGTTAGCTTTAAATGTACAAAGAAGTGATATGTGTGGATCCATTTCTGATAGTCTTCTCCAGGATTTGGTGCGGGGTGAATATCAGCGTGAGTCACTAGATCCCAATTCCAATTCTTATAGGAAAAAGCTCCGGTTTTGAAACTCTGCCCTCCGCTTTGGCTCTTCCCTCAAAGTTCTAAATGGTCAAGCTTCGCTCTTCAGTTTTCGATATCATTTCCATACCGCTCTGTTGCAACGTTGTAACAACAGTATTTTCCTCTCGACGTTAATCCTCATCGTACAAACTCTCTCTTTGAACCTGCAGAAACAAATAGTTTAATTTTTTCCTTGGCTGCTGTAAGTAGGAAGCTTAAATTATCGGTCCGCAGTTTTTTTATATCGAGTTGTTAATGAATGCTCTCAAAGAGAAGGTGTGCAAGTCCAGTAGAAAGCTGCTTGTTTGTTAGAGCGTACACATATCTAGAACACTAGATACATGTCGTCCGTTTACTGCAATACTCGTATGATCGATTTTACAACGAGTTCTTGGATGTAGCTTTACGATTCTCTTATGCGGAACTCTGGTACTTCAGACAAACATATTTCGGACCCTGCGCAACCCATTAACCTCAACTCATTTGGACGTGTTTCGACATGAAGTTAGAACCGCGTGTTCGGCACTCCCGGGGGCATGCTGGGTGCTTGTAAAGAGCATACTTGCTCACATCGCTCTACTCTTCCATCGAGGCGTGTGCGCAAACCAGAGAAAAGTCGAAGAACTTCGCTTTAATGCGAATTGCACCGAGATATTTACCCCAAAAACTCCACTTCCAACCGCAAATCTAACACCAAATTTGCACTTCTTTATGTGGCCGCTGTTGTAGATTTCAGGTAAATGCCCACATTGTGATACTTAAAACGTCTGCAGTGATTGTCTTCAAAATGGGGATTTGTTATCCGTCCGCTCTCAACCGCAGCTGTGGTGAAGAGACATTGCAAAGATACTGTAGTGAATATATAAACCAAATATGTCCAAGTGGCTCTACTAAAGCCCTCTCTTATATAGCTGTGACACAAGGCTCCACACGGGTTGACTATCCCAATTAGCACAAAGACTTCTCACGCTTCTGGGACGTGCTACGGGGACGCAAGAAGAGAAATTTGGAATAAAAATTTTGAGTTGCCATTCGTTCTTTTCGCTGCCAGGCGCCAATTCAATAAATACGAGCATGAAAGCCGCCCAAATATACGACAGCAGGACAATCAGTTACGATATATTTCGACAGTCAAGCTGCGATCAGATCACTATACTCCCACTTCAAAAGTGGCTATAAAATGTAGAAGCAATCTGAACAAACTCTCGCTTAAATGCTATACTGCCGTGGTCTGGGTACCTGGGTACGATGCAGGTTTATCTTTGTCCACGGCAAGGTATATGCTTAAGCTGGCCTTTACCACAGAAGAAACCTCTAAATGGCTGAGTGAGATCGCGTACAGTGGTAGGGACGAAGAAGAGGAAGATATCTGCTCGTTATCTGAGAAGGTGAAGATAGGAGCCTCACAGGGGTGTCACAATGGGCCTATTGGCCTAAGTGTGCTGGCAATGGCCAGCAGCTTCAGCAACTGAACTCAACTCAACTCATCTACAATAGACAAATCATTGATTGCACTGAATTTAATGAAAGTGATTTTAAATTACGATTTGCATACAGATACACATACACACTAACATCTATATGAGTTTAAGCATAATGAATGCCAATTTTAATTTATTCAATTGTGCAGAAAATGATTATACAAATGTTTAACGGCCGAGATCGCTTAACGTTTGGAAAATTTTCAAACAAAATACCCGCCGGCGCGCGACACATTTAACTGCAAATAGTCAAGAGTGGAGAGAACGGAGAGAGAGAGAGAGAGGGCGGTATATGCGGTGGCGAGCGGTTCTTTTTAGCCACTAGGCATGACCAGTGGGATAATTGTTGTTGTTGTTGCTGCTGCTGCTGCTGCTGCTATGTAGCCAGAACCACAGTTTCCACAATTTCCACATTGGCTGCCGACACGGAATATTTACATATGTACATATATGAATGTATGTATGTATGTATGTATGTAAGATGTGTTTTTTTATATATTTTTTCATTTTTGCAAAACTTCTCTGCACCACTGACTAATGTGTTGGTCGCATGTAGATATGTACGAGTATGTTTGTAGCATGTATCTGTCCCGTATGCCTGTAGTTGGCACAACAATTAGTGCAACACCGAAGTGCAGCAGCTCATAAAAAGTAGTTAATTGCATTTTTATGCAAATCGTAAACATTAAAATAATTACTGTTGTTGACTCGTGTTTCGAGCTGATTTCAAAAAAAAAAAAAAAAAAAAAAAAAACAAAAAATAAATAAAAAATAAAAAAACAACAACAACAACAACAATCTACAAAACAAATAAACAAAAAAATTGTGCAACAAATACATACATACATACCTACTAACAAAAATTTTAAATGATGAAAAAAAAATTAAATCAAAAAGCGTTTTTGAAATGCATTTACTGGGAAGGATATGGACCGCTGGCTGGCTGCCTGCCTACCTGCCTGCCTGCATGACTGCAATTTGACTAAAACCAAAAAGTAAAAAAACAAAAAAAAAGTATAATTAATAAAATGAAGTTAATGCCACTACACATTCGAGCGCATACATACATACACACATACAGATCAACACTCCCAATCGACAAAGCGGGCTTTGGGCGCTCGTACATAGGTATGTGCGTTCATTTTGTTGACTTTTGATAAGAGAGACAGACAGACAGACATGCCACAGCGCAAACACATAAACTCATATACAAAGTACCTACACATGTATAAGTTTATATATGTAAAAAAATGGTACATAAACTCACTCAAACACTCTTTGCTTACCTTTGTAATATGTTGTTGTTGTTGCTGCTGTTGTTATTGTCACAAGCGTGTTGAGTACTCAAGTGTTTATACGAATATGTAGCCGGATATAATTTGCTTTGCAAGAGATTTAATGTCTTGTAAAAATGCGCGATTAGTAGCCTAGCAGCATACATACATACAAGCATACATACATACATACATGGTTAATATGGTAACACAAGCTGCACCACACTTACCATATGTATGTATGCAGTGGAGTGTTGATTGCCGTCAACAACAAGGCGATAAAGATGTTGTACATACCTACATATGTACCCATGTATACATATGGATATACATATATACATACATATTAGTGTAATGTTTTTTTTTTTTATCACATTTTATTGGCTGTTTGACGGCTGCCGTTCGCTAATTGCCGCTTGTGCGCTTAATTTAACAAGACTTGAGAGCGAAAAAAGGCGAAATTCATATGAGAAATATCTATATATGTATATATAGATTTATTTATATGCATATGTGAAACTTCACAAATGCAAAAGTCTGTATTTTAGTAAAGACTAGAGTTATCCACGGGCTCGAAATATGGTTTCCTGTAGCACTAGATTCCAGCATAAGAAAATCAACAAGCTACTTGGCTGTCGCCAGATCGAAAAAATTTCAACCTAATCGATTATGTTGTGATAGACGGAAGACGTGTATCCTGTGTTTTAGATTTGCGTACGTTCCGAGGTCCTAACATCGACTCGGATCACTATCTTGTCGTAGCGAAGATACAAACGCACCTCCGTGTATCGAAAAACGCCCGTCAACAACAGACTGCCGAGCGGTTTTCTATTCGACTTGCATTCCTGCTCTCTGAGAGCACTCATCAGGAAAAAAGATAGAGGCCGAAATACGTGAGTATGAGGAGCCTGAGAAGCTGACCGACAAGATACGGAGACTTACGGAAGTTTTCAAGACCAGAGAAAACTCGAGTAGGACCCAAAGGGGTGAGCTAGTGACGGATGCCCAGAGTATACTGAATCTGTGGTGGGAACACTTCTCCAGCCTGTTCAGTGGCAGTGAAAATACATGGTTGTTTCAGCCTGGAAATTCAACGCAGAATCACTCTTGCCAACAGGTGCTACTTTGGACGGAGTAGGCAAGTGAAAAGTAAACGTGTTGCGTGGACGGTCCTCTACGAGTTGGTAGCGGGGAATACCGCAGCCGATGTAATAATGAGCTGTATGCTATATACAGCGACGTTGGCTTTGAAAGTTTTCGATGCAGTACCCACTGGTGGAATCTGAGGAAGTAAGTACATGATTCATTTAGCGACGATTCCGCTTGTGCAAGTATTCAGGGCGGCAGCACGTGTGTTCGCGCGCTGTAGATAGTTTAATTTTTTTACCCAGCTATACGCGGCTCCGTTCCTGAGGGCACTGGATTTATATCTTTGGAGTATTATGCCTTCCCTGCATGTTATCGCATTAGATCGATAGAAGAAGCGGAAGAACTGTACGTTATAGGGTTTCTCTGCTGATATACTGAAGAGCCGGTATATATTATTAAGAGTATCTTCTATTATTCTAAAAACAATGGCGTGTTGGTTTTTCGAGGGCTTATAATCCACAGTAGGCCTTAAATGATTCTCCAAGAATTTCTCCGCTACGTTAAGCAGAAATGGCCGCAGACTTACTGTTCTAAAATTCCTTGGGTTGTTGTTCCACGTCTCCGAATGAAGTTGAAGAAACCACACGAAAGAGAGTCATGGGGACCGAACGACACGGAGAGGTCGTACCCAATTCTGTCGGAACTTTTGCTGTAAACTGATGCAAAGTCTTCATAGCCTACTAAATTCATATACTGCGAAGTGGAGGTAGCCTTTCGCGGGCTGTCGAAGGTAGCTTTAAAATCGATGAAGATGTAATCGAGCGATCTCGCTGGTCTGTTCCAGGATTTGGCTCATGGTTAGTATTTGTTCAATGGTGGATTTATCATATTAGAAAATTTACTTCAGAAAACTCCACCTCACTAATTCCTCTTCACGGTCTTCGTATCTACGAAGTTTGACTCGCTTCCTCATCACCTATCAATATTTATAGGCGTTACGAAGCTGATGCATCTGATTAAGGCATCACAAGATACACTTTTCCTCATCTTCACAATCGATTTTTATAATTTCCTTATTTATGTTTTGTTGCTGTTGAACAGAAAACCACCATTAAAGCGTATTTAGTTAAGCTGGAGTGAGAGTCGAGTGGTCTTTATAGAACTTTCAACCTTCCGTTGCCTCTCGGCTTTTTCATACTAATCTTGGCTGTTGAAAAAGTAGTATTTCAAGGCGATGTTTTTCATTTTTTAGACTATAAACTCCTACGATATATTAAAGTTTTCTCACTTAGACTCCGATTATTTCTATCCGGCGGAGCCCCTTGAGAAAAGATAACATGATCTTTCTCCAAGCGCAACATCAAATTCGCAGCACTTTTCATAACCAAAGCCGTTGATTTGACTGGTCTTGAGATTATTGTTAATTCCTTTTCTTCAGTGAACTTAATATCGAAATTTATGTATATCTTTTGGGACCTCTTCAAGCAAGGGACTCAATGGCATTACGGCAGTTTTTTCAGAAATTTTTTTGAAAGGTAAGAAAATTCATGCGGGAAACGAAATTTTCAGACAATAATGAACTATATTTACGCTTCCAAAAACAATTTTTAGTATACAAAAATATTTGAATTTTGCAATGTTGTGATAAATTTCCTGAAGCTGCTACAGTCTGAACTTGTGAAACGGTGCCAGTGATGAAGGTCGTGCGATGTAGCTGAAACAGTCGAACCAAATTTTGTTTTAATTTTTATGAGTATCACTTCTGTATGAACTAAAAAAGTACCGAAGTTGAAAAATTCCAAATTTTTTCGAAGTTTGAAAAAAAAAATTAACTTTTTTGAAAGAAAATTTCACTTCAAGTTCGTAAAAAAAATTTAAACGTATCAACCTTAGTCTAACTTTTTTTTAGTACAAATAGAAGATAATTTAATATTGAAGCTAGATCAATTTTCTTCGATCGGAAATATATATATTCTTTTTGCTTTCATCGGCTTGTAGAAATGAAAACTAGAGGAAACGCGCTTCAAAGTTCTGCTCAAGCATTCGAACCTGCTCGAAGTTCGGCCACTAAAACCTTCTAAAATATATCATATAGTTTTGAGATGGATTTAAGAAAAAAGTGCATTCTTTGAAGCCTCTAAAGCAGACGACTCTCCTAAGTTTATTTCATTTTCTAATCATATGTATATATTATATACACCTTCAATATATCTACATATATACACTGGCACATATAGAAAATGTCCTAAATTTATAGCTGACTTATCATTCTGTTACCATTGTTCACTCAATTAAATTCTAAAGAAATGTTTTATGTCCTTTTTTTTTGTCAGTTTGGAATTTCATTTAAATATTTGAACAACTTCATAGCCTAATGAAACGTCAGCTGTTGTACAAATTTCTGTTATGCAAATTTTCTTAAAAGTGAATTTCTTCAAATATGTTTGCCTTCATATACATATATCTATATATTAGTATGTATATATGTATGTACATATTCGTAGGTTTATACTTATTCAACTCTTTTTCTATTTGAATTATTATTTCACTCGATTGCCTGCCGCACTTGCTGCATCAAATGAACTTGAGCTGCTGACAATACAATTGAAACTCACTGCTGCCCAGCCAGCTCTTCATCTCCTCCGAACGCAGGCAGTTTGGTTGACAGAATTCTATAGTAATTAAATGCAAAATTATTCACTTTGTTCGGCAGCTGTTGGCAAATTGAAAGCTAACAAATTTCTATGCTGTGTTGATAAATACAAATACATCTGTATATCTGTGTGTTTATATACTCGTAGTTAAATTTATAAATATTTATTTAGTGTGTTTTAGATATTCAATTCATTTCGTTTATTCACATTTAATAGAGTAAATAAAGAATTGTTATTTTTAGGCTGTAAAATTTTAAGATTTATCTATTATTTTTGTATTTACATATATATTTTGTATTTATACATATATATAATTTTTTTTCGCAGAGTACGCCTTATACTTTGAAGGATGGCACTTGTAATGGCAGTGAGGTGACAACGTGGACGTCAACGGGGTTGCCACCTTCAACCGGTTACTACACCTACGATCCAACATTCGGTGCGTATGGGTAAGTTCAAGTGTATAAAAAATAATGAATCAGTGGACAAAACTGTAAAGAAATGTGAAATGTTGAAGAATTAGAAAATATTTTTTATTTTTAATTGGTTTATTCATCACTTTTGAAGATCAGATATTTCAAGACTTATTTTTTCTGAGAGGGTTATAAACTTAAAAAACTAGTCCTATATTAGTTCTAAGTGGAACATTCATCATTATTATTATTATTAATAGACATCCTCGAACTGAGTTAAATTAATGCGGCTGTTGATCAGAGCGACCAGTTCATTTCGGTCAATTAGGAGACCGCTGAGGTTTACTTATCACCTTCTCAGATATGCGAACCATTGCGTATTGCTATATTCTATATACCACCTGGTGATACATAAGGCAGGCAATCACAGAAGTGATTTTCTAAAAACTTATGTCATATGGTGCATATGGTAGAACAATGAATGGAGCAGTGCTCCACGTATTCTTATTGTTGTTGTTTTTTCTTGTTGTTGTTGTTGTTGTTGTTGTTGTTGTTGTTGTTGTTGTTGTTGTTGTTGTTGTTGTTGTTGTTGTTGTTGTTGTTGTCGTCGTTGTTGTTATTGTTGTTGTTGTTATTATTGTTGTTGTTGTTATAGCGGTTCATTAGCCTCGCTTAGGGACAGACTAGTTAGTCTAAGTCGCCGAGGTCATCTAACAGGAGGTCCAGGAAACGAGCTGTTTCGACGGGTTCGGTTCACAGGGAGATGGGGGGTTAGATGCGTCTGTTTCAGGAGGCATGTAAAGAGGCGTTTAGTGTCGTGTCGTGGACTCATTACATGTACGACATACATTGGGTATGTTGGAGTCGAGTCGAGTTTAATCTGCTACAATATCCATACCTAAATTGCGCTAGTATTACGCGCGTCTCTCGATGCAGTTTGAGCCCTTCGTCTGCTATGGGTGGTTATTTAAATCCAAGTACGCCATTCACAGGAAAGGAGTCTGTGAAGGTGTTTTATTACTCCTGGTGCCTGTCTATACACCGTCCTGTCCAGCGGTTGTTGAACGTATTGCTTGATAGGGTCCTTTATACCAAGTACTCCCTTCCTGATGTGCCTGGGTGGAGGTTCATCCTCTATGAGATGCCTGTTGGGGTGCTCCCTGCATAGTATCCGAAGAGAAATTGCTTATACAGCAAAACATAATGCTCCCTAACTCGTAGCATAGATGTTTGGCTGCGCAAGTGATGCTCAGGCGACACCAGAAGGTTTCCTGTAACTTCTCCAACTGTGTCTCGTTCATTCCCGGTGCCCAGACCGCTGCAGTACAGTTAGCGACCGGTCGGCTGCCCAGGTGCTGCCAGCTACCGCCTTGGGAATTTTGTTGCGGCTCTGGAGTTTTGCGACAATTGCGGTCGTATGCGGAGTGAAGGAGTTCAGTCTGTCAAATGCGACTCCCAGTAACTCTCTGTTATTTATGGTCAGAATTTTGATGCCATCGACCTTCACATTTAGTTCAAGTCTGTATTTCTTTATCCAGCTTGTGAAAAGGCTAGCCGAGAAATTGGTCGGTTGTATTTTCGTTAGCATTAGTGAGTGAATTTCACAGCCTACTCTGCCATTGAGTTTTAAGCGATCCGTAAAGATGGCGATGCGGATTATTTGTATAACCATATATTTTCCCATTTATTTTTCTTCGAAAATCTTGTTAAAACGGTAGGTGTAGATGGGGAAATCCAACTCAGCTGGAAATTGTGCCAAAAATAATATGTGAGCGTGTTCTGTAGGCAATACCTCAAAGGCTGAGGCATGTCCAGTCTAATTGCGTTGCAGCTCGCTTGAAACCAGGAAGAGAAAATTGAGGACAGTTTCCAAAGCTTTTGAAATAGTCGATGGTAAAGCTCACGATAATAATATGGGTCTTACAACCGCTGCACATATCCAGTGAACAATAAATGGTTTTAATCCCAGCCCGCTTTAAAGGCGTATATTGCACTATTGCTTTCCTCGACCTTTGCGCAGTAAATCAGATGCAGTTGCGTTTACTATATAAGGTTATCCCGATGTGTTTAACTAAGGTAGAGAGATATGACCATGCCTTAAAGTTAGAGTGGTTTTAGAGAAATTGGCTTATATCCCCTTGCACAAGTAAACATTTCCGGTTTCGCTGGGTTGATATCCAGTCCCCAGTCCAGTCCAGTTTCCCACTATATGTAGACCATTTTGAAGAAAGTCACTTAAGATTTGCGGGTATTTCACTGCCGCTTTTGGTGATTTTAAAACTACTTTCAACAGGGCGAAAAGGAGTTGCCCCTATGCCGCCATGTTTAAATTCAGCATTCCTTCAAAATATATACGGCTGTTTAAACTGCCGTTAGACAACACCAAAGGTGCAGAATTGAGATGGACTTCTCCAAGGCGTGCGGTACCAAACGAGGTATCACACAGGTTGACTCGTTATCGTGTACCTTTTTTAATTTATGGCTAGAGAAAATAATAAGAGCGTACAACTGCTGGAATATAAAGATGATATTGATTTCTGTGACTTCAACAGCAGCATCGTTATTTGTGCTTTCTTCAGGCTAGGCAAAGGAGCGAATGGGTCTTGTCGTAAATAATTTCGTCTATCCAGGAACCAGCATCAACACTAATAATAATGCCAGTCTTGAAATCCAACGTATCCCTTGCCAACAGGTGCTGCTTTGGACTGAGTAAGTAATTGAAAAGTAAAGATCTCTCTCGGTGAAAGAACACCGAACTCTACACTACACTCATCATTTGTGTCCTACAACAATATATGGGGCAGAAACCCGCAAGATGTTATCATCCAGCAAGGTGGCCATGGTGGTTTTGAGAGAAAAGTTTTGCGAACGATTTATGGTTCTTTGCGAGTTGGAAACGATTAGCCATACGAGCTAAACGGTGACATTGATTCAGTTGAGCTAATCAAGAAACAGGGACTGCGCTGGATAGGTCATGAGGTCCGGATGAAACAAAACACTTGAAAGTATTCGACGCAGCATCTTCTGATGTAAGCAGAAGAAGGAAGACCTCCACTCTGTTGGAAGGATGAGATGGAGCGCGACCTGGTTTCACTTGATATACGCAACTGGCGCCCAACAGCGAAGAGAAGAACCAAATGACGCGCTATTGTTGATTCGGATAATCACGTAAAAGCGACCCACGCCGATCAGGAAGAGGAAGAGGAAGAAGAAGAAGAAGAAGAAAAAGAAGAAGAAGAAGAAGAATATTATATGTACAGAAGGTATATTAGCGTAGTGCAGCCATAATTCAGCAATTGCTCAAACTACAGACACCAATTTTGATATTTGTTTGGGTATTCCAGAAAAAAATTTTAGGTCTAAAAATTGTTACCAAATAAAAATGGACGAAAGAAATCCGTTGGAAACAACGCCAGTCTCCCATATAACATTTAAATTCAAATAGCCATGGCGCACAGTCGCTACAAAAGTATATTCCTTAAAATTATTTTCTACCCTGTATAGCTTGGTTTGGACTGGAAGATTGAAAATTAAGTGCTCAAAAGCTATTTTTTTCCACTAATTTTCCCCATTTAATTGAAGATCAAAGTATATAGCCCAAATTTCCAGTTGTCCCGTGCAACTGATGTTAAAAGAATTCTGAGCTTCAAAAGCACAGAAGAATGAATATATTTTTTAAGAAGAATCCAACTAAAATAATGCCACTTTCTTCGCACATATTTATTTCTTAAATTTGCTCAGAATGCCATCATTTAACCAACTGACTTTCGGAAAAGTAAACTTTTTTTTACACAACTTTTGAAAAAATTACGAAAAATGAATTCACAATTTAAGGCACAATACCCCGAGCAACTTTAGGTCATTAAAAAAAAACAACACACTATAAACTTTTAAGTTCAGCCGGCTGTGCGTGCGTTCACCATTCTCTTATGCTCTTCATTGTCTCATGACGGCATTCAATGGCTCGACTGTTGGCTTGCTACACACCAACACTGACAATGCAAAGCCAAATTCATTTAAAAGTCTGCCGTCGCCGTCGCCGTTGCTGTCGCCGCCACCGTTGTCAACTTCACAAGCTGGCCACTTTTGCTTTCTTGGCTTTCTTGGCTTTTGTTGGCTGCTATCAGCTCGCCCATTCGCCTCAGCGCACGCTGGTTGCGTCTGGCAAAGTTTCAATTGTTGCTGTTTTATTGTTTTGCTTTAGTTGATGCCGCCGCCGCCTGTGTTGGCTGACTTTTCGGTCATACAATACAAGCAGGCGAAGACCAGACGGGATAAGCGAGTGTAGTCGTGGCCGTACGCATTTTTAAGTGCTAACGGTATGCCAAAATTACAACGAAACAAATAAACAAGAAAACCCCGAAAGTCATTCGTGCCGGCAGCAGCTAGCAAATGGCTGTATACTCGTATATGTATGACTGTTTGTGTGTGTATATACCATAAGTTCATCATACGCCATGGTAATCTCCGCCGTATGCTTATCTAACTTGAAAGCCTGTGTGGCTGTGTGTGTGGCTAAACTATTCAACGCAGCAGTTGGCGCACAGCAGGCGTTTTTAAAGTAACCGGAAGCGGTGTGGCACGGCTGGCGTAAGTTTGGCAGCATTTTTGAACGCTCGAAGCGAGTCCCCATACACAGCTAGTATGGCTTAGCCCAGATGGAATTATCTCACGTCTCGATTTTCGCTTTTTATTGCGGCAAGTTCACAAGTTCGGAATTTTGCCAACAATTTAAGAAGTTACACAGACACACATGCACATACACACACATGTACTAGTACATAAATATGTGCGATATATTGATTTGTAGAGTGACTAAGTGTGGAAGACATTATAATGCTTGTACTTGTTGGCATTTATGAGCGACGGTCTCGTATCGAACACTGTCGCCATGGCAAGTATGCGCAAATATGCTGGCGTGTGTGTGTTTGTTGGTGTAAAGTTCAAAGTTCGTTTTTTATAGTGTGTGAGATTAGAAATTAATTTAACATTCTGTCGTTCACCCAACACGGGCGGGTAAATTGTAAAAATCTTTACATTTTGTTGTGTATTTGTGTGAAAACCTTTCCTCTGTGATTGTTAAATTGTTTAAGAATTTTAGAAGCAAAACATGTTTGCAGATTTCAGGTAGTCACGGTTATTTGAGGAATTTCTATAAGATTTTTTTGCTGCAGCTCCGATTTATCAGAGAACTGATTTACTGTACTTCATTTAAGGTAAATTTAAGTGGAAAGGCCACTGTAAAGGAAAAAAACCTTTTTTCAATAACTTTTTTTATGTGAAAAGAAAGGCTATACAAAATTATAACCTTATAAGTTTTATATTTAAATAAAAAAAAAGTAATTTACAAAAAAAAAACCTTTTTAAAAATTAATTTTTGTGAAATTTGGCAGCATTTGAGAAAAAAAAATTTTTTTCGACCAAAAAAATTCTTCTTCTTCTTCTTCTTCTTCTTCTTCTTCTTTATTGGCGATTATAGCCGAATCAATATAAGAGCGCTATTCTTCTCTTCTTTTCGTTGTCTGGCGCCAGTTGGAAATATCAAGTGAACCCAGGTCACTCTCCACCTGATCCTTCCAACGGAGTGGACCGCTTCCACATCGGGACTGCATCGGAAACTTTCAAAGCTGGAGTACTTTCATCCATTCGGCCGATATGATCTGACTCATCAGATGTTAAGATGGACCGGTATGATGAGGGACTTGTAGAGTTTTGTTTTCGTTCGCCGAGAGAGAACTATACTGTTCATTTGCCTACTCAGTCCAAAGTAGCGCCTGTTGGTAAGAGTGATTCTGCGTTGGATTTCCAGGCTGTTGTTAATGCTGGTTCCAAGATAGACAAAATTATCTACGACTTCGATATATTATGACAATCAACAGTGACGTCTGAACCGAGTCGCGAATGGGATGACTGTTTGTTTGATGACAGGAGATATTTCGTCTTGCCCTCATTCACTACCAGACCCATTCGCTGCGCTTCTTTATCAAGTCTAGGGAATGATATCAATATCATCGGCGTACGTCAGCAGCTTTACACTCTTATAAAAGATTGTACCTTCTCTATAAGTTAAAAAGTCACACGATAAACCTCGTTTGGTATCGAAGAAGTCCTTCCCGATCCTGACGGAGCTTTTAGTGCTGTTTAAGGTCAGTTTACTCAGCCGTTTAAGTTTTGCGGGGATACCAAATTCAGACATAGCGGCGTAAAGGCAGCTCCTATTCGTGCTGTCGAAGGCGGCTTTAAAATCGACGAAGAGGTGGTGGGTGTCGATCCCCTTTCGACGGGTATTTTCCAAGATTTGGCGCATGGTGAATATCCGGTCAAAGGTTGACTTACCAGGTCTGAAGCCACACTGATAAGGTCCAATCAGTTTGTTGACGGTGGGCTCTGGAGATAGCCAAGTAGCTAGGTGAACTTTTTTGTGCTGGAATCTAGTACTACAGACAACTATATATCGGGCCCCGGCGAAATCGATCAGCCTCAACCCATTAGGGGATGTTTCGCTGTGGATACTGAATTTTCCAACTATCGCACCAAAGATGCCTACCTTGCCCACCCTGGCACGATTTTCGCATCGTGTCGGGGGCAGCGCTCATAAGTATGCTCTAGGCGCTCATAAAAGGCATCTTTGGCCAAATCATCTTTCTCTTCCATCGGAGCGGGGGCGCAAATCAACGATATGTTGAAAAATTTCGCTTTGATGCGGATTGTGACGAGACGCTCAGCCACCGGGGTGAATGTTAGTACTCGACGACGGAGTCTCTCTTCCACCGAAAATCCGACACCGAATTTACGCTTCATTATATGGCCGCTGTAATAAATGTCACAAAAACCCAATCACTTTCGTCCTTGTTCCGTCTATCGCACTTCTTAGACGGCGGTCATGTCAGCCTTTATTCTTACGAGGACATCAGACAGCTGGGCAGCGGCACCATCCCAATTAAGGGACCGGACATTCCAGGTGCATGCCCACAAATCATGATCCTTAATTCGTTTGCGGGGGTCGTTAACGGAAAGGGGGTATCTCATCCGAGGCGTTGTGTAACTTTTTATTGGAGCTGGTTTCTACGTGGCGGGTCCCAACGCCAGCGCACAAAATCGCTAGGCGAGTAAGTTTAAAGTTTTTACACATTTTTATAACGAGCCGCTTTCTTCAAGTCAGACGCCCGCTCGCAGCCGCACCTCTGGTTAAAAGACGATGCGATTAGACTTCAGCGGACCTTTAAACCGAATAAGTCGGAGTGACTTAAGCCCCTACACGGATTATTTGCCGCATCTTGCACAAGGGTTGCTCACGTTTCCAGGGACGCAAGAGTAGGAATTGAATATAGCCTCGCAACTGTAAAAGCATACCCAGAAGCTTGACTACACCCCATTACACCCCAAATTCGATTCTTTATCCAATAATATCATCAATCAATATCATCGTCATACACCATTAGTTGTATGATATCATACAAGCTTGCACGTTCTCTATTATACTCTGTAGCTCTTATTATTTCCTCAAGCATTGAAGTTGAAGAGGTGTTAGGAAATAGAGTCACCTTCTATGAGGCTTCATTTGATACCGAATAGCTCGAAAAGGTCCTTGCTAGCTGCAACCATTAGTCTGTGGACGGTAAGCTTCACTCCCACACAGACAAATCACTCTATAGAATCTTATATACGATATTGAGCAGACTTTTCTCACGATAATTGGCAGTTTACGGTGACTTTTTTTGTGAACTGGGCAGAGCACATGCATGCTTTTGTCCGACGATATTCGGCAAGTAAACTGATGCATGCACTTTTTCAGTCCTTCGTCGCCATGCTCGAATAATGCAGGCTGCACTTTTTGATAAAAGAATGAGAGTACGTCTATACAATGGTCATCGGTTGGGGTTTCCAGTTCAACATCTCCTGATGTTTCATTTTTACTGTAGTAAAGCTGAAGAAGTGTTACCTTCATATATTTAGCATGTTCTGTGCATCTGTCAGTAGATTCAAATTTTTCTTTTTACGGAAAAAAGCTCCGCTTGTGAAATCCTCTCAAAGTCACTTTCTTTGTAGAATTTTCAAGTATTTCCCCTTTTGTTGAATTTCTCATTCTCTTCTTACTCACGCATTCAGCCTCTCTATTTGTTTTTTCTACAAATACGTTTCCGTTTAACCTTCAACCGTTCGGTATCTTTCTCATTTCATTCGCGTTGTGTCCGATCTCAAGGTTGCGAGTTGGCAATTTCTTTCTCTCCACTGCGATGGGACCATTTCGTTGGCGGCTGTATGTTTCACAGTTCTGAGGCTGAATATTTGTTTTACGGAATACATCGGGATTGTTTCCACCAGAAAAATTGGAATGAGAAAACAAATCATCGGCTTTCGGGTTAAAAATAATATTTTTGCGTATTTCAGAAATTCAAATAAAATAATTTTTTATTGAATGCAGAATGAAAGATTTTTAAAATACTGAGAATGGAAGACACGAATTGAAGTAGTAAAAGTTCTCTTATATCCTCTTTCTTCTTATGACAAATTTAACCATGTTTCCAACGTCCTTATTTAGTTATACGGGAGGAAGTACACCGCTCTCCACCCTCCGCCAATTTGTTGTCTTCAGTTAAATGTGATATTTATAAACTAAGCATAAGAAAAGCGCCGACTATTGGAAATAAATGTTAAAAATATTTACTGTCAAGGTTATTGATTGCACATAATCCTATAAAGGTATAAAGGGTACGCATTACTTGCCGATCGGAAACTTGAACGCATTAAATTCTGTATTTAATGCTACATCAAAGGAATTTAGCGAATGATGAAACTATGAAGAAAAAAGTGCGTGAATGGCACTTTAAACACATCCAGTTGATATATGATACATAATATACAAATACAGGGTTATTCATTTTGCGTTTTTGAAAAGAAACGTAAATTAAATGTATTTAAAATTATTTTTTTTTAAGAAACTACTTCGTTATTATAAATTTTGAGCATTTATATGTGAAACTCTACATCATACAAATGACTACCTCACGATTTTTGGCAAACTTCGATCCGCTTGAGTAATCTTCGACCCATTTTTGGCACGTATTGGACGGTATCTCAGCCATAACTTGACGGATGTTGGTTTAAAGTGCTCAAGGGTTAAAGGTTTATCCGCCTAATAACGATCCTTCATGTAGCTCCACAAAAAAAGGTCCAAGAGTGTCAAAGAATACAATCTCGGTGGCCAATTAACATTGCCTCGACGAAAGATTACGGGCACGAGAAATTTCTCTAGCAATAAAACCATATTCGCACGCGTTGTTTAGCTTATGGCACCAGCTTTTAAAAATCACTTACCATATAAGCCGTATACTTAAATTGCGAGCCAAAAAATGATTATCATACGAACATAACGCTCCGAATTGACAGTGACAGTCTCGCCGCTTTCGTTTTCAAAGAATTAAGGTCGAATAACATCTCCGGACCAAAGAGCGTACCAGACAGGTTTGGATGGAAAGGTCTCTCTTCAATTCTTTGACTACGCTGGGAGTCACAAATGTGAAAATTTTGCTTATTTACTTTTCCCCCGAATGAGAAATGTGTCACGTCGCTGAAGAAAATTTTCATTTTCATAAATAGTTGATTTTTAACTAAAACAAAACATGTTTGGTTTGACTGTTAAGTGTGCCAGATGTCAAAATACAGCACGAAATGAATAACCCTATATTTATATACATATATATATGTATATATTATATATATTTTCGAGTATAAATGTGTGTTGTGGTCAAGCGTACAGCCCCAGACAGGTATAAATAGCATAAAGTTTAATTTACATTTTTTTCCCCTCAGCCAAGGAAATGCAGTAATTAACAAAAAAAAAGAGAGAAGGATGACAGGCCGATTAAAAAAAATAATAAAAATAAAAACGAAAAATTAAAACGCAATGGATTAAATGAAAACTGAAAAGTTGAAAAAAAATGGCAAAAATCGATAAATGCAAATGCGGGCAAGCATTGTTGTTAACATTTAAATAAAACTCAACTGCAATGCCAACAACAACAAAGCACTGTAATATGATGCAATTGACGGCTGCTTTATGGAGGTGAGGGAGGGGAAAGTTGAAGGGAAGCGGGAGGAAGTTTATTTGCAAACGCACAAAAAATGTAATGCAAAAACGCAAATGCAGGCAAAAAAAAAACAAAAAAAAACAAAAAAAAAAACGAAAAAAGAAATTGAACGACAGCAGATTAAGCAAGCCGCCAATGGCAACAATAACAATTTAAATGACAATAATATAGTAACTAAAGTATTCTACTGCTTGTAGAGCAACAACAAGTAACGCACAGGCTGACGGCGAGTGAGTCGAATGAGCCGACAACAGTATCTACAGCGAATGCAGCAATAACAACAACAACAACAACAACAACAATAGCAACAATATACTGTTGTTGTCAAGCGCTTGTCCTGTCTGCTTTAATATGAGTAGAACTTTATTACATATATTCCAACGTATACATGCATATATGTAGATATGTGTATATGAATATATACTATGTATGTATGTGTTTAACTAGATAAATGTTGTAGCAAGTGTTTACATGCGCTTGTGCATCACAAAAAGCCCCAGCCGCATGACAGACTGACACTTTAACACAAATCCCAACAGCAAACTTGCCTGCGGGTGAATTCCATTTTATGTTGCTCACACACACTTACATACTTGTGCATGTATATGTTTGTACATATGTGAAAAAGCAACGCTTGCGGCAGGGTGAGTCTAGCCTTGTTCGTCTGTTTGTAATTGTATCGTGTACTTTGGGGTGGAGGGGGGTTCGTTTGGCAAATTTTGTCGGCAAAGTCCATGCATGTATCCATCCAATGCGATGAGTACAAATCAAAATGGCCGCCCGCAATGCAATGCAATTTACCTTTTGTTGGTGTATTTAACTATAGACAGTGGCACAATGTTACACATACACATATGCATACATGTATGTGTATATGTGTTGCAATTAATACGAATATTCGTCAACAATTGTCCTTGTGGACTTCGCAGTGTGGGCCGTAAGTGTAGATAAGGAAGGCAATTCAACACAATTGTATACTAATTATATATGTATATAAAAATTAAAGTAAATAAATTGAAGACTACATATTTTTGTTATTAACCTGGTTTTTAGATTTAGATTGGCTTGTATGTTCTTTATATATGTACATTAAAGGTTAGGAGTAAAAGTTTAGAATATAAATAGTAATTTGAATAAAAAAAAGTAAGGAAATTTGCAGAAGCGGGAGCTCTAGTGCGTAATGTTCAAGAATAAAATTAATTAATCGAAAATACAGGTTGCAACTTTCATATTCGATATACAGATTTTTTTTTCGAATATTTATTTCGACTTTAAAAGCCACAGGAAAATAAACATAGTGAATCGACCTCAGAAAGGTAAAAGGGTCACCATTTTAGGAAAAAAAGTTTTTGGCCGGTAATTCATGAAAAAGCAGTGTGAGAAGGTGAATTGTCGTGTCGAACTGTTTTCTTCAAATTCACGTTTTTATTTTCAAATAAAAGATGTTTAAGATGTCCTTACTGACCATCTGACGTGAACATAAACTTCACTTTCGTCCGCCAGAGAATGTCAGAATTTCTCCACTGCTATGATTGTGTTATGTTTCAGAAATGTTTTTAAATATTACTATTTATTTATTGAATCTGCTTGAACATCGAAAGCCTAACAATAAATAAAAAAGTCTTAAACTAAACTAAAACATAAAGCCCATTAGTAGGAATTCGTTGCTGGCTTGACGTTGCTCTTTAGAATGCTGCATTGTCTCTTATCCGCAGGCGGGTTTGATTTGTTGCATGGGCCAAGGTGTTAGCCAAAAGGCTCGGATGGTTACACAGTTTTGTTAAGTATTTTTTTTGCTGCGATTTCAATCTCTTCCTTGATGGTAGGTATATTTAGATCTCTATGGATATTTTCATTACGCACGTTTTCAATTGAAACCTTTGAATTAAATCTATTTCCGTCGTGCCAGCATCGTTGTTGACTTCATTAAGTGATTTCTGAGCAATTTCCATTCTCCATATTCAATTCAACGATTTGTGAACAAATTTTGCTGTAACTCACGTTAAATAAAAAAAAAAAATAAAAAAAAAATGGAAAAGGGAAAATATGGGAAAATTTTCAATACTTGATCCAATCGATATGCTAAAATCATCAGTAGCTTCTCTGTATGTGATTTAGCGATCGTTCTTAACCATTTTCTCACCTTTTCCACATTTTTATCAGTTTTTGTTGGGCTGGGACGTCCAGGGCGTTAGTCATCTTTAACGTCTTCGCAGCTTTCTGGGAAATGCTTATAATACGTACGTGTAATCTCACAGGCAAAGTCAATAATAAAGAGATATGAAACTTTTAACATACTTCCATCATCATCAGCATGGTATAGCTGACCTCAGATTGGATTTTTTTTTAAATTAAATGTATGGATTTCCGAGTTTCCCAGAAGAATATGTATTGAAATAGATTTTAAAAATTTGTAACAATGGGAAATAATATTTTCAGTCATAATTAAATATTGAGAAAACAGATAAATTTTTATAATTTTTCTCCTTTTTCATTCCAACCTTTATTTTATGCTTAGGACTTGATTAACCCTTTCAGTCCGGAAAACTTTTTTACGTATTCAGCCCTAATAGTTGATCAAAAAAAATAAAAGTTTTCCATACCTTCAAAATCCAGTTTGGTTAAAGAGTGGATAATTTCATAAACTTTAGGTTAGTCATCCGCACACATATAGAGAGACACCATCCTAGGTCCCGTGCCGGATGACAGGGGTTAAGGTCACATTTTGGAAAATATTATTATTTCTTCTTAAAAGTATATAGTTTTCCACCTGTCAAATATTACTGTTAAATAGTCCTTTTAAATTTTTATACGAGTGTTCGGACCTTTATTTTTGCCTTGTAAAACACTTTTATTAATTAAGGTTTAAAATATTTTTTATAATTACTTATGGTTTTTTATTTTTATTTTCTAGACTAAAGGTCATCGATCTTGAGCTCCTCAGTTTTGACTGAAATACCATTTAATTTCATTATAAAAAGTGAATATTTAATAGCTTATGGCCTTGATTTTCAAGAGAAAAACACAAAAAAATCCAACAAAAATTATAAAAGCAATATGTCACGATTACTATTTTGCCTTCCATGGAAAAGATAGATATTTCCGTTTGTGGTGACTATACGTTGAATAAATATTTTTTTTCGATGTTAAGTCTTGGTTGGTTGGTTGAGGTGGCTGCCAGGCATCGGCACACCTAGGCCACACACGGGCCCAAATGTCATATCACTGAGGATCCCAAAGGCCCCCACACGCTAATCGAACCAGTGCGTGGATTTTGCAAAACTGAGCAGTTGCCGAATCTTAGCCCCCGCTGTCTCGTTCAGGTCTCCAAAGGTTGCCACCCCTAAAGACTTCAGCCTACTCCTCCAAAGTACGGGGCATTCGCAAGTAAAGTGTTTTAAAGTTCTCGGCGCTTCTTCCTGTCTGCAACTTCTGCAAAAATCTTTAAATGGCACGCCCACACTCTCAGCGTGCCTGTCCAATAATAAGATATGTCCTGTAATAAGATCTATGACTGTAGACAAATCCTTCCTTTTCAGCTCGATAAGGTCACGTGACTTTCTACTGTTCCATTCTGGCCATATTTTCCTGGCCACATTATATGTGAGACTTCTCCATCTTAAGTTGGCCTTTGCTTGCAAGTTCGTCCGCCATTTCATTACCCTGTATGTTATTGTGATCCAGGACCCATACCGGGTTCAAAGAGAACTGGCACTTTATCACCGCTGAATCGATTTTCGGCCGAGCTCCTCCAAGTGCAGATAGTTAGTTCGGTCTCTAAGAGAAGTCGCGGGCTCACCGTAATGTTTCATTGCCCAGTTGACAGAGTTTAAAGTCAATTAAGGAGTTCATCTGAACTCTTATCTGCCGCTGATATCACTAAAACTAGCTAATACATATAGTATACTTACCGTAATTCTTACATTCACATATTTACTACTTTTTAGTGATGAAAAACAAAACACTTTCATGAAAAACCAACATCATGTAGAACGTATGTAGACAACGTGTTTTCGTTTTATGTGAATTAAAGTGGCAAACAAAAAACGCGTCAAAGCCGCAACCAACACTGCGGATGTAAGGGAAAGAGAAGGAGTCCCTATAAGAATCTCGCATCCATGAGAGTAACCAGCAGTTGTATATATATATATACATTGAAGACAGGAGTATTTTTAAATATATATTTCTATAACGACCTCAAACTGGTTACAAAAGAGATGGAATCTACTCCATATATGGTATAACTTCTTACACTGTAAAATATTTTGACATTTTAATACACTTTTTGGAAAAATTAAATCACTTTTTTTAGGTGAAATTTCAAGTTTCCATTATTTCCATGTAAATGTACATACATCAATAGAAGGGGACAGATCGGTACTCACCCGAAGCTCGCTCGAAATGCTCATAAGCTTTCTTGAAATTGTCGAGCTTTTTCATAAATTTCCGAGTAATCCAATTGCAAGCTCAGCTCTGCAGAAACTAGTAGCTGAAAATCTCATGTTTTCCAAAAATTTTAAGCCAAATTTATATTTATATATAATTGGCGCTTTGTAACCGCTGAAGCGATTTTCCGCCGAGCTCCTCCTCTAATTTGTGTTTTTGCGACTTAATATTTTTCCAACAAATGAAAGGACCTACAATTTATACTAAGCTGCCACCGAACGGCTGATGGTTATTTTACGAGGAGCCTTTATTTCATGTCCGAAATACACTCGGAGGGGTGGACATTCCCGGCCGAGGGGTGACCGCATTTAGATAATTTAACTTAATTTTTTATTTAAATTAATTTTCCATAACTCTTGGATGTTGGTGGCACCGGGATTTGAACCCGACACTGATAAAAAATTTGGCACAGTCCAGTACTAACCCATAATAAATCAGTTTGTACTTACTCTCTACGAGTATGCAGCTGAAAAAGCTGTGAACACAATTTCATTTCAACTCTCTTCTTTACACACATACATATTTTTGTATTACATTGGAGATAGTTACATATGTATGTACGAGTGTATGGATAAGTAAGCTTTACATGGAAGTGGGCTTGAAATCTACGACACAGCTTCATGGTCTCCTGCCTTTAGCCAGTGCTATGTATGCCATCAGCGCAGCCTACACTCCAAGCCATGTTGATCCACTCAATGCTCATTTCGATGTCTGTTTGTCCTTTGGCTATGCCTGTCTGCAAACACACACATCCAGCAAACGCCAGCCGGAGTTGTGTTGAGCTGAGTTGAGCGGAGTTGAGTGAAGGGTGTAGTAAGACTCGCCTCCATGCCACAATGTGCCGGCGGCTTGTCCTGGCGGCTTGTCCCGGCTGTCAAGACGAGCTGATGTGTTGCAACGTTGCGATGACTGTGGATTTGTCTACAGAAGCTGAAAAGCAGAGTACGAAATCTGCCAACCTCGCCTCGTCACCACTCGTCCAACGCCGTGCGCTTGAAGAGAAATTACTTACCAACATATAATAAATGCAACACAACTCACAGGAAGGACACTCCGGCGTGTGTAGCAGGCGATTGTTGTAACAAAAGGATATCTGTGCATAAACATACTCGTATATCTACATACATATGTATGTAAATTAAAGTTTACTGACTACGATGGCGTCGCTCTAACAACATAAGGCGATACATAATGTGCATGCAACAGTGATGGCGGCGAGATGCTACCATCGCCTGTAATCCTTGCTTGTTGGTGTTGGTTTGCTGCGGCGGCTGCTGCTGTTGTTGCTGTCTGTCGGCTTTGTTTTAAATTTGATGTTGCAGATACGTTATATGTGATGTAACTACATGTGGTAAATGTTGCTCACACATTCATGCTCAAGTGTAGTATAACTGTTGTTATTGCACTACTTTGGTTTGTTTTCATCTAAATTTCCTTGCCGGCAGTTACACTGAGTCTTCGTACACTAAATTTTTGTTGTATTTGCATACGCTACTTTAGACTTTGTTTTTATTGCTTATTTCAGTGCCTTTGCTGTGGAGCGTATATCACCTTTATTGCTGTTGCTTTTGCCATTGCTTTAGTGAAAATCGTTAGTCTTCGCGTTATTGTTGTTATTGTTATGCTATGTGTGGTATTGTTTGGATTTTGTTGTTGTTTTTGCTTTGGTTCTTATTGTTGTGGTTTTTATGCAAAAGCCGATGACGACAATCGTATAGTGCTGCTACTCAGCAGGCTTTTATGTGCCATCAATCTTTGGTTAGACTGTACACCAGCGCAGTTAGCCAATGCCACCAAAGGGTGCGGGGGATATCACTTTCGCCATACCAAAAATAAATAAAAAATTCTTAATATTCTAAACATTAAAGAATTCTAATAATTATAAGTTTCTTTTAGATTTTGACTCTCTTACCTGTTAAAAAGAGCAAATTTAATTTTATCAACAGCAACACTAGTTCCCCTGTGACTGAGAACTCAGTTTATGGAGTTGCCGAGTTGACTTGCCAGCGAGCTCAAGTCCTTCGCATAAATATGGTGTTTTACACAAATTTTCAGTCGCAGCAGTTCTGAGCATAGTGAGAAGATTAAATAAATTAATTAATAATCAAAATAAAAACCAGAAATTGAGAGCACAGTTTTATGCTAATTCGTTTAAAAAAAATAATAATAACGAAGAAGTCTTCTCAGTTGTTTTTATATATTTTTGAAATAATTTTTTCTTTATAGAAATTCAATTTTATTCAATCATATGTTGACCATTACTAACCATGACCTTTAATTAATTTTTGAATAGCCAATTTTCTACCATAAATAAAGACAGTTATGCGGAGATCGAACCAAATAGTACTCAGATAGTGTAAAGACCCTGGTGGATGCTTCTGCTTATCACAGATGTATGTAGTCCGGCGTTTCATGACGAAACACAACAACTTTTTTATTCATCAGTTCTGGCTACTTTCTTAGGAGCCTACAACAAGCTCCTGGTTAATTGTTGATAGTAAGCTCAGATTGTATCAGCTTATAGTGAAGAATTCCCTTCCGATGCCACAATGTGGTCTGTATGACCTTGTTTTTCAACAATTCAGTGTTTGAAGTCATTCGTTGAGTATCAACATCTTCATCGCCAATATTCTCACGTGTTGTGTGGCATGTGGCACCATCTTGTTGATGTTGCGTTCTTTACAGGCCAAAGCTGATTATCGGAAGAGCGAAACGCTCCGCATTGACAGTGACAGACTCGCTATTGTCGTTTTCAGAGAAGTAAGGTCCAATCACTATACATATACCTAAATACTCCAGCTTTGAAAGATTTAGATGCAGCTCCCAACATTGGAAAGGCCTGGCTGTATTTGGTGTTTCCAATTGAAGAATGAGAAGAAGAAGATTGTCCAATCACGCCCCTGAACCAAAAAGCACACCAGATAGTAAGATGTTTTGGGTGTAGTGGACTGTTTTCAATTGTCCGAGGGTTGTTGAAGCCCCAAATGTGTCAACTTTGCTTATTTACGTATCTCCTGCGTAAAAAATATGCCTCGGCGCTGATGAAAATTTTGTTCGCCATCCACTTCTCGTTTTTCAAGGAGCCAGTCAACGTAAGGTCAGCTATAGGTCAGCTGACTTCAATTGTTGTGTAAGTTGGACTTCATATGGATATAGGAGGGGTAAGTTCAAGTGCAAAATACGTCATAATTTGTCATAAAGAAGTAGCAGCTCTGGAGAAAGTCGAGAAATTGGCACATTCGGGTCTTCGGTTACACAGCGCAGGCCTTACAATATCTGTTACCGAAATTTCTTTCAAAATTTTACCAGTTGCTTGAATAATTAGACGATTGTGTGCACCATAATCTCCTCTTAAAGCACGAAACGTGAGCCCGTTTGAAGCATAATTTAGTAGATTTTAACAATTTTAACGCGTTGTGCGGTTGCTAGGCGCCATATTTTTTTGCATAAATACCTGACCTTTAACTGAAGCAAAATATGTTTGGTTTGACAGTTAAGTCAAGTATTTTGGAAACCAACCACTTTTAGACACGAGCCTACATACATTTTTCTATATTTTTTTAATCACACTTATTTTATTTATTTTTCATCATTTTTAAAAAGTAATCCTTTGAGCCATTTCATTTAGTTTATATATTTTTACTTAACTAATTTATTTTTTATTTAATTTTTCAATAATTATACTTAATTTTAACTACCCAAATTCGAAAAACTTCTCTCTTAAATTCTTTAATTTTACGTAATAACAATTTTTTGCTTCATATCCACTAAATGACCACAGAAACTTAAACTTTTCCGCATGTATATTACATCAAATAATCTCAAAGGTTTTGAATCACACTCTTGCACTCGCCTTGCTTTACAAAAATAAAAATAAAAACTTGTAGAATAGTTAGTTTAAATGCCAGACGCTTTGCAGTGGTAGCACAACAATCGTTAAGTGCACAACAATGAAATATCGCTGGCGCGTGCTTTCACCATAAATATGCACGTGTGCATGTTTGTATATACATATACATATGTATGCATATGTGAGTTTGTATTTGCATTCAATGTGGTTCTGTGCATGTAACTATGCAAGGAATTGTAAATGCAAAAGTTGCCGACTATTTGGAGACCACAAATTGAAACTTTCACCAGCAATAAAATGGCGTAAAATGTACAACAAAGGCGTTTAGTGTGACAAAACGAATGGAGTTTGCATTCAATAAATAGTTTTCACTATTTTGTACTGTACTGATTAAAGCTTGGAGAGTTTATGGATTTGTTGAAAACAGCAGAAGGTAAGCTTTACGATGTAATTTCTATAAAATAGTTTCAAGGAAAATTAAGTCAAAATTTAAATACATGCATGAAATTAATTTTTCCTCTACTAAGAAATGTTTATCATACGCACTGGTATACACCATAAAGCAGCGCTCAGTAGGCTTTTCATCTAGCGCTTGTCAATAATATAGATGCACATATACCATATAAATATAATATTTTCAGAAATTTTCGAAATGATAAGCGTCAATTTGCAAGAACAATATTTTTTTGATTTTTACGCTTTAAAATATAAATAAAAATCCCATATTGTTCTACTTTTTGCGACCTATACATATACACATAAATAATATAAAATACAAATTTTCTCAAAACAAATAGGAAGTTGATATATTTTTACGCCGCAATTTCACAGTAGTCCCCTCAACCGTGTCTACATACCATATATCTGCAATTTCCACGTTAGACACAAACAATACGAAACTATAACACTGACAATTAAGCGAAAAATATGAATTGCTTTGTTATTCTGACTTTTATTGCTTGCCGTGTTTGCTTATCACAAAGCAATTCTTTATTGTGCTACAAACCTTTGCACTTGCAACATGTACACGCATATGGTATGGTTGGCAATGTTAGTAGCTCGTCGTCATGCAAACGTGATGAGTATTGGAAGTTAATTGTAAAATATTAATTGAAATTGTTAGTTTGTTTCATAATTTTTTTTTTTTGATTTTTTATGCAACTTCGAAACACAAAAGAACATTTTCGCCATATTTTACTTTATTATTTCCTTAAAGGGAAAAAATTCAACGCAGATTTCCAAAAAGTTGCATAATTTGTATGGTGATAAGGCCTTAAAATAAACACAGTTTCGAAGTTGGTTTGTCAAGTTCCGTTCGGGAGATTTTTCACTCAAAGGTAAGCCAGGTTCAGGTTGGCCAAGTGAAGTTGATTATGACGATATCAAGGCTTTAATCGAATCGGATCGTCATGTAACTGAGCGTGAGATTGGGGGGAAGTTAAGTATGCCAAAATGAACCGTTCAAAATCAAATACGACGTCTTGGACTGATAAAAGAAACTTGATATTTGGGTATCAAATGAATTGAAAGAAAGTAATTTAACAATAATTCAAGAAATATTCAGGTTGGCATATTTGTTACGAGGGAGCGTTTTAGTGTTCGTGGAGTGAAAGGGTTGTATGGGGGTGATTAGGCTCATTACAATTGTAGCATATTCAGTACCTCTTAATTAGTATAAATACGAGGCTTCATTGTTTTTAGACAATTAGTCTTTGAGCTATCTACAAACAAGCAATATAATCGGGAGTGAAAAATGAAAAAAATTAAAAACAGCAGAGTGTAGTGTGTTTACTTGTATTTTTGGACTTCTGCAATAAAGATAGAGGTGGTATGGCGTTGAATCGTTATTGAGTACGAAATTTGGGTTCTTCCTAATAAACCTGAATCGAAACCAGAGTCCATTCGGTGGCATAAAAAGGGTACAGCACCTCCAAAAAAGTTCAAGCTGTTACCGTCAGCTGGGTTTTTCGGTACTCCGTAGGAATATTTTTGATCAGTTATATCGATAAAGATGTTTCTATAACTAGGAAATACTGCGCTTACATATTAAAACGATCCATTAAGTTTAAAATGTAGGGGAAAATTGATGAAAGATGTGCTGTGCTCATTTTCAAAAGCACACTATTGTTCTATATAAGCTCGGCTTCGATTTTTACAGCCCAGACCTGAACTCTAGTGATTATTGCCTGTTTCCAAAATTGAAAATGATTGTAGGAGTAAAAAAGGTGTCAGCGATGAAGCTAAGGAGGCAGTTTTGCCGGATTTCTTTATGAGAATGTAAATCAATTAATTTAAAGATCTGAAAAATATAGTAAAAAGGAAAAATAATTGTTTGGGAAGCATTCAAGTTCACTAAACATGACAACTTTTGCACGATGGCTTTCGATTTCATAGTTTATTTTCTTAAATCCCACAAAAAATAGTCCGACGGTGTAAAATCGCATTGATCTTGAAATCATGCCACAGGCCAACGACGCGATAATGCGCTCACCAATAATTTTCTGCGATAAATTGATTGTAATATGGCTTGTAGTGCCGTCAGGTTCGAAATAAAGGCCGTCCACAGCAACATTCTCCACATAGGTATGAAAAACTAATGACTGGAACAATATCAATGAAGAGCGCTTTATTTTTGAAGAACAAACAGTCATTTTAGAGTATGTACTGGTGTCTCCACATTGGCTTGTTCCCATTTAATCAAAGGTGAGCTTAATCGCTGTACTAAATTTTCTTGTGAAAATTGGGATCGGTGTCTAACTTGTTTTGAGCGCATTTGAGATCCGTATTCATCTTCACTGACGTTTCAAAGCTCGATGGCGGGCTGGGCTGAGTTCACTCGGAACTGTTTGCAATCGACATGTGCAAGAGACTTCCCAACCACTGCAGCCTATTTCCAGCTGAAGTAACAGGAATAATAGAATCCGCTTCATGGTTACTTAACTCCAATATAGTATCTCAGGTTATCATAATATTTTGTGACAACCAACCTCAAAGGGTCAAAGGGGGCATTGAGTTGTAGGGAAATCTTAAACAAACTCTCGGCTGTATGCGAAACGACCGTGGTTTGAGTTTCCGGGCAAAGTTATATCCCAGGAAATTACGTGGGCAGCGAGCTGGCAAGAAAGGGTGCAAGCCTAATCACGGTAAACTCTCACACGATGTGGCCATACCTATTTCCTTTGAAAAATACCTGCTAATATCGGTCTTTACCAGCAAGGCCAATAGCAGATGGCAGGGTTAAACTACACGCATTGTGACCAGACAGATCTGGCCATTGATCGATATAAAAAGAACTAAGTCTCTACTCCTTCTAAACACAACCTCAACGGGCATAAGAACCGACATAATTACCGAACACTTTTTGGTGAAAACTCATGGTAACAGGTTGGACTGCTTTTCTAATGGTTTTTGGTGCGGCTGCAGAGACATAGACGAGGAGGATGTGCCAGATACTGGCTATTCGCAAAACCCGAACGACAGCTCTGCATCTACAATCAGATGTTATGGTCGAACGTTTCAACCGAACTCTGGTAGAGCACTGGAGGAACCATCATGGACAAACATCAGAAAGATTGTGGTACCTACATACCTCTATTCCTGATGAGATATCGGTCCGCAGTACACGAAACAACCGGTAAAAACCAGCAAGGAACCCCTCGGTAGCGAGCTTCGGTTGCCTGGTGATTTAAAAAGTTTGGAGTAAATGATGATGCAAGTAATTGCGAAGGAAGTGTCTAAACTTCTAGAGTAAGAGCTGAGCGAGATACATGCTCTTGTGAGACAGCGAACTAAAAACTTTTCGCAAATTGCTCCATAAAGTGGAAGGGCAGAGATCCAATTGTTGCGAGAGTGGCGGCTTGACTCATTCGGATCTTCTTGGATACTCTGCTTCACAGCAGCAATAGCGTCTTCGGAGCGTAGTGTATAGCGCTTCTGAGGATGCGCATTGTCTACCAGAGTAAACGTGGTACGAAACCGATTTATGGTCGCTCAAATAGCTGACTCTGCTGGGCGATTATGGCGTGCCATAGTAGTAATTTTTCAAGATTTGCAAACTTATTCTGAATAAGGTCTGTTCACTATAAAATGGTAAATCAAACTGAGCATAAATCAAGTAAGAGCAGTCAAGCACCGTTTTGTTCCTAAACTTGTTGCCAACGAGACGACGAGGTCGCATCCCTAACTCGGAGAGCCAATTTTCACAGGCCTCTCTTGAGGCCAACTTCTCACTATTAAGCGCGTTCGCCACGGACAAAAAAAGTTGGTAATCACTTGGTGCCTAGTCCGGAATATAAGGTGGTTGCATTAGAACCTACCATCCGAGCTCCTGGAGCTTCTGGCGCGTCACCAAAGGCGTGTGTGGCCGGGCGTTGTCCTGATGGAACATAATTCGGCCTCTGTTGATCAAAGATGGCCTCTTCTGGATGAGTGCCGCCTTCAAGCGGTCCAGTTGTTGGCAGTAGAGAGCCGAATTGAGCGTTTGGCCCTAGGGGGGCAGCTCGTAGTAGATGATTCCTTGCCAATCCCACCAAACACACAGCAAAACCTTCCTGGCCGTCAATTCTGGCTTGGCCACCCTTTCCGCCGGCTCACCGCGTTTCGACCACGACTGATTTCGCTTGACGTTGTCGTAAGTGTTCCACTTTTAATCGCCAGTCACCAATCGCTTCAGAAATGGGTCGATTTTGTTGCAATTCAGCAGCGATTCGCAAATGGAAATTCGGTCCACCATGTCTTTTTGCGTTAGTTCGTGTGGCACCCAAACATCGAGCTTCTTTTTGAATCCAAGATTATGCAAATGGTTCCAAACGGGTTCTGGCTTATCATTAGTTCCTCAGCAATTAAATAAGTGCTCACGTCACGGTCTGTTTCTACTATATCCATGATTTTATCGCAATTTTCGACGACAGACCTCCCGGTGCGGGGTGCATCTTTGACATCGAAATTACCGAAACGGAACCTAGCAAACCACTTTTGCGCTACACGTTCGTTTATAGTATCGGGCCCATAAACTAAATTAATTTTTTCAGCCGCTTTGGCTGCGAATTTTCTCTTGGCTGGTGTCCATCTTTGACGAGAGCTCACAACGTACTGAGTCAATCAACCAAAAAACTGTCAAAGACAAACTTTTAGCGCGAATAAACATGTTTTCAGCGCCGTATAGTATGATATGATGCGACATGTAACACTAGTACTATGGACAATAACGCCATCTATTAGATAAAAACCGAACGAACTGATTACTTTACCTAATATATATAATGTATTTTATATACATATATTAGATGTAGTAAAACGAAATCCATTATTGTTGCATAAAATTTAATGGTTTATTTTTTTCTTTTCGTATCCAGCCTTATTCAAATGGCTCCAAACGGTTTTTCGTACAATCTTTAGCTCTTGGCCAATCGAAAAAGTGCTTACATGACGGTCCGACCGACAATGTCCCTGATTTCATCGATATTTTCGACAATTTGTAATCAATAGAAACCTTTTTAAGTTAATAAAAAACACTCACGCAAATTTAGTCCCACTTTAAAGTATATGAAAACCTTAAAAATTCGCTATCGCACTTTAAAATTTAAAAAGCTGCGACTCAGCAGTAAAGGAAAAAATTTAAATTTAAAGTGATGCAAATTTCAAAAAGAAAAAAAGAAACTATAATAAATCAATCGCCCATTTTGGTTGATCGTCCTTTTGGCGCATTTACCGATTTGCACAGATTTTTTTATTGTTGGATACTCACATATGAACGTATGTATGGTATGTATTTGCGTTTTCTGCATTTTATTTCATTTTGCAATGCATTAAGTTACGTTTGAATTAACGTGGCTTTTATGTAAATAAACACACTCCATTTATTTTGCCACATTGGAAAAATTTAAATTTCAATTTAAATTACTCAACGCATATTTATGTACTCGTATGTAGCTCCATGGCTATGGGGCAAACGCAAAAGCGTTCAGAGTTAACACATACAGTGCCAACAACAACAACCACATACAAACACACACACACACATACCATGAGTTGAATGTAAAAAGGCCATGGAAAATGAGGCGTTGAAGAGTAAAGAAGAGCATACACACACACATGCTAATACACAGCACATGCACAGCTATATATATGAGTATGTATTGATGTAATTTATGTGGAATGAAGTGAAATCCATTGCAATGCGATGAAACCATTCAAAATGCCGGTAATATATGCGTATGTGCATTTGTATGCGTTTTATGTATGAATGTGCGTACGTGTATGTGCCTTATGCGTCTGCATACAGACTATATACATACATACTCATATACATATGTACTATACACAAATATCGTCTAGTGAAGGTGTGTGTGTGTGTATGTTTGTAGCTATTGAAATCTATCCTGGACATTTATCCGTGCCACGTTTTCGCAAGTCCTTTATCGTTGCCACCTGCGTGCCAGCCACTTAACACAGCGCCACCAAAAAGGGTGCACAAGCTGGGCATGGAAATGTGTGGGTGGGTGTAGAGTGGAAGGAAAAAATCTGATGATGCAAAGTGCAAATGAGATGCGAATTCAAATGTGCTAACGGTCAGACGGATGAATGAATGGAGTTGGGCATTTTAATGAACGCACAGACGAAGGAACGTACACATATATACACGAAGCGAATCAGAGTCATAAGTTGCAATAGCACAAATGTGCATCAGTGGGTATCGGAATTGTGTAGCAACAGTAAGAAACTCCCAGAAAAATGTCAGTTCCTTAAATCTTAGTCCTAAACCAGAATTAAATTTTAACTTTATCTTTTGAAAAAAAGTTGATAATAATTTAAAGAGGTCATTGAAACTCGCAATTTATATTCAGAGGAAGCTATGTTTTTTATTATTTTCTGATATATTCCTAAAAATATTTTAAATAAAAAAAGTAAAGCTAAAACAAAAAGACTTATGTATATTACATATAAACTTGCGAACCATTCTGCAAAGTCGAGAATTTGATAAGCGATTAATCGTATAATTTAAAATGTCTTAAAAATATGTATCTTTAAATAGCTTTTATTTAAATTCTTTCAACAAGCCTGGGCTTTACTATACATACCTATAATTGGCGCTTTGTAGTGGGTTTGCGACTTGATGGGTTTTCCAACAAATGGATGGACCTAAAGTTTATACTTAGTTGCCTCCGAATGGCTGATGTTTTTTTATGAGGCTCCTTTAATTCATGTCCTAAGAACACTCGGACGGGTTGACATTCCCTTTCGAAGGGCGACCGCAAATTAAGGAATAAAATTAATCTCTGATTGTAAGAAACCAATTATCCCCGATCTCTGGTTTTTCTGTGTATGATATTTTCTCCTACAATGAGATGTAGCTTAGCAGTAAAAACAATGGACATCTATTAGACAATGATGTTACCCAACCGACCGCGATCCAAGGTACCTGAAGAATATTCCCAAAATCGAATAGACCGGTGACCGAAAACCGGTGACACTCCGGACTACCCGGAAACCAAGACCGATCACGGAAAGTCGCGGTTACCCTTGCCTCTTTTAAAAATAAGGGCTACAGATTCGTTCATCAGCTGCTTTAAAATTTAGTTCACCCTCTATGAAAAACTGAATCGAACAAAAGCAATTGCAATTGTCACTATTGCAGACCACCTTCAGATACTAAAATAAATAACCCTTTGCATTTCTAAAAGCTCGGCAAAAATAAATTGCAAGAAATACTATAGTCGATCCTTAGAGAAGGGTGAACCGATCTTACGACAATCTACTTCGGGAAAGGTGAAATATTATAGACCTCTGACCACAAATTGTTGTTTTATAATTAAAATACAAAATTTTTTAGGATCTACTCCACTTTTTTTTGTCAAGCAACTGAAATGGAACGTCTTTTTAACAGCCATTCGGGACTCGGTATACTTTAATTCTAACCTCGAATTCAAACGCAGACTTCTTCTACCACGCTTGTTTGTTTTTTTTTTTGTTTTTGTTAAATAAATAAGAAATAGTCTTGGTTACCAAGAATAGGTTGGAGTTAAACCGATTGGTCAAAAATAAATATCTATGTCAGCCGTTTGTAGTAGGATTTTAGTCTCCATAAAAAATAATATACCAAATTTGAATGTGTTTTGTTGATTATACAGTTGACATTGTCCGCCAACTGAAAGGTTTAACTTTGACATTGATTTTTGACTTTTCAAAAAAAAAAAAAAATTCTATCCTTCAGAAGTTATTGAATTACATCATCGAAGACCAAGGTTTCCTCGAAAAAGTTTTAACTGTTGAACGTGGGTATATCGTAATGACGTTGACATCAAGGGCCAAACGTCCCAATGAAAGTGGTCAGATGAGCCAAAACCTTGCAGTCAAAAATCGAAGAGCACACAAAAATAAAACTACCTTTTCACTCAAAACAAATATTAATCATCGGAAATCGCTTTATTGATTTTTTCTCCATTATGATCTATACGTTTGAACCAATTGACGTATGACTTTTGCCACTCTGTCTACTAACAACCAAACCGTTGTGTACCACTTAGAATTTATTGTTCTGCGTTGTTCTAGTGGTAAGGTCGCGACATGTCCAGTTTTCCAAAAAAAAAAAAAAAAAAAAAAACAAAGAAAACAGGCAACCATTGAAAGTACTTCGGAAGCGAACAACTTTTGATAGAATCGGCTCTTCTATAAATACCCATAAAGTCAACTGCTATTTACTCTCCAGGTCTTTCTCGTAATTCCACGTTAAATCACCTGCCATGATGCCATAGACGTGTATGCAAGCACGAGTCAACAGGGTGCGCCCAGACATCGCTCGTAACTGGATACTTCATCACGACAACGCGCCGTGCCGCACCGCCCTCCGCGTGTCTCGGTATTTGACCTCTAAGGGGTCGCCGTGTTGCAACAACCGTCTTATTCGCCCGATATGTCACCCTGTGACTTTTTTGTTCCCTATAACAAAATCCGGGGTCAAAGGAACCCCTTTTGAGTCGATTGAGGACATCCAGGCAGCCTTGACGAGGGTACTCGCGGACATGCCAGTTGAAGCGTTTCAGAAATGTTACGAAGCATGGAAAACGCGCTGGAATCGTTGTATAGCTGCCCAAGAGGACTACTTTGAAGGGGATGGCAAAGTTGTAGAATAATTTTGAAATATACGGTTTTTATGGAATCAGTCTCATTACTTAATTGTCACACATCGTATGTGTTCTCAAGACAGGCGATCTCACTTGACGGGATTAATTACAGGAGATCCTCATTAAACAGTAGATGAGTTTCTAAAATTACGGTCTCCAAATATTGAGAGAAAAAGCAATGTTCTTTAAACTCAAAATACAATTGGAAGCGTGAAAGTATTGCTTTGACCAAGCATAGGGAATCTGCTAACACTGTAGACGTACCATCGTCGATGTGAGTTTTCGAAAGAGTCGACTGATTAGCTCAACTTAACCTAGCCACTCTTCAGTGTTCAGAGAGTTCTTTGTTCTGCTTCGTACTTGAGCATGAAGCAGCATCTTCAATTATTTGTAGAGGCCTACCTGATAAATCTTATAAGCAAATTCAGGCACACAATGGTGCTAAACTTTTAAAGTGCGTGTAAAGTAAGGCATTGCTATATGGTTGTTCTTGCTTCAAGCGTAGAGCATTTGCATTTCATTTATTTTGCAATTTCATATGAAGCATTCAACAATGAAGTAAGCAGCAGTTGAAGACTATAGAAATGCCAATGAGTGGGTGGGAACTTACCGAGAAATAAATCACAGCCAAACCAAACCAAAGAGCCAGTAATGCGTATATTGCACTCATACCCGGCTCCACAAATTTGCCAGAGTTGCTGCCACGCCATTTTCAGCATACTTTCGGTATGACAAGACAACCCCAAAGGATTCATTTATGTATACTCGTAGTAAGTTGTGTAAGAGAAGGAAGAAGTTTCAGTTGATAGAGCGTGGTAGAGCGCTGCGATTGGAATAACCGCCCCATGGCACGTAGTAAAGACTACATAAATGAATGACTGAACGAGCTCATCAAGTACTCATACTTCAAAATTTTCTACTGCATCAGTGGCTGTATACTTTAAATAATATGTATGTTTATATGTACATACGTATATAGGTATGTATGTATTTAAGTTTATCTGCCTGTCAGCTAGCTAGTCTTCTGACGATACATTTTTCCACCAGCACATCATTTTGAGTGATGTCAATTAGATTGATTTGATCAGCGAAAATGTGTGATTTATCAGCAAGCAGCATCGATAGAAGTCCCAATCTTCAATCGAACCCTCACTCAGCCAACCGCATCTATCACAGTCAATGAAAAAGCTGGAAGATACGCATACACACGTATACCATACATACAAGTATGTATGTAGATAGCTCTATGTGAAGAGTGAAGATGTGAAATTATTTTGTTTCAGGCATAGCGCACAGCGTACAGCGCACAGCTGCTTTGGCAAAATGGCACTCATTTGTGTTGGGATATATTTTTTTTCTTTTAATTTTGTTCGCCATAATTTGTGCAAGTCTCCTACCCAGTCCCCAGAAACACATCATCAACATATGAATAAGTAATTCGCATTCATACAATGAGCTGGCAGGGTATGAATAGAGGCGGAGTGTGGTAGAGAGGGTATCATTTTTAACGACAAAGTTTTGCGCAAAGTATCGGCTGTAGATTTATTTCAACGTTGCTGCTCATCTTCATCATCAATCAGTCATCGATACATGTCGCCACCGCTCCACCCACTTGTCTACTTCCAGCGCAGTTCTCCACCAACACCACCACCAGCACCACCAGAGCCAATGCTACCAATGGCATGAGGAGGCAGTCAGTCAGCCGGCGTGCAGCTTTGCCGCAAGCATTGAAACTGAAATTCTTTTCGTTGTTTCGTTCTATTTTTTTGTGCTCTATTTTGGTATTTTTTTCATTCGAAAAGTGTGCGTATTGCTTTCTACTATTTCTCTATTTTTTTATATTTTTTTTTTCTGTTCAATACCCTCGAGATAAATACTTCACTTTCCAGTTGCTCGATGCTCACAGCTCGTGCTCGTGTTATCCAGCAGGAAAATCGCAAGTCTTCTACACTTGTCTGCCACTTGAACTGTTGCCTCATTTTTTGTTCTTTTTTTAATTTTTTTTTTTATTTTTTTTTTGTGTATTTCTTTTTATCCATTGTTTTGCTACACTGTGTTATGGCAAATGATATTTCCTTAGTGTAATTTTTATCTCACTAATGCTAGCGGTAATGTATGGGCACGTGTTGTCGTGTTTGGCATATCCTTTTCCTTGAGTCTTAATGGCAGTGTGTTTGAGTTGCTGAAGTAATTTGTCATAGACTTTTAAATTTATTTTATCTTATTTTGATAAATTTGATTTTTTTCTATTTTATTGAAAAATAATGTGTATTAAAATGTAAATATTTGGAATATGTTAAAAGTCATCTGTGTTTGGATTGAAGGTGAATTTGATTAACCAACATAAGTAGAACTCAAATAAAAGTTTTATTGGAATTTAATTTTGTTTGAGTTTTAAAAAATTGTTTTTAAGATAATCGCCGTACAACAGATGTTTTCCTTAATATTTTCTTAATTAACTGATAATTAAAACTTAAGAAAAAAAACTACAATAATGTTTATATCCAGTACATTTTGAATAGAACTGAAATCTCAAGACACTGAAACATATTCCAATAAAAATGTTTCACTATAAACCTTGGCTGAGTAATAAGAAGTTTAATTAATCACTGCATAAGATTAAGTACTACTATTTAAGAGCATGTGCCTAGAATGTCCGATCTCTTTATTGTCAAGTTCTTACAGCCCTGCGGAAGGTATTCCCTCAGGTGATGAAATAGTGTTCAACAATCGCTTTCTTCACCTCTAAATATAAAAGTCAAAATCAAATAGACTACATTGTGATAGACAAAGACACGTCTTCAGAATAATAGCTATAATCGAGGTAAACTTGGCTGAAATAGGACGGTGGATGACTTACATTTCCTAAAACAGGAGATCAAGCCTGAAATGACATTGCCATATAGGAGGGCATGGATAATGGTAGGATGCTGTAGGGGCTGCAGTAATAACAAAGGGGGAAGAGACGATTTTTCACCTCTTTAGCATTTCCTCTGATCTGAGTAGATGTAGGCTTCGATACTTTAGAGTCACTTTTATGTGTAGTCTTTGGCTTGTGACAGAAATTAAAAAGAGCTCATAAGGGAGTCCAAATAGATGGAAAAGGAGCCATAGGGTCAAAGCAATTTGTTCGTGTTATCGCAATGAGTATTTTTCTTCAATTTCGTAGTCATTATTGAGTGTGGGTTTTCGGTTGCTAGCTCCTTAATTTGTATGGTGCTGAACCCATATGCAAATTTAGCCTTTTTTTGCGATGTTATGCAATGGATATCTAAAGTCTTTATTCTAAGGAAAATTATGTACAGCTCTCTAGATCTCTCAATGTTTGGATATGACTCTATAATTTGGAATTCAATTTATTCAACACATTCCAATAGAGTTGAAAGAGTGCAAATAAATTGTATCGATTTTGTTCTTCAACCACTCCGCTTTGCTGACCCATAACAGAGTACATATAACCCTGAAGTCTTTTACCCATAGACGCACTTTACAGCCTATAATGCTTGTTTATGTATTTATTTTTGGTTCTGTTGATTGTTTAGGAGCTCTTCATAACAATAGCTTTAGTTTCACGCGAAACCCCCCACATTCCAATTAACCAATTATTTTTTTTCAACAAAACGAAAATTTTCCTTATTAGGTATAGCCTACATAGTTTTCATCTTTAATTATCGATTACGTTCGGAAATCTGAACCATAATAGAATTCGATTGGAATCGCATAAGCATGTTCGGTAATCCTATCGAATTTAGTCTATCGGAATCTAAGGTTGTATCCGATTATTCAGCGCAATTAGTGTTGAGTATTTATTCCGATCCAATTAATTAATTGACGAATTTAGCTCGCATTATACAGTTTTTTTTTATTCTGAAGCATAAAAATCTAAGAAATGTAAATAAAATTCTAATTATTAATTTTCTTTAAATTAAGCTGAGTTTCAAGCGAAGTGGCAAATATATGAAAGCAGCTCAATATGAGCTCTTTCTTGAATTTATGGAACCCAAGGCCGAATTGAAAAACATTTAATTAGATCTAAACCAAATTACAGATTATTTCAATAATTATCATAATTTAATCTCATAAGGAATGTGAGAGATTCAGTGAATTATGGAGATCAACAAATTCTTCCCCAATACCAATGACAATCTCTAACAATTAAATTTTGACTCTTCGAATCGGATTTACATTTCAAAAACACCGGAAAAAATATAGTTTGACAACTGCCAAAGTAAACCGTCAAACCAAACATGTTTTGTTTTAGTTAAAAGTCAGGCATTTCTAAAAATGGAATGCTTTTTTCTTCCAGCACATTATAGCATATTTTGCTTTGGACGTACACCCACATCCCTATAAAGTTGAGCTCACCCAACAATTGAAGCCAGCTGACCATTCACAACTCCGTAATACGTAGATTGGGTGCTTGAACAACAATAATAACATTAATATTTAGTAGGTCCACCCTTCGATTTAATAACGGTAGCAATTCTCTTAGACATGCTGGGTACAAGCTTTGCACATTCTTCCGCACTTATAGCGTTCCACTCGTTAATTAAGGCATTCTTTAAGTCAGTTTTTGATGTTATACTGTGTTTCTTAATCTTGCGTTTTAAAATAGCCCACATGTGCTCAATCGGATTAAGATCTGGAGATTGTGCAGGCCAATCTAACAAAACAATGTTGTTATCTCTAAACCAACGCATCGTAGTCGCTGATTTGTTACAAGGAGCATTGTCTTGCTGAAATTGAACCCCGTCCAAATTAGTATCGCCGAAAATGCGCATTAACGAAGGCAGAAGAACAGCTTTTTAATACATATATGTACTTTTAACTGTCCATGCGACCCTCGCAAACGATTATTTCGCCGACGCCATCAGCAGCCATGCAGCCACAGATCATAATGCTGCCTCCTCCATGCTTAACGGTGGGTATCACGCAATCTGGATGATATTCTAACCCAACCCGTCGCATCACGAACGTCACACCAGGTGTTCAAAATATCTGTAGAAAAGAAAAAATAAATAAATAAGATTTGTATTATGTCTTCAAAATCGCTCTAGGGTAAGAAACTATGGCTTAATACTTTAAGACGATCTTAACTAAGCTTACCTCGAAGTTTGATTTATCAGACCACAGAACATTCGAACAATCTTCTTTCGTGAAATGTTGGTATCGGCGAGCCCATTCCAAACTATTTTTCCTATTCTTTTCTGAGATGACCATGGCTTCTTTCGGGCTTAACATCTTTTTAAACCTGCTTCCAGAAGTCTTCTTCTAGCTGTTTACTAAATTCATCTGAAAGGGCAGCTGCAAGGGCAGAAGAAGATTTTTTGCGATCCTTGAGAGACTCGCGTATAAGTATTCGGTCTTCTCGTTTACTGGTTAGACGCTTTCTTCCACTTTTTGATTTATTATTGTGGTATTTCCTCTCCACAAATCGCCTGATAGCACATTGGACTGCGCACCGCGAACATCCCACCAAATTGGCAATCTCAACCTGAGACTTACCTTCTTCACTTATTTTATGAATTTCTTAAAAATTACCATTTTTAGGTTTAGCTTAGCTAGAGTGCTATGACTACTTTTGACCTCCACGCTGAACAAAATTTCACTAAAAACAGTTCTCGTCAACAAAAGGCATGATATCGACAATGTACCAGTTGAAATTTGCCGGTTTCTTCGATAAAGAAAACACTTAATTTTCAGAGGAATCTCTAATTTTTTCATTCAAAGTATTGACCATTGGTTTTTACGCATTTTGCCCATCTCTCAGGCAAATTATGGATACCATTCCAAAAAAATCGTTTTTTTTTTGGAGGCGAACCATTCGACGAGCTATATTTCGACTTCTTCAAAATTAGCGAAAAGGTGATAGTCGGACGGGGCGAGGTCTGGAGAGTACGGCGGGTGCGATAATAATTCCCAATTAAGTGTTTTCAATGTGTCTTTCACCAGTTTAGCGGTATGAGACGGCGCGTTGTCATATTGCAAGATAACTTTGCCATGTCTTTGGGCCCTTTCCGACCGTTTTTCGATCATCGCATGATTCAAATTGATCATTTGTTGTCGGTAGCGATTCGTCTTCACCGTTTCACCAGGCAACTCGTAGTACACCACACCACACTGGTCCCACCAAACACAGAGCATTGTTTTACGGCCAAAGCGATTTGGCCTTGCAGTCGATGGGCCAACTTCACCAGAGGAAAGCCATGATTTGTTTCGCTTCGGGTTCTCAAAATAAATCCATTTTTCGTCCTCCGTGACAATTCGATGCGGAAAAGATTTCCTTTCGAATCGTTGAAGCAGCATTTCACAAACGGTTTTTCGATTTTCCATTTGTCTATCGTTCAGCTTTCCATACTTCTGAATCTTTCCCATGGCTTTTAGACGTTGGCAAATTGCTCCTCGAGTCACATGTAGTGTTTCTGACAATTTTTGTTGCGATTGGGTTGGATCCACATGCAATTCCTCGTCTTCGAACGTTTTCGCTGCACCAGGATGTTCATTGTCTGTCAAAACGAAATCTCCACTTTTAAATTAACGAAACCATGTCTCACATGTTCTAATCACTGGAGCATGTTCACCATAAGTTTCTACCAGCAACCGGTGAGCTTCAGCTGGTTTTTTTTTTTTTGATGAAATAAGAAAAGCAACTAATGCCGCAAATGCGATTTACTCGGAACGAAACTCGACATATTCACTGAGGTAAACAAATATGACGCTATTATTTTGGCGGAATGTGACTTGCGTATTTTTGTAGGTTAATGTCAATAGAAAAAAATTACATACATGCCAAATCATAGAAATTTATACATATTGCTAGCGACATTTACTAGTAAAACCGGCAGACTTCAACTAACACCCCAGTTATGTATTCCAAAATAAGTGTTTTTGAAAAGTTTTTCATGCAAACGAAAAAATTCTTCGACAAGATGTATGAATCACGGAATCAGTACTTCAGCTTCGCTTATTTAAAAGGAAAAAAAAAAAACTAAAATAAAAATTCACTAAAAAGTATTTTTTTACATTTAGATTTCATAAATTTTAATTTGTTATTATATCCTGATTTCATAGATCTTAATTAATTAATTATATAATTTTGCTCCTGCCTCAAAGTTAACCCCAAGGAGTCAACCAGTTCAATGCAGACTATATGGCACATTAGATGTTTACCAAAATAAATATATAAATAATAAAATACGCAACGCATAATATTAACCACTTAATTTTCCCTTAAAAAAAAAAATAAAAAACACATAAATAAAATAAAAAAGTCATTGCAGCAATTTTTCATCGAACGCCCAGAATATTAACACGTCTCATTGGGGAAGCACTTGAGGGTGTAATACAAAACAAATAAAATAAATCAAATCACAGCGCACCCAAGCACAGTTATTGCCTTGACGAGCCACAGCGCGTTACATACACGTACGCGCACTGTTAGCTGCCACACGGGCGCTGGGACGCCGCGACGCAGCGTGCGGAACGCAATGCAATGCAATCAGTTTGGGAAATATTTGGTGATTTTTTTTTTTTTTTTTTTGGTGGTGGACTATTTTCGGTTTTCACGCGGTAAAAAGTTTTGCCAACCAACAAAATTTATGCGCGTACGTCATTCATGCCTCAGTCGAGCGCACCCCGCGCTACATATGAGTCCTTTGGCACGGCACTTTGTTGCAAGCGCTTATGTGGCAGTAACGCCCTCTGCAAGTGTGACGGCGAGAAGATGGTGGGTTAGCGGTTGGCACAAAGCAAAGCAAATAATTCATTCGAAATGTGAATGAAATGAAATAAAATCATTTAAGAAATAAAACCGTGTTGGGAGAAGGGGAAAGTGGCGCTCAACAAGCGGTTGGGTTGGCGTGGAAGGGTAAACGGCTGGCACACATGTGTTAATCGCGCGTTGGTTCATGCGTGTGTGTGTGTGTGTGACCTTGCTTTTTGCGGCAAGAGATTTTCACTCTCCAACGCTCGCGCTTTCGAAAGCTTCTAATCAAAATAAAAAAAAACACTTTATTTGTCTCTCTGTATGTATGTGAAAATTAAATAGTACATATGTATATACACATATGGTACATATATGCACATACTCACGCAGTGAAACTAATCGAAAGGGTGTCATTATTTCCTACTTTACAACAACACCCCAACCCCACGAGCACCCAAGCAGAGACCTCTGCTGACTGATGAATTATTGTGACAGGCCGCAGAAAACCTATTAAATTTGAGTCTCGTTGGCGCTACTTAAATTTGTCAAAATGTCTCTTTTTTTACGCGTTCAACGCTCAGCGCGCAACCGGTTTACGATGTTGGTGTTGCTGCTGGTGTGGTGTGGTCGATCGCAAAGCACACAACGGAATACATATGGAATTGGATACTTGCACGCACGCTGGCACAGTCATGGTTCACGTGGTTTGCTGGCTGAGGCCAACAACAAAGCATAGCAAATAATAGCAAGCGCGCAAGTTTGATTGATATCGAAATGTCACGCAGACGCGCATGTGGCTAATAGGCCCTGCGGTTCTAGCCATAAAATACGATTCATTTGCCATTTACCATTTACCATTTTGCTATTTTGCTATTTTGTGCACTGAGAATTGATTTTGCCTCATGAATTGGCCACCATTTGTTGGCGCGAAATTATTGTGTGAAAAATCGAATGGAGCTCAGCGCACAGCTGCTACAGCAGATGGAAGTATATACGAGTATGTGAGCGGTTTTTAAATTTGTTCATATGTGTATATACTCGTACCAAGCTAAATACATATATGTGCGCGCCTTTTTCGGCCTATGTCAGGCGAGTGACAAATTTTCACATTTTATTTGGCTTGTACTTCTAATGCGTATTCGTGATTTCAAAATAAATACATATATGCATATATAAATGAGTTTAGAATTAATTAGCTTGGGTTACTGGGTCGGTCGTGGACTATTGGAAAAGGGCGACAAAGCCATTTGCTATAAATGTAATTAGTTATGCATAGAAATTGAGGAAATAAATTTGGATTGCTCACATTAAAATTCCTTTTGGAATATAATTAACGAAATTTTTTAATCAGAATTATTTGTATGCATGGAGTTTTCTTTCTATGGCTTAGTTTAAAAAATATTCCACAGGAATATGTTACTGCTCTACTTCTAATTTTTTTCTTGGTATAAAAAATTATTTTTGAATTTATATTTGTGTTAAAATGGAGTTGTTTGTTTGGATATAGTTTAATATATTTTGGGTATCGAGTTCCTTGCACCGTCTTGGAAAACCAAGCCATTAAACACAGCAATATGGAAAAAGTTCCACCTTTTAGTGTATATTTCAAGGCTGCTACTCAACGATCAATTTCAGTAGTAAGTAGTTAAAAAAATAAATTTTATTTCCTTTTTACCCGAAACAAAATGCTGTTGTTAAGGCAGTAGTCACATTTAGAACCCGAAAAAAGCATTTTTTCTGCAAAACTTTTTTTTGAAGGGAAGGAAATTATTGCTTTAAGCAAAGTTTTCAGATAGTAATCTACTATATTTAAGCTTAAAAAAACAATTTTTAGTATCACAAAATATTGGAGTTTTCCAATGTTTCGATGAGCTTTCTCAAATGGTTGCAGTCTGAACTCGTGAAACGGTGCCGACGATTTTTTGTTTTAAATTTCTATGAGTGTCTAGTTTCAGTATTAAATTATCTTCTATATGAACTAAAAAATACCGAAAACGGTGGAAAAAAAATTCACTTTTTTTTTTTAAATCACTTCGAGTTGCAAAAAAATAGTTTCAATAATACTTTTTTTCAACTTTTTTAGTTCAAAAAAAAGATAATTTAATATTGAAGCTGATTTTTTTTTGGATTCGACATACATATATTCCTTTTGTTATCATCGGCACCATTTTCTAAGACTTGTAGAAGTACAAAGTTGAGAAAACGCGCTTCAAAGTTCTGTCCGATCATTCGAATCTGCTCGACGCTCGGCCACTAAAACTGAATTAGCTTCTAAATTATGTCGAATTGGCCATTGGAATTTTGAAAACATATTCTTGGATAGTTTTAGAATGGATTAAAAGAAATTGAAGCCTATAAAGCAGACTACTGCTTTAATGTTAAATAATTTACAGATAATGTTAAATCATTAACAGTTTACGTGAAATTATTAACAGTTAATGTTAAATCATTAACAGTTTATGTTAAATTATTAACAGATAATGTTAAATCATTAACAGTTTATGTTAAATTATTAACAGATAATGTTAAATAATTAACAGTTTATGTTAAATTATTAACAGTTCATGTTAAATCATTAACAGTTTATGTTAAATTATTAACAGTTAATATTAAATCATTAACAGTTTATGTTAAATCATTAACAGATAATGTTAAATCGTTAACAGCTAATGTTAAATCATTAACAGATAATGTTAAATCATTAACAGTTTATGTTAAATCATTAACAGCTAATGTTAAATCATTAACAGATAATGTTAAACCATTAACAGATAATGTTAAACCATTAACAGATAATGTTAAACGTTAAAATTGAAGTGTGCAGCTAATATCACAGCGATCAGCTATTTTAAAATTACTAAAATCATTTCGATGAGTTTAGCTTTCATATTATATTAACTTAGCAAAATGAAATGGCATCATTTCGTTAGTTGAGCATTTCTGATTTATTTACATGAAAGAAAAAGAAAATAAAAAATTATGTGTGGCTATGAAAGTCTGTACAAATTGTTGAATTCTTTACACAAGTCAGCTTAAAAACACAGCCAAAATGTATATATATATGCACATGCCCCCATTGTTACATCAAAGATACAGGTCAAATATTTATTTATGAAGAAAATAAAAAGTTCATTTGGATTTTTTCTTCCCCCATGTTGTAGCAAAAATTTCGGGAAATGGACTTCATCGAAGTGAATTTCCGCAGGCGGTAAATATGTCTGCTTTGCAAGTAGCAGACTCATCCTGCGTTTGAAGTTTTTTAAAGCATCTAATTTTGGATTTTTATCGAGAGATTATTCGATAACTTCAGCAGCAACATTTATACTGTTTTTAACACTATTTTTTTAGCTTCACTTGTTTTTCTGTTTGTCTGTCAGTTTGTAACTCTCCTTTGGACTAATTCATTTCAATTTGGTGACATCTACATGCAGTTTCTTTGAAATACTGAATGCGCTCTACATATCACCCTGTTTCTTGGAGTATTTGGAGTAATTGTAACGCCACGATGTATAAAACGAGAAATAAAATAAAATAAATATAGTTTAAAAAAACTAAAAATATAGTGGATCATTCACAGTAATGTCAAATAAAAACGACCGTGGTCGAAGGGCAGTGAGCCAGCACAAATGGTCTCCACACCAGGATTGACAACAAGGACGGGTTTTTGTCTGTTTGACGGGATTGAGAAGAAATTATTTACTGTCAGCTAAACCAATACGTCCAAATTCTGATTTCGGACATGCAATGATTTGTTCTGCCAGCGCCCAGCTTTGGCAAAAAGGAAGAGAATTCTGTTTCATCAGGACAACACCAGTCCACACACATCAATAGTGACTCGCTAAAAGTACTGAGAGCTTGGTTGGGAGGTTCTGTGCATCCACCTTTTACTCCGGACCTCGCACCATGTGATTACACTCAGTTCCTGCATATATCGAATGAGTTGGTTGGTGAAGAATTGACCTCAAAAGAAGTCTGTGAAAATCGATTGACCCAGTTTTTTGCTAATAGCGTTTCTATGATGCAGGCATAATCACATTACCTTCAAAATGGCAAAAAGTTATCGAACAAAGACAAATTTCTTCCTTCATTTTAATTCAAATTTAGTGGACGACTTTTTACTTGACCGTCTTATTTCCTAATATTACAGTTTTCAAAATAATTTTTAAATTTCTAAAAAATATGTATGATTTCAAAAAGGAATTTTTTTTTTTTTTTTTGTTTACCGGGAATCTAAGAACGTGCTTTGAGATACTGATGTTTTCTCCACAAATGAAAACCAGGGTGACCTTAGCTCACTCACCTCACTTTGTAGACATTTGTGAGATTATATATGCAGTCTTAAATATTCTTGTCTTACTGACAAATTTTCTATTACAACAACCTCGGAAAGTATAAATATTGCATTAAAATATAAAAAAAAAATAAAATTTCCCAAGATTAAGGTTATGTGGTGCAAACGCAAACGCAAACAAAGTTTAAGTAATGCACTTTTTGCAAATTTTTTCACATCACCATAACCAATGACATTATTACACAGCGCCTCTCCCACATTCCACCTCACTGAACACCTACACACTTTAAGTGTAATCCATAAATGGTATCCTGCTGCTGGCGCAATGCCCAAATATAAATAAAGTGTCATGGCGACGAGAAGGAAAGAATACATCAAAACAACAAGCACCTGCTGAGCGGCGGCGACCGCCTGCCGTTGCGCCTTCACGGCTGTCGGAGTTGTTGGTGGCAAGTGTTGCATCAACCGAACCGCGCGTTACCAATGCACCTAAACCAGTGCGACACAGTCGTTGGTTTGGTGCTCGAGTAAAGGAGCTGTATGATATTGGCTAATAAAGTCATGAATTGCAACGGAGCGGTGAGGGTTTGGGGCGCCGCAAGATGATTTAGTTAAAGAAATGAGTTCGACCAACTGGTCCACTGAGTGTGCGCAACAACTAACCGACCGCAGACGGGCACAAAGCGAACGTCTCACATTAGGCTGCATAAATAAGCGAATGTGTTGTGGAGCGACAGCATTAATGGGACATCCAACAGGCGCGCGACCGCGTCTTTTTCTTTCAATTGCGTAAGCTCTATGCTCTTGTGGATTGGAAAGCACAGTGAGGTATTTGCCAGGCTCTCTACGGCGTACGGTTTGGTTCACCCGCTGGCGCGTTTGAGTTATGTTGACGCTATTTTTGTGTGCATTAACCCATTAACGCTTGTGCAGCCAGATGGGTGTATGTGTGTGTGTGTATAGAGGGGATTTTGTTGCAGTCGACACTGAGGGGGATTTATTATGCGCCAATTTAGCATTGCAATACTTCTTCAGATTGAACCAATAAACAAGTCAAAGCATTTAATTTCCACAACATTTCGCATTCTACACTCGTTCTTCATGCCGTTTACGATTTTATTATTCTTTCTTTTCTTCTTCTTATTTTTCATTGCAGTTATGGCGCCAGTTATGATTTAGCATCACGTCGGAAGAATGCAACGCGTGAATCCACCGCCACGTTAAAGGCCTGGCTTAGTGAGCACAAGAAGAACCCGTATCCAACCAAAGGCGAGAAGATCATGCTGGCCATTATCACCAAAATGACGTTGACGCAGGTGTCTACGTGGTTTGCGAATGCGCGCCGTCGTCTCAAGAAGGACAATAAAATGACTTGGGAACCAAAGAATCGCACCGAAGACGAAGATGAGGATGCGTTAGCATCGGACGATGAGAAACCGCGTCATAGTGAGGATATCAGTATGAATAGCGTAGGCTGTGCGGAGCGTAGACGACCTCTTGGCATGGACTATCCAGGCGGCGCCATAAGCGTTTCGCTGGCTAACAATGCAACAGCGTCTGGCAATGGAACGACGGGCACGGCGACTGCCGCAACGACGGGAGCAGGTGTCATGGATGGTAGCGTGAGTGGCGTGGGCGCAACAATTGCAGCTGCTGCGGCGGCGGCGGCGTCGACGGCGGCGGTGTCTTCTTCGGCGTCTACCGCAACAAGCCATCATCCGCATGTTGTCGGCGGCGGCACGAGTGTGGGTGCCGTTGGTGCAATACAACCTGGAAAAGGTAAGCAATTACAACAAGCCAAGCGAAGACCAAATCAAAGCAACCAGTTAAGCAACCAACGCAGCAAAGGCGCATCACGACGCAATGTTTGGTTTGGGTTGCGCTTGAGCACAGGCGCTGGCGCTTGGTCTGCGCATTGTTTGTTGGGCTCTAGTATGTGGGTGGCATAATTGAATGTCTGCACGAGTGGCATGTATGTGTATATATATGTGTGTGTGTATATATACTCAATGAACGCTTAAATACTTCACTTGTTCATCACATAGCCGCAATTCAATGGCGCAATTGTTCTGTTCTTTGCTTTATTGGCGACTCTATTGTTTCGTCCGTAGTTTGACTTTTTTTTTGTTCAGCAAACGTTGCTTCTGCGTGCCTGTGAGGACTACTGATTTTGGCTTTGTGGTTTCTGTAAGCCTCTTCGGTGGCTGCTAGCTGCCAACTACTAAGTGATTTCTGGCTTTCTGGTGCTTTGTATGCGAGGCGCCGCATACCATTGTTGCACACCTTCCACGAGTCGCATTAATTCATGTGCAATTTAGCCAGTTTCATTGCTTTTTTGGTATTATTTAGAGTTTTCAATTGTTTTGTGGTGGGTAAATTAAAAACTCAGGGATATTTATGATGTGTGTAATCGTAAATTTTTGTCTTTATTTTCTAAAAACTACATACTTCTGGAACATACATATCCAAAACGGTCATGCATTTTTTTATTCGTTTCATGGACCGTAGTATCCAAATCCATATCATAAAACCGACTAAAAATCGTTTAAACGGTTACTAACTGCATCAAAAGCCACATAAATGAAGTCCAATTAGGTCGTTGAAGGCTCTAATCTTTCAAATAATACACTAGATGAGACCTTATATGCGGTAATTCTAGAGGATTGTAGGGTCGCCCTTCGCCACCATATTCGATCAGCTCTGCTAGTAAGCCAGCCGTTCCTACCGCTTTTTTCAATTTTAAGGCGGCCAATCGGGTATTGGAACGTCTTTGTCAACATCAACGGTTGGGGATACAGTGAACTCCATCAGTGAATTCCATCTCTGTCACACTCTTTGGCCTCTCCCTTTTTCTGTCTGCAAATGCTTAACGTCTTCCTCTTCAAATCTATATATAGATCCCTTTCTGTAAGTGTTGTGGTCGATCACAATGTTTCGAAGTTTGAAATTTTTTCTTATCTCCGCTGTAGTTCGAAATTCCTCATCGTTCTAAACCTCTTCCCGAGATGGTTGAAAATCAAGTGTGACTGAAGCAGTGTTTCGCAGTTCTCCTATTTCTAATGATTGTTCACAAAAAGCAGGAGTGCAGTTCTAGTATAATACTACGTGGCTATTTGTTCTGATTACAGCTTTTCGACGCTGAAAGTTCCTTGCACTAGTTCACGACCATACTTTGTGCTTTCTGTGATAAAGTAGAGACCCGAGTCCATATTAGGTCTCTGTAACTTACGCACGTTTAGAGCACCCACGGCATGCCTTCCATGATCGATTTAGTTACGAAATCTTCCCCTACAGACCAGTATAACGGCATAGTCGATCAGTCTTAGCTAAATTTTTCAACAAAGGCAATGCTCATAGAACGTGTCGAAGGCAAATCTTCCATCTGTCACAACATGATCAATTTAGTTTCGTAATCTGGTATGGTCGATCTGCCTCAGCTATTTGAGGCCGTTTTGTCATTGGGACTGAATTCAACAAAGGCAATGCTTATGGGTGCCCTATAGGTGCTTATAGAAGCCACTTTGGAGCACGTAGTGGCGCGACGTTCATCCTCCAGTCACCCCGTTGCTGTCAGGAGTCGAAGGCTGAGTTTCTCTCCCATCACGAATCTGACAACAAATTTCCGTTCTTTTTTCCCGTGCATTGTACTTCTTGGGAGTGGTGATGCTCGTCTTTAGTCTTATGAGAACAGCAAAGTGCTGGGCAATGGCACTTTCTCAATTAAGGGACTGGACACTCTCAGTTCATACCCTCAAATAGTAATTTCTAATACTTTTGCAGTGCTCTATCATCCGTGCTTTATTGTGATTTTTCTTTCCGATTGAATTTTTATTTGGTAGATCCAGAGCCGCATATACAAGCACAGTGGTTTCACTTTCCCATTGTAGTGTTCATCTGCAAACGGATATATTTGGCTAAACAGAGGATTCTTGGTCTCAGATCAAAATTGTGACCTTCTTGAAACCTCATCGTTTCTGCCTACTGCCAACTGAATATTGTTTATAAATATATATATATATATATATATTTTCGAACTTTTTGACCGCTGTTTTTCCAACAAATGGTGGGACCTACAGTTTATACAAAGCCGCCTTCGAACGGCTGATGGGTTTTTTTGTGAGAAGCCTTGATTTCAGGTCAGAAATACACTCGGAGGGGTTGACATTCCCTGCCGAGGGGCAACCGCAATCAGAAAATTTAACTTAATCTTTTATTTAAAATAATTATCTCTAACTTTTGGGCTACTCGTGTCGTGCTGGTATTTTTAAATTGTTTTTAAATTGACTGTAATAGTTCGTTGTGAGTAAAAAGAGTCATAAAATTAAAGTTTTTCACCTTATAAAAAAATCTTTAATGGAGAGACATAAATAAATAATAAAATAAATAATTAAAGAGCAGCCACAAAAGTTTGATATACATCGAAAAACTAATACAAAATAACAGTCCAAAAATTGCTAAAATAAATATTGTTTAAGGTCAGGTTGTCATACAAATAAATCATTAATCCATTTATACATTTATGCCAAGACATTCTCTTCATATTTACACCAAATGAGGGTGGTTTATATAATCAATGTTAAATTATATATGGTACTTCATGCCCTTTCAATGCCAAAACATCCATATCAACATTGACAAAAACAACAAAAAGGAAGTTAAAAAAAAACAAAACAAAAAAGAATAAGTGCAAATTTGAAAATATGTCCATTTATGACGTTGAGGCCATTACCGAAGTGCCTCTCAATGTCAACTTATGTCATCCATCCGCTCTTCACTCTACGTCACTTCACCTCACATCAGCTCACTTCACCACAGCTCACTTCATTCTCATTGTAAACGAACTTTGAAGTTACGCATCTATGTACGAGTATGTACTTAATGTGTGTTCAGCAACAAAAACAACTAACAGCAGCGCCACTTGTCAGTCATCACACTCCAATTTGCTTTCATTTAGCTTTTTTGGACAAAAACCACCCTCGCATTATTCGGGATGTTTTGGTGTATCATTTTGCGCCAAATTAAATTCTCAAACTGATTTTATTTTATGCCAATATACATACATACATACATACATACGAGTATGTACATATGTTTGTATAAACGTTCTTCTTGTTTGAGGGTTAATTTCATTTACGACCACGCAAACAAAACAAAGCACAAAAACAATAACAAAAACAAAATGCAACTACAATAACAGATAAAATAATAAAAGCATAAATACGGCAAATTTGGTTAAGTGAGAAGTAAAGCAATAAGGAATTGGATCACCAGCGGTGGCGGGCGACAGCAGACGAGGGGCAAGGGCAAGTGGGGGGTGGGAGTAATGAAGACTGCAGCCAAGTAAATGAAAACAAAGGGCTAAAACTGAGAAAATCATTACCTTATTCACACCATAGCAAAATAGTCATCAAGTGTGAAGGATTTGGTGAGGTTCGGTGAGGTGGGGCATATGCGGGAGGCTGTTGAAAATAACAATACAGTCGTTGAGTCGTTGAGTCGTTGGGTCGTGTGGCATTCAATTTAAGTGTCGTTGAGCTCTTTATTATGTTAGTGTGAATTTTATGCGCCGCAGCCGCCGAACTCAAACCAAAAAAAAAGTATATATACATATATATAGTATATATATGAATAGCAAATGGACCCTTTAGGAAAGTGGTTGTTAACATCACTGCAGAAGACATATTGTCCTAGTCTACAAAAGAGACTTTATAAATATTAAATTACGATATGTGCCCATCTTTCTGGCAGTTTGTGGATCCAATCCCAAAAGAACTTCTCCGGCTTGGAGGTCAAGAAAGAATCGAGCAAATTTCTGATACTCTGTTCTGAAGTGAAGCGTACTCCGGTGAGGGCATTCTGCATTGATCTGAAAAAGTGGTAATCGAAAGGTGCTATGTCTGGGCTCTAAGGCGGGTTAGGTAGAACTTCCCACCCACAGTTTTTCAAATAGTTTTTAACTGGCCTTGCAACATATGGTCGAGCGTAGTTTTGGAGGAATGTTGCGGGAGTGACAGTCCTTGGTCGGATAAAAATATCCGGGTCGCTCCGGTATAAAAACCTTTATTCGCCTCTTACGACAGGCTTGCCTTACCGCGAGTAAATTTTTGAAACCCTTACCAGCAGGGGTTCTGCATGTTGTCCTAACAAGCATTGGTTTGTCAGGACTTGTACTCCTTGGAGTTATTGTCCTTTCTAAGAGAGTACATTACGTTTGACCAAGCTGTCATAGATTTTCTGCGGATCATAGCGTGAATTGATCTACATTTATGTACTTTGCTCATAATTATATCATTCAGTAGCAATTTACCATATATGCATCATAGGCATTCCAATGCAATCTTCATCGGCAAGAATTACATGGTTCCTTGTCTAGCAAATTCGTCTCTCTTACTGTTTCTCCTCTATGCGTTTTGACCAGAAACTATTCTGAGATATTTACTTGGTCAGACATCGGTGACAGTCCGGTGACCGAGTTTTAATCATTGCTTGACTGTCGGTGAGCATATAGATGTGCTTGTCTACAAATTCGAATCGCCATAATTTTGGATTTCAGAGTTCACATTGATTCAATGATGAAATAGCCACAGTGAGAGCTCGTAAGGTAGTTTTTAAGACGACAACACCACTACTTTCTCTCCCTTCGTGCTTCGAACTAACCGCTGAAGTCAACCCACCTTTCTTCACTTCTTGTGAGTATTTCTGGCGTGTAGGTCAGTATAGCAGCAGTACTGACTACTGATATCTCAATATTGGTCTTACCACTGATTACAAAGTCCAGTGGCACTTGACAACTTTGAGCTTAAAGCTCACTTTTCGACAATTGCTTTTCACGTGTGGAGAGAGCGATAGAGGCCTTCTAGTATCTGTTTTTAATATTAGATTTCCAGTTGAGTTTCTGGTCAAAAACTAGGCTCGAATAATATTCTTTGCTTCCCAGACTTAGGTTAAGCTCCACATCGATTAGACAATTTCAATACTTTTCGAAGATTCCTCTGCATCAAATTGCATGGAATCTCTGGGAACCTGATTTTATAAGCTATGACAGTATTAACAGCCTGTGCAACTACGGGGGTAGGAAACTGATCTTATAACTTTTTTAATTTTAAAATCATTCAAAAGAGGGAAACCTATTCGATGCTCTTTCTAGCACTTTCTTGCTTCAAAATTAAAATGCTTAAATACATCCGAAAATTGAGACCTGGCAAACATTTCTCTCGCCTTCAGCAGCCGTGTGAGTTCTTAACTTTTTCATTATTATTTTCCACCAGGGTATTCACACACCTCAGTATCACACATTACCATTGCTGCATGGCGACAAGGACGCGTGTGCAAAAACAGCAATAATAACAACCACGAGTATGTCGGCGGTGCGTATGAAATGAAACTTATACAACGTACACGTAGCAGCAAACAAAGCGACACACAGTTTCGTAGCACTTTCGCTGCAGTTTCCCCTTTCTTTGTTGCTGCTGACTGGCTGACTGGGTGGCTGTGTTTCTCAGCACAGCCACGCAGCAACCCTTCAGTTGTTTTTGTGTGAAAGTGCAAAAAACAAAGGCGTTGGAGAAATGAGGGTATTGCCACAACAGACGTTAACCGTGCTGCGGCTGCTATAGCTTTTATGATGCGGCGCGTGTCTGGCGGCTACGTTTTTTGGTTAACCGACCAAATATCCATCGGTATTCCCCATGGTTTCTTTGTTGCCTTCCCCCGCACTTCCGTGTAGTTTGTGTGGCTGCTGCTCGGTTTATTGTCGTCTCTTTGACTGTTTCTTATGCAACCCCAGCGGTGAATGAATGCTCAAACGCTTTTTATGCCCATAATCGTATGCAACTCACGTTGGCCGGCATAAATCTAATGTGCCCTTTTCCGGTTTTCCAATACACACTTTGTATGTATGTATGTATGTATGAGCGTGTGTATGACTATGTAGTTCATCAGTAGCAATAGTACAGAGAACATTAGCTACTGTTTATTTGTAGTACACCCTCCGTCATTAAGTCAGTCCGGCAGTCGAAGTGAAAAGTGATTGAGTCGTACGAACGCTTTTGCATTTATTTAACGACTTTAAACATTTTGAGGTTCACGTTTTGATGATGAGGTCGCTGACATTTTACGAATTAAGTGCTCATGGTACATAAGAACAAATGTAAATGCACACATACTACCACAGGCATATCTGGTTATATTAAGATGAGTTTTACATCTCTCTCTCACTCTCTCTCTCATCTTATTTTTAAATTATAAACCATTCGATTACGATAATTTGGTTATACATATATCCTTAATTCTATGTAGAAGTTTACGCTTGTGGAGCCAGTTTTCGATTCCCATACATCTGGTAGTGGCCAGAAAGGATTCTCAAACATATGGTTATGGAAGTTCAGGACTGCGGACCTTAGACTTCTCTGGGTAGCCAACAAACATCCGTTTGAAGGTCCAACAAGTGAGATAGATGGGTCTAGGGAGAAAGAAAGTGAGCCCTTGAGAAATATAGTACAGCAGCCAAATAAAGAATTGAAAATTTTGTGTCAGATTTGCTGTAGGAGGGAGACTTGGGTGAGCAATGGTGGCATACACATCAGGGGACGAACGTTTCTCTGCGAATCCGCATAAAATCAAAGTTTTTCAGCACATAGCTGATACTCAATTTCTTCTCTTGGGTACCCCAAAAACCTTCTGCAAGATGCGATAACCAACCCGTATAGAGCCTTGGGTTACGGCTAAAAGGGGGGAACTTTAGTGGAGCTACTCCGAATCCTCCGGTTGAGGGTTCGATGAAGTCTAAATGCAGCGTCTGATTACCAGAGGTGTGGCTGCGAGCGGACGTTGGTCTTGAAGCAATTGGCTCGCCCAACTAATGTGTAAAAACTTAATCTCACTCGCCTACCGTCAGGTAGAACCCAGCTCCAACGAAAAGTAAAACAACACGTCGAATGATTTGACGACGACCCCCGCAAACGAACTACGGATCACGTTTTGAGGGCATACACTTGGAGTCTTAGGTTCCTTAATTGGGAAGGTCCGCTGCTGAGCTGTTTGGTGTTCTAAAAATATTAAATGCTGACATCATCACCGTCCAAGAAGTGTGGGACAAGGACGAGTAAATTGGGTCTTGCTGAAGTTGTTGTTGTTTTTATACTAGCGGTTCACAACAACAACAATGTCTTGCTGAAGTCCACTACCACGGTGATATAAAGGATCGTAAATTTGGTGTTGGATTTGTGGGGGGAAAGAGCCGCCGTTGCCGTATTCAGGCATTCACACCGGTAGATCGCGCTGCAAATCGCATCATAGCAGTAGTTCTTTAACATATCCTTGACTTGCGTCCACACCCCGACGGAAAAGAAGGACGTCACCCTCACTACGATGCCGGAATTGTGCTTGTTGATTTTAACGCCACGGTGGACAAAGAAAATTCAACAACCATGACAAAACATCCTCAAATGGGTTGAGACTAATCAATCAGATTTTGATTCCGGCATAAGAAAATCAACAAGCTGCATGGCTGTCAACAGATCAAATCGATCATATTGTGTTAGACAAGTGTTCTTGAAATGCGTGCGCTCTTATATTCAAATATCGAGTCAGACCGCTGGTCGCAATAAAGAAACTCATTTGCCACCGAATGAACGTGAACGTCTATCCACAAACACAAGGAAGCTGCAGTCATAACAGACAACCAAAAATTTTCCTGTTGCATTTGCACTCCTGCAGCCTGAGAGCACTCGTCAACAACTCGGTATTAAGGAACTGTGGGAGAGCATTTCAAGCTCCCTACGTAACGTCGCTGTAGAAACTGTTGATGGTCGACAAGATCGAATGAAGAGCTGATACAATGATGATTTTCATACCAAAGGAAAGAGAATAAAGGCTGCCCACCTGACAACGAGCGCAGTGTGAAAGCCTTACTAAGGATTGAAGAGGAAAGCGAGACACATTTGCAGATACCAAAAGAAATAAACCGAAATGCGTGCATATGAAGAGCTTGAGAAGCTGACCGACAAGACTAATGCTCGACTCATTGGTTCCATAAAAGGCTTGCTGCTTATAAAAATCTTTTAGACCGGAACATAATCACGTAGGAGGCAAAGAGTTGATGTGGTGATTGATGACCAGAGCATACTGAGTTTGTGTAGAGAAAACTTCTCTAAGCTGTCTAACTATAGTGAAAGCGAAACGCTCAAAGGTGTGGAATAGGAATTCACAGTCGCAGACGTTGAAATAGATTCTCCTTCACATGACTATGATATGGTTCGAATGAAAATTGCTCGCCTAAAGAAGAACAAATGGGCGACTGAGCTATTTAGACGTGGGCAACCGAGCTCTTTCTCCATTTGGTGATGCGAGATTTGTGGTTTTACAAAAAAATCCAGCCACCTCCAAACGGTGAATGAATTTTTTTGAAAAACTTATTTCTGGCGGCCGCTGTAGCGGAATCTTTAATATTGCTTACTGCCATTCGTCCAACATCCGAAATAATAAAAAATAATTTTTCTAATTGTGGTCACCCCTCGGTTTTTTATTTCTGACATGAAATAAAATCTCCTCTTAAAAATCCATCGGAGTTCGGAGGTGGTAGAGGTATTTGTTAGAAAAACATCAAGACGCAAAACCCCAAATTGTTCCCGCCAGGACTTGAGCCCTTAACAACCCGAAACCCCGACAATTTTGAGCGACTTTTATTTTATTTGTTTTTAATTTAATTATATATCTAAAATTAATTAATAATATTTAATTAATTATTTATAAATTTTTTATACTTTGCTGCATATTATATATATATATTTTTTTATTTCTCTTTCAATTTATTTTCACTTTCACATATTTTCGATTACTTGCTAGCCTGCACTCCATCTCATATCTGAGTAAAAATAATCCATACCATATCACAACAGAATACATACATACATATGAATATCAGCCCATTATGAGCCATATATAGTTGGCCAAAGGCAGCATTTATTTAATTCCTGTTTTTTTTTTTGTTTTTTAAGAGTCTGCAACACAAATCTGCCGCGACTCAGCTTCGACAGCCGTGAAACAAAAACCTTCCTTTCATAGTTTGAGGTGTCGAAAGTATCGTGTTGATGGATATTTATCCAGCTGACACTTGTCTGTCTCACTCCTGGCTTTGGTAGATATTTTTTGTGAGATTTTTTGTTTTATTTTGTTTTTTTATTTTTTTTATTTTTTTTATTTTTTTTGGTAGTAAAAGTTTGGCAGCTGAGCGCGCACAAAGTGATCAAAAGTGAGGAAATCGGTAAATAAAACAAAAAAAAAATCAACGAAACTTATTCCAATGTCATACACACACATACATATTTATGCCCAAATTTTATTGAGGAACGTACTCGTATGCGATACAAGATAAATGATTGGCAGTAGTCGCGTTCACTGTGGCGCTTGGGGTACACGATGGCGTATGATAAATGTTGACTGCACAGCTGGTTGAGCGCAACGGAGCAGGAGAAGTGTTGGTTTGCCTCTTCTCTTTTGAAGTATTAAATTCAGGCAAGTTAAGTGCTTTGTAATTGATGTTATAAAATATTTATGACAGGCATTGTCTCTTCAGTGTGCTGCACACACAAGTGTGTACATACTTTAAAGTAGTTGTAGTTGTAAGCACACTTTCAGCATGCTGCCCTCCTCCACCTTTTACTCTCTCTCTCTCTTCACACAAAATTTTATTAGCTTTAATTTTCGTCAAGTTGGCACTTGGAAAAGTCCTTCCGCAATGGCACACATATTCTACTCATTGTTGTTTTTTTTTTTTTTTTGATACACTGGAGCGTCTTCATTTCTATTCTCTGGTAAGTGTTACTTTTGCCCTCTTTATGTGGCTGATGAGCAAAGTTACTCGCTCCCCCCTCCCCTCTCTTTATCACTTTGGCCTAATGCCACCGGTAATTGACATTAATTATTTAAAAGGACTTTTTGAAAGTTTTTGCCAACTATAAGTGACATCATGGACTCGCGTAAAATATCTAAATTTGTGAAAATTCTACTTTCCTTCAATTAGCGCTGGTTGAGGCAGAGAACGAGAGAGAGAGAGAGAGAGTGTGTGAGAGAGAAGGATATTAAAATGAGATGAAGATTGTGATTTTACATTAAAATAGTTGTGCTGAGTTGTAAAGTGCTTTTGTATAGTGGTTGGATTACATGTACTTGACATAAGGATAACATAACGATGAGCAAAATGTCAGAAAAAAATTAAAAAAAATAGGTACATATAGTGTTGAGTAAAAGTGTGAGGAGATGCATTTAATGGGTAATAATTTGAGTGGCGTTAGGTAAGAGCGAATTTGATTAATGGCTTTTAAGCGGCTACATTATGTTATCTAGATGAGAAAAGTTAAATTTTCAATATGCCGAGATAAAAATAAGAAAATACGATGGTTGCCATTCAGAATGTTTTGACTTGCGAGCACTGTTTGTGTTGTTTACAGTAACTTAATACAATCATCTCAGAAAAATGGAATTAAAACGGAAACATTTTTTCGCGTTTGTTTTCTACAACTTTCGGCATGACTATGAAACCCCTTAAGGGACCAGAGTTTATCGATTTTATCATGAATTCAATCGAGGTCGCAGATCACAAGACAATTTTCGTGAAGGTCGTCCAAGATCAATTGTTGTTCAGGAAAGTGTTTGTTGCTATGGGCAAACTGATATTACAAGATCGTCATATGATCTATTGTGAGATTGAGACAACTATAGGTTTTACTGAGAACAGCATATATTCACGAATGCAGCAATATTTGACTGTAAAAAATTTTTTCATATTGGATCCCACACAATTTGTCCGCTCAAAAAAAGGTTTGTGTCGATTGGTTGATAAAAATGCTACAAAAATACGGTGACGGTGCTTGGGAACACATCTATGACATCATAACAGTTGATGAATCGTGGGTTTACGCTTTTTAGTCCAAAAGTAAATAAATAGCAATTGACGGTATGGGTGTTTAAAGATGAGCTGAATTCAACAAAAGTTGTTCGCGGACGAAGCATTTCCAAGTAAATGGTTGCCTGTTTTTTTTAGAAAAATAGGATATGCCGCCATCGTGCCACTAGCAGAAAGCAGAACAGTAAATTCTGTGCGATACACAACTATTGTATTTGTTTCCAAGATGTCTTTCAAGAAATAGGAAAAACCAACCACCAAATGCGGATTACTCCTCACCTCGACACACATAGACTGAAACAATTGCATTTTTGAGCACTTAGGCCTGACTTGTTACCAAATGACTTGCTTTTATTCCCGTACGTAAAAAAATAAACTGACAGCTCAACGTTTCTCGACACCTGAAGAGTCGGTTGATGATTTTGGAGATACCTAAATGAGTAGTGTTTGAGCGCATGGTAAAATAGATACTAAGAGAGAAAATATGCCATTGTATATATCATCATGCAAAAATTCTATAAGGTAGTTTCTCATCGAAATTTTTGATCAGAATTGTTTGATCTTACCACTTATAAAATAATCATCTTGGAAATTTTTTTTATTACTTTTAGAAATATCTTCAAAGCGTAGGGATGTATTAAAATATTTCTTTCTTTCTTAGGTGGCAGAAATAAGAAAAGAAATTTCTAGATGCCTTTTATTAAAGGGTGGTTAAATTTTCAAGGGCCGATGTTGATTTTGAATAAAACACAAACTATTTAGGAAATTATTGAAATTTTATTTTATTATGATATATTGGTATTACTCAATTATGTATGTAACAAAATATCGGCCAAATGAGCGCCGCGACCTCAGCGGCACACCTCCATACGATGGTCCAAATTTTCGATGACGCTGAGGCATAATGGAGTTTCTATGCTGTTAATGTGCCGAATTATCTCATCCTTTAGCTCTTGAATTGTTGCTGGCTTATCGACGTACACCTTTTCTTTCAAATAACCCCAGAGAAAAAAGTCCAACGGTGTCAAATCACATGATCTTGGGGGCCAATTGACATCGCCATTACGTGAGATAACACGGCCATTGAATTTGTTGCGCAAAAGAGCCATTGTTTCGTTAGCTGTGTGGCAAGTGGCACCGTCCTGCTGAAACCACATATTGTCCACATCCATATCTTCCAATTGTGGCCATAAAAAATTCGTTATCATCTCACGATAGCGAACACCATTCACAGTAACTGCCTGACCGGCCTCATTTTGGAAAAAATACGGCCCGATGATGCCGTCAGCCCATAAACCGCACCAAACAGTCACTCTTTGTGGGTGCATTGGTTTTTCGACAATCACTCTTGGATTCTCATTCGCAATCCACTGAGGTGAAAATGTGCCTCATCACTGAAGATGATTTTCTTCGAAAATTTTCATAATAAGTCTGGATAACTTTAACACGTTGTTGGATTGTGTATCTCTCCATGGTTCAAATTGAGTAAGTCTGAAATAGAGAAATGTCAAATTAAATTCGGAAAAAAACTTGGCGTTTAGGTGTGGTTCACATTCAACATCGGCCCTTACAATTTAACCACCCTTTATAAATAAATTGGAAAGAGTTGACATTTTTTAATTTTTTTCAGAAATATGTATTCTTAAAAATTTTAACTGGAGCCCATAACGTAGTTCCTGTTTTATGGGACATTTCAGTAACTCTGACGACGATGAGAATAGTTATAGTCCCGATAAGCTTTGCACATCACGTGGGCATACCTCTTATTATACCAAAGTATCTGTTAAGGTTATCTTTCACCAGAACGGCCAACAGCAGATAATGGTGTAACACCACGCACAATGAGAGGCCAAGCAAATGTGGTCACTGATCGAAGTGAACAGAACTAATTCTTTACTTCTTCTTAAGAGTACTTAGTATTATTGGGAAACATGATAGAAGGATGAGGAGAAATCAGTACAACACTATACGTTATCGTTTTCTCATACACTTTTTCTTTGATTGCGTGTCATATCCTTGCATCTGTAGGTATCATGAATCTTCTAAAGTTCATAAAATATACTAAGAGATTTGATCATTGTAAAGGTGCGAGGATTCTCCTTCACAGGACTAACAGAATTATCACAACAGGCCAACAGTGCCAAGAGCGCTTGATCAATGTTCCTTGATCGAGCAACATGTTTAACTAACCAACTGACTATATTTGCAAATTTCAATATATGGTAATTACTGGTTAGATTAAATTTAAATGTTTTGGAAAATGTAGTCAACTTAGAGGACTCTCAGAAAAACAAACAATTATTAAAATAATCTCCTGTCTGGTAACAATTCCAGTGAGCTCCTGATTTTCTTGAATTCGATTTGAATTTTGTTGGGTCAATCTATTCTCTTTCTGATACTTTCTAACAACTTATTAAAGTTATACAACAATCAAGAAAGGCATACCTATACCGATAAAGTCCTCTATTAGGGGTTGAAAAAAACAATATATACGTAATTTTTTAAGACAGCGACGTCATCAGTGGAAGATTTTGGTCAACCTTCCGTGGGATCGTCCTCTACGGAAAAATGCACTGTCTTAAATCTTCGGAACCATTTAGAAATGGTCTTTAAAGACGCTGCAGTCGTTCCATATACAATTTGGTATTCCCTGAATATTTTTATTGACAGTAAATTACGCCGAAACCCGAAGAGAATCACATGGCAAATTTCTGTTTGCTTTGGTGGTGGAGTTTCATCTGACCTATCCTCAGCTATCTTGCGTTTGCTCGTCTCCATTTTAGCCGATCGTTCTAAAATTTGAAAAGGAGAACTAATAAAATAATTGCAAAGGTTTTGGTATATTTAGATTTAACAAAAACAAATTGAAAGTCACCAACTGACCGAAGTTTTTTTAATCCCCACGTATGTCGTTGGATATTATTTGATGATAATACACAATAAATTAAGTGGCTTGAAAAAATGTGAAATATACTACGTTAATTATAGAATGATGTAGATGCCATAGATTAATAAATACCCCAGACAAAGGAAACTATTCTTACTTAAAAAACTTCTAAAACGTGGCCCAATGTTTACACAATTTTAATTGGAAACTTATAAATTAAGTGTCAATTTTCTAAAGCTGCCTTATGCCAGTGATAATCGAAATTCTACAATGGTTTTGAGCGTCGTCCACTTAAGTAGTTAAATAGCAGTTTCAAAATAATTGTCAAACTCAAAAGAAAGGCACTTAAAAAATATTAAAATTAAAACTTATTTCCCACACTATTACTTAAGCTTCACATATGTACATATGTATGTACGTAATGTCACTGACTTTGACTGATTGTTATGCGTCGTCAAACAGACGACGACACATGTGCTGTCGACGCCGTCAGCAGTTTATTTAAAAATGAATTTATCTATTCATGTGATTTTTGTAAGTGTAACCAAAAACCGAGCAGCGTGCAACAGCAACATCAACATCAACAGGCCACAATTTCTAAATTTCAAAAATATTTGCATGGCGACGTTTTAAGCGTCACGTGAGCTTGAATAAACAAAAATAAAAATATAAACATTGAGATGTACATATGTACATGCATATATGTACATATGTATAAATAAAAATATTAAAAACACCATTGTCCTTTAACTTTCACCCTCTTAATGCACTCTTACTGAAGTGCACTTTCGCTTGAGTGTAGTTGTTGCTGCTGCTGGTGGTATTGGAAAATAAACAACTAAGATAGCGTTTGTTGTTGTTGCTCTTTTTGTTTTATTACTGTCAATGTTATTGTTATTGTGCCTTTTTGACGTTTGCACGTTTATAAATATTACTTTAATATGACAGCCACCAGGCACGTGTATTGGCTCAAGTGCACTAAAATGAGCGGGTAAACATATAATGTGTATGTAAATATGTATGTATATGATATTCTGGAAGTACCACAGTGGGTTACCAAAATATAATTCATCATTTCTCTCACATGTAAATATTAAGTAAGTGAGATATATGTATGTACCTATAGCTGCAACCCTGCTGAAAATTGCCTGACACACTCTGCGCTGTCATCACCAGCTACGACAATAAAATGATCATTAGCTTTGGCGATAATGTCATTAGGATTTCTGGATAGCATATACAGATAGAGTGAACGAATTAAATGATAAAAGATTAAATTTATGTATCAAATATTTAATTATAATATGAAATCCTAAGAAGGTTTTGCTTTAATCTTCCTCCCTTTAGATATGTATTAAGGTGAATCCTTTTTCCTTTAAACGTTTTCTCTTTGAGTTGATTAATACCTAAAATGTCAAAAAATTGTTTCTGTTGCAACAAAAATGTGTTTTCTAAGGGTTAAACCAATATTCATTATCTCTGCAGGGTTATTAAATGTTTGGGTTTCGAAATATTTTAACCAGCCTCCTAGTCGAGGCATAACTAGGAAGAAAGTGACTAGCTGATTCCATCTTTTCCTTCAAACAGGCTTGAAAATAAAGATTAAGTAAGATTCTAAGCTCAATCGCGTTATACCAATCGGAAAATGACCTGTCAGAACTCAAGCTGCGTGTGAGAGTTCTGATTTTGGAAGCGAAAGAAAGCATTTCCGACCTTTTGTAATTAACCCCATGCCAAAATGTTCTTATTGCCGCGCATGTAAAAGTGCTCGCATAATATTCGATACACGAACAGAACCTCCATTTCTCACTTTGCTACCAAAGATAAACTCAGAGTAATAATGAGAGCTTGGCTATCAGAGCATGAATAACGTGTCGATAGAGTGCTCTCTACAGAAACTCCACCGCCAAACTTCCGCTCATGAGGTTAAGAGTTTAAGAAATTACCACTAAGAAGATTGGTAAAGGTTGGATCAACCATGCTCAAATCAGCAGCACATATTCAAACAGTTCAGGTTCCAGCTCCTTCTCTTGGGTTTATCAATGCTTTTACTCCATTTTTCTATAAATTTTTTAAATCTGAAAACAGCTCGTGTGAAACTTTATTGTTTCACGGTAGATAATTCCGTGCTTCTTCTCGGTTACCCTAATATTGAACATGATAAAGTATCCACTCAGAAGTAGTTTGCTTTTTTGACGTTCTTTCACTTTGTTATAAGGACACTTGCTCTATGCTCCTAATACTGTTAACTCCGTCATCCAGCAACTGAAGTTTAGAGCTCTCTTCATACTTGCAATGACTTCCCTTCTTCTTCTTCTTCTTCTTTTAAATTGGCGCAGTCACTTTTGTACGTACGCCTGTTTTTTTTCTCTTTCCTTGGAGAGTCCAAATGCAGCTAAGTTCTTCTCCACATGATCTTTCGAAGTTAGTGGAGGTCTTCTTCTTCCTCTGCCTCCACTTTCGAATACTTAATCGAAATATTTCAAAGCTGTGTTGTTTTTGTTTATCGAAACATGACCCGATGTTCGTCATTACCCATACACAGAGAATCATAAAGCTTCCACAAGTCTCCAATTGTCTGCATAATTGCATCTTGTAATCGCTGAAGGTATTTTCGGCCGAGCTCCTTCTCCAATTTGTGTTGTGCTCCTTGTTGATTTCTGAACGAATGGAGGAGCTCTGTCTGAAATACAAAGGAAAGGCTTGACATTCCCTGTAGAGAGGTGGTCGCAATTAGAAAAATTAACTTTTTATCATTTTTTATTTTGGTCGAACCGGGATTCGAACCCTGGCCGTCCGAATGTTAGTACGCAATGCCAACCACTCGGCTACTGCGGTCGCCAATGATAATAGTGTTTTGCTGCCGAGGCTGACAGTATTAATGGTTCAAAGGTAACATTGTCTGTAGTGATGTGGGAGCCATGTCTTATTCTCGCTCACTTCGTGTTTCAGTAAGGAGAAAGGAGAATGTCTGCTTTCGGTAGAGTTAAAAAGTTCAGTAAATAATCCTCAGATTACCGACGATTTTTTTATTTCTTCGGAATATAATCAGTGATCAGCAAGACCTCCCAGGAATCACTATCCCCTTCTTTCAAGGATCATATGTATGGAAATGCTGACCACTCATTTTTCAGAAAATAGTTTGAAGGGAACACTTACTTAATTGGTGTACACAGACAACTCTGTTAAAATATTAGTTAAGAACCAGAATTATTTCAAAGAAATCTAGTTTTTAATAATATAATAACTCTTGCCCTGAAACTATATTCAAACTCTTTTTTTCAAAACTTAACAAAAGTATTAAAGGCTTCCGTTTCTATATCCTCTAATGAAGAATGGTTGTGCATATTTTTAATCCTTTTTAAATTAATATTAATATATTTAATTACATTTCAGAAGTTTTAGATATAGTCCAATTGAGCAGAGTACACTCACCACAACTACCAGCAGAGCAACCATCTTCAACACCCATCTATCAGTCTTATGAAAATCCGAAATATACAACAATGACCAATCCGTACATCCCAAATGGCTACAGTTATGTCAAGGAGGAGCTGCTCTACAACTCCAATGGAAGACCACGTTTTTGGAGTTTAACCGGCGCCGGAGCCGAGGAAAAGTCCATGCTACAACTAGGCAACGGTAGCGATATCAACGCCATGCCACGTGAATGGCCTACGAATTATATATCACCAACTTATGCGCCGGCGACACCATCGACAATGAAGCAAACCTCGGTGGTGGCCACGATTTCAATGCAACCAACTTCACCGCACGCGCAAATTAATGGCCAACAGCGGTACAACGGCGGCAGCGGCGGCGGTGGCGGTGGCGCTGGCGGACAACTGACTGCTGTGACGCCGCCGCAAACGCCACCTAATCAATTGCACACATTCGCTGGCGCTTTTCCACACGGCGGCAGCAGCGGCGGCAGCCTGCACACGGCCAATCGAGATTTGAGCGCCTATAATGTTGGACGTAGTGAGGCGCTACGCAGTGGCTGTGTGTCAACAGCTGAGCTCTATTGTAAGGGTCAGGATTGTGCGTGATTTTGTGCTGAATGTAGGGGATAGGTAAATTTGGTTGTAAAAATTTCGTAGAAGAATTTTTTGAAAAATATTTAAAAATATCTTTCTTTACTTGCGCATGCTAACAATCTCTCTGCAGGAGTTTAAGGTGAGTTCAGTTTAGTTTGGAAAAAAATGTTGCTTTTGTAGCGTGTTTAATGAATTATTTAAATTTAATTGCCTGAAAGTAATTTTTGGTTTCGATTTTGATTTCTTCCTTGCCCGATTCAACACATTCACCCATTCGCTTAACCCTTCTAAGTCATCAACCAATTAGTTTCTGCGTTTCTGCGCGAAAATCAATTAAAATGAAACGCCACAGATAATTGCCAGATAAATTAGACACTTCATTAACCATCAGGAGGCCAGAAGAGAGAGTGGAAAGTTGAAATGCGAACAGGGAGGGTTGAGGAAAGAGCTGGAGAGCTGGGCGAATGAGGGTTGGCCATCATCTTTCAGTCATCACTCAAACGCGCCCACAGTTAGCTCTTCAGTCACTCGTCTATTTAACAGCAGCTTTTTAGCCGCCCAACGTCTGACCACTCACTCACTCACTCACTCACTCACTTGGCAACAACACCCACGAGTGAAGTGAAGTCATCTAGAAAATTAAATGAAATAATTAAATCTCAATCAGAATCCATTAAGCTTAACTGAACGCCGCTAGCAGCAGTGGCAGCAGTGATAGCAGCAGTGACAGCAGCAGCGACAGCAGCAGCGACAGAGGCAGCCGCATTATTGGCTATGTTGAAGTCTGTCAAATTCGCGGTTCACTTATCCTCCGTGCCGCTTGCAGTATTCCCCTGTGTACGTGTGCACGTCGGCACGTATGTATGTATGTATGGTATGCCTGAAAACACTTAACGCAGTCAGTGTTGTGATTTAGTTATCCAGCCAGCGCTAGTTGCTTATGCATAAACGCGGTTGCCCCCCCAACCCACTGTGAATTTGCGTGCCACTCATCCTTTATGCGGCGTGTGGCAACTAATCTATTCACAGGCCAGGCACTTCCTTCCTTTCTTTCATCTTACGTTCAACTGACCTCCTCGCATTTCGCACCACCAAGTCGCTGGTTGACTAGCTGGCAAGAAGATGATGCAAGGCATAATATACTGGTGTGTGTGTAGTAATGGTGGATGAGATGGCTTGCTGTTGCGCACAGCGAGGGGTTAATTCGTTGTGGCTCACGCAATTTTAATGCCTGCTTAAGTATTTAACTACACTGAACTCTGAAAAGCAGGCTGGCAGCAAAAGGAAAATGATACATGCACACGTTTAGAATTTATAGTGTGTTGGCGGATTGGTTGCCAGTAGTGGAAATATATTATGGGTAATCACTTAGGAATGATTTTTCTTGTTCTAAGAAGCACAAACAAGTACTCTGATCTCTAGCTTAGATTTAAAAGACCCGCCTAAAGTTAGTAAAAAGTTCTTCAAATGTTAACTACTCATTTCGGCTTTGACACGAAGGAGCGCTCATATCATGAGGATGATAGATTTATTGTATTGAAACAAAGATTTTTGATGATTTCCCGTCATTCTGTAGATCGCTCTCAACTATAGATCTACTGTAAGACTTTACGCCGAAGCAAGTTGTATGTGTGTAATAAGATAATAAAGCGAAATCACTAGATGAAACCGTCTTTTTATAATCGACAAACAAGAAGTATGAGCTCTCCGCAGTTTATCTCTGTAAAGTGCTCCTTAGTGAATAAGATCACGGTACGATGTTGCAAGCAACTTCAGGTGGTCAATTGGCTCAAACTTAGTCTTTAAGGCCGAAACTCGGATTTACTATTATGAATTTGGAGTGAGACTTGACTGTGAAATAATTCATATTCTTGAACTATATTCCTGAAGTTGAAGGCGATATGTCCATTGAGTAATATTTCTGCGATTGCCTCAGTGGTAGCGCTTACAGAATCAGCCATCGTCCACTAAAATAAGATTCATAACCAAGAAATAATTTACGACGACTTTGAATATTCGTTCAGAGTCTTGGACTAAATCATCAATCTATTAATGTAAAGTCTCTACTTTGACTACTCTTGAAGTGATCATATGAGCGCCGCAGAACAATCTTGCGACAGTGGTAAAGACGCAGCTGTATTACAAAGCCTTAGGCTTAAGGTAGAACTGTATGTTTGATAGGCACTGGTAGAAGCCAGTGCGCCTACATCTCTCCAAGATAGATGTCCGATAAATTAGATTAGAATACAAAGACATTGCTGGGCATAATACAGGCCTGGCGAAACCAAGCATTGGCTGTTAAGTCTCGCCAGCCAAAAGTAACCTCACAACATTTCAAGAAACACCTTTTAGAAGATGTCTATAAGTAGACAAATTATCCACTCTTCTTATTATAATAATGTCTCGAGAACTTCTGTAACTTTGACACCAGTCATTTTATTCTCGACACTTGATAAAAATCGTATGCGTTTTCAGAAGGAGAGTGGCATATTCAAATGGTCCAAGTCGGTAAAAGTGAAGGGAAGTGTTTTTCATTGCAAACTTAATCGCCACCTCGTTACTTGACTCAGAGCGCTGCTGCTCATTTGAATACTTTACAGTCTCCGAATCAACCTTTACTGATATTGATGTGCTTTCTAGTTACTGCAAAACAATACGATTGCATTTAAATGAAAGGAGCTTTGGATTGGTGGAAGCAGAGGAAGAGAAAGATCTCCCCTCCGTTTGGAAGGATCAGGTGGGGAGCGACCTAGTTTCACCTGATATTTCCAATTGGCGCTAAACAGCGAGAAGAAGAGATTAATGCCGCTTTATTTTTGATTCCGCTATACTACTTGCTACTTTAATGAAAAGAAGAAGAGAAGAAGCTACGAATTTAATTTCCATGAAGCATCAAGTGTTGGCGCAAATTCCGACTGAAAGCGGATTTACTTATGTGACATCAAACTAATTCGAGTAAATTCCGTTATCGATTCCGTAATTTTGTTCTGATCTATCCAAATACGAAACGAATACACTCTGTACATACTGAACCTTTTCTGTATCGTTAGTACACAGTCTTATCCAGTAAATAATACTTCATCCTCAGAGTTTCAGCAACACAAAGAAGATCGTCCCTTGTACTGTTTGTAATTTTTGTGCTTTTAAATTTTCCTTAACTTGGGGAAAGCGACAGTTTCCTTCGTATGTGACCAGCATATTGCTTTGCCTAGGAAGAGTATAGGGATTACAGAACAATGAAAGTCATCTTCGAGAGCAGGCCAAGCAATTTGTAGGTTATACATGAAGCAATGCTAACAGCTAGCCTCTTAAAGGTCCTTAAATAGGGGAGTCTCCTAACTGTGAAGAACATGACAGTATATAGAAAGTTATAGCAAAGTAAAAAGTACTTATAATGCAAACATGAAACCGAAGAAAAAGGGGGGAAGTAAGGCCATTCGCTAGTATCTATACTGATATGATTCAAACATATAAATAGGGTTCTTCTGTGGCAGCCCATTACATTAGCTTCTGTTTCAATAACGAGATCACTGTCTTCCAAGCATAAATTGTGTACATTTCTGAAGGTGTAAAATGGTCAACAGCTTTAACAACGTTTCTTTTAGACAACCAGGCAACATTAGGAAATTATATGTCAAAACACATGGTAGGCAATTAACAGATTCTTACTTGAAAACAAAGTGAAAGTAACTTGAGTCCCAGGTCACCCAATTGTTTCAGCGCCTATAAATGTTGGTTAGAGAAGTAGACCCAGGAGGAGCGCATATGGTCCAGCAGCACTTCCAATGACAAAAGTCAATAAGCGACTTGGTGTTCTTTTCTAGGTTGAATACAATAGATTACGGTTACTAATACGCGACTTCGTACTACAAAGCAGTGTAGTACTTAAATTTGAAATTTTTCCTTCATATTCTAAAGAATAAAATAAATAGTTTAATCTTAAGGCTTAAGTTTAAGCCAATATCGCTACCAGTATTTCTTATCGGGAAGCAAAGTCACAAAAACCAGACTGAACGTATGTGCAATATAGCCTTTCTGAAATGTCAAAATTCTTTACACTATTATTGGAACCCGGTTCAGTCGGCACAGACGTAACAGCAGACCTCGTAATGTTTTTGAAGTCAACTTCAAACATGAACGACAGCTATAAGACTGTACTGTCAACTGGGAGGAATCTTGCAGACAAAAATTGGGAAATATCTGACCTAAAAATTATTCCTATCAATCAACTTCGGCCCTGAACTTCAGTAAAAAATTATGAATCCCTCGAACATTTTACTCGTAAATCGTCTGAGTACCAGAATGGAAAACAGCAAAGTGCTTTAAACACTAGTTTTTAAAGATTTTTGACTGAAATGCACCCACACCGCTTGCAAAAAGAGTCGCAACTTCAGAATTCAATAAACCAAATCCGAAACTTTTCCGCCAGCAGAGCAGCGCCGCACAGCTGGGGAGGAAGTGGCGACAAGAATGCAATAGGATTTAAAGCGAGCTATTTATGGAGGGTTGTAAAGACAATCCGTTCATTCTAAAGCAACATACATACATACATATGAACATGCTGCGAATGAATACATTCACGTGTGCGCGTATGTGTGTGTGTGTGTGTATGTGTATGTGCAACACCAGTGAGCTTGTGAAAATTTATTATGCGCATTGCAATCATTTATCAGCGGCGCAGCATCTTTCATAATCAGAATGCCAGAAATGAGGCCGCACAATATGCAAATGACTTACCACCACCACCAGCAACAACAACAACAACACCAACTTCATGCATACATATGCATATTCGCATGTGTTTACGTATCGTATGTGGCATGCGAGCGCTGTAGTGCCTGCTGCATGCAATGTGTGGCACAAAAGTGGCTGAGGTAATTTTTGAATTTATCACCAAAAACTCACAAACTCCTTACATACCTATTTTGGTTAAGTTTGACAAAGGAGCGCCCTTACATACGTACACATGTGAATGCTAGGCCGCTACACCTACATATGTACATACGTGTGCGAAAGCCTTGCAACACACCGGCACTGACTTTGGCTCTTTTGTCTTTGGCTCTTTAATACTTTCGTTGCTGCTTGACTTCGATGTCCGCCTTTTGTTGTTTTTGTTTGTTGGCAACTCTTTGTCTCTTCATTGTATTTTCTATGTGTTGCAACACCAGACAAAAGGTCGACACATACCCACCAACCGACCAAGCGGCCGACCAACCAAACGACCGGCTTAATTAATTTATGCGCACACGGTAAACCCCCCGCCGCTGCCGTTCTTCGCTTTGGACCAACACCAACACCGGCAGCAAAGTGCCCGCCGTCCTTCCCTTGCCAAAGTGCGCGTCTAGAGTTTTGAATAGTTCACCCGCCAAATAAGCTAACGAATGGTCATGCCACAAATATGCTCGTGTGCGTATGCGTGTGTTGCATGAGAATGAGGTATGCGGAGCTAAGACAGAGGTTGGTGTTCGTTTTTTTCGTCTTTGGTTTGTTTGAAGTTTTGGAATTGGAGGCCTTCATTCATTTCGAAAACGCGCCTAATTTTAAAATTAATGAGCAGCATTTTAATGGGCGATGCGTGCAGATAACAAACACACATTCATATATGGTATAAATAAATGTACTCGTCTGTTTGTATGTCGAATTGTGAGACTGTGACTTGCCTGATTGCCTGCCAGTGAACCCTTCGGAATTGTCAAAGTAAATCACGTGTTTATTGGCACTTACGACACCAAAAGTAAACAAAGAATGGCAGGAAGACATGTGATGAGTGGGACCACGACGTTGCGCCAGAAAACGCTTACACGCACACATTTGCATTAATACGTACAATGTCCATGCACCTGAGTGTGTGTGTGTAAATAGTTGAAGACGACATTGGAGCACAAAAATATTGATCTGTGCGACAAATGAACATTGAAAGGCCGCAGGAATGCGAGTGGGTCATCATTAATTACACGGACAGACATCGCGCATATGGACGGACAGTTAGGCAGACAGTTGGATCTTTTTATATGAAAGTATGGTTAAAGAGACATTACGACGGACTCGTTGAAGCCGGTTACCTGACTGACTGACTGACCATTGAGTGGCCGCCGCTTTGGCTGTGAGTTTGTTACTATTTCAATACAAAAAGTGGAAATATCTACAGTGACAAGCCTGATTAATTGTCGTTTATTTTATTTAATTTCATTTTATTTATTTTTATTATGTTTTATTTAATTAATTTTTTTTATTTAATTTTTTTATTTTATTTTATTTTATTTTGTTTTATTTTATTTTATTGTAATTTATTTTGTTTTATTTTATTTTATTCATTCTATTTCTTATTTTATTTTCTTTAATTTACTTTATTTTATTTTATTTTATTTTATTTTTATTTTATTTTATATTATTTTATTTTATTTTATTTTATTTTATTTTATTTTATTTTATTTTATTTTATTTTATTTTATTTTATTTTATTTTATTTTATTTTTTTTATTTATTTAATTTATTTTTATTTTATTTTACTTTATTTAGTTTTATTTTATTTTATTTTCACTTCATTTATATTAATTTAATTTATTTTATTTTATTTTATTTTATTTTATTTTATTTTATGTTATTTTATTTTATTTTATTTTATTTTATTTTATTTTATTTTATATTATTTTATTTTATATTATTTTATTTTATTTTATTTTATTGTATTTGATTTTATTTAATTTTATTTATTTAATTTTTTTATTTTATTTTATTTTATTTTGTTTTATTTTATTTTATTGTAATTTATTTTGTTTTATTTTATTTTATTTATTCTATTTCTTATTTTATTTTCTTTAATTTACTTTATTTTATTTTATTTTATTTTTATTTTTATTTTATTTTATATTATTTTATTTTATTTTATTTTATTTTATTTTATTTTATTTTATTTTATTTTATTTTATTTTATTTTATTTTATTTTATTTTTTTTTTATTTAATTTATTTTTATTTTATTTTACTTTATTTAGTTTTATTTTATTTTATTTTCATTTTATTTATATTAATTTAATTTATTTTATTTTATTTTATTTCATTTTACTTTATTTTATTTTATTTTATTTTATTTTATTTTATTTTATTTTATTTTATTTTATTTTATTTTATTTTATTTTATTTTATTTTATTTTACTTTATTTTATTTTATTTTATTTTATTTTATTTTATTTTATTTTATTTTATTTTATTTTATTTTATTTTATTTTATTTTATTTTATTTTATTTTATTTTATTTTATTTTATTTTATTTTATTTTATTTTATTTTATTTTATTTTATTTTATTTTATTTTATTTCATTTTTTTTTATTTTTTTTTATTTTTTTTTTATTTAATTTATTTTTATTTTATTTTACTTTATTTAATTTTATTTTATTTTATTTTCATTTTATTTATATTAATTTAATTTATTTTATTTTATTTTACTTCATTTTATTTTATTTTGATATTATTTTGTTTTTTTTTATTTTATTTTTTATTTTAGCTTAAGTTTTAATATTTAATTCAATTTTTATTTCTTATTAAATCTTTCTTTATAATGTAGCCACCACTGTTCGCCCTTAAAGCGTATATGACATAACCATATATCTCCGCGCAACAAATCCAAAACCATTTTAGATGAGTGTATTTAAGGTTTGACCGGAAACTTCTTATCGCAGTGAAAATCTTGGATGCTTGAAGCTGCAGAACTTCTGATACTCAGCCAAATAAAATAAAATACGTAAATAAAATAAAATACGTAAATAAAAAATAAAAATAATGCAACCTTACGGTAAGATCCAAATACAGCGTCAGGTACTCTGCCAGGTTGCCTTAGGATGTCGGGCTCGCAATGCACTCAGGTGCCATTCATTCATTCATTTGTTCAATCGTTCATTTATTTATTTTCATTTTATGATTTCAATTCAACGAGTTTCTTGCTTTGCCTTTTACATACGAGTAGTTTGCTTTGGTGCATAATATATGGATATGTGCGTGCATATGTTGGAGAACGTACATATGTATAAATAAGTTAATGTTTGTTGATATTCAAATTCAACTGTAAGTCGCTACATATGTACATATGTATGTAGGTCTCGGCTCACAGTTCAGTTTGACGTTTGCTGTAACTGCGGCAGTTTGTCTTTGGCTGAGTCAAAGTATTTTAATTTATTTTTTAAATACTTTTCGAGGTTCATTCCTGGGAAAAAGGTTTTTGAAATCGATCACAAGATTTTTTGACTTGATTGCGCCGCTTTTTTGACTTTTATGCGCTAAGTTACTCATTTGAGGTTCGTATTTTATCAGCTAAATCTTTGTTAGCTAGATTTGTGGGTATTTCGTTTTTTCTCAGTTATGTTGCACGCAGACAATGTGGCAGCTGGATGGTGTTTGCGAGACAGGTTGGTTTTCTAATATTATACTATTCTAAGAGAACTGAAATAACTTTTAATTAGTGAGTCAATATTGTACAAAAGTACCTTTGGTAGAAATAAAATATAAATAAAAATAAAAATTAAATTAAATAAAATGGAATATAGTGAAATCAAAATTAATAAAAAAAAATTGAAATAATATAAATTATTATCAAATAGAATAAATCAAAACAAAATCAATAAAGTTTAAGTAAACAAACTAAATTTAATTAAATATAATAAAATAAACAAAAATAAAATAAAGCGAAATAAATTAAAATGAAATAAAAAAAAACAAAATAAAAATAAACGAACTAAAATGAAAAAAACTAACTAAATTAAAGTAAAATATAATATAAAAATATAAAATAAAATATAATGAAATAAAATGAAATAAAGAAGAAAAAAACAAAATAAAATAAACTAAAATAAAAGTCAAATAATATAAAATAAAATAAAAAATTATTAAATGAAATCATATAAACTTAAAAAATAAAATAAAATAAAATAAAATAAAATAAACTAAAATAAAATAAAATAAAATAAAATAAAATAAAATAAAATAAAATAAAATAAAATAAAATAAAATAAAATAAAATAAAATAAAACAAAATGAAATAAAATAAAATAAAATTAAAAAAAAAATAAAATAAAATAAAGTATAATAAAATCAAAAAAAAATAAAATAAAACAAAACAAAATGAAATAGAATTAAATTAAATTAAATAAAATATAAGAATTAATATAAAACAAAATAAAATAATATAATATAAAATAAATTAAAATAAATAAAACAAAACTACGATATATAAACTGTAGTAAAATATATTAACAAAATAACATAAAATTAGATGAAATTAAATTAAATTAAACGAAATAAATTTAAAAAAAAAAACATTTAAATAAATGAACAAAAAATAAAAGTAAGTAAGGAAAACATAAAAAGTCAATAATTATTAATAAAATAAAACCAAAAATAAAATAAAATAAATGTATAAATATAATAAATAAATTAAGTGACACATATCATTTCTTATACTCACCACCAGAAAAATAAACAAAACAATTAAAAATTTAAATGCATGGAATGAAATAAATAAAAAAGATTAAAATTTAATAAAAGAAGTAAAAATTAAATCAAATCAAATGAAATAAATTTATGGAAAAAATTAATCAAACTTGAAATTCAAGTACAAATGTAAATCCAACTAAAATAATTTTTACACTACAATGTCGGCAATTTAAAAGTCGATAATTTGCCACAATCATTAATTTATTTTTTTGTTATTTATAACTTTTACATATTTGTTCACCCTTAATTTATTTGCTTTGAGTCCTTTCGATTTATATGTTTTTACATTAAGTTGTTTATGAATGTATGTAGTATGTATTTCGATGAAAAATAAGTTTAAAATATTTATAAATTTAATTTCTTCCTTCCAACGCCACCCACGCACAGGACCTCCAGTTAATGGGTTTAGTATAATTATATATACAATTTACAACAACTCAACGAATGAAAAATTGCTTACTCTTTGTTTATTTCTCTTTCAGATCTCTATCAACATTCTCAACAGTATTCCCGCAATCTCTTCTACAGCAACAGCAACACCAATAATAATAATAATAATAATATTGATCACAACAACAGCAGTAGCAACACACTGCAAGCACATTTTCCACATCTACAACAACACCAACAACTACAACAACATACACAACATCTACAGCAACATTCAGCATTAAGTGCGCTCTCGCAACATGTTGCGGAAAGTGCTATATGGCAGCAACAACAACAGCAACAGCATCATCATCACCATCTAGCGCATTCGTCACATTTACAACAATAATACTAGCAGCTATGTGCGTTGATTAGTTGTGACGAAAATATAAAGAAATAGTTATAAACAAATTGGGCAATTGTGCATATAAACCAAATGAATATTTATCTACTTATGAACAACAAAATACATAGCTAGAACTATTATATTATAAAGTAAAATTAAAAAAAAAATATATTAACAAAATAATAAAATCTAAATTATAGAAAAATAAGCATTCAAAGTGCAGTAATAAAATTACTTAATAAAAAATTAAATTGTAAAAAAAAATGTATTATTGTATAAAGCAAGAAACCATAAAAGATTACAATGTAATAGTATTTTAACAAATACTGTAAGTATCATAGTTATGGCCTTTCGTCTATTTAATTAACCACTTGTTGGTATGTAAATGCTTAATTATATAAAGAAATTGTATATGACATAAGATTGTAATATACATAAGTACAATACATATGTATGTGTATATATATATATAAACTATATTTTTAATTGTTATGTTTATAAATTTTATTTAACTCTTTGTATCCATGTCTGTATATTTAAATTGCAACAAAAAGTATTCCTAATATATATATATATATGTAAACTATACTTTATATCTTTCGATAAGTAATTAAATGAGAAATAATTGAAATAATTATCAGCAAACAGGCAAAATGTTGCCTAAAAAAGTGGAGTATTTAAAAAAAAAATAATTATTAAAGCACAAAATATCAAATAGTCTCAACTCCTACTTCACTTGGTCCTGCAATGTGGAAGAGACTGGTTAAGCTCGCATACAGGCCTTCTTTCTCTATAAACTTCGTCAGCGAAAAAAGCTCGAGTGAAAAAAGTGGTCTAGTAAAATGTAATCCATTATTTTTACATTGGATGGCTTTAGTGATTTGTGTCTCGAGTTCTACAGTTGCAATTGGATTACGCTAGATGGCTTTAGAAAGATAATATTTTATATAAACAAATATAATGGGAGAAGTGTGGAACGCTTAACTCAGTAGTGTTTGAGCGCATGTAAAAGATGGACACCAACAAAGAGAAAATGCATAAAAACGGCTTGGAACCTCTTGAAAAAGGCTGGATACGTCCAGAAATTCGGATGACACATGAGTTGACGAGAAAAAAACTCAAGGACCAAATTTCAATTTTTAAATCGCTGCTGAATCATAACAAAATCGACCCATTTCCGAAGCGAATCATGACGGTCTTGGTCGAAAGGCAGTGAGCCGGCACAAAAGGTTTCCAAACCAGGAAGGCTTTGTTATGTGTTTGCTGGGATCGGCAAGCAATCATCCACTATGAAATGTTTCTCTCTTAATTTGTACCTGTACGACCAGCAATTGGCCTGTCTGAAGGTTGCAATCGCCCAGAAGCGTCCAGTTTTGGCCACCAGGAAGGGAATTGTGTGCCATCAGAACAGCGCCAGACTACGCAAATCGATTGTGACTCGCCAGAAAATCCGAGTGCTTTGTTGAGGTGTTCCTATGCATCCACCTTATAGTTCGAACCTCGCACGAAGTGATTATCATCTGTTCCTGTTTATTGCTAACAATTTGGCTTGTGAAGAATTGGCCTCAACAGAAATCTGTGAAAATCGATTGTTCCAGTACTCAGAGCGACATAATGACATTACCTACCAATTGCCAAAAAGTTATCGAGCAAAGCAGTGCATATTCGACATAAATCAGTTATTTCTAACTACAGCAAATAAAGTCTTCAATTTAATGCAAAAATAATTGATGAATTTTTTCAAAACCAATATTTTCGGTAGCTCTTAGCATATCAATACTTTTAATAGTTCCCAAAAGTAACTTTAAAAAAGATAATGAAAGGTTCTGGAAAGAATGTCGAAAATGTGCATATAAAAATAAACGTGTTCAAGTACTAGAAAATTTAGGTGCCAAAATATATTAGAAAAAAATCTGAGGCTCTTTTATATGGCTTCGTTTTCATATTAAATTTTTCAATTTGTTTTTTTATTTTTTATATTTTTTTGTAATTCAAATCATTTTTGCATTCTATTTATTCAATTACCTTATTCCATATCAATTTTTGTACCACAAACCTTGTACCGAAATGCTGCTTAATGAAAAATCTGAGCTTAAAAAATCCATTTTTTCATATTTGTATTTGAAAATTATAATTAAAATACAAAATTCTAAATTAATTAAAAGACTCTGAATTTTAATATCCACTTTCATTTAGGTATAATATTTATATTTTTTTTTAATTTATCGGAGAATTAGAAGTTGCCGTGATGTGGTATGGAACTCTAACATGATTCTTATATGATTTTTATTAGGTTTTCACGTTGTTTCTTTTATTATATACATAAATATGCATATAATTGTCGCTTTGTAACAGCTAAAGCGATTTTCGGCCGAGCTCCTTCTCCGATTTGTGGTTTTCCAACTTCTAAAATATATGTTAAAATAGATCTATCTATGTTACAGATGTCAAGCAAATCGAATTATGAATACGATTTTTCCTCACAGATCTCCACTTTGGTTTTGGCAAGGAACCCCGTGCATATATTCCTTATATTAAGTAAAACCAAGCCATAAAATCGGCCACATAGCCACTTCCTGGAAAAAAGTGTTCCCCATGTCAATTAAGGCAAAGAGTTACATATGTATGTGCTAAATTTCACTTCCCGGAAAATCCTTTCTTACCAAATCATTACGTCATACGCAGAACACACAGCCCCGTTTCTCTATAATCAGTGGTTTTGCTGTGGTTTGATACACCTTTTTTATATTAGATGTAGTAAATAGAGATCCATTATTTTTACATGAAATTGAAGGCTTTAATTTTTATTTTTCGTATCCAGCCTTATCTAAATGGGTCCAAACGGCTTTTTGTGGAGCAATTTTTAGCTCTTGGGCAATCGAAACAGTGCTTACATGACGGTCGGACTCGACAATGTCCATAATTTTACCGACATTTTCGACAATTGGCCTTCCACTCCGTGCAGCATCTTTTACGTCAAAGTTACCGGAATGAAACCAAAATTGTGCACAATTGACTGCAACAGTAACAGGACTATAAACGCTATTCACATTTTTAGCCATTTCGCTTGCGTTTTTGCCTTTATCGAAGAAAAAAAACTGTAAAATATAGAGTATTTTCCCTATGCTTGTGTTCCTCTTTGGCGCACGCTCAAACCAAACTGAAATAAACCAATCACAAAACTACCAAAAAAAAGCGATTTTAGTACGAAAAGTCATCTTTCTAACGCCATTTAGCGGAACCCAATAGGAGCTATACAAGATAAATAACGCCGTCTATTAAAAAAATAATGGATCAATTTTTACCACACCTAATATATAAAGATAATCCTAATGCCAAGCTAAAATATTCCACTCAGAAAATCCGCTTAAATTAGACTATTTATTTATTTTATTACATTACTTACATAATCTGACAATACCTATTTTCTTGACTGGCATAGGCACCTCTTAAGAAGTTGCAGCGAAATTAATATTAGTGCGCCATTCATTTCTTCTCTTCACAGAAGTTATTCTCTTCATCTACTTACCATGTAAATATCGTTATGTTTCTCACACAGCTCATTGTTCCATCGCCACAGAAACCCTTTCTACAATAGAATGAAAAATAGTCGAGCTTAGTTAGTCCCAGTAAAAGCACTTATTAAGGGGATCCTCCACTGATTTTGGATCAAAAAATTAATTTTTTTTACGCAAAAAATGAAAGCCATATAGGTATTTGTTGTGTAAGTGTTTAAAGGGTTTTTGCAATACGATGAATATTTCTCAAATGAACACACCTGTCTCACGCACGCTTTGAGACTTTCAAAAAACTTTGAACGCTTTTTTTCTCGAAACCATGTTTTCCGATCTAACTTCAAGCCCTGGGCTTGATCTATCCGTCCGATTTCTTTTATCTAAAAACTGTTTCAAAGTATATTGTTTTTTCTACGTCTTGAATAATTAATTATTTATATTTTTTTAATGTAATTAAAATGGAAAAAGTAGCTAAAATTTAACTATTGTTTGCAATGAGCATTATGCAATAAATTTATCGTTGAAATTGTTTCAATTGGAATTCAGGATGTAGAAAATTTCATGATCTTCAAGTAATGACAACGATTTTTGATTTCAGTCTACTACAAGAAACTGTAGACTTGAAGTTGTTGGGCCATGTTTTTCGCGCAGAGGCTGACGGAAAGCGCCGGAAGTTCGTACCTATTTTAATTCTCCCACAAAAAAATAAAAATAAAAAAAAAACAAACTTTGCCTTATCTTGGCCCAATATCAGGGGAGGGTCCCCTTAAAAGTCATTTAAACTTTTATGATTTTACTTTAAGTTTACTGAAGAAGATTAGAGTTAAATTTTCTTGAAATTAAGATATAATTTGCCTTTAACCACTGCGGCAATTGGTGATTAACTTTAGAATATTTTCTAAACCAACATATTCACTCCCAAAGTCTGGGTGTAATATTGAGAGCAAAATTTCCAAATCTGTGCTTCGCCAATACTGCTGTTGTTGTCAGAATGTTTTAATTTATTTTATATGTACATATATTGGAACAATTTCACCTTTTTGAAATTCCACTTAGTCTTTACTCTCCAAATATACAATTATTTCTTATAAACTAAGGTTGCCAAATAGGTCGCTGGTACCAAAAAACTGATTGACCAATATTATTTTTTTAATAATTTAGTGCGTGTTGTTAGTCTAAAATCAATCTTAAAATAAAAAATGTGTGCGGCTTTCACAAAAATTAGTTGAAAAATAATTCCGTACGTTTTTCAAAAGACCATAGTTTGTATATAGGCATCTTCCTTTAGAAGAAATCGGTCCTCGCGCGAAGGATTAAATAATGGACTTTATCACCGCCATTCTGTAAAAAAACAATAATTAAAGAATACTTTTTTATACTTCAATATATGTTCAATGAGATGGTTAAATAGAAATTGTGCTTCGTTTTCCCATATTCCTACAATAAATTTTTAAAAATGTGTGTATTTTTCAACCTCTAGAGTGGCTTTACCCCTTAAAGGCTATTACCTAAAAATCTGACAAGTGTTTTTTATAACAATCCTTGTTTGCATTTCTTTTGTGGAAAATTGTTGAATCCTAATAAAAGTGTATTAACATCAAATATTCTGTCTGATCAAATCTAAATTATTAAACCAATAAATAAACTAATCCAATTTCTTAGCACAAAAATTAACTATTAAATACGTAGTAAATTAATTAAATATGCTGAATTGAAAATTAGCAATGACTTCTCTTAAATTGGGATTTTTCCCAACCAACTTTTTATAACCCAAAAAATAAAGTAAACAATATTTAATTTCAATAAATTCTAGTGAGCATGCGCTTGTGGAGTACTAAATTCCAAGCATACATACATATGTATATATAAATACATACAAATCTATTTATGCCTATACAAACATTCCGCACTTACGTACGTATATGCGCTTGCAACCACAAAGATCGCTTTTAGTATAATTCAAATCATAGCATAACTTTAGGCGGTTCCGGTAGAAAATTTGTACGCATTAAAAATTACCCCAATTTCATTGCATATATTTAGGCGCTAACTTGTGTGCACATATAAAGTGTTATTAAATTTTCCAATAAGACCAAGTAAATTAAGTGGTATTTTTTAGTCCACAGGCGTTAAAAGATATTTTATAATTTTAGCGTAATCCAGATGAGTATTCTATTATACCAAAGCCGTGTCCGTAATTTCCAAGAAGGAACCACATTAGAAAAAACATTTTTGTACGAAATTTATTTTAAAATTTTAAAATATAGCATCAGTCTCTTTCTGTGTGGACATCAGAAGTTATTCATGATTATTGATTTCGAATTGAGGAAAGTAAAAGACAAAATCATTTACGTTAAGATTATGCTCCAAAGACTTGGAATTTATTACTGATATTCAATCAATAAATTTTTTGTCAACTGATTAACAGTTAATTAGATTATTGAAATTTTTTTCAAAATACATTTAAATAAAACAGCTGAGAATGTGACATCCCTAAGCTTCGTTTTAGGAAATTCGATAAATGATTATTTTTAGATTATACATATTTTTCCAACGAAATTTCCTCAAATACAATCCGCAGATGTAAGGTTTTTTTTCAAACTGAAAGCATTTTAGTATTGATTAATTAACAAAAGAGTGTATTATGAAATTTTTTTAATTATACTAGATTTTATCTGCAACTTCATTCATATGGAATTTCAAAATGTTTTTTCTCGAATAGATCCTTTGCTGGTCTATTTCTCGGAAAGAAAAAAATGTCCACGTACATACCATATTTCCCGAATATCAGAAAATCAATCCATAAAAACGAATATATCGACCTCAATGGTAATTTAGGCAAAAAACTGCCCATGAACCACATTCCATGTAAATAGAAGCACAAATTCGATTTTTTTCAGTTCCACACCTTTTTTTATAGGAGCCTACGTCGCACGCAGCGCACGCACTTCAAGATTCAGGCCTTAACGATCAGTGGCTCATGTTGTTGTTGTAACCCCAAAATATTCCCCAAATTGGTTTTCGGTGAATATTGCGGGAGTAACAGTCTTGGCCTGATAAAAATCCGGATCGTTCCGGTAAAAAAAAAAAAACGGAGCGACCCACAGCTTATTCTAAGCCGCCGATAGATTATTTATAAGAAGCTTTTATTTCATATCAGAAATATATTCTGAGGGAGGGACAATCTCTGCCGCAGGGCAACCGCAACTAGAAAAATATTTGCCTGTAATTTTGTATTTGGATGTTGGTCGAACCAGTACTCGAACCCAACTGGCCATCTGAATGTTAGTAAACAATGCTACCCACCCGGTTATTGTATTCACCGACCACTAGGCATTTTAAAAAAAAAACACTATTCTAAGTCAAATCCATCTTCAGATGAACCCTAATAGCCTCAGGGCCATACTTTTCCTCCTCTTAATACAATCGTTCCTTCCTGTGCGTTATTTGTGGTCGCCAGTATGCAGAGGATGATGAATTTTTGGCAAAACCTTTCTCTGCTGCTGAGCCCAATGCATCGCACAGGGTCAAAACCATATTGTAGAACAGGACAGTTTGGAGTGTATTGGAATGTGGTGCTGTGGAGTGTCAAGCATACTCAGCACACCAGGTTATGCATCAACTTCAGCTCCTTCAGCCATACAGTAAATTACTTTTCTGAAAACACTCTATTAAAATCAACATGCCGACTTTTCTGAATAAACTTTTAATGATCGGGTTCAATCAACTTCTTCGGAAAATAAAAGTTTCGGGCAAATTTGTAGTTGGTCTATGGTGTAAGAGGCAAGTGTAACAGCGATCTACCGCGATCGGCCTCGTGTTCAGGTCAGTCTAGATTGTCATTGGTTTACGGTCACCGGTCTGTTGGATTTTTCGATTATTCTTTTGGAGCGACCCTCGGTCGGTTGGGTGGGAGGTGCGTAACGCTAGCTTCGTCGTAAAAAAAATTGCTCATTTTCAAACCTATAAGTTAATCTTATTATTCCAGCAATGAAAGGTTTTCCGTAGTTCCCGTTTCTAGTATTGAATTCCTACAAGGAGATTTTGATTTTTCGAAATCGAAGCTCAGTCCAAAATATCTTGAGCTCTACGTGGCTGGTTTGTTGGTTGAAAGGGGTGGTTTAGGAACAACTAAGCCTTTGAGTAGGCTCATTGTGCCCGCCCGCTTAGGAACAGTTAAGATCAGTCTAAGTCAACGAGGCCATCGATCGCCCAGGAAACGAGCTGTTTCGACGGGTTCGGTTGAGAGGCAAAGGAGGGTTAGATGAGTTGGTTTTAGGGGCATGCAAAGATGTGGTTAGTATAGTGGGGGGGCTCATTACATGCAGGACATATGTTGAGTATGTCGAAGTCTGGATAGGTAGAAGTTTAGTCGACTACAGCATCCAGATCTTAGTAGTGTCAGTATTTAGCGTTTCGTAGGTTATCTGTAGTCAAGTTATTTATGGTATCCCTGACCACCAAATATGCATCTTTCCAAGTACATATTTTAACAGTAGTATATGTTGGTCCGTCTCTAGTGTTGCCTTACTTCATAATCAATACCAAAAAAAAACCTATTAAAAGTAAAAATGGGTGAAGGGACAGTAGAAACATTGGTTGTTGTTGTAGTCCATGTGAATGAACAAAATATGCAAATCAGCCTAATTGCTCGATAACCCCACGATGCAACATTTGGTTAAGTGGAGTTCGTTGCAAGCAAAGTCCCAGATATCCGATACACAACTCAGACCAGAAGACAATAGCAAAATCGATGGCTCGCTCGTGTGCTACCATTGTCATAAACGTTTTGCAAATGCAATCATAAAACAATAACATTTTATAACAACAACAACAACAACAATAACAAGATCAAAACGATATGTAAAGTAAGTCATATGAATGTTGATACCACAAAGAACTTAGACGCCGCCAACAGTGCGGCACAAAGTGCGGCTAAGACCAGCAGTATGGTATGAGCGCTTGATTCCACAGCATTGGTGCGCTTCTCACGTAGATACATTTCGGTATTGTTTGTATGTAAATACATGTGTATGCATGTAGTTCGGTTCGGTTTTGTGACTGGCGCCACCTGTCATGCCATGCACACACTCCACTCATTTGATTGTTGTTGTGGGTGCTGTTTTTTTTTGTACTTTTTGCACGATCGTGCAACATGAATTGTTGTACAATTGTTTAATAATATGTTGAACGACTCGGAGAGCTTCTGGTGGCCAAAAGTACAAGCGCACACAGTGGCCCTGCCGAAGTAAGTGGATATGTACATTGATCGACCCACGAAGATGCACGCTCAAAGACATGGCAAGAGTAGTTGAAGAGTGGTAAGAGAGAGAATGTCATCCTGTGTGGTCGGCGTGCACCAGTGCAATAGTCTTACCTCACCAGAGCCAAGTCAGGAGACAGGAGATAGTGGAAAAGCAGGGATTTCGCAACAATAGAAACAATAAAGTCATGTCTGTTGCAATGTAAAAAGAAGAAAACAAATGTGTGTAACAGAAAAAGTAGTTCGAAGAGCAAAAAAAATTTTTTTTCTCTGACTAAGGACATGTACATACTTACATATAATTTATATATCCTTTAGTGTACATGGCACTCTCTTTACTAATTATACATACATAAATACGTATATACCTACATACATATATATGTAGGTATGTATGTACAATCATTCAACCAACTAGACCTCCCTCTCACCGCTTACGCTACTGGAGCTCCAACCCTCTAACCGACGTCCCGCTGTTTTGCGTAGTTTCTTGCTCGTTGCGTGCGCAATCTTCGTCAATTGAGTTGTAGTTAACTTCGCTTTGTTTACATCCATTCACTGTTCTTAACTTCCCGCGCGTTGTTGTAGTCTACTTCTGTATTTCATACACATATTTCTCTTTTTCTGTGCTGCGTCCATTGTCTCGGCATGTTTTGACATTTATTAATACCTGAATGACGTTTAAGTGATCGCATTTCATTTCATTTTCCAAATCCATACTTCCCTTCCTTCTCCACATACCCACTGTCACATGCGATTACAGTTTAACTTTAGGCTCACAGTGCCTCGTCCCTCCTCGCCTTGGCTCTACTCAGCCATCGCAAGCTACCCATCTTCATTCGTCTGTTAGACTGGTCATGATTTATAGTGTCTTGACCCGAACTACAGTTTGTCATTCTATTCTTTTAATTTTCATTTTTTATTTTATTCTTTTTTCATCATCCCTCCTCTTACCTGGCTGATCGGTTATGTCTCTACTTCTGTCTCCCTAGTAAGATTACGTTAGTGTGGACCACATGTGGTGTCTTTGTTTTGGTCTCTGGCATTGGAGGATCACCATGACTGTCTCAATGACTGACTGTGTGGCTGCTGTGCGGCTGGCGCTATGCGAAAATAGTTTCAATTTTGTTGATTATCATTTAATGACTTTTAAAATATGAGTATTCAAAGTACAATAGAAGTGCTAAGTGTTTGTTGTTGAACAAAAAAAAAAAAAAATTAAGGAAACTGGTAGGTATTGTAGCTCGGCGTTGTTTCGCATAAGTCTTTATGATTCATGCACCATGACTCTCCAATATCTACTTGTACGAATATATATCTATGTACATGTATATACACATATGTATCAGTGAAAGCGCTAACTTAATTTTTGTTAATTAAAAATTTTTTATAAAAAAAATTTATATTTTATTTTAATTTATTTATTTCATTTAGTAAGAAGAAATTGACATCTTTTCGTATTTTATAAAAATTCAAATCTTGACAATTTCTAAGAAAAAAAAAAAAAGAATACGGTTGAATGATAGCTGCTTCTAAGAGCCCCTTGGTTCATGTTCATTGTGCTCCCCAGTGTAAGCTTCTTCCAACCACTCGTTACCACCTCTATAAGACTGGAGGCAGCTCCTTTTCGTGCTATCAAAGGCTGCTTCTGGGTATGCTGTTACAGTGACGAAGCTATACTCAATTCCTACTCTTCTGCACACGTCGCGCGGAAACGTGAGCAACCCTTGTGCAAGATGTGGTACCCAATCCGTGTAAAGCCTTGGGTCACGACTAATGAGAAAGGAAGCTTCAGTGGAGCCACTCCGACTTATTCGGCTGAAGTCATTGCAACGTCTGTTCACCAGAAGTGCGGCTGGGAGCGGGTGAGGGTTTTGAAGCAAGAGGCTCGCTATATAAATGTGTACAAACTTTAAACTCATTCGCTTAGCGAGGTTTTGCGCTGGGTTTGGGACTCGCCACGTAGAAACTAGCTCCAATAAAAAAATTTACAATGCCTCGGATGAGACGTCTGTTCACGACCCCCCACACTTTCAACCGCCCAAATTTTGCAAAGAGGCTGATGCATGCACCTTGTCAGCACTTCACAGCCATTTTCCAATAGCTCTGCCGGTAGGCCGTCAGCTCCAGCCGCTTTGTTGTTCTTTAAGCTAGCAATCGCTATTCGAACTTGGACGTGGTCAGATAGTGGAACGTCTATTCCATCGTCATCGATTAGGATATCGGGTTGACCATCTGTTTTATTTTCACTACCACTCAACAGGCTGGAGAAGTGTTCCCTCCATAAATTCAGTATACTCTGGGCATCCGCTACTAGATCACCCTTCTAGGACCTACAAGAGATTGCTGGGTGATCTAAGCTAAAAATTATATAAGCATTGCTTTCTATAACCTAATCAAAAAAACGAGTTTAGTTTAGTCCTGCTTATAAAAATATAGCTTTTTTGCAGAGGCGATCACTATACGAAAGCCCTTTACATAGGAAGGAAGCATTCCTCCGATTACTATTCAGCCATACTCAACCTGACGATCAGACTTATGGCTTCTTCACATAATACCAACTACACCTTGCTTGATATCTGAAACTCTGACTACAGGCAAACCGAGTGCGAATCATAAGATTTTATGTTTCAGTCAAGTCATTTTCTTAACTCATGAAAGTACTTTCTTCGCTTGGTTTACGTGGCTGCGTTTAAATATGTATGTAAATGTATGAATCGAAAATCCTTTAATTTTTAGTGAATACGTTGGGAGGCTTGAGTTGAGTTGAGTTGAGTTGATACGGCTGCTGGTTAACCCCAGCACACTTAAGCCTTTACCTTCTCAAATGATCAAACCATTTCGTGTACCTTATAAAGGCAATGAGATTTCCAATGTTCGCTGAGGCCAACTCAGCGAGACAGTCGAAGAAGTGTTTCCCAAGAAACTAGTGTCGCGAGGATTTCAAAGCTGGATAGTGGCTGAGGTAGTGCTCGATGGCCTCTCCCTCTCCTTATTAAAAAGTGTCCAGTTATTATACCAGTCGTTTTGCTAATGGACAACCGGTCAAAAAAGATAAGATGTTTAGATTTTTTCGCCTCCAACTTCGGCCAGTTTAAGCATGCCGTGGACAGAGGTAAGCCATAACCATGTGCGTGTTTTATCTTAAATAGAAGGGTTCATTCCCTTGCTAGTTCGTCTGACATGCAGTTGCCTAGGATGTCCCTGTATCCAGGTACCCAAACCACGGCAGTGATATACTTTGTTGAGAGTTTATTAAGAGTGTTCCTACAGTTTATGGCCACTTTTGACGTGGTACCGTTACATTGAAGAGATTTGATTGCAGCCTGACTATCGGAGTAAATTGTAACCGATTGTCCTGCTGCCGTAGATTTGTTCATCCACTCCGCGGCGAAGAGTTCCGCCTGGAAAACGCTGCAGTGATCCGGTATTCTCATGCTCGTGCTTACTGAGAGCACAGGAGAATAAATTCCGCAAACCACACTCCCATCTAGCTTTGAGCCATCTGTGAAGATGGCTCGTGGAGAAAAGATTATCGTAGCATACACTGGAGGTGGTGTAGTCCAGCTCCTTTGGCACTTCTGTAAGAGATAATATTTCTGTATGTCCTATACTGCGATTCTTCCAGGGTTGAGTTGCATTTAATCTTATTGCGTTGCAACCCGCTTTTAGTTTCCCGTATAGGTTCAGAGGAAAGGGGTTGAGAAGGGTTAGTAGTGCTTTCGAGAGAGTTGATGGCAAATACTCCCGTTATCAGGATGGATGCCGATCGTTGAACTCTCTCTAATTTGCTACTGAAGGTGATTTTATCACCAAAGGGTAACACCGTAAAATAGGATTGGTCTAACTACCGATGTGTATATCCAAAACACGATACTCGGTCTTAGACCCCATCTCTTTCCTAAATGCCAAACGAACTTAGAAGAGAGCTACTAACTTTGCTTTGCTGAACTTCAAAAGACGAATACTTTTGTTAATAAAATATTTTAATATATTTTCAACCTGCTGAATCCTTCCACAAGCATAATAAATTGTTCTGTCAAGCAGAGGCTCAATCAAATAAAATGAACTAACTCTCGCTCTCTATCTCACTCACACTCTCTCTCTCCCTTAAGCATCATACTCAAACAAACAAGTGTACTTAGTGCCACTGACTGACTGACCATCATATTTATGAATGATCATTATTTTTATTTCGCTTATCTTATCGCGATTATGGTGTGTGTTCTTTCTCTACGCAGGGAGTCCTGTATCCATTTCATACATACATACATACATATTTCCCATAGGTTGTTGACTAATAGTGCAGGCGCACTTAAACATACATATTTTAACCCAAATTATATTGGACTCGACGACATGAATTACTCGACGACAATCAATGATAAGAAGTACAACAATAACAACAACAACAACAACAATAACATGAACAACAACATGAACAACAGTGATTACATTATATGTACTCGTATGTTAAGTGAGGAAATGCCAACAGATTTATGGCAATGTTTGGCGCCAGTACCCAAGCGAAAATAAATGTGTCCTTTATTATCCTTCCAAACATTGTTGTAATACATTGAAGAGATGCGCAATGCACTTGTTTGTGTATTTAGTTTATGTTTTTTTTTTTTTTTTGTTTCCTCTGCGTGGTCATCATTTCTTGACTCAGTTTGGCTTATCTGATGCAACAACGCATGCACAGCGGCGAAAGGAGAAGGAGGTATCAATGGCACAGCGCCTGCGTAGATGCAGACAACAACAAAATCGCACAATGACAAATAATGCCAAGTGACGCCAAATGCTGTCAACTGTATGCTGATGTATGTATGTACGTGTATGTATGTAACAACAATAAGATATTAGACGGTATAGGTTTGCGTTGGAATGCTATGTTTTTAATTGCAGTTACGGGCACACGCAGAGTTTTTGAATTTTTCAAATCATTTTCTCAAACTATTTTTTGAGTTTTTTTTATATTATTTTACATTTTTTATTTAATTTTTTTTTTAATTTTCTAAATTATTTTTCTTTTTTAATTTTTATTTTATTTTTTTTTTGTTTAAAGGAATTTTGCCTAATATTTACAGCAGTGATTTTGGCATTTTAGATGTTTGTTACGCTTGTGAATCTCATATCTTGTTGTACAAGTATCCTTAAGATAAATTCGATACATATGTATGTACACATGTTTTGTTGTATGAAAGGGAATGATGAAATTTTTAGTGTCTCATAATCGGCGTACAAGCAAGGCTCTTACCAAAAAAAAAAACAAATAAAAGAAAAACAAAAATAACAGCAAAAAATGATTTTCACCTTGTTTTTCTGTCTCTTCCACTAAAAGGCTTTGTGGTTTAGCAGTTTATGAGTGTGCAGCAACATACTTACATATGTACATACATACATATAAAGGCAAGGCCTCGGCAGACAGCTTAAAACTGCCTCGATTGTAATTTAATATTTCCCTACACATACATTTGCACTTGCAAACATTTCGCATTTGTTTAATCACATTAAGGATATTTGGGTTCGCATTGCATTGATTGCTCGCTTGGCTGGCCGACTTACCAACTTACCGACTGACCGACTGTTCGCTTGCTTGTTTTTACCTGCCGCACAGTGTCACACCAACAACAACACCACCACCATCACCAATATCGTCACCAACATTGTACTCCTCATAATTTTTATCACGACATGTTGTAAACCATAAAGCTGAGCGGCGGCTTCCATACTGTGGCCGTTGAAGTGTATGTATGTACATATGTATACATACATATGTCTATCAGTAAATGGCGGCGAGCGAATTGACATGATTTCTTCTTGTTGTCCATTCATGTTCATTCGCGCAGTTTAGATTTCTTTTAATGGCGCATTCAATTCCAAGTCCTACGCAATAATTTCTTTTCTCTTCCTTGCCGCTGGCTGTATTCCTTTCTTATCTTTATGTTTCAGTTTTTATTTATTTTTAATTTTTTTTTTTTGTTTTTTTCATTTTGCATTCATTTTTAATATTTGTACCCAAATGAATTTGTCGCTGACTTTGGTTTTTCGCGTTGGCTTGGGTCTCGAGTGGTCGGTCGATCGGTTGACCGCTCATTTTATTATCACTCGAATAAACACGAAACATTTGTTACCAATCAGCGTTTTAATTTTATGCTCTTGTATTTAAATACATATGTTTATTTGTATATGGCTACCATTATGTGGTTGGATATTCTATATACACATACATAGTACATTTAAACGCTGAAATATTTTTTTTTTCTTTTTAGCAGCGCAAAAACTTGTTTTGATATTTATGCAGGCGTGAGGTACATTATTGTTTGGGAAGATATCAAAAATACTTATGAGCTTTTTATGGCTATAAAAATAAATATGTATGTATAAAAGTATGCCTACACATAGGTATGCATGTATGTTCCACAAAGCATCTGACCGCAAAAATTAGCTGTATTTTATGTATACCTAATTATGTCAAAATCCACCGCTTATATCGCCTGAATATCATGTTTCTTCGTAAGTCTTACCTTAAATAATATTTTTGCGTTCGAAAGCTATAAACTATAAATTATTTCACTGCATATCCTTTGAGAGTGACGACGTTGCTTGTTCTTTTCTCTAGACTCAAATGTTAATTTTAATTTAAAATTAGCCGAAATATATCCCTTTTATATAATATTTTAAACCTCTTCGTTTTGAAAATGTGAAACATAAATTTTCCTTAGAAAAATGCAAGAATTGTATTATATAATATAAGGTATATATATACACATGTGACAAGTTCTTTTAAGAACCTGGTCCAGTTATAATGGTGATTTTTTCCTTTAAAGCTGTCGAGCCCGACAGGATCAAATCCTACTGCGGGAGCATTTATTCAATTTTCAAAAAAAGTCGATCGAAAACTCATCTATAAATATAACAGCTTTTGTCAGTTTGGTTTTTTTTTTTGTGACCTCCGAAACTACTAGTTAGGTTATAATGAAATTTTGTTGTTGGAAAGGTTAGTATGAAAAAAATTTTCGGAAAGTACACCATGGACCGACCTCTACAAAAAAATATCGTATTTATAACGGGTGATCCAATTAGAGGTACTTTTTACAATATCCTTTTATGGAACTATTGACGCATTTCACGTCGAGATCTTAAATTGAAAGCGTACAAAATAAAACTTGTGCAAGCCGCTCGACCTTCAGCCGTGAGGCCTATTTCTGGCTCAATGGGAATATAAACTAGTAAAATTGCCGCATTTGGGACGAAGAGATACAAAGGCTGCAATGATAATCGCCTATATGATGTCTGAAATTGAAGATCGTAATCTCGGCGACATTTAGTTTCAACAAGATGGCTCCACTTCCCACACATCGCATCAATCAATGGATTTACACTTCGGTGAGCAGACAATTTCCAGTTTTGGACCGGTCGATTGGCCACCAAGATCTTGTGATATCATAACGTTAGACTTTTTCCTGGTTGGATATGTAAAGTCTAAAATCTATGCAAACAATCCCGCTTGGATTCAGGGCTTGTAGCAAAGCATCACGCGTGTCATTCGTCAGTTACCAGTCGAAATGATCGAACGAGTCAACGAAAATTGGACTCAACGGATGGACCATTTGCGACGTAGCCGCGGCCAACATTTGAAAGAGATAATCTTCAAAAAATAAATGCCAAATAATGTTCTATCTAATGATAATTAACATATTACTTGTTGTTTGCTGTATAGGTGGCTTTTATGCCCAGATAGGCAGTAAGACTTCACTTATCTTCAGAAAGTAAACCAGGAACCTTTTTTACATGAAATCATTCATTTACGGTAAGCGGACCGATTTCTTTGAAAATATTACATATATTCATGGGTGGTTTTTCATAAATTTTCGGATTATATGCCTAAATAGAATACCGTTGTTTCCTGGAAATCGGTGAGGGATGATGGAGCCAAATTTGATTTGCTGGAAACATAAACAGTACTTTGTTTAAGGGATAGGGATCACCGATAGGCTCCATCTAAGTATATCGGTCTCATCTGATAGTTTTCAACTAAAAATAATAATTTTTGTTAAATTTACTTATAAATCTTTATTTCGAAGACTCCCAAAAAAGACTTGTCGGATGCTGTCAACGTCCACACTTCCACACTAAGCAGCAGGACGTGAATGATGAGCAACTTGCAGAGCTAGGTCTTTGTTCGGCAAGAGGGAGCTTTACTGAGGACAAGATTTGGATTTGGATTTCTGGGCTGACATCGAAATGCTGAAGAAACGGTGCGGATGTTAATGCCAAATGATAATAATATCATTGGTATACGCGAGTTGTATGCTCTTACTATGTTTAGCTGTACAGCTCTTATACTTTTCTCCAGTATTAGGCTGAAGAAGTCACACGAAGAGACGAAGTCTGATTCTTTCCAAATCTGCCAGAACTTTTGGTATCATTTTGGCGCATTATGAATATCTGATACACTGATAAGGTTCTATTAGTTTGATGACTATTTTTTCCTACATTACGCACTATAAGATCATATATGCTATATTGATGGGGGTTTAACTCACGATGATTGGCGCAGATTATAAAAGCTGCATGCACTTTGTCGGCTCATCGCGGCATTGATGTTTTTCAGGCGAGCATTCCCTATACGGACTTCTTCACAGTTGGATACTAGAACTTTTTGTGCGATTGAGGAATCGGGTTTGCCATCTCTGTGTGTTTCCGTACGGCAATACTCATCATACCAGTTGTTCTTTCGGTCTGTGTTCTTTGCTGTAACAAATTTGCGCTCCTTTATATGGTCCTTGCCCTGTCCATCGCACTTCTGGACGTCGGTGTTTTCAGCATTTAGCCTGAGGAAGTCATCATCCACTTTCCCAATTAAGGGATCAAACATTCCAGATGTATGCTCTCAAATTGTGATCCTTAATACGTTTGCAGTGGTCGTTATCAAAAGGGGGATATCTCATCAAAAGCTGTTGTCTATTTTTTATTGGGGTTGATTTCTACGCGGCGGATGCCAAACCCAGCGCAGAATCTCGCTAGGCGAGTAGGTTAGCTTAATTTAGCCGAAAAGCCCGGCAGCACTGGCCAAAAACTTCGACAGATCGACAGATTACTTCAATAAAATATAGGCCGAAAATAAAAAGTAGAGTTAAAACTATTCATTTCCTATCGTCGTGCGTAGACAAAAAGGTTCCTGAGCTCTGCCTGATTTAAATGTTTAAGCATTCATTTCCACAGCCAATTATACCAGTTTTTGATTTATCTCGCATCATGACTTACTTGACCTGCTGGGCTAATTAAGGAAAATACTTTTACTTTCCACTTTGAATATAAATTTCTAAACCTTTTCTCCACTCGTTTAGTGTTTAACTTACTTTTACTTATTCGCTAAGCTGAACCAGAGGACAGTGGAGAACAAATGTTTTGTGCGCTTGTAGAACCAAGTGACTGTCTAAGCAGCATTGTTTTTTTTTTTTTTTTGTTTCGGCAGCTGCCAAAATAGACTTGGATTATCTTAACAAAAAGCAACAACGTAAAACATATGTTAAGAAAATATATTTAAATGCATGCAACAACAACTTTGGATGAATATATAATTGCATACGTTCCTATGTGTGACCCAAAGATATATATTTACAAACATAAATACAAACTAAATGTATGTATGTATTTTTATTTTATGGACTTGATAAAGGTAAATTTTTTATGTTTCTTGCCTTTTACTTTTAAAATTAATTTATGCAAAGTGCACGAGTGCCTAAAACTGACCCGTTCGTAGTAGAATGGATGCCGAGGGTTCTGGGGTTTTCTTTTTTAATTTATTTTCTTTTTGTTTCAACTGCATGTGAACGCAATAATTTAACGGGACGCAACAAAACTGTCAAACAATGAAATGGTCAAATAATGGCGCAACTGTCAAATTAATAAATATAAAAATAAATAAAAAAAGAACACTGCCAGCAATAAAAGGCCACATAATAAATGTGAACAAAGTAAAAGAGGCGATAGGAAAAAAAAAGAATTATATATGTATATATATACATATATAATTAAATGCTAAGATCGATGAAGAGCCGCGTGGGGACAATCCAAAAATCGAGTAGTGCATAAATAAAACGGAAGCAGCGAATCGAACCGCAGCGCGGCAAACAAATTATCAACAATATGTCAAACTATTATACGATGAGCCCACAAAGCAAAATTAACCTAAGAGACAGGGTTGAATTTTACGGTCATTTGAATGAGTGAGTGACCATAGCGAAACTGGACAACCGGTCAACCGGAAGCGCCGGCAGGTTGTGGATGATAAGTGGCCCTCTAAATAAATGTCTGCGCAAATAAATACACATTTATATACATACATACATGCCGTTGGACGCATGCGTGCTGTCCAGTTTGTTGGCCAGTTGTTGCAATAATATTTTATTATTTTTACCATACAAATGGACACATTTGTAACGCAATTATTCACACACAGCAAATAAAAATTAAAATAAATAAATAAATACATATACTCGTACAAAGTTAGTTGGCATCATGTGTTATGGTCATGGCTAATAAATTTTCCACATTATTAGTGCAATTACTCAATAAGTTTACTAAAATTGAATTTAAGGTTGTAATAAATAGAAATTATGCGCAAAAAATACTTTAATCTTTGGGGGTTGATATCAATTTGTTTTCCTATTAGCCTTTTGCTTATCTGCTGGGAATGTCTGAGCAGATAACACTGCTCTTGAGTTGGTCTCTTATTAGCATAGACTCCTAGTTCTGAGCACGCGGGACAAATAAACCTTTTTTTTTAACTAGTAAAGCAATTTAAAGTGTAATCAAAAATTCAATAAAAATCAATAAACTTTGTAGTTTATACTTTAAGAATAGAATATTGGATGAAGACAAAGTGGTAGAGTTCTCTTATGTGGTAGAGAGTTGTACATTAACGCAGAGAGAGCAAGAGATTTGTATACGTGTAGAGTCCTTATTGCGTACTTTCTTTAATAGAAAAAATCACTTCTCATTTCTTTTTTGACCACTAATTAATGCACACCATACGAGTAGATTTGTCTATCAAAAATTAATCCATTATTTTTGCCTCAAATTGAAGGTTGTTGTTTACAACAGTTAGAATTATTCGATTTTTGCCAAATATGCACCGTTTAGATAACTTTTTGTCATTTTGTAGGTAACGCTAAAATGTTTCTATCATAGAAACCATTGTTCCTATTGGCAAACAATTGGCACAGTCGAATTTCAAAATTTTTTCTTGAGGCCAATTCTTCACCAACCAAATTATTCGCCACAGACCAAAATATTAGGTAAAGTAAAAATTTCGTTCGGTTTTTATCTAAGAGATGGCGTTATTGTCCATAGTACTAGTGGGACGTGTTGCATCATGCCATATTATACGGCGCTGAAAACGCGTTTATTCGCGCTAAAAGTTTGTCTTTGACAGTTTTTCGATTGATTGACTCAGTACGTTGTGAGCGCTCGTCAAAGATGGACACCAGCAAAGAGAAAATTTACTATATTTTACAATTTTTCTTCGATCAAGGCGAAAAAGCAGCCAAAGCCGCTTGAAAAAATTAATTTAGTTTATGGGCCCGATACTGTAAACGAACGTGTAGCACAAAAGTGGTTTGCTAGGACCCGTTCCGATAATTCCGATGTCAAAGATGCACCACGCGTCGGCGCGTCGGGAGGCCTGTCGTCGAAAATTGCGATAAAATCATGGAAATAGTGGAAACAGACCGTCACGTTTGGGACCATTTGCATAAAAAAAAACCGAACAAACTTTTTACTTTACTTAATATATGTTAATCACTTGGTGCGAGGTCCGAACTATGCATAAGTGGATGTATAAGAACGTCCCAACCAAGTTCTCTGAGCTACTGGCGAGTCACTATCGATGTTTGTGATGATTACATAAAATTGCCCCCTCTTGGCTGAAGCTGGACGCATGTGGACATCACCTCCACCCAGCAGATGCGATAGATGAGATAGAACATAAATTATTAGTCAGTAGATGTAATAGTGAATGAGTACAAGACGAAATATCTCCTGTCCTCATACAAACAGTTATCGCATTCGCGACTCTGAAGCATTGAAAGTATTCGATGCAGTACTCGCCGGTGGAAGCAGAGGAAGAGGAAGACCTCCACTCCGTTGAAAGGATCAGGTAGAGAGTGACCTGGCCTCACTTGATATTTCCAACTTGCGCCAAACAGCAAAAATAAGGGATGAATGGCGCGTTAATATTGATTCGGCTATAATCGCGCAAGCGGTGCCAACGCCAATGAAGAAGAAAGAGATGCAATAGACACAATAACTATATCGTCGAGGACTTCCACTTAACGCAGTAGGAAAACGTAAGGCAGCAATCTTCATTACCATAAAGCAGTTAAGACTTTGTTGAATTGAATGTGGAAGAGAAAAACTATCAAATTAAGGAGCCATTTTACCAAGATGTTAAAATCATCGCGAGTTCAATGTCAATGTGGACAAGATAGTTATATGCCGTGGAGCGGACGGAAAGTTTAGCCTGTGTGATGAACCATCCACCAATAGACTGATGCTGCTGTAATGCCCACGTATCCGAGATGATGTTATCATAGATTAATATTTTTTGGTATAAAATTCCCTACCTCACTTGTGCTATGTAACCACTAAGAGAAGTTTTGGCTGAGCTTTTCTGGCAATTCGCGGTGGTGGTCATGATATGTTGATACAATTGAAATTGCCTCCGTATGAATTTTTAGAAAAAAATGTTATTTTCATATCAGAAATACACACGGGAGGGTTGACATTTCCTACCAAGAGACAGTCGCAGTTTGTATGGTCAGGTCTTGAGATTCTGATACATAGTGTCACGCGCTGCGTGCCACTTCCAAATAGGGTCGCCTATAACCTGCTGCAAATAATATAGTGCCCAAGTCGGTTAACTTCTGCAGTTTTCTTTATTTTCTGCAACAAAGCCAAAAATTAACCATCTGGAAGACGCTTTGACTGTGACTGTAACTAGTGACGCTTGTAAGAGTTTTAAAGCTACATTTTCCTCTTGTTGAGTTTCCGAGATGTATTTAGATCTTGCAGGAACTGTCATTCGTGCAGTAGAAAATCTACATCAAGCAGAGTAGAATTTATTCAGTTCTCATTAAAAAATTGAACGACAGTTTTTTAAATATTTTTAATTTTCCTCATTTACGTACACCCGTTGATAAAGGTAACTCCATGAGCATATAATACAAATTTAATATGTTAGCTGAACTTCTTATATTCACATTTGAGAAATGATTTTTTAAACTCTTTCAACATCCATCATTTAATTAATAAACATAAAAGCAATGAGCTGCAGAACAAATTTTGCCTTTCATATCCATCAATGTAGAGGCAAATGAGCAAATTTGAATGCTTTCAAGTGCTTGTGGGATATATACAAATGTATACACCTAGTTAGCTGCATATACCATACATATGTATGTGCGTGCAAGTGTCACTGAAATCTACTTAACTAAGGGTTGCTTGTTTGCGCAATGAACTTGGCTACTTTTGGGGTTGCTCAACTTATGCGACATGCAGATGTGTTGTACAAGGATTTTGTGTGTCCTTTTTACGGAAACATATTTTATTTCAATTTTTTTTGCGTGCTTATTGCTGGTAGGCAAATTTAAAAGGAGAAAAAAAAATTACTTTTATCAAAGACTATCTTTTTTAATATATTTTTTTTTAACATTTCATAATTTTGTCATAGCGAACGCTTGGCTGAGCTCGCGAGTGCAACTGACATTTGGCAACTTGGTAACTTGATGGATTAGCTTTAATTATCGATTAAATACGCAAGCAATGTGAAAGTGACATTGAGCTGTATTTACCCCTTTGCCTATTTGCCTATGCAGATACATATAAATACATACGTAAATATATAACAGAGATACACAGGAGTAATCGTTTAAAAAAGCATGCAAATTGAATTTAAATTGAACTTAAAGAGATCTCGCTAAGTCAACTTTGCTGTCTGCAAGTGAGAATGGGCGTGTTTGGATAGTAAATCATGTCAAGGCAAGATAAAAAAAATGAAAATTAAAATTAATGTGGCATTAGTATTAGAGAAAAAGTAAAACTGATTTTGCATAACCACTTTGATCGATCGGCTGTTAAGGCGAAAATGAACGAATTAAAAAAAAAAAAAATATATGAAAAATAAAGTGTGATTAAAATATGCGACATGCAAAGCTAGTAAATCTTCTTTTCAATGCGCACTTTTTAGGCCGCTCCACGGCGTCGGCATTGTCGCCGCGGCAATTGACGCAATCGAAATCTGATCGAAATGTTGCAGCGATGCGCGCCAAATGTTCTCAAATTGATTCATCACCCAGCGACAGACAGATCGATACAAGCCTTTCAGTCGAACATACATACATGCATACACATACACACATGCACGCATATCTACATATATTTGTAAGCACATATAAACAAATTTAGTCAAATGAGAGATTTATTTGCTCGTCTCCACACAGTTTTTTTCCATTACAAAGAAAAAACAAGATTATATTTAATGTTGTTGCAGCGTTCTTCTGCATAGTCTTTAAGTAGGCTCGCATCGTATGCTTTGCGTACATCAATGCATACATGCACATACAATATATGCAGCTTAAAACGATAAAAATCACAACACAGACTCAAAGGGCTAAATAAATTCTCTGCTGTGTCTCAGTTCGAGCGACTTTGATGCCGGCGCTACGCTTCAAAGGCAATTGCAACAAATGAGGCAATAGCTTCGTGATGACAACAGCACGTACACAAGCGCGCTTATAATTCCACTTGTACATATACATATGTATGCTTGTATGTATGTATTTATGTAGGTATTAAATATTGTCGGCGACAATATCGATGTTGCGACATTATTTGTGATTGTCTCTAGTTTTTACTTATGTTTGTTATTTTTTTTATATTTTTTTCTCATTTTATTTATTATTATCGCCGCCATCACAAGCGTTTATACGTAGTATGTATCTACAAATTTAATGGCGCTACATGTATCTAGTTTATTCTTGTATACCCACATTTATTTACGTACGTATGTATTTGGTTTGTTTATGGTATATTTAGTTAGTTGAAGAAATATGGGCGCTTAAGATCGTCTGAAGTTACCGCTAATACTATCTATGTATGTAACTCTCAATAGTAGTGAAGGTGTCGACAAGTAAAATTAAAAATTTAATTAAAAAGATAAATGGTTGAAAAATTTAATATTTACAGATAAAATCAATTTGTTTACTATTTCGTTTAATTATAAAAATATTAAAATTTATTGTTGGCTTATAAATTTATATTTATATTTATATTTATATTTATATTTATATTTATATTTATATTTATATTTATATTTATATTTATATTTATATTTATATTTATATTTATATTTATATTTATATTTATATTTATATTTATATTTATATTTATATTTATATTTATATTTATATTTATATTTATATTTATATTTATATTTATATTTATATTTATATTTATATTTATATTTATATTTATATTTATATTTATATTTATATTTATATTTATATTTATATTTATATTTATATTTATATTTATATTTATATTTATATTTATATTTATATTTATATTTATATTTATATTTATATTTATATTTATATTTATATTTATATTTATATTTATATTTATATTTATATTTATATTTATATTTATATTTATATTTATATTTATATTTATATTTATATTTATATTTATATTTATATTTATATTTATATTTATATTTATATTTATATTTATATTTATATTTATATTTATATTTATATTTATATTTATATTTATATTTATATTTATATTTATATTTATATTTATATTTATATTTATATTTATATTTATATTTATATTTATATTTATATTTATATTTATATTTATATTTATATTTATATTTATATTTATATTTATATTTATATTTATATTTATATTTATATTTATATTTATATTTATATTTATATTTATATTTATATTTATATTTATATTTATATTTATATTTATATTTATATTTATATTTATATTTATATTTATATTTATATTTATATTTATATTTATATTTATATTTATATTTATATTTATATTTATATTTATATTTATATTTATATTTATATTTATATTTATATTTATATTTATATTTATATTTATATTTATATTTATATTTATATTTATATTTATATTTATATTTATATTTATATTTATATTTATATTTATATTTATATTTATATTTATATTTATATTTATATTTATATTTATATTTATATTTATATTTATATTTATATTTATATTTATATTTATATTTATATTTATATTTATATTTATATTTATATTTATATTTATATTTATATTTATATTTATATTTATATTTATATTTATATTTATATTTATATTTATATTTATATTTATATTTATATTTATATTTATATTTATATTTATATTTATATTTATATTTATATTTATATTTATATTTATATTTATATTTATATTTATATTTATATTTATATTTATATTTATATTTATATTTATATTTATATTTATATTTATATTTATATTTATATTTATATTTATATTTATATTTATATTTATATTTATATTTATATTTATATTTATATTTATATTTATATTTATATTTATATTTATATTTATATTTATATTTATATTTATATTTATATTTATATTTATATTTATATTTATATTTATATTTATATTTATATTTATATTTATATTTATATTTATATTTATATTTATATTTATATTTATATTTATATTTATATTTATATTTATATTTATATTTATATTTATATTTATATTTATATTTATATTTATATTTATATTTATATTTATATTTATATTTATATTTATATTTATATTTATATTTATATTTATATTTATATTTATATTTATATTTATATTTATATTTATATTTATATTTATATTTATATTTATATTTATATTTATATTTATATTTATATTTATATTTATATTTATATTTATATTTATATTTATATTTATATTTATATTTATATTTATATTTATATTTATATTTATATTTATATTTATATTTATATTTATATTTATATTTATATTTATATTTATATTTATATTTATATTTATATTTATATTTATATTTATATTTATATTTATATTTATATTTATATTTATATTTATATTTATATTTATATTTATATTTATATTTATATTTATATTTATATTTATATTTATATTTATATTTATATTTATATTTATATTTATATTTATATTTATATTTATATTTATATTTATATTTATATTTATATTTATATTTATATTTATATTTATATTTATATTTATATTTATATTTATATTTATATTTATATTTATATTTATATTTATATTTATATTTATATTTATATTTATATTTATATTTATATTTATATTTATATTTATATTTATATTTATATTTATATTTATATTTATATTTATATTTATATTTATATTTATATTTATATTTATATTTATATTTATATTTATATTTATATTTATATTTATATTTATATTTATATTTATATTTATATTTATATTTATATTTATATTTATATTTATATTTATATTTATATTTATATTTATATTTATATTTATATTTATATTTATATTTATATTTATATTTATATTTATATTTATATTTATATTTATATTTATATTTATATTTATATTTATATTTATATTTATATTTATATTTATATTTATATTTATATTTATATTTATATTTATATTTATATTTATATTTATATTTATATTTATATTTATATTTATATTTATATTTATATTTATATTTATATTTATATTTATATTTATATTTATATTTATATTTATATTTATATTTATATTTATATTTATATTTATATTTATATTTATATTTATATTTATATTTATATTTATATTTATATTTATATTTATATTTATATTTATATTTATATTTATATTTATATTTATATTTATATTTATATTTATATTTATATTTATATTTATATTTATATTTATATTTATATTTATATTTATATTTATATTTATATTTATATTTATATTTACATTTATATTTATATTTATATTTATATTTATATTTATATTTATATTTATAGTTATATTTATATTTATATTTATATTTATATTTATATTTATATTTATATTTATATTTATATTTATATTTATATTTATATTTATATTTATATTTATATTTATATTTATATTTATATTTATATTTATATTTATATTTATATTTATATTTATATTTATATTTATATTTATATTTATATTTATATTTATATTTATATTTATATTTATATTTATATTTATATTTATATTTATATTTATATTTATATTTATATTTATATTTATATTTATATTTATATTTATATTTATATTTATATTTATATTTATATTTATATTTATATTTATATTTATATTTATATTTATATTTATATTTATATTTATATTTATATTTATATTTATATTTATATTTATATTTATATTTATATTTATATTTATATTTATATTTATATTTATATTTATATTTATATTTATATTTATATTTATATTTATATTTATATTTATATTTATATTTATATTTATATTTATATTTATATACGTATTTATTTTTATTAATTTTTTTCATCATCTACCATGTATATCTCATACAAGATAGAAAAAAATAAAAGATATAATAATAATAAAATAAAAAATAAATTAAAATTAATGAAAAATTATAAATTTTAAAACCTTAAGAGCGATCACAAAAAAAATTAATATTAGTACATAAAATATATTTTAAAATATAATTAAAAGAAATTGAGTACACTGATTTCAATCTAATTAGCATTCTTATAACTCTTTTCACCTTAAAATGGTAGGTGCCTTGAAAATATAAAATTAATTTCAAAGCTTTTAGTGTATTTCTCTGCTTTCCCTGTTAGTCTATGATGGCTTTGAAAAGCTTTGATTCAGCATTTCCTTCACTAATTTCTACATAGCTTAACTATTTTCTAGAAGCTTTACCTATTGCCTTACTTTCGTAGTTGTGTTAAGTAGTAGTAAGTGCGAAAGCTTTTAGGGACACTGGCACTATTGACTTTTGCGAGCGAGCCAATTGAATTCATGCAGTTAAAGGTAGTTTTATGCATAAGTGTGTGTTTGTATATACTGAGGGAAGTTTTAACCTGTGAAGAGACATGTATTGGTACATAATATAACTTTATGTAATTTCATTTTGCCGTCTAAGGTTAATATACAAAATAATGGTCAAAGCCTAAAGTCAAACCAAAACAAAATATGTGCTTATGTACATATGTAGGTATGTACAGAAATACCAACGGAGCTTTTGCACAGTAGCGGCACCAACAGGCAGCCTAAATACAATACAAAATCACGCAACCCCAACTATAGACTCCATTGCACACCAACAACATTTCATACATATACACATTTTTGAAATAAAAAAAAAAAAACAGTTGTTAACTTTACATTTTTCCCAACACGAAAGGCAGCACATTCAAAGTCAATAATGGAATATTTCCCAGTATTTCTTTGGTGTAGTGCCCTGCCAAGCAAAAGCAAATGCTGCGAAAGTAAAGCAAACCCAGAAAGCGGCTGTCAGCAGCTCAAAAAACCGGCAACCGGTCGCATTTAGCCTTACTGCTGTTTGCATTAACTGTTGTGCCTTAAATGATGATGGTTATGGTGGTGATGGTGTTGGTGGTGTTATTGGTGTTGGTGCAGTTGGTGTAGTGTGTACGCCTGCACCAAAAATGGCTGCTTACTTCAGCTGATCTTGTTTTACGCGCGTGAATGTATGAGCGGCGCAGCTACACAACTGAAGTAGACATATATCTTATCTCTCTTACTCCCATGCAATGGACACAGAAAACATTCTCTAACAATTTAGATTTATCTGCCAGATACTTTTGTTGATATGTTTATGTGCGACCTTTATCACTGTTGGTGTGTGTGTGTGTATATTTAGTTGAGTTTGCACGAAGGGGAAATTGTCTACCACTACATTCGCAGCTATCTGTTAATTATTTGGGTGGTATTTATCGCTTGGTATGCCTTACATGCGCATGCTTGGGTTCTCTTTATTCAACTATATTCTCTCTGCAGTTCTCTTTATTTTTCACAAGAAAATGTACTCATTCCCCTTAACGGTCTTTGGGCGACTCTTTGCATTTACTCAAATTTGCTTTATTCACCTTTTCGGTTTCTGGTGGTAAACAACCAACTAGAGATGGCGGAAGATTTCAATGCCATTGGTTATTTGGTTGCTGGTTGTGGAAAATATTTGTGAGGGTTTACGGTGATTTAAAAAAAATAAGTCCTTCAATAATGAGTTAGTTTCCGGAGAGTAATTTTATTCAATTTAAAAATTCTTGTAGTGATGTATTAAAATTTATTTGTAAAATATTTTTAAAAATTTAGATAAGATTATTTTTTATTTTAAGATTGAATTCATAATTTTTAATATTTTTCATATTTCAATTTTCAAGATATTAAGTGTTTTGATATATGGGCTCAGTATACTGTTGAAGTGATCTAATACACAATTGCGCCCGCATATTTTAGTTTCAATGAAGAGGAGAGTTACTGAGCTAAGCCGGAAATTTATTAATGTGAAATACAAATAAAAAAGTAGTTGTAATTTTGCAGTAATTATTTAATCATTATAATCGAGATAATTAAGATCTGTCTACAAATTGGAAAAAGAAAACAATAATAAATTGCTGTGTGCTATGTGTGCTTGTGAACGGCTACCTTGTAATCGGACTAAGATTTTTCACAAAATATATGAAAACTGTTAATAATTTTATATCAAAAATTTATGCATGCAAAGCAGGGATTAATTATAATCTTATAAGAAGTTTAGTTTTAATGTAATTTCCTTACCGCCTTTGTCTAAAAGGATTTATATACTTAATGGATGGAAAAATGTGAAGAAGTTATTTTTTTAGTGGTAGAGAGTTTATTAAATAATAATAATAATAATTATAAGTTATTGTTAAAGGAAATGGTTTTAGTAGTGCACTGTTTTATTGATAATTAATTTATAATTAATTCTGAAATATATATGTAGTTTGTAATAATTGTAATAAATTCGACACCTGTTAATGGAATGACATTTTGTCCGACAACTGAAAATTTATGGAAAAAATATTTCTTCCAGTGTTAAGACAGCCCTTTGTTTCACTATTCTATACGTTATATTCAATTTAATTTTTTTTATTAAAATAAAGAGAAAATTAGCTGGCGGGAAAAAAAGGTTCCTAATAAAGAGAATGTAGTATGGTAGTATTTCTGGAATCCTTAAGTCTCCTCATCAAGATTTTTTAAAGAAAACATTAAAATGAAATTAAATTTAAAGGAAAAGAGTAAGCAAAGTTATATGAATATCTTTTTAAAAAATATGGCCTTTAAATAGAATCCAAAAAAAAAAGTAAATATTAAAATGGCTGTGAAAAAATATATGTATATATACATATTTTTATTTTTAAAATACCTCAACCATATAACACTATATTTCAGCATTATATATTCATATTGTCATAGCGGCAGATAGACTGCACACAAGTTTGTGAGGTAATAATCGCTCTTTTAAGCATAATTACGGTGATAATCTACACTACCCTCTCCAAGTGTAAATTAAATCACGTACTTTTTTAGATACGTTGAGAATCGACTCCACCTTCTCGAAGGTTGTGGTGAGGTACTATTTCACCGCCTCTTCGGATATATTCTAATTTAGATGTGGCAAGGATCTAGTCTCTCTCTGGAAATGTAGTTCCAAAAAATTACTTCTCTACCTTTAATACCCGTACGAAGACGGACGTTTGCAATAAATCAAATTTTTCTTTCCTTGGTAGGGACCGCGGTAACCATCTAGAAAAACTCAGCGATAACCTGGAGTACGTTAGAAATTAACTAGGTATTTTTTTTTGTTGAAAAGTACATTAATACCATGTATACGCGTATATGTTTATTATTTACCAAAAAAAAAAACCAAAAAAAAATAATAATATTATAAAAATTACCATTCTTGGTCGATTAAGAATTTATTAAAAATCCTGATTTGGTTTCAAATGTTTCAACATAATTAGTAGTATGAAAGAAACCTAAGCATGAATTAGAAAAAAAGTCAAACGTCTGCTAAAAATTACATTATTACAATATTTATTAGAATAGAAAAAAAATTATAATAATGTTAATTAGAAATAATTAAATCAAATTGTTCTTTATTTACTTATCTTGCTTTAATACATCTAGTTCTATTGACTCAAAATTCATGTTGAAATAAATTTGGGAAAAACATCTGTTCATGTATATGCATTTTAGAGGAAGTAAATAGAGCTTAAATGTTTACTACTTTAATAATTACTAATTTAAAAGCTTTCAATAAATTGTTTTCCTTCTCGAATTATTGGTTAAGTATTAAACAACTAATTGCGGCAAATGAATTACGAAGAAATTTTGAAATTTTCTTAATTTTTTCCACAGCTTCATCATTTAAAAAAAATTTTTTTTTTTGAATGAAGAAAAAAACTCTCAAAACCGCGCGTATAATTTTTTTAAATAACAAATATTTTGTATTATGTACTTTTTGCAACGTCTTGAAAATTGATTTATTGAAATTATTATTATTTTTATTTTTTTACTTTTTATTTCCTTTACCAATATTTCAAGTTCAACTCAACTATAATATTTCTATTATTCGCCTGTGTCTAACAGTGTATTTGAATGTTTTTGGAAGAGCAGATTCAAACTCATAAGTCCATTCAATGACAAAAATAAATAATAAAAGAAATTGAAAAATTGTAATAAAAAAAGATATAACAGTGTAATAAAATTTGAGGTATAATATAACTTCAAATTTTTGTCCGTGTTGAAGCAACACAGTATTCAAAATTTTCTGTTACTGCTTCATCTGATATTTCTTCATCTATAATAACGTCATTTGCATTCTGTACAATCTCGGTAGTACCGTAGAGTGCCCAAGCCATGCTGTAGTTTATGCATACATACATATGCTCGGGCGTTTTATATACAAATAATAAGTTTTTATGTCATTATCGGTAAAATCAAATTAATGATCTTCAATAAAAATAGAAAAATAATTTAAGTTACCGAAAAAATTTAAAAGATTTGCTTACATAATCATTCTCATTGGGAATTTCATGTGAAAAAATCCGTGTGGAAATTTTGATAAAAAATAAAACAAAATATCGACATTTTAAAATATTTTTTTTTTGGTTGTCTATCAAAATTTTCACATGAAATTCCCAATAAGGCCAAATATTTGTCATTAAGTAAGCGTGCATAAAGATTCAATTTAACCTCCCACCTCTTCTAAGTCCCTACATAATTTATGGTCAGTCCCTACAAAAAATTCCACAAGTCTCCGAATTTATTTTCTTAAAGGTATATTTATTTATAGCATTTCATGTGAGTGATTTTGGTCTCGAAAGGATTTATTTACAAATATTTTCTTTTGATTGAGGTCTCGAAGAAAACATTCTTAATTTTTGCAGTTTAGAATATATTAATTATGAATTATTTAATAATATTTTTTTTTCGTTTTAATTGCTTTTATTGTTGTAGCTGATTATGCCATATCTTTATTTTTTTATTATTTTTTCGAGGTAACAATTTTATTAATGTCTCGGTCACTAATAAGCGCTTATTAAAAAATATTAATTAACTTAAATTCAATCAGATAAACTGCAAAAGGAGTTTGTAAAATGTGATTTAGATAATTAAATTTATATAATTTTTACTAAAAAGTAATTTAAAAGTAACAAAAATATTTTTCCGATAAATGCATTGGCGCTTAGATATCTTCTTAGCTGTTAACTATGCGCCAGGTATGGTAATGAATAAATTACAACAATAAAAATAAGTTTTGATAAAAATAATACTCTTTTATATTCGGAAACTGGAAATTAAAAAATGGAGTAGATAAATTGTGTCAGTAGAAAAAAAAATTCTTTAATTAAATGAGGAAGTCAGTGGTTCTAATTGATAATAAAATACTTTATCTTACGACATTTAAATACTTTTTCTTTATTAACCTGAGCATCGCTTACGCGATTATAGCCGAGTTAATAACAGCGCGCCATTTATTCCTCATTTGTGCTGTTTGGCGCCAGTTGGAAATACCACTTAAAACACCCTCCAGCTGATCCTTTCAACGTAGTGGAGGTCTTCCTTTTTCCTTGCTTCCACCGGCGGGTACTGCATAGAATACTTTCAAAGCTGCAGCGCTTTCATCCATTCGGGTGACGTGACACGACATGACTTAGAAGATGGCTCTTGATTCGCTTGACTATATCAACTCATCATTCCATCGTCTGCGGTACTTGCTGTTCCCAACTCGCAAAGGACCATAAGTCGTTCGCAAAACTTTTCTCTCAAGGACTCCCAGGAACGACTCATCGGATGCTCACATCGTCCAGGCTACTGAACTGAATAGGTAGATAGGAATAATGAGCGACTTGTAGAGTTTGGTCTTCGTTCGTCGTGAGTGAACTGTGTTGATATTAATACTGATTATAAGATAGACGAAATTAACGACGCCCAAGTTATGACTGTCAGCAGTGACGTCTGCGCCGAGTCGTGAATGCGATGTCACTTTGATTGATGGCAGGAGATATTGCATCTTGCTCTCGTCCATTACCACACCCATATCCTTTGCTTCCTTATCAAGTCTGGGGAAAATAGAACTGAAGGCGCGGTTGTTCAGGCCGGCTCCTTTTCGTGGTGCCGAAGGCTGCTATAAAATCGACGAAGAGGTGGTATACCATACACTCGGAGGGTTTGACATTCCCTGCCGAGGGGCGACCACAATTTGAAAATTTAACTTATATTTTTTTAGATCACCTCTATGTGTCCAACAAGAGTCTGCTCCGGTCTTTAAACCTTCCGTAAGTAGCCGTAACTTTTCGTAGAGTTTTCGAGCACTGCCCTTGTCGGCCGGGTTCTAAGGCTCTTCATACTCGTGAATTTCGGCCTCTTTCTATTTTGTCCGCACACTCGTTTTGCTTCTGTACTCTACACTATAATTTTTTTCGAATTAATGCAAATTAGAACTTATACACACATACATATGTGCAAAATGGTTTGGACAAAATTTATTTAGTACTATTTTTCGCAAAGGTGGTCGACAGCGGCTGAAGGCATTACCTTTTGAAAAAAATACTCAAAAGGAATTTAAAATTTGATTTGGTTTAGATAAGATCAAATAGAAAAGGCGGAAGCCGCTGAGTTGTTAAGGTATTGAAAACTTAATTTGCTGAATTAAATATTTGACAAAACTGATGAAAATATGTCAATCAATGATTGTGCAGCACGAAAGTCAAAGAAAAGAAAAAATTCTTTCGTTGTTGGTATAATCTGCGCCAACATTATTATTGGCAATCAAGCACAAGCATTTTTTATATTAAATATCTTGTACATAATTACTAGCGATAACGCCACGTAGGCATACTTAAATATATATATATGATATGTATATATGTTTGATATATATATTTCTTTAGATTGTCGATTGCGCCAAGTAAACCTCGACTTCGATTTGATTTTCATGGTTTGTTTATTAAATGTTTAAATGTTGCTGTGTTTTTGTTTATACAAAGTGCTCTCTTCACTGCCTGTCCGCTTGTTAGCTTGTTAGCTTGTCCATCATCGAACGTAACGTTGTTGTCCAACCACGTTTCATGTTGCCGCCAACATGTATGGCGTGTCGATAAGTAACGCCCCTCCGATAAAGTAGTCACAAGCCGACACAACGACGATGTTATGAGCAATTCAACTCTATGGAAGGTCTTCTCGAGTATCTTCAAGTAGGTTTTTATCACGTACAAATGATTTCAACGCCACCCCGCGCCCTTTATCACGTGCCGCCTTCTTGCACTTCGCGAATGTTGAAAAGAAATTATTAATATTTTTTTTTCTGAAATATTTGATCGACAGATAATACGTCGGTGGGTTATTATTCAAAGAAAACAGTCAGATGCGTCAGAAGAAATAAGTGGGGAAAGGAAGATTTAAAACATAAAGTAAATAAAGCGTTTATGTAGTCCTTATCACAGCCATGGCCATTAAGAAATTTAAGTAAATATTTATTAATATAAATACATATATAAATAAAAACAATATCTAATGTCCTTAATTTCAGTGATAAGCTATTTTAATGATGTATCATAAGTATATACATATATGTTTACCAGCCGATGGACTAAGACTAATGATGTTACATTGTCTTATTTTATTTTTAAAATAAAATAAATCTTAATGTGAATCGACATACAATATATGTTCAATTAAGTTCTTGAGGCTTGAAATATCCGATCGGTATTAAAGGAAAATTTTAAAAGCCATGAAAATATACTGAAAACAATTGAAATGGTATTTCATTCCTTTGGACTGTTTTCCAGTCTTCAAACCAAACTTTCAATATGGGCATGTCCTATCGCCTCAATCTATATTCTTGGCGATTTATAATAAAAGACAAGAGTAATGAAGATTTTTAGGAAAGAAGGACCAGAAAATGTTATACATCACGCATGACGTCACGCATTTACCTTCTCTTTTTTGCCACATTTTTGTTCGAATAGTGGATTCCCCCGTCAGTAGCTTACGCCCGGCTAGAAAGTAGTGGCGGATCGCTAAAAGAACTGTAGGATAAATATTAAATCATAAAGTTATTACTATCTACCAAAGAAGGGCTAAATTTTGGAATGGGAGACAGTTCCAATTCCTACTCTTGCCTCCACGTCGCTTATCTTGGAAAGGTGAGAGTGCGACGGTCTTAAAGCAAGTCGCTCGTTATATGTCCGAATTTAACTAGCAAGGTTAAGCGCTGAATTTGGAATCCATCACGTAGAAACCAGCTCCAATCTGACAACGCCTTGGATGAGAGGTTCCACTTTTGATGATGACTTTGATTTAAACGCATGAACAAGGAATATCTGATCACCAAACAGGTAAAGTGGTGCTGCCCTGCTAGTAGTTGTCCTCATAATACTAAAAGCTTGCATCACCGCGGTCCAAGATAATGATGGACGACACAAGAACGGAAACGAGTAGGTCCAGGTTGAATGCAACTTTTGCAGCCGAGTCCTCAAATTCACCTTGATGATTGAACGTCCACATCTCGACGGAAGCGTACTTGTGAGCGCTGCCCCGCGACGATGTCAAAGTTATGTTTTGCAACTTTATCCCCAAAATTAGCAAACAAGGTGTCTTTGGCACAACTATTGGAAAATTCAGTATCCATGACGAAACATCTGCATGTATGCGTACGCTCGGAAGACCAAACATGGACTCGGACCACTTTCTTGAAGCAAAAAAAGGTACCCATCCGCCTCTGTGTCGCAAAGAATGCGCGTACACAAATACAAGAAAGGTTTCAAATCGAAAAGTCCAAGTTAAAACAGACTGCTAAACAGCTTTCTGCTCGAGTTGTACACCTAGTTCCCTATATGAAAACAATCGCTTTTCGACAGTATCGGAAAAAGAGTTGCCACGCAGCAGTGGAGTGCAGAGAAAACAGACTGCCTAACAACGTTGCTATTGACTACTACACGAGAGATGAAGATGAAGAAGGACGCATATGCATACATACAATGAAAGTGGTCTAAATTTGCAAGTATGAGGAACTTGGCAAGCTGGACGACAAGAGTAATTCTCAATAACTCTACGATAAAAATGCGATAATGTGGTTTCAAGACCGGGGCACAATCTTGTAGGACCAAAGAGATGATCTAACGACACACTTCTATAGCCTACTGGACGGCAGTGAAAATGAGACATTCGGAGATGGCATGCTCTTTGCGATAATATAACCTAAAAGTACTCTTTCCAGTCCATAAGAAGGGAGACCCCACAGTTTGCGTCGATTATCGCGGAAAGACTCACTGAAGTGATCGGACCATTTCAGTGTGGGTTTAGACCTAGTGGTTCCGGTATCGACCACGCATCCTCCTTGCGTCAAAATACTCGTGAGAAAATAATTTGCACATCCAGCCCCTTTCGATAACATGAAGAAAAGCTGACCGCGATATCTGAATATCCTCGCAAAACTCATACGGCTGTACAAACAGACATTTAGCAATAACCCCATCACGATCGGGAAGGACCTTTCTGAGCCAAACGTGGTTTCAGACATTACAATGTGACTTCTTTAAAGTAGTGCTGGAGGATATAAAGCTTACTGAAAAACTGAAAATAGTTACAATCTTCTAAAAGAGTGTAGATTTGCTGGCAAATGCCGATGATAATGATATTATTGGCATCATTGGTGCTGATTTTTGCAAAATGGATAACGAAGGCTTAAGATGTGAAGTGGGCTGAACCACTCTTACCAATAAGTGTTACTTTGGTAATTGAAAAGTAAAATTCTCGACGAAAAACCCCCAACTCTTCAAATTCCGACCTGCTATTTGGATGAAAGCATGAACGATGACGACATCCGATGAGTGGGCGCTTAGAGTTCTCGAGTGAAAAGTTTTGTGAAAGATTTATGGTCGGTCCTCTACGTATGAACGCAGGCGAATACCACAGACAATAGAACGATAGCAGCTAGAGGAAGAGCTGTATCTCCATTCCTGTGGAAGGAACATATGGAGAAGGACCAGGCTCATTTGGTGTCCAGATTCCTCCAAAAAACACCTTTTTTTCAAACAAATTTTATTTTTAGAAAAAAAAAAAATATTTATAAATCATGGTTTTTGGAGATAAGTAGACTTATGAAAATATTAATTGTATTTTTTTTTAAATGGCGCTCTTAAAATTCTTGCACGTCCCTTTTGTTGGTGAGTGAAACGATCAGTTGAGTTGAGTTAATGCGGCTGTTGCTTAGACCAATAGGCCCACTGTGATACCGCTGAGGCTCCTGCTTCACCTTCTCAGATGATCGAACCATTTCGTGTGCTTTATAAAGGCAACGAGATTTCCAATATTCACTGAGGCTATCTCAGCGGGAGAGTCGAAGAAATGTTTCCCAAGGAACTTGTGTCGCGCTGATATCAAAGCTGGACAGTGGCAGAGGTAGAGCTCGATGATGGTATCCTCCTCTTTTTCATCCCTGCAGCTGCAGCAGAAATCATTAGAGTGATATTCCATGCTAATAGAGAACCGGTCTAGAAGTATCAGATGTTTTGATTTCTTTCGCGTTCAAAGCAAAAATCAAGACGTTTTCTTATTCTGTATCATATTGGCTATGGCCGGAACTACAATAAAACATTTTTACAAACAAAATTTATTTTTTAAATTTTTTTTACCCTTTATTCAATTTTAATTGCATGTAATTGTTAATAAATTCTTAAATAAAATATGAATATTTTTGGTTGTAGTTCCGGCCATAGAGAGATATTTTTTGGGAGTAAAATGCCGTTTAGTTCATATTGATAAGTGCAATAGGAAAAACCTCGGTTTCGAGAAAAAGGCGATTAAAGTACTCGAGCGGCCAGATTTACCGCTTGACGGGCTCCGTATTCCACTCTCCCCTCTTCCATTCTTACTTCATGGTATAGAGTATGTTCTAGTAATTTACAGAAAAACAATTAATTTTTTTTAAATTTTTTAGAGGAACCTAAAATATTAAATACAAAATTGGACATCAAAAGCAATCTTTCATCATGAGTAAATAATAAGTATTTATTTAAAAAGTATTAATAACAGAAAAGAGAGGAGAAACACTACTACGCCCACATACTATCCCACCTTACTGCATACCCTTGTGCACCATGTAAACATTAAAGTTTTTAATAGTTGTCAAAAAGTCAACCGCCAGGACATAAAATACACGCGTACGTCATCAGCCTTGTCACTTCACCTTCAGAGCCTGCGGTCAAAAACACAAAAGTACATGGAAATACATGTTATCCCAACACATCCTTCAAACACATACATACATTCATATATAATACATATGCACATACGCACACATGATAGTGCCGAACTTTGACGACGACAATTTAGTGATGAGTAAATGTCCGAAATGTTTGAAATTTGAGATTTTAAATTGAATGTCACAAAATGGCTAAGTGGCTGAAGCACGCCGCCAGCCAAATAGAAGACACACGTTCATGCAAATGTAGATATATATACGAGTATGTGTGTGTGCGACTATAAACGTAGTATACATGAATTAATTTGTGCTTTTGTCATTTTGGCCGCTTGCCGAAGGAGCGGGTTTTGTGGTCAGGGACTACATATAATATACATAAACACATACATGTGTATGTACATACATGTACCTGCTTTTGTGGTTAGTGGTAACGGCTAGTTAAGCTTTTGACATTGTCACAGCAACAGTAGACCCATAGTCTCGCCAACTGATTTGCTGTTGTTGTTGTTGTCCTACATGTCGGCGTCATGTCATTAGTTGACTTGCGTTGTGCGTTGTTGCTGTGTGTATGTGTGGCTGTGTATGTGATTTACCGCTGTTTTTCTACGCTCCAAACAACCTAAAATGTTCGACATGCTTTTTGTGTGGATTTGTACGCCATTTCGACTCCCCCGCTTAACAAATGGAGCACCGCCGAGGCGAGTAAACTTTTGTTCGAGTTTATGTGTGAATTAAGTTCTAAAACATCAGTTTTCAGTTAGCCGCAGTCTGATTTGGATATACTCATATGTATGTATGTATGTACACATGTGTTTTACAAAGTCATTATTTAGTAAGTGAATATGTATGTGAGTATGTTTGTATGTAAGAATATGTGCGCGCTTGGAGCCGGTTATTTTGCTGGTTGGTTTTTGTGACTAATTTGTAACCTGACCATTGACTGTCAACCCAAAAGCCGCAAAAAATAAATTTCCACTTAATTTTAATATGTTCTTCATGCAAATATACATTGGTTTTATGAGTAAATGAAGTAATGCTCAGACAAACCGAAGTATTTATTACACAAACACATATCTATTTTTGATATTTTGTAATGAAGTAATTGAATATTTAACTAATTTTTTATTAATTTTTTATTATTCTATTATTATTTTTTTTTGGTATAAAATCTGATTTTTTAAGTTTTTATTTTCACGTTAAAAAAAATTCTAAAATCTTACAAATATTATTATTTATTTATTATACAATTACATATCTATTTTTGATATTTTTTGAAGTAATTGAATATTTAACTAATTTTTTATTTATTTTTATTTTGGTATAAAATCTGATTTTTTATGTTTTTATTTTCACACTAAAAATGGTTCTAAAATCTTGCAAATATCTACTCAGAGTACGTTAGAGGAGATGACGGACTAAACGAATCCAACTGGAACAACGAATCGTAAGAGGCCGAAGGTATTCTGAATGACCTATCAATGGTGAATGACACGACGAGGATGGTCGGAAGAATTCTTTTGAGAAATTTAAAACCGAAGAGGATCTGCGTCGTCTTCGCCACTTCATTCATATCGACGCAGCCTTGCAGTAGCTCATTCCGTCGACCAAATTTTTCAACATATTTTCCATTGTGTATTAGCACAAACTATGCCTGCAATGGTGACCTTAATTTAGTATTTTATGGTAAGTCATAAATCGTCTCTAGGTGATTTCTCATTCACTTCCTTTTAACAGTTTGCCACAAAAAATATCTCCAACGGAGTTAAATCGCAGCAGCGAGGCTTCAGTTCTCGAACCAATAGGATTTTATAAGCCTTCATTCATATCATGCTGATGTTGCTGGCTGTTCGAGCATACTTTACCGAAAGGGTTGGCGTGCTCGCCGCACAAATAGATCCACAAACTCTCAAGAAGGCAAGTTATTTTAACTGTATTTTTGCGCTTTAAGGCCCGCCTCTTTGGAAGTATGCGTACAATATTTCCCAATTTTCTTCATGCGTAAACTTAATCATTTCCTAAACCGCAAAATTTTTACGGAATATTTGACACATAACATTACCATCGCCATACTTTAAAAAATAAAGAAATCAAAGAATAATAAACGACAGATATTTATATCCGAGCTGGCGCTGAGTGGCTCCTTTTCTACCATAATACCTTCACGAAGAGTTTTAAGATTTGCTCCTACTTAGCGCTGGGTGCACCATTTTGTAAGGCCTTAATGTTGCTGTGATCAGGTTTCATTGTTACATTCAAACCATTTAGTGTTCTCAATGAAACTATTAATATCCGATATGCTTTTTTTGGGCAGCTCTTCAAGACTTCAAGTAGCCCTGATGAATTCTAACCGACCTACCTACCCTCTACGGGAAGACTAGAGGGAATAAGCCCATTTCTTTATTGTTACGTCGAAGCTTGACATAAAAGCTCTTGTAGAAGTCTTCTGCTGAGATTTATACACCCGAAGGGTTCAGACTTTCAGACCAGATCAGTGTTTTTCAGGCTTAGGCTGCTTCTTGGGTTTTTGTTGTTAGACAACCCATCATTTAAATAGAGAGTTATTACAGTCATGAGTTCACTCCACATAGTGGGCTCGAAAATCGTGAAGGAATGCATTTTGCTACTGTCTATTGCGACGAATCACTGGAAACCGGTTTTCTGTCCCCATGTGGTTTGCTTTTGGGCAGATTGGTTTTGAACCAACTGATCTAGCGCTGGGCTAAAACTTACATATACGCAGCTTCGGAGGCTTTTTTTAGTACAAAGTGCATCGCGTTCCAAGCTCAAAACTGTTGCTCACAGTGGGGAGATAAAATTATCTATGTGCTATCGTTTGACCTGTTCTAGGTTTGCCAGGATTCGACTGAAAATTCTCCGATCGCACACATTTACTAGATTTAAGCAGTTCACTAAGAATATTACTCCCGCAACTTTGCCAAAAACGTAAGTGTGAAAACTGTTTTGTAGTTACAACAACAACAGAAATACTAATAATACAGAAACAGTTTTTTCTAAAGGCAATCGCCCCCATTTCAGCAAGATCAACATCCAATAAAATGGAAAATTAATTCAAAATACAATATAATATAAAAATATTTTTTTTTTAATTGTGGTTCTGCCTCGGCAAATAATGCCAATGCATACTATCGCTTTTACCAAAGAAAACATCAAGACGCATGCCACAAATAGGAAGAGGATCTTGGCTGAAAACTCGCCTCAGCCATTATAAAGCATCATTCATTGTACACATACCATAGTAATATACATATGTATACATGCATATGTATATGTATATGTAAGATATCAAATTTCTTTCTTTTTACCAAGTCTAACGCCATTATCATGGTAAACATAATTAGCACTTGTTATTATAATAATCGCGTTGCACTTTAGTATGTCTGCAGCGCTACCAACAGCTGCTCATGCTCCATGCCATGCCGTGCCATGTCATGCCATGCCGGGTGGTGACCAGCCAATGTTGCCGCTGTGCATGAATTTTAGCAAATTCTCTTTTCCTCACACCATTCGTTACGTGAATTCATTTTGTTTTTATTTTGTATTTGCATTTGCATTTGCCAACAATATGTTTTGTTGTTGCTGTTTTTGCACTTTATTTTTGCAATCTTTTTTTGTTTACTTTTTTTCTGTTTTTTTTTTTACTTCGCAAAATTGCATTTCTCTATTTCTGCAATTTATTTATTCTTTACATTCTGCATTTACTTATGCTTTTACAGCTTTCCGTTTGCCAGCACAGCGGCTTCTGCTTCAGTTTATGAGCTTTGGCCAGGAAGGACGGACGGACGCAGACGGGACGCTATACCACGTCGGTATATCAAACGGTGTTGTTACAATATTTTATTGCTCATTCAATACTTCGGTTTCGTGCGAATCGCGCGGGTCCGGATCGGGTGTGTTGTGTTCCTTTGGAGCTTACGAAGAGCTTGTGGAGAGAAATGGACGAAAGTGTAGAGTAGTGTAGAGTGTAAAGTAGAGATGTTGCAAGACGAGTTGTTTTAAATTGTTAGTTATTGTGTTGTTGTTGTTGTTGTATGCTTATCTCCTGCATATTCGATAAATGGACTGTATGTGTACGTATGTGTGCATTTTTATATGCACTGGTATATGTACATATATATGTATAAGCATAAAGAGATAAGCTCGTACGGACGTGGAAGCTAACGAATTTGTGGTTTTATTTGGTGTTTTATTTTTTTCCCTCTATTTTTTTTGGGCATTTTGGGTATTGACAAATACTATTTTATGTGCGAAAGAGTGAAAACCGTCGGTAAAATTTAAATTAAATGGAATTATTATAAAATTAAAAACATAATTTAGAGTTAAAAAATTTATGAAATTATTAAAAAAACAAATATCACAATGCTGGAAACAAGGAGTTTTGAACATTTATGCAAAAAAAAAATATAAAAACCTGATGGATATTACGAAAAAAAAAAATAAAAAAATTAAAGATTTTTAAAATTTTACAATCAATTAAAGTGCTGGAAATAATACTTTTGAGCATTAATGTAAAAAAAATTAAAAAAAACTTATGGATATTAAAAAAAAACTAAAACTAAACAAACAGAATTTAAAAAATTTAAAATCAATCAAAAAAAAATTAAATAAATATAAAAAAATATAAAAATAATTAAAAAAATTCCAAATCAATTTAAAAAACAATTTAAAAATATACTAAAATGCTGATATTAATAATTCTGAGCATTAATGTAAAAAAATCAAAAAAAAACTTGTGAATATTACAAATAAATAAGTAAAAAATGGAAATAAAAATATTTAAAAAATTTAAAATCAATTTAAAAAATTATTTTGAAAATATATTGAAACGCTGGATATAATAATTTTTGAGCATTAATGCAAACAAATGTACAAAATCTTATGGATTTTACAGAAAAAGTTGTAATAAAAATAAAAAAAATAAAAAAAAATTTAAAATTTTAAATCAATTTATAAAGATTAAAGATTTTAAAAATTTTGAAGTCAATTTATTATTTATTATTTATATTTCCAACACAACAATTTTGAGCATTAATTTAAGAAAAATTCAATAAAAGCTTATGGATATTAGGAAAAAAATACTAAGAAAATAAAAAAAGTAATAAAAGGAATTTAAAATCAATTAAAAGTTTTTTTGAAAATATATTAAAACGCTAGAAATAATAAGTTTTGAGCTTTAATGCAAAGAAATATACAAAAAGTTTATAGGTTTTACAAAAAAACAAACAAAAACATTTAAATATAAATCAAAAAAAAAATTATTAAAAAAATTTTAAATCAATTTATGAAATAAGTTGAAAAAATATTAAAATGATGGAAATAGAGATTTAAGCAAAAGATGTACAAAAAGCTTATAGATTTTGCAAAAAAAAGCATTTAAATATAAATCAAAAAAATTAAAATAATTTAAAAAATTTTAAATCAATTTATAAAATAAATTGAAAAAATATTAAAATGATGGAAATAGGGATTTTTGAGCATTAAAGCAAACAAATTTACAAAAAGCTTATAGATATTACAAAAGAAAATTAATTATTAATTATTAAGTTAATTTCTAATAATTTAATTATTAAATAAGTTGATTTTAGTATCATAATAATCAAAATAATAATAAAAATAAATATAAATATAAAAAGAATTTAAAAACATTAAAAAACTCCATGAAAAACAATGTACCTTCTTATTTTCTTGAATGAACGATTTTATTAATCAAAAGTGAAATTTATCAAAAAAAAAGAATGAAAGAAAAATACGATAGTTAAAAAACTTGCTGACTCTCCGACTTTTTCGCCTTCATTCATTATTTAATTTCATTAAACAACTTTCTTTTAAAATTAATGTACGTTTGCTCTTTAATGTCTTGTCAAGCAAGAATTTAACAGTAACTTATAGCTGTTAACAATATTCACAAGCAACTGACCGCTTTGCTGTTGGCTATATACACATATACATATACATATGTATGTACATGCATACATATGTACAAATATACTTAAATACATGTTTTTGTATTGTGCTGCATTGCAATTTTAATTGAAATTCGATACTTTCGAGTTGCGAGTTGCGAGTTGCAAGTTTACTTAGTCAATACGTACAGTCAGGGAGAAATAAATGCAAATAAAATAAAATAAAATTGCAATTCAGATACAAAAGCCGATAAAAACCAAACGCTACATAAGCATTATATGTTGGCGCATTATACATACATACATACATACATACATATCTGCATTTGTAGGTATGTACCCGTAAATCAGCGATATGAATGTTGGTAAACCACTTTGGGTGAACACGCACTCCATTTCGTCTCGCTACCCGTGGCTCTCAGGCATGACTTTGCTGATGTCGTCTAGGCCATCGTCGTCGTCACCGTCGTCGTCGAAGTCGACACTTTGTCGGTGATCCCAATAGTTCATCCGGTATATATGCGAAACATTTCCGGTATAGCTAAGCACGCGATAATGGCAAAATAATAATGAAATATTATAAAAAAAAAAAAAAATGTTTTTGCTTACCTTTCATATACAGTTAATTGACAAGTAATTTCAGTGATAATTAATTATAATGAGTTCCCATTGATACTTAGAAAATTAATTAAATAAAACTTAATGAATTTTTGAAACAAAAAAGTTTCGAAGTATGTGTAGCATATGTTTTGAACAAAGAATATCTCATTCACAGATTAATTTCGGTTTCTCATTTTGCTTATTTTTTAGCTTTTAATTATTAAATCTTCAAAAAGCTTTCGGCACAAATTTATTTTTTTTTTTCGAGAAACGAACTATTATTAATTTGTTATATTGGAAACTAGAGGATTGCGAATAATTTTTGGATCTTGGACGTATTTACGATTTTCAGGCTAGCAAGTTTTTGGATACAGTCGAAAACTTGCTTTGGTTTTTTTCTTCTTTTCAATCAAACTTAATAACAAAAAATCCCAAAGTTTACTTAGTTAGTATAGAAGTACAGTGAGAGTTGTTTTGAAGATCTTTTGAAACGTCGGTACATTTGAGTTAAGCTAACTTTTTTTATAAATCTCATTAAAAAAATTAAATGTTGGCATACTCTCTTTAAGACATCGAACGGTATCTCATGAAAAAATTCTTCAATTTGGCTTACAGTATCTCAGTCACAGTGGACCTGAGTCTTAACATAGTTTCATTGAAAATTGACCAGAGGCGTTAAATCACTCTCTCTTCACGACTTGTTGTTTGGCCGAGAACTGCTCATCGAATCCATCTCTCAATAGGGTCATTGTTGCGCGTACTGTGTTGCATGAGACACCGCGACTTCGTCCGCATGGAATTTGAAAATATACTTAGATATTTACATAAAATACATAAATTATTATATGAAATTTTTTGAATATATATAATTTATTAATAAATAAATAGGAAAATAAAATAAAATTATAATATATGTAGTTATATTGATATTCCATGGTGTGCTAGAATCTCCAGGCTACTTCTATGATCTTACTCTGGAGCATGCTATATACAACTGGCTATGGGAGAAGTAACTTTATCTTCTCCTGCTACCTCAAGAATTTGATCTTGAACTTTGTTTATAGTTATTACTATGACGGAGGCTTAAGCGCGTTTAGTACAGATTCGTCAGATTTATACTGATATTCAACCTCTTAGAATGATTTTAAAAGTTATCCATTTATGATTCACGCTTGCCAATTTTTTGGTATTGGGATGACAAGTTCACATAACCATTCTACGTGCTTATCGTGAATATTAATTATGCTTGGGTACATTTAAGCTATAACCTCTTCCCCAGCCGAAAACATTTTCCTAATACTGTAAAATTATATTGTTATTCAGTTCCGTGCAATCACAATCTCCTCTTAAATATGCTCTCATATGCTTGGTGAGGCTCAGTGTAAAAATGAAGGCCATAACTTCGTTCACACGCGTTCCCTTGCGCACTATGGGTAAACTCTGCTGGAAGTAATACAGTAACTCGTCCAAATCGTTGCATCAATTCCGCACGATGAACGCTAAGACGTTGTCAGAGAAGTCTTGTCTGTTCCACCAGGTGCAGACAACAAAAGATATCTCCCCGCCCTGCATCAATGCTTGAAAGTATTTTGTAATAATTAGTTATGTATTTGTTTATGTCTTAGCGAGCTTTACTACTTTACACCACTGCTGCTCAGGAATTTATATCGTTACTGTCCCTGATGATATTTTAGTACGAAAGCTACATCTGTACGAAATTTCATGTATATAAAAATGTTTTGAAAAAATCAGCTTCAGATCCACATTCCGGAAGAAAAAGTTTTCCCAATCTACTACTGTACTGAATTTCATATTGATCAAACGATTTAAAAATAAACTCCACTCCAGGTCCACTTCACGGAAAATCCTTTCTTATCGGAGTCATATGTCTTACGCAGAATAAACTCTCCAAGTTTCAAGCCTCTACCTTCAGTTTCAAGCCTCTACCTTCAGTGGTTTGGGTGTTGATTCTGTGGGTTGATCCGTCAGTCATTCAGGACAAAAACTTGTATCCCCCCTGCGGGTTAGGAGTTCAAGAATTTGCCCAGTCGGATTTTTATACCGGAACGCCCCGGATTTTTTATCCGGCAAAGGACTGTCACTCCCGCAACATTCCTCAAAAATTACTTTGAGGACACAACAACAACAACAAAGACTTTTATCTAATATATAAAATTCTCGTGTCACAGTGTTAGACAAGATACAACTCCGAAACGGCTTGACCGATTTTAAAGAAATTTTAAGTGCATATTCAATAGGTCTGAGAATAACATAACATATATTTTTCACACCGAGAAGTGGACCTGGGATCTATTCGAAAATATCTTATTTATGGTTCGATTTACTTGAAATTCGGTACATAGGTGGCTTTTTGCTTAAATTAACAGAAAGAGTACACTTTTCTCCGAGAAGTGAACGGGGGACTTGCCTATTAAAAAAAACTTATTAATGGATCGAATTACTTGAAATTCCTTATATACGTATAGGTGACTTTTTGCTTAAATTAACAGGAAGACTACACTTCTCTCCAGGAAGTGGACCAGCGACTGAATTTTTCGAAAAATCTTATATATGGTTCGGCTAACTTGAAATTCGGTACATAGGTGCCTCTTCTCTGCGAGAAATGGACCGAGGTCTTGGCTATTCCTCTCTCCAGGAAGTGGACCAATGTCAATGGTACAACCAAAAATTTTTTATTCCCCAAGTATTGAGTGAATAAAGTCATGATAAAACATTAATAATGGGATATATTAATTTTTCATGCATTCAATGAGGTTTCAGGCTTAAATTAGATTAATTATGCAGCAAGTTTTATTCAATATATATTTATTTTTTCCTATTGCTGAGCATAGAACATGATCTTCTATAACATCAATTAAACAAAATTATACATACACGTATATAAAACTCAGAATATTCAGGAATGGCATAAGGAAATGAAGCACTTCTGTTTGATGTGCTTATTTAAGATTTTGGATTAAATAAAAAAAATAGACTAAAATCGCTTAAAGTTGACAAAAAGAACTGTAAAATCAGTGTTAAAACAATATTTTTTGTTGAATTGTGAAATTGTGAATGAATATTAAAGTTTGCATTCATATAATTTTAATTTTAATTCATTTTATTTTTTTTATTTGAATGTAGGACTGAAAGAAGAAAACTTGCTAATACAAGCATTTAAACCTACTTGTTAAGTAGTTGTCTTTATGATTTTCTTTTGCAAAAACTTTAGCATATTAACAACACAATACATAGCACTGAACATATGCAATATACATACACATACATGTGTAAGTATGTATATATGAACAAGTCTTACAACGAAGAAATGCACATTTGTCATACAAATCATCGATTAGTGATTGCGTGAAGTTCAAACGTGGAAAGTGTACAACGCGATGTCGTTTAGGTAATGTGCGAATATACACATATTTACATGCGTATGATTGTGCGAAATTTATACAATTTCTCAGCAGTCAAGTACTTTACGTCAATAAGTTCATAAACATGTAATCGTTTTGTGTTAAAATACAATTTATGCGGTTGCCTTGCATTGCACATTGATTAAATGACTCTGGTGATTAATGATTGATTATGTGTAGCCTGCTGCACCGCCGCCTGGCTTGGTTAATATTAAAACGTAGGCGAAATTCGCATTGACAATGAAGTGATTTGCGTAGGCATTTGCTGAATTTATGATTCAAGTACGAGTACTAGCTGTCTATGTACTTAAATATAACACATAATATGAATATGCTAAATGTCTCATGTAACATAGCGCGTGTGTAATCGCATTCGTTTTAAAACGAATTTGTTACAATTTGTGCTTATTTCGTTTATAAATTCAATTCAATTCAATTCGATTCAATTTAATTCACTTTAACTCATAATAAGCAATTAATGCAATTGTGAAATACTAAAGTTAGTGTGATTTGCATCAATATAAAATCATGTCATACAACGTGCCGCAACAAAAGGTGATATTACAACCTGCGACAACAAAAAATTATTTTATGGTAAGTTTCAAGCAAATTACGTATGAACATTATTCTGATTACATATTGTTTGTTTGTTTATACGTGGAAAATTAGCTTTGATTTTGCACTTTACCATACTTACGTATGACTCAAACTTTTTTTTATAGTAGAATAGAGAAGTAGTATTTTTGAATAATATCTGGTTATAGAAATTTATAAAATTATTGTATTGACATATTGAATTTGACGTCAACAACCGATGAAAAAATTGAAGCAGTGAAGAAAATGATTTTAGATAATCGTCGAATCACTATCAGAGAAGTTGCTGGTGTTGCTCATATTAAGCAAATTTTACGAAGCAATTCGTCAGAAACGCACAGAATTGTGGAAAAAGTAATCATGGATTTTGCACCATGATAACGCGCCAACTGACACATCAATGCTTGTGCGTGAGTTTTTGGCCAAAAACAAACCCGTTATCATGCCTAAACCACCGTGTTCACCGGACTTGGCCCCCGCTGACCTTTTGCTCTTACCAAAACTGTAGACACCGATGAAAGGAAAGCGTTTTGCTACGATTGAGAAGATAAAAGAAAAATTGAAACAGGATCTATTGGAGTGTTTTGAGGATTGGAAAAAATGCTGGCCTATGTGTATTATGTCCCCCTCAGATATATACTTTGGAAAAATTGAAAATAACGTTGATTTTCTAATCATTGCATCATTTATGTATCATAAATATGATAATCAAAATTATAATAATTAAAAAAATGAAAATATTTAGAGTAAAAATGTAACTGAAAAATAATTTATAACAAGAAAAAATCAAAAGATAGATTCCCACAATTGTCAATTAACAGGCGAAATTGTACATTACCAAATGACAGAATTGTGGATGTTCATGTAAGCCTGACTTTTAACTAAAACAAAACATTTTTTATTTGACAGACATCAAACCATAAAGTGGATAACCCTATAATATCTTTTAAAAATTTCCTATAAAATATGTATTAGGTAAAGTAAAAAGTTCGTTCGGTGTTGTTTTTAGGCAAATGGTTCCAAACGGGTTTCTGGCTTATCTTTAGTTCCTCAGCAATTAAATAAGTGCTCACGTGACGGTCTGTTTCCACTATTTCCATGATTTTATCACAATTTTCGATGGCAGGCCTCCCGGCGCGTGGTGCATCTTTGACATCGAAATTACCGGAAATTACACGTTCGTTTACAGTATCGGGCCCATAAACTAAATTAATTTTTTCAGCCGCTTTGGCTGCTTTTTCGCCTTGATCGAAGAAAAATTGTAAACTATAGCGAATTTTCTCTTTGCTGGTGTCCATCTTTGACGAGCGCTCACAACGTACTGAGTGAATCAATCAATGACATGTTGCGACACGTAACCTTAGTACTATGGACAGTAACGCCATCTCTTAGATAAAAACCAAACCAAATTTTTACTTTACCTAATATTTCGTGGAACCGTTTTCTGTTCAACTTTGGCCTGATTTTCATTGATTTACAAAGGTTGTAATTTATCGCGGGCTATTCCTGACTAAATTATTTTTGAAACATTTTTCGCACCAATATGTGCACTTTTGTGGAGAATTACCTTGGCTGAGTTATATGCAGCAAGTTAATCTGATTTACTGTTTTCTTTATGCTTCTGGGACGAACCACTTAAGTGAGAGATAGTTTCTCATACATATCGGCGATATTCTATCGCAATATAAAAGTTTAGAGATGAAGACATCATCATCTTTAAAGACGGTGTCAACGCGATTTTCTACCTTCAAGAAATTATATTTCCCAGCCTGCAAAATATTGAAAGAATGAGGTAAACAGAATTTCTTGAAAAGGTTCTCTTCTCAAATTGCGATGCAACTGCATGTACGATAACACTACGAACAAGGTCTGTAACTACCGAGTTTTTGGTATATTTTTCTCTGCTGGAGTTTCGTGTACGTAAATTGTTTTCCACGCTGAGTTGAATATAGTTTGTCAATTAGTTTGTAAATTTTAAAATTTTCTCCCGCTGCTTTTTTTCTTCTAGATTGTTCGAATAGCACGAGCTTTGCCATAAGATATTGAGAGGACCCTCAACCAAACATCATCGATTTAAAATTCGATTTCGCTACTTCTGAATAACACTTCTTCGTGCTCATACAAATAACATGGGACAAATGGAAGCCCCACTGATGGTCAATAAATTGAATAAACTCCTTCAACAAACCAGAAGCTCGCACTGCAGTGAGATTGAATGCATGGCATGGGGAGGCTGAGGTCTAATTCCTGCAGATCCCCAAACGACTTCCTCCTATAATCGTACATCTAGATCTATCGACATATCTACTTCAAATGAAACACAATCTATACAATAAAAATCTTCAACCCGTATTAGCTTCCAGTATTAGAGGGAATTATCCCTCGGTAGTTACAGAACTGCTTAGTACTATCCACTTCCTTGGTTAAGATACACTCATATAATAAATTTTCTATCTCTAAGAATTTATGGTGGTTTTCTTTTAAACGAAAAGTAAATCACCCGAACTGCGTTACGCAGACTAATCTCCGAAAGATATGTAAGTTAGAATCGGCAATGTGCACAGCCAGCACAGAGAAGACGAAACGCTGTAGCATTACCTTAGTGAGTGCCCGGCCTTCAGGTGATTAAGACGTGAAATCTTCCACGGGTCTCCGACCCACAGCCTTATGGAGATGGGTGCGCAAGAGTGGAATACATGAAAATAATTTATAAAATTAGGCGAAGACAACTCAATGGCTTAAGTGCCATTCCAAAAACCAATCTCATTTATTGAAAAACCTCATTGTGACAATTGATACAGCTTCGTTGCTTCCTTGGACATATAGGGGGCTTTCCACAAATAAGTTATTTCTATGAACGGCGGTGGGAAGGCATCCGAAGTCTGAGAGGGGGAGAAAGGATTTCTCCCCTTATGTGAGATTTCCTTGGAAAATAATGCGAGCTGCAGAGCTTATGAGATATACGGCGACATTGACATAGTTCAACGAATCAAGAAACAGCGGCTGCGCTGGTTAGGTCATTGGGTCCGGATGGATAAGAATACTCCAGCTTTGAGTGTTTTCGATGCAGTACCCGCCGGTGGAAGCAGAGGAAGAGGAAAACCACCACTGAGGTAGAGAGGGACCTCGCTGTAATGTGTATTGCCAATTGACGGCGAATTGCGAAAAGAAGAAATGAATGGCGCAACGTTGTTAACAAGGCTAGAAACGCGTAAGCAGTGTCTACGCTGGAGAGAAGAAGAAGAAACTCACTAATCTTTGCAGTGAAATAACAAAACATTATTCGTTGTTAGAGGTACCTCCACCAATATGTTTGCATACATATTGACATACATATATATGTATATTTATAATACTTAAGTGTAAATAAAAAACTCTAATTCAGTTCACGGTGATCCATCAATGTATTCGAGTAACGAAAATAAGTTTGTCTATGGCATGTTTATACACTACACAGACAATCATGAATGAAAGCGTAAAATTTCTCATTCATTAAGCCATTTTTATGAATACATACAAACAAACATCATTCATTACTAATTCATTTAAAGTGTAATTCCAAGAATTACAATTTGCAGCACAAAAAGACTTGATTATGAGTCTGTTCACTTTGGTTGTGACTGTCATTTATACACTCTCATTATTTTCGAATTTTTTTTTTTTTTTTTAATTTTTTCAATTTTAATTATTTATTTTTTTCTTTTCAATTAAATTACTGTTTTGGACACACGTGCTACTTTTGGCTGCATTGTTCGCGTTGACAAGTCCGTAGTAAACATTCTAACCAATTATTTATCAATATTTACAGCAACAACATTTTTAACACTTTATTTTTTTGCAGCACAAAAAAGGCCAATTTCGGTGTGACAACTTTCAAAAAATACCGAAAACTCATACTAACTGCCATCGTGTCGGTTGAACTATCGAACTATCAATTATTTAGCAATAATTAATTACGCACCCTGTCATGTTATTACTTTTTATGAGCATGTTGTGCTGTTTACTGCTCTTTGTCTTGTAAGATTTTTGTCAAAAATGGAATTCAGAAGCAAAAACATGTATCGCTCAAAATAGTACATATGTATGTATGGATGTATGTACATATGTATATCTATATATGTTGGAACAACTATTATTGTGAATGTCAATACTGATTTTTTTCTTATATTTTTTAGTATTTGTAAATAATTTTTTTTATATTTTTTAATGATTTTTTTTTTGAAAAATTATACAAAAGAAACTTGTTTTGATAACTGCACATATATATTTTCAACAAGTCATAAGCAGTTGTATGTAAATATGCTAAATGATTGTGCAGATAAGATCAATGTACATACAGAAGTTATAAAACAGTGTGTCAAAATAATAAGCATACAATAAAATAAGCAAAAAAAAAAATAAAAAAAAATTTTGAAAAATGCAAAAGTGAATTGGAAATTTTCGAATATTAATGAGAATTTTTATAAAGTTGCTGTAAGTGAATGGATGGCAGTAAGGAGTGTAATAGATTCCAGTCGTACCCATGCTAATATTGGTCTATTAAAAAGTAATCCATTATTTTTGCATTAAATTGAATTCATCATAGTTAGAATTATCCAATTTATATCAAAATGCACCATTGTGCTCGAAAACTTTTTGTCATTTTGAATGTGATTCCATCATGCCACTCTCGTAGAAACCCTTGACGAAAAATGGGCAAAAATTTGGACAATCGATTTTCACAGACTTCTCTTGCTCTTCACCAGTCATATCACTCGCCATAATCAGGAACAGATGATAATCACTTGGTGCGTGGTCCTGACTGTCAGATGAAAGCATAAGAACCTCTCAACTAAGCTCTTGGAACTTCTGGCGAATCACTATCGATGTGTGCGGTCTGATGTTGTTCTGATGAAACAAAATTCTCCTCCAAATCTAGGCGCTGCTGGGTGATTGCTTCCTTCTCACGGTTCAATTGCTGACAGTACAAATCCGAATTTAGAATTTGGCCACAGGGGAACAGCTCATAGTGAATGATTCTTTACCAATACTACCAAACACACAACAGAACCTTCCTTGCGGCTAACGAGATCGTTTGTTCCACGTCACTGGTCTTTGACCACGACCGATTTCTGTCGTGTAAGTGATCAAATTTTCATCACCAGTCACCATCCGCTTCGAAAGTGGATCAATGTTGTAATGGCTCTGCAGCGATTCGCAGATGGAAATTCGGTCCCTGAGGATTTTTCCTGTTAACTCATCTTTTTTGTATCCAGCCTTTTTCAAGTGGTACCAAACAACATTTCGACAATTGGGCTTCCAGACCGTTTTTATATCAAAATTACCGGAGTGAAATCGACGGAACCAGAATTGTTCAAGATTGACTGTTACAGTATAAGGACCATAAACACTTTTAGCGAAGAAAACTTTAGAAATTATTCTCTTTGTTGGTGTCCATCTTTGAGATGCGCTCAAACATTAATGAGTGAGATAAAGATCACGAAATCCATCTATAATAAGTCATCATAAAATAATATGGTTTACTTCTTACTTGGCCTATCTCTATGAGGCTTTGAAGTGAGTCTTCGGCAGGAAATACCTCTGAATGTATTTTTGAACTGAGAGTAATGCTTTTCTTATAATTTTTCCCCCCCTTCGTATAGGACTTTCCTCAGGTATAAATTCGGATCATATAAGCTGGGCTAGTCCAGATCAAAAGATCAAAGATCAAAGATGCCACCACCTTACTTTTATCTAAAATTCAGATTTCGAGTACTTTTCTGTGGGTTCTAGTAAGACAATTCTGTTTTCAGCTTCGCTTGGATTTGGTCGGGAGAATATGAGATGCGTGATTAGCATCCCTAAAAAAATTCTGAATAATTAAAATAAAAAAATCCTCCATCCATAAGGGGAATATGCCTCACATTAATAAATGTCCAGCTCAGCCTTAGAGAGGAAGTTGTGGGAACTACGCTAGAAGCAGTAAACCAGCGTTAGCCACGGATTCGTTGTGAATTTCCATCACTCCTTTTCAAACAAAGGGAGAAGGTCTATTAAATTTATATCGTGTTAAGACGGATTGGGTTTGGTATCTGCACCGCCGGCAACCTCTGCTAACTCTTCTTTTTGCATATTATACAGCTGATAATCAGAATAGGCTTGTGTTTCAGCTCTTCGACCTCTTCAGAACTCGTTCTCCAGAGAAAAAAAGCTTTAGGTTCCATCACGCCAGATGTTTCGGCCGGTACGAAGATAATTTTTTTTACAGCGATGGTCGAGTAATTCACAAAGATTTTGTTAATTCTGCTATCAAGTTCTCTCAATGTTTCAATCTCATAGGCTTAAAAGGGATTAATGTGCTGGCACACCGTGGTATCACTGGTGGCAGCAAAACTGATGACCTTATGAGAATGAATACCTATGAACTTACATATATAACTGGAAAAGTGCAAATTAACCACACGCCAACTTTCCCAGTTCTACGATAAAACGGGAATGCGCGTGAGCGTTAGATCCTAGTGTGGCTTAGGGGGGTTCACGGGGGACCGCAATATCTTTTAGACCTCTACAAACCATAACCTTTGGCAGAAACTTTGAATGACTACTGTCTGCTTGGTATACATGCCTGAAGGCAGCTTGACCCTAATTACAATATCGGCACGGAGGAAGGTACCTTGGCACTTTGTAACCGCTGAAGAGATTTTCGGCCGAGCTCCACCTCCGATTTGTGTCTTGATGTTTCTCCAACAAATGGAAGGATCTACAGTTTACACCAAGCCACTTTCGAATGGAGGATCTTTTGGATTTCATGTCAGAAATACACTCGGAGGGGTTGACATTCCCTGCTCAAGTTACACCTACATCTATAAAAAGTCCAGCTTACACAACAATTGAAGACAACTGACCGGTCACAGCACCATACATACATAAGTCGATCGGATCGGTCTAGTGAGGAGCCCTAAAAAATGAGGTTTTTAAAACATTTTTCGCGGGAAAACTTTTAGTTTAATTTTTTTTAATTTGTATTTGTACAGATTATGGCACCTTTGAAGAGTAGTTAACAATTTTTTATTTATAAAAATAATAGTTTTTGAAGCTGCTACAGCAGATCTCCAGGGACCCCTGCCAAAAAAGGCGTTTTGCGGTGACCATTGTATTTCTGAAGTGAATCATTTGAAATGAAAAAATTTAACAGATTTCGTTAAAGTAATGTATAATCTTGTGATTCATCGAAGGAATAGGCTAAAAATTTGTTTTCTACAAAATGGCGGCTTCTCAAAAACAAATTAAATTTCTCTCCATAATTTTGGTCTTGAATTGTGCATAAAAAAACTTTACCTTGGCTCTATACATTTGGTAAATCAAGTGGGCTATTGGGTATTGTCTTGTATTGATTCTTGATTTTCAATAGGCTTTTCGTCCACCCTTAAAGAACTGCCAAATGTCTTATAATAAAGTACAAGCTTTTAAATTGTCAAAGTGCTACCGGAAACTGGATCTGCCGCATTTAACTTAACCTAACCCCTTACAAGTGAATTATCAATACTTTAAATACTTTTTGCCACGAATTTGGAAGAAGAAGTACGCACAGACCCAACAGGGTATTGAAACTTCTTTTTCCAGCAGCCAACATCTCAAATTATCGACGACAAAATCGACTACCGTACATCAGCACGAGTTTGGAAGGACTTTTTCATCTCCATACGCAATTTTTTCTAGCTCCGATGTTATAAACTTCATATCCGTGAGGCATATACTGAAGAATTGGGAATCTTGGGTCTAAGATAAGATGTTGAAACATTTTCATTTAATTCTATATAAAACATTTTTATCATTTAATGGAAAATTATTCCTTCTTCGTGGGTAATATTTCGCCTTTCTTTCCTCAGAATGCGAGCCTTTTATTTCTTTCTAACTAATTACCAATTGGGAATGTTTATGAATTCTCACCTCTATCCAATATGCACATCACATCAATTAATTGATAAAAAGCGTTGTAGGAAAAATGTTGTATTTATTTATTTATTTATATATTTTATGTTTTTTATGAGTGTTGAATGGTAAGGCAGCTACCGTTATTTGTGTCGAGTATTAAAATATCAGCTTATCTTGGCGTGTACGCATGTAACTGATGCCTAAACACGAATGGGTGTGTAACTAATAAGTAGAGCTAGCTGAACAAAAACAACAACAAAACTGACTAAAAATCTGCTCACCATTAGTGTCACATCTGGTTAGAGTATGCAGTATATACAGCGCTAGTTGCTTAAGTGGGTGTGGCACTGTGTTGTTGTCGCATTGCCTTTCAACTTTCATTAGCGCGATAAACAAACGCAACCTTTATAGACAAAACTGTTGTTTTATTTGCTACTTCAGTGTAAAATCAAGTTCCATTCACTCATTAGCATTTGAATTCATAGATTCACGTGTATACGTATGTACTCAAAGTTTCATGTCTGCAGTGCAAAACTTAACTAGTAGGTAGAAACACTAGTTTTCAACTAGTCTTTACAATAACTTGTTATAAAATAACCATTTCTAAGCCAACATTTCAAATATTTTCTAGATCTTAACAAAAAAAAGAGGCTAAAAATGGCTCCAAACTCGCTCTGGGCAGTTGTTATACATTTCATGTACATGTAATGGTTTATTAGTTTTGGTCTGAAGTATGTAGGGAATAGAAAGAGAATGGATCAAAAATTATATCGATCAGCTCGGAATGACGAGCTTAGTTAATTTACCCATGACTAACTGCCCGTGTGTGTGTATGCAAACTAGTCCCTCACTTTTTGAGATATTTCAACCAAACTTGGTACATAGATGCACTGTTTTTGGGTTAAAAATCCGTGAAAAAAGTATGTATGGGCATGAAATTTTACATTCCACACACGTGCATATATTGCATTTAGAAATAAACATAGTCACCTTAAATCATCGAAACCGGAGGACCATATCCTATAGCCCCTCCAACCGATTTTTCAGATATGAGAATTAATAATTAATCCTAAAATGAAATTTCGGTTAATCTCATTTGGTTTTTAAGGACTTCGGACTTTCTTACGGCGCATTATGGCATATTTTGCTTTTAAACTTACACCTACATCCATAAAAAGTCCAGCTTATGCAACAATTGAAGTTCGCTGACCGGTCACAACACCGTACATATGTAAGTCGATCGGTTGCTTAAACAACAAGCAATGGACAGCGAATTTTCGAACAAAACTTCCTTCTGCTATGAGGCACATTTCTATTTCGGAGGATACGTAAATAAGCAAAATTTTTATCGAGAATTTATTATACCCAAAAAGCGCTCTTTGGTCCGAAGGTGTACTTGAACCTTATTTCTTACTTACTTACGGCTGAGATACCGCTCAATATGTGCCAAAAAGTGATTGAAAATTACCTCACTCGGATCGAAGTGAGAATTCGCGGGACGATTATTTGAATAGTGTTTCACATATAATAATAAAACGTTATAATAAAGGAGAGATTTCATAAAAAAAAAATAATAAATTTTGAAACCGAAAAATGAATAACTATGTGTAGCAGTTCCACCTAGTGAGGAGCCCTAAAAAATGATGTTTTTCAAACATTTTTCACGAGGAAACTTTTAGTTTTATTATTTGGAGCATTTGTATTTGTACAGATTATGACACCTTTGAAGAGTAGGTAGGTTTATTTCTAAAAATAACAGTTTTTAAAGCTGCCACAGCAGATCTCTAGGGACCCCTCCCAAAAAAAAACGTTTTGCGGTGACCATTGTATTTCTGAAGTGAATCATCTGAAATGATAAAATCAAACGGATTTCAGTAAAGTAATGTATAATCTTGTGATTCATCATAGGAATAGGCCAAAAAAATTTTTTTGACAAAATGGCAGCTTCTCAAAAAAATTTAATTAAATTTTTCTCCATAATTTTGGTGTTGAATTGCGCATTAAAAAATTATTAAGTACTAGAAAATATTGTTCAGAAGCCTATGTAAAAATTTGAGGCTATAAACCGAGAAATCTTGGTCACCGACTTGAAAAACATAGACGCCACATGGGTTTACCGTTTTCAAATGCTCTCAAGCGTCGTTACAGATATGCGTATAACTTCCAAAATAACTGTCGGATCGAATATTCAAAGTATTTACTTCAATATATATACACAACAATATATGTACATTACGAAAACGAAATTAAAAAAAAATCGATTTTTTGAAATTCTAACTAGATGTAACCTCTTAACATACAAGTGTAAGAGCTAAGATAGCGAGTGCCCTTAGTTCATAAACGAATATTTTTTCTGCAGGGATACTATGGTACATGCATATATATAAACGTATTAATTTTTAGTGCCTTTTATAAATCGTGTTTGTTGTTGTGATATCTCTAGTTTACCCTCACGCTTCTGATAAGAATCACGCATGAAATATTAGATTCGCGTTACGCTGCGTTTAAATTACTAAAACTAACTAAAAATTCATTGAATATTTAATTTGAGATATTTTCTTGAAAAATGGTTAGATAACTTTGTAGTGTGACTGGTTAAGCAGAGGTTGGCATTAAATTTAAATTAGAATTAAATTATTTATATTATATGTTTGAATTTAGTAAAAAAAAAGAAAAATAAAATATTTCACTTTCCTTGCATACATATTTATAAATATGTATGTATGTAAGTATATTGGCTGGATGGTTGTGTGCTCGAAGGGCAGAATACTGAACAAATCAGCAACAAGTAATTTAAGTTATTGAACTATTCGCCAATAGTCAAAGCAGAATATACAGTGATCAAATATCTTACTGTATGCTGAATCGGATATTCGCCTCTAAAGCTTAATACCAACTGCGCTTGAAGCCTTGTGAGAGATATTCCGACATAAAGGCCCGAGCGCTAGACATTACCCAACGTAGTGTATATATGTACCTATATATAATAGACGCTTTGTAACTGCTGAAGCGATTTTCGGCCGAGCTCCTCCTCCAATTTGTGGTCTTGCGTCTTGATTTTTTTCCAACAAATGAAGGGACCTACAGTTTATACCAAGCCGCCTCCGAACGGCTGATGGTTTTTTTACGAGGAGCTTTTATTTCATGTCCGAAATACACTCGGAGAGGTGGACATTCCCTGCCGAGGGGCGACCTCAATTAGAAAATTTAACTTAATTTTTTATTTAAATTAATTTTCCTTAACTTTTGGATGTTGGTGGCACCGGGATTTCATATTTCGAAATCTTTTCACTGATTTCGGATTTGAGCCGATTGCAATGTTCTACGGTGGGCAGTATTTAATCTCTCTACTGCAAGACAGTGCTCCTCATCATAAAAGACATTGTCGAATATAAATTGCTTCTGTGGAGGTGTTGTGAATGCAGCTTTTTGTCGCCGTTCGATGACTTTGTCTCTTATTGAGCCGCGTCTCTCGTCTATGTATTTCGAGTGCGACAAGATAAAGGTGGATCCTTGGACGTCAGAGAGTGCTCACATGTAAATCAGTGGCGGCATGATTTCCACCTTTTATAATATGATCGATTTCTTTTCAATTTCCTATTTTTTATGCTGAAATCTGCTATTATAGTTAACCACATTTCGGGCGCTGACAAAGTCGATCACTCATTTAAAGAGTTTTCGTCATGGGGGCTGAATTTTCAGACTACTTTGCCGAAGAAAGTACATATTTTCACCCTCACCTTGAAATCGCCTAGCTTGATTTTGATACCATGATGCGGAAAAATACTCAGAGATGCCTTCCAAGCACACTTAGAGGTTGTGCTCTGTCACATTGTTCTCCATTTCCATCGGAACGTAGCTGGAAATCAGTGAAATGTTGATCAACCTAGCTTTAAGTTATTTTGTGGCGAGATATTCGTCCTCTGGAGTAAATTATATTATTCTATCACCACAAATCCGACAACAAATTTGCGCTCCTCTATATGACCACTGCATTTAACCTCGTAAAGAACCTTTGCTTGCATAAGTCATCTAATAACTAAACAATAATAGCTTAATATATTACGGCGCGACGAAGCTTTGGCTACCATACATAACTAAAATAGTAATGGCGATTGAAGGAGACATGTTGAATACCAAATTCAGACGTTTTCCTGACACATTGATCAGCTGTAATTTGCACAATGTTTGAGTCGAACTGCAACAGCAGCAATTACGCTGAGATTCATTCATGGCCTAAACGGCGAATGGGAAGAGTTTTGCAGAGATGCAAGGCAAAACTATGTACATATGTGTGTATGTATGTGTGTGTATGTATGTGCATGTGAAGTGGTGATGCCAAAGTGGACGTGACGCATGATGATGCTAAATGCAATGGTAATTGCTGACTCCTGAGTTAAATAGTGACAATTGAACAACAAATGTGGCGATTGATTCGCGCCATAAATGGCAAGACGATGTTGAGATTAAATGCAAAAAAAAGAAAGAAAGAAAGAAAGAAATAAGAAAAAACTCTATGAACGATTGGCAATGAACACAACGCAAACATTACGCATTCGTTTCTTTGATTCTTCAACGCTACCAACAAAGGTGTGAAGAGATGCCTATTTTAGGGCCACAAACGTAAAATGACTGACGACAACAAACAGGACAACAACCAAGTAACAACGCGAGCAACGCAACACAACGCAACGCTACAGTGTACTTTTGTCTGAGGAGTCTCCAACTGATGACGTTAGCGCGCGTTGAGTCAAAGCAAAGCAGCCAGCGCCAATTGACAGAAGATTAAGAACAAACACACACACAGATGTGCTCGTGCATAAATGGCGTCAGTTGCGGCACGAAGTGGTAGAGGTGGTGGCGACGGGGGTGATGAATGAACAACAAAAAGTGAAAATCGCATTTCAATTGCTACGGCGCGCGTCGCTTGGCGTTTCATCAAAATCAGTTGGCGGTGGGCAATGCCATTTTCAGGCGCACATTCGAGGCAGTCAGCCCCGTATCTGTAACTTGTTGGCGCATTCGATCGAACGACAATCGTCCTACCTCCCGGTGTGGTTGAGCTTTTGCATTGCGTTGCGAGTGCGAGTGCGAGTGCAGTGAACGCGAGTAGTGCAACGATTTGCAGTCTGTGCATGTCGCTGCAATTAAAAAACGCCTTACTCGGTGCCACATCTAGATTCGGCAAAGCAAGTTAGCAGCAAGACGCGCAGGTGCGCAGGTGCTGATTATTACGCATGCAATGCGGCAGTCTACCGCAGAAGCGCACATGCATAGCACTTTTTAAATTGTATTCCTCTTTGGTTGGCAAGACGAACGCGGTGCGTAGACGGCCAAGTGTATGGTCGGACTGTGGTAAAGGCGCAATGACGCACCATTCGCTCGCGCGTAATGCACTTAAATACGCATGTGCGCTGCGCTAACAAATATGCATACGACGAAATATGGAAAGCAAGTAAATGGGGAAAAAAGGAAATAAACGCGCATAAAAGTGCATACAAATATTGCATGTAGATTTACAGATAGCGAGTCATAAATGCATGCAGTTATGCACCTGCAGCTACGCAAACAAAATAGGTGCCACCAACAATGCAACATGCATACGCGGCTGACTCAAAAGGCAATAGAGTAATTACGGAGTTGCGTTCTTAGTTACTGGATTCGGTAAAGATGTTTTCGATTTGATTTCTGACTATGAGACAATTATTATACATATCCAGACTCGACCCCAGCATACCTAACGTATGCCCTGCATGTGAAGAACCTCCGCACGACACTAACCACCTCTTCACATGCCCCTTAAACCGAGTCATTTAACCCCCCTCTCCCTTTGGTCCAATCCCGTCGAAACAGCACGTTTCCTGGACCTTACTTTAGATGACCTCGGCGACTTAGATTGATTAAGCCTGCCCTAAGAGGGGTTGAGTCGGACCAGAACTCGAAGCCTGTCCTACCGAATGGCAGTACGCACTGCTAACCACTCGGCTATAGCATCCTCCGACCATCCTTAAGGAAAAGAAAAACTCGAGGCATAGTGACAGGTTAGGAGTTATGAATTCTTGGTTGTATGAGTCATGACGTGGTAACAGAGTGGGGAGTACTATGCTCTCTGTTACAACAAGACGTTCGTAAACAATTTGCTTGGCTCGACCTACTCTTCCATTTTCTTCTATCCCTGACTACCTAGCTTCGGTACCCTATGATTAGAGCCATATGATATCACATCCAAATCGGTTGCACATTGAGTTCATGAGATTATATTGCAATCATAGATAACCTCTAACTATAGCTAATAACATGCCAAGCTCTCCTTAGTTCTTGCAGAAAAAGATAACCTTGGATTCAAAAAGAAGCTCGATGTTTGGGTGCCACACGAACTAACGCAAAAAAACATGATGGACCGAATTTCCATCTGCGAATCGCTGCTGAATCGCAACAAAATCGTTCCAGTTCTGAAGCGTTTGGTGACTGGCGATGAAAAGTGGATCACTTACGACAACGTCAAGCGAAATCGGTCGTGGTCGAAACGCGGTGAGCCGGCGGAAACGGTGGCCATCCAGGATTGACGGCCAGGAAGATTTTGCTGTGTGTTTGGTGGGATTGGCAAGGAATCATCTACTACGAGCTGCTCCTCTACGGGCAAACGCTCAATTCTGCCCTCTACTGCCAACAACTGGGCTGCTTGAAAGCAGCACTCATCCAGAAGAGGCCATCTTTGATCAACAGAGGCCGGATGGGAGGTCCTAATGTACCCACCTTATAGTCCGCACCTGGCACCAAGTGATTACCATCTTTTTCTGTCCATGGCGAACGCGCTTAATGGTGAGAAGTTGGCCTTAGGAGAAGCCTGTGAAAATTGGCTCTCTCGAGGGACGCGGCCTTCTACGAGAGGGGTATAATGAAGTTGGCATCTCGTTGGCAACAAGTTTATGAACAAAACGGCGCATATTCGGCCAAACGAACTTTTTAATTGACCTAATATTTGGATTGGAGGATGCTTTATGGGAGCAATGCTGAATAAATTCATTCTGAAAGTTCGATTTCGGAAATAAGGACCGTTGAAAACTGGGATCTTTGGGAGGCTTGTTAGAGATCCTCAATGTTTGCCAAATAAAGCAAGCAAAAAACCCATTAAAATTCAAAATAATTAGTTTTCTTTCTGCATTTTAAAATTTAACGCAGATTGCTAACCAACCAACCGAAATCTGATATTTGTTACATCACTAACATTTAAGTCCAGCGCGAATTCTTAAGGTTTTCTTTCGTTTTTCACTTAATAAAAAGCTTTTGTTTGTTTAGTACGTGCAAATGCGTTGAGCCATTAGCTATTTAGGCATTGTGTGTGTTTTAACTGCAACAACAACAACAACAACAACAACAATAAATCTACAACTGCTTTACGGCCAATGACCAATGACGCTAAACATCGAACAAACAAACACCGATCAGCCGCTCATACGATCAACGCGCGCGATCATTCTCTAAATCCCTGTCAAGCGTCTCAAATAATATTCGACTACTCGAAATTCATGTGCATTGCACAGCGACTGCCATTCTTGGGCAACCATTAAAAACAATAACATGCCAAAGTACAATGCGCATTAAGGCCAATAAATAATACAAATGACAGCAATCAAATGCGCAATGATCGTCCATGATCACCGTCAGTGTTTAGGCATTCGTTCATACATACATACATACATACAGGTGCGCTTAGGTGAATGTGTTTGTATATGTATGCGTGTCAAGTGTGTCACTGTAATCCATCAATTGTGGTTCTTTTTCGTCAATTCTATTGATATTTTATTAGTTGTCCGTCAGCCTTTTGTGGCTTTAATCATGTGTGTGACATCAAAAGTGGATACAACAACAACAGCAATAATAATACAACCACCGGAAGTTATCATTTGTAATGAAAATATAGTGTTATCGTGATATTTGTACGTTACTCACTCTGTCGGCTGCACCACACACACATACACACAGACAAACATGTTGCCGACAACTTTTTAGAAAGTGAGAACGTGTTTTTGATTCTTAAATTACTTCATAGTAAACTGAAAAATTTTAAAAATTGGGTATGCACTCGAGCACCGATGGCAATTTTACAATAAGAAAATAACCCAAGTACTTTTCCATCTAGTGGCGAACCAGTTGTGAAGTAGTTTACTGCTCCTCCCTCAAGAAATTTTAGTTTGGCAAATCATTTGGAACAAATGAGCATGGCAAATAATCTATAAGTAGACGCTTCAATGGATTAAAGTCGTATGCAGTCATCAAATCAACACGTGGCATGCAGGCTGGGTGAGTTAAATTTTGTAGCCGGAATGGAGCTGGTCGATTCCGAATTCTCTCTACAGCAGAATTTTGGTTTTTAAGTTTTCCACTCCAAAATAGTCTTCCCTAAGAGTTGTTATCACATACTTTATAGTTAGTCTCTTTTAATCAATACTAAGATTTGCTCTGCAAGAGACCAACGGGTAGGTTGCCTTCTGCGTCGTTAAGCTCAGCGCAAAGAGGGAATAACATCTAAACATAAACCTACACACCAATTAAATAATGATTAGAATGAAAAATACTGAGGGAAATGTCTTGGTTTTATCGTCACTGTAGTCACGAGGCTTCTGTCATAAGATTCTGGCGTAGATAGCCGAGTAAACAATAGCGTTTCTTCTTTACGCCATTAGACTCTAATTGGAGACACCAGGTTTTTCTCCATCTGACAATTCCCACTGAGTGAAGGTCTTCTTCTTCCGTTCTTCTTCCTTTTTCTATTCCTTCTCCTTTTCCTCTCTTTCTCTTTCTCTCTCTCCCTGCAGCTTGCTCTTGATTAGTATGACTACTCCCTTTCATCTACAGCCTTGGCCAAAAGTGTTAGGCACCCCACTAATTATTGAATTTTTTGTTTTAACAAGTGAAGTAATGAAGTTTTATTAGTAAAACAGTGAAAGTACAATGAATTAGTGATAATAACATTAATATTTAGTAGGTCCACCCTTCGATTTATTAACGGCGCAATTCTCTTAGGCATGCTGCGTACAAACTTTGCACATTCGCCCGGACTTACCATATAGCGTACCACTCAATAATTAAGGCATTCTTTAGGGAAGTTTTTGATGTTATACTGTGTTCCTTAATCTTGCGTTTTAAAATACGTGTAGCCCACATATGCTCAATGGGATTAAGATCTGGAGACTGTGCAGGCCAATCTAACAAACCAATGTTTTTATCTCTAAACCAAAGCATCGCAGTCGCTGATTTGTGACAAGGAGCATTGTCTTGCTGAAATTGAATCCCGTCTAAATTTGTATCGCCGAAAATGCGCGTTAACGAAGGGAGAAGAACAGCTTCTAATACATTTATGTACTTTTGACTGTCCATGCGACCCTTGCAAACGAACATTTCGCCGACACCATCAGCAGCCATGCAGCTACAGATCATAATGCTGCCTCCTCCATGCTTAACAGTGGGTATCACGCAATCCCGTCGCCTCACGAACGTCACACCAGGTGTTCCAAATATCTGTAGAAAAGAAAAAATAATGTTTTCATAAGATTTGTATTATGTCTTTAAAATTGCTTTAGGGTAAGAAGCTATGGCTGTTAATACTTTAAGACGATCTTAACTAAGTTTACCTCGAAGTTTGATTCATCAGACCACAGAACATTCGACCAATCTACTTCCGTGAAATGTTGGTATCGGCGAGCCCATTCCAAACGATTTTTCCTATTCTTTTCTGAGATGACCACGGCTTCTTTCGGGCTGTACATCCATTTAAACCACTAACCGGCTTACTAAATTCATCCGTAAGGGCAGCAGCAAGGGCAGAAGAAGTTTTTTTGCGATCCTTGAGAGACTCGCGTATAAGTATTCGGTCTTTTCGTTTACTGGTTAGACGCTTTCTTCCACTTTTTGATTTATTATTGTGGGATTTCGTCTCCACAATTCGCCTGATAGCACATTGGACCGCGCACCGCGAACATCCCACCAAATTGGCAATCTCCACCTGAGGCTTACCTTCTTCACTTTGAACTTTACACTTTCTTTTTCGAATTTTAAATGTGAAAATATTTTATGAATTTCTTAAAAATTACAATTTTTAGGTTTAGCTTACCCAGAGTGCCATGAATTTTAATATTAAACACCCATGTAAGACGTTTACAAAAAGAAGTGGTGACTTTGATAGCCACATTTGAGAATACTTGTATTTTACTGGGGTGCCTAATACTTTTGGCCATGGCTGTATATTATTGAATTTGTAACTGAGAAAAAAATTATAGCTAGTTACCGTTAGGTAAACCATCATTAATTACTAATAATTTGCATTTAAATATCAAATTAGTTTTCACTTTGAACTAAAATAATTTATGTGAAAAAAACCAGTGACTCATAAATATAGTTCGTTTGCATAGCGACTTATGTGTATATATAGACAAGCTGCCGCTATGCATGTAGCGATGAATTTTTTAAAATAGTATTTACGTATTCGAAACCACATTCATTTCAAACATTCATTCATAATTCATAATTATTTTTTCCATTCTCACTTTAGCTTGTTTGTCATTCATTAAGATTTTTTCATTTGCAAAATTCATATTCAATCATTCATTTTTTTATTAAATTTTATTTGGCAATAAATAAATAAATAAATGTGAAACCGGCGACGTTAATGAAATTCTAATGCGCTAGCATAGTAATAAAAACAATAAAAACAACAAAAGCGACAAGCTGAGTGTTTTGGGGTTTGTGCGGTGGTCATGGCAGCGGCATAAGCGGCATTAGCAGCTGACTACATGTGTTTTCCACTTAAATCTGCGCCTTAAGCGGCCGATCACGTACCGGTGAATTGCATGCCAATAGCAACAACAACAACAACAACTATAACAACACAACAGCAGCTACCGCGGTGGCGGTGACGGTGACGGTGGCGGCAACAAGCTGTGGTGATTCTCGTAATAACAGCAGCAACAACAACAACAATATGGTATCCACAGCCTTCATGCAATAAAATAAATTTAAAAATTTACAATTTCAATGCATATAAATATGTATACAGTGGCGGACTAAAGTCTACATACGATCCATTTTTTGGGAATTCAACCCGTCCTATAGCTTTCACAGAAAAAATAATGATGCAGTTTTGTTTTAAATTCAAGTATATAACAAAAACTAAAATTTCTCATTTATTCAACATTAACTTTCAAAGTTATTAACAAAAAATGGAAAAAAGGCACTGACAAAAGTGAACATACGATTTTTTGCTTAGCTATTCTAGGTAATCATATTAATTTTAATAACTAAGTTAATATTTTGTTGGGCCACCATGCGCATCGATCACCGCTTGCAAGCGTCTAACATTGAAAAAAACCAAATTTTCCAGCTCTTCTCCTGTAATGTTTTGCCACTCTTCTTGAAATTTCTCTCTGAGCTTTGATGCATTACTTATAGGGTGTTTTCGAATTTTCCGCTCCAATATTTTCCATACGTGCTATGTAATATTCAATTCCGGGCTTTGTGGTGATGAGTGCAACTGCCGCGGAGCATAATACAGCAGCCAATCCTTTACAATTTGCGCTGTGTGCTTAGGATCATTATCCTGTAGAAAGATCCAGCTCGAGCCAAGGCACAGTTTGTCCACAGATAACTTCAAATTATTTTCCAATATGGTCTTATACTCGAAGCGATCCATATTTCCTTCAATAAAGACCAATTTACCCACCCCAGACGCTGCAACTGCTCTCCAATCCATGACACTCCCACCACCATGCTTTAAGGTCGAAATAAGGTGCCTGGGATCCATGGCAGTAATGGGTTTTCTCCAAACTTTTGCTCTGCCATCGCATCCAAATATGTTATATTTTGACTCATCCGTAAATAGCACGCTTTTCCAGAACTCATGATGCTTCTTTAGATGCTTTTTAGCGAACTCCAACCGATGTGCGCGGTTTTTCTTGCTTATGAGAGGCTTCTTGCGAGGAGTTCTGCTGTAGAATCCTTCGTTGTTAAGAGTTCTTGTTATTGTGCGTAAGTGCACAACAATTTGGGATCATTTCGCTAGCTTCTGGGCCAAATTGGTAGCATGTACCTTGGAATTTTGGCTTACTTTATTACGGATGAAAGAGATGTCCCTATGGGTAAGCTTCTTTGGACGGCCACTTCGCGGCTTACTCTCGAACGAGCCCGATTCTGCAAGTTTTTATAAATTGTTTGCACCGTCGCTTTTCTTAAATTTAACAATTTAGCTATTTTGCAGAACGTTTTCTTATCATTTCTGTGTTTTATAATCAATTTTTGCACAGCCACCGGGATTTCCGTTCCTGACGACATTTTCGCGATTGTATTTCTTTTTTCAAATGATGGAAAACAATAAAGATAAAGCCAAATACCAAGAAAAGTATAGAAAGAAAAAAAAAAAACGGTACTTGACCGCTGAAAACAATAGCTGAAGTAATAAACGAAACAAATTAATGAAACGTATGTTCACTTTTGTCAACGGCTTTTTTGAGTTTTTTGTTAATAACATTGAAAGTTAATGTTGAACAAATATGAAATTTTTGGTTTTGTCTTACAATTAAATTCAAAGCAAGACTACATCAATACTTTTCCTGTAAAAACTATGGGACGGTAGGGATTCCAAAAAAAGGGGTCGTATGTAGACTTTAGTCCGCCACTGTATATGTATGTATTGCACATTTAAATGTAAGCATGTTTGCATGAAAGATTGTTCATCATGGAAGTATTTATGTGTGTATGTTTGCGTGTTAAATGCGCGCACGCGTATTAAATAAATTCCTTCCTATTTCCAAAAAAAAAAAACAAAAAAAAATCACCAACATTTGCAGCGCCACAATCAGCGTCACCAGCAACTGACAGTGAAGACTTCTGTGGGTAGCCACGCTAAAGTTGGCGTCACATTGCGTCCGTCGCGTCGCGCCTATCCGCGACCTCCCGCCGTTTAGTTTGGTGCTGCTTGTGTCGCACGATCGTCATGACTTGGTGTCGCCAAACGTCAGTCAAACGGTCACTTTGGCGCATGACATGGTCTTTAATGTTACAGCGAATTGACAGTAACAACAGCGACGGCAACCGGCAATGGCAATAAACAATGCCACTTTCACACATTCAAGGATGGTCTTGCCCGTATGAATACTATACATATTTAAATATATGTATGTATGTATTCATGTAAGTGCGTGGTATTACATATTTGCTTAGCTGCTGTCGTTCTTGCGAAAAGTATTATAAGTTATATGTAAATACGAGTATATGGTAAACATAAATGACACCCATAAAAAAGGGTCCTTGTGTAGTCACCGCAAGATCAATGAAAATAGAAACAGCCAACAAACGAATAAAGTCATTGAAAGTTTCCCCAGAGAAGCGAAGGTAATTTTGCAGAGAAAATAAAAGAGCTGAAGGATGTATGAGCAGCAGGAAGACATTAAAAATATAATCGACTGGAAAAATATTAACAAATGCGGTTTCACAACCTGACCATACGCGTGTGGAAACGAGAAAGGCGATCTAGTAACCGATATTCAGAGCATACTAAGTTACCGAGGAAACACTTTCCCATCACTCAACTATAACACCGTCTGACAAAAATCAACTTCATTAGGGGTTGTTTTCACTCCTAAAATCCATAAACGACTTGATCTATCAAAACGTCCAGACACGGGTAATTTGTTTTTTTGGTTCTAGTCTCCGAAAATGTTCGATTTTTTCGTGGGTCAAAAATAATGTCGGAGTAATTATTCAAAGGTTATAAAAGCGGCGAGAGCCATTAAAGCAATTTACAGCAGGAATGTCAGTGACATACCGTATAAACAGCTCAGGGTATCACTCAAATTAAGTCCAGCAATCCCATGCGGCCCCTTAACCGAGTGATTAGCAATGCGTACTATCCCCTGCGGGTTAGGAGTTCACCCCCCTGCGGGTTAGGGGTTCAAGAATTTACCCGCGGTAAGGCATGCCTGTCGTAAGAGGCGACTAAAATCCAATACTTCCTGCGACCGTCGGGTCTTTATACCGATACCCAAATTACTTTGAGGAATATTTTTGCGGTTACAACAACAACAACCGTTAAGAATGGATTAAAAACAAAGTAAATTTTTCTAATTGCGATCGTTCCTCGCCAGGGAGTGTCATCCCCTCCGGGTATATTTCTGACATTAAATGCAGGCTCTTCATATTAAACCATCGGTCGTTCAGAGGCGGCTTATAATAAATTGTAGATCCCAATTGTTGGAAAAGCATCAAGACGCAAAACCTCAAACTGGAGGAGTAGCTCGGTCGAAAATCGATTCAGTGGCTACAAAGCGCTAATTATATACGAATATATAATATTATATAATGATGATTTCAGTGTCACAAGTCAAACATCTTTAACAAATAATAGCCTCTAATGACAGAAAATACAGAAACTCAGTTATAAGTGAGGAGTGTATAAACTCTTCTCAATTTCTCGTAGATCTGGTAAATTAAGAGCGAGCTGCAACGCAATGAGATTGGACGAAACTCAACCACCTTCCGCATCTGCTTCGACAAACTCTTTTCGACAAGAATCCTAAACAGTATCGTGATAGAATACACTCTCCGATGCTCGCACTTAGTATGATTATGCGGCTACGAGACAACATCTTCTATTGTAAACAGAGCTAATTGTCTATGGTATTTTCTGCCAACAAAACTGCCATTTGATATTCTCTTTGCAACAGTACTACGTCAAAAGTGGCTTTTAAAAAAGAAGAAAAACCACTAACAAACTCTCGAGTAAACTCAGCACAGCTGTGATCTGTACGGAACGCTCAAGCCAAAACTGGCCTAAGCTAAAAAAGCTTAGATGACAGTAGATAGTAGATGATCTGCAACGTGACTAGCCTAATATGACCAGAGTTGGATGCAAAAAGTCAAGGAATCTTATGCTTCTAGATCGGTCCTCCATTAGTAAAACAACAGAATACTGTTTAATGGGCACATTTGAGAAGGTAATAGGAATCTCATTGCTCTATTTCGGCGGTTTATAGGGGCCGAAATTCCTCTTGATTTCAGACAACGAGGATAAATTGAGTAGAAAAGCGAAACAAATAAAAATAAAATGGACAACGGATACACTCACCAATATGGATGTGCCTGCTGCGACTTCCTCTTCTTTATTGGCGTTGGCACCGCTTACGCGGTTATAGCCAAATCATTTACGGCGCGCCATTCATTTCTTCTTGTCACTGTTTGGAGCCAGTTTTAAAAACCAAGTGAAACCAGGTCGCTCTCCACCTGATCCTTCCGACGTAGTGGAGGTCTTCCTCTACCTCTGCTTCCCCCAGCGGGTAGTGCATCGATTATTTTCCAAGCTGGAGTGCTTTCATCCATTCGGACGACGTGACCTAGCCAGCGTAGCCGTTGTCTCTTAATTCTCTGAACTATGTCAATGTCATCGTATAGCTCGTACAGCTCATCGTTCCATCGTCTGTGGTATTCGCCGTTGCCAATGCGCAAAGGACCATAAATCTTACGCAAAATTTTTCTCTCGAAGACTTCTAGGACCTCATCAGATATTGACATCGTCCATGCTTCTGCGCCATATAGTAGGACGGTTATGATGAGCGACTTGTAGAGTTTGGTTTTCGTTCGCCGAGAGAGAACCTTACTTTTCGATTGCCTACTCAGTCCAAAGTAGCACCTGTTGGCAAGAGTGATTCTGCGTTGGATTTCCAGGCTGACATTGTTGTTGGTGTTAATGCTGGTCCCTAGTTAGACGAAATTATCTACGACCTCGAAGTTATGGCTGCCAACAGTGACGTGGGAGCCGAGTCGCGAGTGCGATGACTGTTTGTTTGATAACAGGAGATATTTAGTCTTACCCTCATTCACTACCAGACCCATTCGCTGCGCTTCTTTATCAAGTCTAGGGAATAATGACAATATCATCGGCGTACGTCAGCAGCTTTACACTCTTTTGAAAGAATGTACATTCTCTATAAGTTAAAAAGTCACACGATAAACCTCGTTTGGTATCGAAGGGATCGGAGAGGTCCTTCCCGATCCTGACGGAGCCTTTATTGTTGCTTAACGTCAGTTTACTTAGCCGTATAAGTTTTGCGGGGTACTAAGTTCAGACATCGCAGCGTAAAAGCAGTTCCTATTCGTGCTGTCGAAGGCGGCTTTAAAATTGACTGAAAGGTGGTGTGTGTCGATTCTCTTTTCACGGGCCTTTTCCAAGACTTGGTGCATGGTAAATATCTGGTCAATGGTTGACTCATCAGGTGTAAAGCCACACTGATAAGGTCCAATCAGTTTGTTGACGATGGGTTTCAGTCTTTCACACAATACGCTTGATAGTACTTTATATGCGATGTTAAGAAGGCTTATTCCACGGTAATTGGCGCAGACTGTGGATTCGCATTTTTTGTGGATTGGGCAGAGCACACTTAGGTTCCAATCGGCGGGCATGCTTTCATCCGACCATATTTTGTAAAGAAGCTGATTCATGCACCTTATTACTTCTTCGCCGCCATATTTGAATAGCTCGGCCGGTAATCCATCGGTCCCCGCTGCTTTGTTGTTTTTAAGCGAGCGATTGCTATTCGGACCCCTTTATAGTCGAGTCATGGAACATTGTTTCCATCGTCATCAATTGGGGTTTCCGGTTCACTATCTCCGGTTACTCCATTTTCACTGCTATTCAACAGGATGGATCATCTGGGCATCTGTCACTAGCTCACCTCCCTGGGTCCTACAAGAGTTTGCTCCGGTCTTGAAACCTTCGGTAAATCTCCGAATCCTTTCGTAAAATTTTCGAGCGTTACCTTTGTCGGCCAGCTTCTCAAGCTCCTCGTACTCGCGCATCCGGCCTCTTTCTTTTTTTGTCTGCAGATACGTCTTGCTTCCCTCTTCAGTTCTCGGTATCTATCCCATCCCGTCCCTGTTGTGGTCGTTTGCAACGTTGCAGTCTGTTTTCTCTCCACCGCCTGCTGCGCTGAAATCAAAAAGAGAGTGATATACCAGCAACAATGGCTTTTTAACGACTACCACACCCCACCTCTAATTAGATGAATCTCCATATGAGAATATAAAACTCCAGGAAGTCTGTGATCGTCAAAGCAGTCAACCAGCTTAAACCAGCCTAACCATTTTATCATTTCTCATAGAAATTGTTTCACCCACAGTAAGCACTGCCTTACCTCTTGCTATGCAAATGAGACCATAATAGGCTAATAGTATAAATTTTCTCTCCTTAAATGTTCCCACGATCACTCAGCAGGTAAAACAAATGCATCAAATAGCTCCGTTAAGTGCCGAAGCATAACGACAGAAACAACAAACAGCAACTCAATCACCAACACCTTCAGCTCTATTATACGTACGTACTGCTACTTAGAGACCTGGATACATACACACATAGGTACCATATATGCAAGCACATTTTCATTTTAGACGCAATTACAACGCTTTCTTTGCCATTTGCATGCTCATATGCAAAAAGGCATACCATAACTTCCAGCTAAACGCTTTCTAAAAATTTAAAAAAAATATATATATATTATATATTTTTGAGTGGGAAAATTTATTTTTCATAATAAACTTGGTGTATGAGCTCATAACACTTTTTGCCACATTACCACCTCCACACTTACATATGAACATATCATATCATATACTCGTATGTACATGTTTGTGTGTTTGTACATGAAAAAGTGTGTACGCTTTTCCCATTCTTTCCCCGCAAACACAAATTTAAGCATCTTAGCCGCCTTGTAGAGCGTACAACCGGCAATTAACAATTTTATTTCTATTACCATAACCTGGCAACGGTTGCTGTTAAGTGCCGCTGCTAATGCCATTGCTACAGCTACGAGTATGTATGTACGTGTATGTATGTCGTTGGTAGTGCTAGCGCGTCTTTTGCTTTGTATGGTAAGCGCGTAACGCCTTCATTACACCTTGTTGCAGTTGTTCCGCTGTAATTTTATGACTTTTCTCGGAACAAAATCGTACAAAACGACGTTTGACGTTGTGGGGCAGGCAGAAACAAAGGGAAGCAACTAAAATAAAAATAATAACAATATGAAGAAAAAGACGAAAAAGAGACGCAACAACAACAACAAAAATTGATATTGCACATTAGAGTTGGCTGAAATATATACACTAACCTGCTGCTGCTGCTGATACCGACCGACCTGCTTGCCATCTTACTTACCCACCACTTGTTGCAAGTGGAACTGTTACTGCTACATTCGCGGTAATTATGTAAGACGTTCACTTGTATGGAAATCATTTTAACTGCTTACGCGCAAAACAACAACAACGAGAGCAACAACAGCAATTGTTTCAATGTTGTACAGCAATTACCTCAGCAACGTTGCAACAAACACTTTATCAAATAAGCAGCAGCAGCAGCCGACACTAACAACATACAATTGCTCGTGTATATGTACATACATACATACTTATACATACATATATTAATGTACTTAACGTTGTTGACGTTTGAACTCAGCTTGATGAAGGTGCTAATGGTTGGTTGGCTGGTTGGCTGTTGCTTTTTTCGGCAACCAAATGGCTGCTGCTTGACTGTTGACTGTTGAGTGGCAGACGCTTGGAATCGTTTGTGGCGCAACTGCTTAGCTGCCAGGAATGCCATTGATAATTAGCAACACTTGGTATACAACTTAAATTGTATGCATGTATAAATGTATATATTTATATTTTATGTTAATACATACATGCATATGTATGTAAGCATGTTTATAACTGTGTTGCAATAAAATGTAATTGAATGGTCTACTTACTCTGCAGCATCGATTCCTTTCTCTCCACCATAAAGGAGCTTTTTGCTTTGAAAATTTTTTGTTGTTTCTTTGGAAATTTTCTGATCATTTCTGTTGGAATAACAATAGCTATGTTAAAGAGCAAAGGTGGCTAATGCTATTGGTTTGTTGTAAGGTGAGCTGAGGGGAAATTATACGGAAAAGATGTAATTTTCTTGTATTATGCCTTTTTAAAAATATTTTCTTAACAAAAAATATACAACAACAACAAACATTGGTATTGATGAGTCATATACTCTCTTAAAAGTCGCCTTCGAATTTTTCATTCTGAATAGCATCTTCGCTGACTTTCCTAGTTGTTTATTCTTATATTGCTTGGAATATATGTATGTATTTTAACAACTAGGACGTCACATAATTTAATTTTAAAACAAGATAGAAGCACTATCTGGGGTCATACCGAAGCCTTCGTATCTTTTATGACCATACAAAATTTTCGGTATTTTATTTTAGAAATTTTTTTTCTCATTATAAGGGCTATATGATAAAGTCCTCCGACTTCGACGACTTTCCGTATCAAAGCAGACAGATGTGGCTAAATCCACTCAACTCGTTTTTTTGACCCGATTGGTATATATTTTAATGAGTCCATCTCTTCTCCATCTGGTACTTTAATACCTCGGAGAAAAATTAATATACCATTCCATGTTCATAATGATTATAATTTGGGTCGCACTAAGAACTGCTTTTGTTGTGATAACATTTTTTCCCAAAAGCATAGTATACTTTTTGCTAAATAAATCCTGTATAAGAACAAAAATTAACTGTTTTGCTGACACTAGGTTTAAGTACGTGTCTTCTATTCCTTTCTCGACTCCACTAGGCACTAAGCACATAACGCAGCGTTATAATATTTGTTATAATGTACAATATATTAGACTCTATGATTTTCTGAAAAATCTGCATTTGGATCTGCCTAGTTTCAGCTTTGCTCACTTTCTCCCGTCTGTTTAAATTCCCCGCTACATTTTGAGATGTATCTTGATTTCGTTCTCTCTTTCTCAGAGTCGAGCTAGATAGAATACGCCTTTTCTTGGTTCCGACAGACTGTCAATAAGCGGGCGGGGGAGAATGTAGAATGTATTCAGCAGAGCTCTAGGCTCATATGAAAACTAGGGCATAACCTATTGGCCTTATCCAGATGTCCGTGAGGGATCTGAGGCTTTACGGCTGGAAGAGCAGGATAGGAATACGCAGGAAAGATGAGATCATAAATCTCTATATAAATATTGTTCTGATCTTCCTCTTTCAACCGATTGTATAGCTTTATTATATGGTTGATTTTCGTCTTCATTTCCTTGGGAGGTATCCCCAGAGCAAACTTCATTGATCTTGATGCAATATCTGTTTACATCTCTTGGATTTAGGCATGATTGGAAAATAAAAGGGAATCGTTCTATATAGAAAAAGACCGTGCTTTAATTTCCTTGCCCTATTGTAAATATAACATGTATAATAAACGGGCTCTCTCAGCAAGAACCAAAATTTTTCGACACTTTCTCTCTGAAACGTTCGTACAAAGTGCGTTCTGCAGAGAGATTACGTCACGTACGACGGATGCGCTTAGTATGCTACTGTAAATAGATAGGATTATTTATTCGAAAAGTTATATTTCAATAATTACTTCCGGGTGAGGATGCACTCTAGACGTGGACGAGGACTAGTTTTGTATGAGAAGAGAATATCAACTCAATCTATACCGACCATTTAAAAATGTACTGCAGAGTGAAAGCGGGGTTATACATCTATAAAATTGAGCTAGCGGAAGTAAGAGATATTGAAAAGTCCAGTAGAACGCTATGGAATGACTACGAGGGAATACAGAAGAGACACAGTAAAGCCAACTGAAACTTTAATTTTCTTTCTGATGAGCAATGGCTATTAGAGTATTCGTCAGCAATACGCACGGAGGAAAAGAATTAGGAGACTTCTCATAGGCGGTGCTACATCCCATATTTATACTTTAAACTTTTATAGAAAAGTTTCCCTTCTGCTCTAACCAATAGTAAAACTATGACTAAAGGAATATTATTTGATCATACGAAATTGAAATTTATTGATTTCTATTCATATTCTAAAATATATGGTCATATATTCGAAATTTTATTTTATTTTTTTATCTACAAATAATGTGTAAAAAATCTCAATTTTGTAACTTTTCTTAAAAAAATTTAAAAAATAATGAACACAATTATTTCGATGATTCCCGACATAAAAAACAGGCAAATTTTGATATTACCGAAGTCACTCTGGAAAACTACATGAAAATATAGTGATTTACTTCCCTCTCTATAGCATGGAAATATTATATTTTGTGATCAAGTTTATACCCGTGGACTCTACTAAGGCATGATAGGTTCTGTCAAAAACTGATTCTAGACCGGCGTGGCTTGCGGATGATCATGGAATCTTCTTGCATACTTGAAGCCTCCTCAAATGACTATTTTTGGTAGGGATATTGTTCGATTAATATGCCATCAGACAGAAAATGTACCTTGGTCTTTATTGTAGGAGCTGTTTGGAGGTTAGTATGGAATCTTTAGCACTCGCTGTTTACTATTTTGTCTTTGTGTGACTAAGGTCGACGTAGATTGTTTATCACATCTTTATTTACGCTATTCAGCTCTTGGATATTTTTGTGTTTTGTCCTAGGGATTATAGGAATTGAAAGTTTTGAGTAGTTGTATGTTTTTACAAGTCCTTTCGACAACTGCCAAACTATGACAGTGGTCTAGTCTGAGTTAGCCTCACTGATTTAACTTAGATTTTTCCAGGAAAGCGATGACTGGTAAGCTGCACGTCACAGAGGAGACTTTACTTAACATCAAACTCCTTTTTTCTGACAATCACGCTGAAGATCCTATTAGGCTAAATATCTTCGAACTTTGAAGTGGACATGTATGTATGTAGGACATACAGTTTTTCAGCAATTTTCAGCCGAGCTTCTCCTCCAGTTCGTGGGGTACGACCTTATGTTTTTCCAACAAATGGAGGGGCCTACAGTTTATTCTAAGCCACCTCCAAACGGCTGATGTTTGCTTATGAAGAGCCTTTATTTCATGTCAGAAATACACTCGCAAGGGTTAACACTCCCTGCCGAGCGGCGATCGCCATTAATTTTTCTATTTTTTTTTTATTTAAATTAATATTCTATAATTTTTGGATATTATTCGGATCCAGACTCAAACCCTGGCATTTCGAGTGGCAGTAAATACTAACCACGCCGCTGTCGCTGTCGTCTGCTAGTATTGAGAAAAAATTATCGCCAAGGACATTCACACTCATAAATTCAATTTTCAAAACTGCGCAGTGTGATATATGATTTTTACGACCAGAGCGCGTGCGGATGATTTACAACAGCTACTGTTAATACAAATATAAATATGTACAAACATATACTCGTATATGTATGTAAAATTCATTTCCCATTTACTCCCATCGGAAAATTAACTTTTCATTTTCCCATTGGCGCTTTAGATGCCGCAGCAAGTGTTTTGTGGTTAAAACAATTAATTTCTAATTCACAATGCAATTTAAATGCAATTAAGGCATGCAATTTCATGTATATAGTGTATGTATAAACAGTGGAAATAGAAAAATAACAGCAATAACAACAGCGCATGCAACTGCCTCAATACATAGAGAGTTACAAAGGCAACAAAAACAAGTGTCAAAACAACAAACTAAACACCTTGCTTACATACTTACGCATGTACATACATATGTATGTACATATATATATGTAAATATTCTTACATATGTATGTATATGTACATATGCATGCATGTTCACACTTTACTGCTGGTTTGGGCGTTAAACAGCTGACAATAGTTGCTGCTGCCGACTAAAATGTACACGAATGTCATCAACACGCACATATGAGCAACACCATTGTTGTTGTTGCATACACATATGTATACATGGTACTTATGTATGTGTATAGCTGCCGCATTGTGTCGCTGCCGCCACTGACCTTTAGCGTGTTTTACAAATGAGTCCAACACACCCAGTCACCCAGTCAACACGGGCAGCCCTTTCGCTGCACACGTCCACACATCTCGTCACCTTTCAGCGTGCAAGCAACGTTGTCGCTGAAATTGCAACAGTTGGTGTAGTTGCAAGCGTTTAACTGTTCGGAATTGCAAATTGTATGTGTGAAAGTGTCTGCAAAAGTACTCCGCTCTCAGCGTTACAGCGTATGAGCATGCAGCGATACCTATACATATATTAAAAATATTACAAATATATATGTATAAGTGTGTATATATATAACAACCAGTTAATTATGTTGTTTAAATTAATTCAATTATAATTTTACAACTCAGCTACTTTTAGGCCGAGCTTGATAATGTGGTAAAATATTTACTTCTTTTCTATAAATATGACTATGTATATATGTATGTATGTATAAATGCACTTCGCTATCTATGTAATACATGTTTAAATGTATTTCTTTTGCCCACAACAATTAAGCGGATATCTGTATATACATATGTACAACTGTATACATATATTTACTGCATACATACATGTAACTATATACAAAATGCATTTTACAAGCTCTGCAAAAATATATACATACATACATTTTAATGAATTTATCATTGTTGTTGTTGTTGTTGTTGTTGTTGTTGTTGTTGTTGTTGTTGTTGCTGTTGTTGTTGTTGTTAAAACAACTTACTCACCATCGTTGGCTGTTGTAATGTTTTTTTTTATTTATTTTTTTTTAAATAATAAAAGAGTTAAAGAATTAATAAACAAGCGTATTTATGAAAACAACATGTAATGTGGTAAAAGTGGAACAGCTTGAAAAGGCCTACTTAGTATGAATTCCGACACGTCGCACAGTGGGCCGAGTTGTATGAAATATAGCACATTGAACAGTAGTGAATCGGTTGCCATGGTAGGTTGGGTAGAGCAAGCACAACGAAATGACGGCGCTTCGTGTACTGATGAGGATGAGACTGAAAAGAAGGAATTGGTGAGGGGATCCCGGAACCCGAAACACAAGCACCACAAAAGCAGTGTTTGCCATTACCTCATGCGCAGATATAATATTATACTCAAAGGAAAGACTATTAATTAAGTAATTTACAGTGACAATCAAGCTGCACTGAAGGCAATATCATCATGCACAATTAAATCGTACATGGTAGGGGAATGTGTCAAGAATCTTAATTAAGTGTGCTAATGAAATTAAATTCAGCTCATCTGGGTTCCGAGACCTACAGGTATTGAAGGGAATAAATTTCCGAGAAACGGCCTGAATCTCGCTTACGGGACCAGAGCCCTTTTTCCTTATTGGAACTCGCACAATTAAGGAGAAGTCAAGATATCCAGAAATGAGCATGAGGAAATCTGAAACATGTAGGAGTCATTCACCCGGAGCAACATGATATTAAATCAATAAACCGTTCTAGCATAATAGGTTTTATAAGGGCGTTAGGACTATTTGAAATAATGTGAAAGAATCGGAGGACACAATAGACTACTGGTCCCGGTGCATGTCCTCTCAACCCATCTATCTACCTATCTATGGCTGTTTTGGGATCGCAATCTAGCTTCTCATGGAAAGTAACACATTGAATCAATGTAGGTTGAGAAAAAAGAGGGATAGGGGGACGACAGAGGAAGAGAAATGGAGTGCACAGGATTTCAACAGAATTATTTATAACGTATTTTTGTTGGGAATTAAAATGGTAGACAGTAACTACCCTTATCCACATTCTTTAAATATAATAGTTCGAGGTTAGGTTAGGTAAAATTGGCTGGAAAGAGACGATCCCACATATACGCAAAAAATACATTCGTAAGGTTGCCACAAAAAGTAAAAATATCTTGGGTATTAGACTACCAGTCGTTTAATAAATCTTTCAGTGTATGCCACAAATCTACAAATTTCGCCTTCCTCTGAAAATTTTCAGTCTCAGCCTCTAAAATGTAGTTCAGTACCTAATAAATTTCATCTCTTCTTCGAGACAACGATGGTCGTGGGAATTCGGACAAATCCCCATCCTTACCGCGTGACAATCTGTCCGACTCTCGCACACAGCCATGATCTTGGAATGGAAAAGAACTTCCCAGACTTTACACAGTTTGCATTGTGGCAGAAGGATCTTGCAACCATACTTGCGAAGGTACCAGCCCAGATGCAAGCGCCTGGAAAAACACGGCTTGAACTCATCGCCACGCCGACCTTTCCATCCAGTGTCCTTTTCACCACCAGTGTCTTTTTCGCCAGTGGAGAAGAAATCACTCGGGACCACCACGGCAAGCCAATAATAAATGCAGCTGTTGATGAAACTCGATTTCCCATCTCAAAAACAGCGGAGTGTCCCAAACTCATACCGACCAAGAATGCAGACATCCTGAATCTTACCGCGATAAACTCGAGATGCTTATCAAATTTTGTATGTGAATCTTGATTTCTTTCCAACAAATAGAAGGACCTACTTTAAACAGCTAATGTATTTTTATAAGGAACATTTTATTTCAAGCCATAAATTCACTCGCATGGGATTGATATTCCCGGTCGAAGGAAGACCGTATTTAGAAAACTTTTTTCTATAAATTTTGTACGATGGTCTGGCAAGGCTTCAAAACCCATTATTCCTCGTATAATAGCGCTCACATCTACACTCTCAATCAAAGCGGCTACCAAAACTTCCATTTATTAGCTGAATTTGAGATTTGATTACATTTCCCTCGCTTCAATTATCATTTAATAACTAAACTCATAATATAATCCCACTGTACTTTATACGACATTTCCTAAGCCGCTTATAGGCTTCTTTTGCGAGTAATTACTTTGTTGTACTTAGCTATAATTTTTTAATGCGTACATTGTTAAAACATTTGCAATTTATGGAATTTGTTGAGTCTAGCTAAATTCCAAGGTGGCTGCCTATGAAAGAGCGTTGTAAAAGAGTGCGGGTGGTGGGATGGTGGGGTGCGATAAAAAAAAAATAAGAAAACAACAAATAACATATTTAGCTTAAGTAACTCTTTTAGCAATGTAATTTGTGTTTTGCATTCTCTTGCGATAAATTTATAATGAAGTTTTTGTTTAATGCACGATTTTGTTGATTTTATTAATATCATTTACACATATTGTTGCTGTTGTCTATAACTAAGTAGTGTAGATAGTGGTAATCGAGTTTTGCGTTTAATGCACGGATTATCACATTTCACATTTCCGTGTTGTCTGCGAATTTTTAATTAATTTATGACACGAAATTGTTTATATATGTAGGCAAACAAAAAGGGTGAAGTGTTTTGGAGGCATAAAATAAAAATAAACGCAAGAGGTAATATTTCAAAAAGTTCCTATTATAAATTAATAAATTTTTTTTATATTACTTTATCATATTTAATATTTCCATTTTGTTAAACTAAATTTTGTGTTAATTTTAACTTATTACTTTATTTTATTTCATATTGTTTAATTTTATTTTATTTTCTTTTATTTTATTTTATTTTTATTTTACTATATTTTATTTTGTTTAATTTAATTTTCATTTATTTTATTTTATTTTATTTTGTTTTATGTTAGTTGATATTATATTTTTTTATTTACTCTAATTTTATTTTATTTAATTTGATTTAATTAAATTAAATTCAATTTAAATTTAGCTTATTACATTTCGTTTTATTTTATTTTATTTAATCTAATTTTATATCATTTCATTTGACTATTTTAATTTCATTTTACTATATTTTATTTTATTTAATCTAGTTCTATTTCATTTGATTTGAAATAATTTAATTTAATTTAATTTGGTTTAATTTAATTTAATTTATTTTATTTTTCTTATTTTCTTTATTTTTATTATTATTTTTTTTTCTGATTTTATTTCTTATAAAGTTATTTTATAATGCTTTATTATATTTTACTTTATTTTTTTTATTTTATTTTATTTTACTTTATTTAATGTTATTTTATTTTATTTAATGTTATTTGATTTTATTTTATTTCATTTTATTTTATTTTATTTTATTTTATTTTATTTTATTATATTTTATTTTATTTTATTATATTTTATTTTATTTTATTTTCTTTTATTTTAATTTATTTTATTTATTTTATTTTATTTTATTTTGTTTAATTTAATTTTATTTTATTTTTAATGCATTTTAATTATTTTTTTTATTTTTTTTTATTTTATTTTATTTATTTTATTTTGTTTGATTTTATTTTATTTAATTTATGTTATTTATTTTATTTTAGTTTATTGAATTTCATTTTATTTTATTTTATCTAATTTTATTTCATTTCTTTTGATTTAGTTTAATTTAATTTAATTTGGTATTATTAAATTTTATCTAATACTTTATTTTTTTTTTATTTTATTTGATTTTATTTTATTTTGTTTTAATTGATTTTATTTTATTTTATTTTATTTTAATTTAATTTATTTTAATCATTTTATTTTATTTTTTTTTATTTTATTTTATTTTATTTATTTTAGTTTATTGAATTTCATTTTATTTTATTTTATCTAATTTTATTTCATTTCATTTGATTTAGTTTGATTTAATTTAATTTGATTTAGTTAAATTTTATTTAAAACTTTATTTTATATTATTTTATATCATTTTATTTTATTTTATTTTTTTTTTATTTTTTTTAAATTGATTTATTTTTTTTTGTTTGATTATATTTTTTATTTAAATTATTTTATTTTATTTTATTTAATCTAAGTTTATTTCATTTCATTTGATTTAATTTAATTTTATTCATTTTATTTTCAGTTATTTAATTATGTTTTATTTATTTTATATAATTTTTTTTATTTTATGTCTTTTATTTAAAACATTTTTTTTTTATTAAATTGCATTTCTTTGCAAACAAAGTAGGAGAAGGTAAACACTTTAAGCGTTACACGCACGGGCTTACAACTTATTGAGCCGTGAAGCGAGCGCACAGTTGCCGTGGTCTGCCACTGTGGGACAGCAGCAGTTCTTCATAACCTCAGCAATGCAACTGTGCAGCAAATGGCACACACAAACATTTATACATACAGAAATACTTGTAATTAACAGCGCTGGTGAAATTGCAATCGCATTTTAACAACATATTGCTGTCGTCTTACAACTACCCCGCACCGCTAGCATACATACATACATACATTTATTCATGTTTCATTCTCTGATATCACTTTAAAGGCACAACTAATTCATTATGCCATAAAATGTTGGTGCAAATATTTTATTTATTTAATGCATATTTTACACTATTTTTAGCAGAAAAAAAAAATTAATTGAAGCATTCACCTCAACAATTCGCAGACAAGAGTAGAAACAATGCAATGGCAAATCTCCTCATTCTCCACAGCACTACAGCGCCGATCTCCTCCGCGTAGGCAGCCAAATGTGGGTGCGAAAGTTTTTTGCCGCCGCCACCGTTACCGATGATGCCTCGCGAAGGTTGTATACGTACAAGTCATTGTAATTGCTGTTGTTGTTTTTGATGCTTGCTAAGCGTGTAGCATTGCCATTAAGCCAAATATGAAGACAGCAATTCTGTTATTATTAACACACATTTAGTTGTGGCCTTTGTTTATTACTGCAGTTGTTGTTGTACATTCGTTTGTTTGCTTTCAAAACGAAATTATTTTGCTTGTAAACATGTTTGGTTTATTGAATGTTAATGCAAATTTTTTCTGTTGTGCCAACGCTTCCTTTTCGCCAAATCAACGGGCGGCGGGCAGATAAGTGTTAACTGCATTCAAGCACTGAAATGTACATCTAGTGTGTACATATATATATTTATATGTGCAATAACAATTGCATATTTTGCTTGCATTTCTCTGCATGCACTTACTCAACCATTTATCTACATATGTATGTGTATATAAATTGCTTTTATGCTCAAACTGGTACATTTGTCATCGGTATGAGGGAAAGCTAAAAGACCAAAAGTCGCTAAAACTTTCAACGCTTTCGTGTAAATTTATTATATGCGATTCAAAGAATGTTTGTCGTATTCACGGAATGAATAAATACGGATTTTATATAAATTACTCAAACTTTATGAGGGACTGCGGAAGGACCCCAATTGATTGGCAATCGTAAGGCAGGCTCTTAGGTTTCTATGTTCTATTGAGGAGCTGACCCAGAGACCTTTTAGTTTCTCGTCTGAAATACCATCGTCTTACCCAGCTTTAGGTTTTGATCCCTTCGTTATCGTTGCAGTTTACCAGGCTTGAGAGGTATATAGAGGAGACTAGTTCATATCTATCACTCCTGATACAGTCTTGAAGCCTTCAGTAAGCCGCCACACCTTTCTATAGCTTTTTCATGAATTTCTTATATGCTCATTTTCGTAAGCTCCCCTTACCCTTGTCAGCTCTTCACCGCCATGTTTGAATAGTTCTGCCGGTAGGTCGTCAGCTCTAGCCGCTTTATTATTTTTTAAGCGGGCGATTGCTATTCGTCCTTTGAATCGTCATCGATTGTGGTTCTGGGTTCACCATCTCCGGATACTCCATTTTCAATATGCTCTAGGCTTCGGTGTCCTACTGGAGTCTGCTCCGGGCTTGAAGCCTTCTGCCAGTCATCGTATCTTCTCATAAAATCTTCGAGCATTACCCTTGTCGGCCAGCTTCTCTAGCTCTTCATACCTACGCATCTGGGGAAAATAATACGGGCTGCAGAGCTGAATAGAAAAGGTGCAATTTTCTATTAGAGATAGCTGCTGGCGAACGCCGATGATATCGGCATTATTGGCCTCAACTACGGCGCCGTGAGTTCTGCTTTCTGCGAAGGATATGGGTCTGGTAGTGAACGAGGGCAAGACAAAACATCTCCTGTCATCACACAAACAGTCATCGCATTCGCGACTTGGCTCCCATGTCACTGTTGACAGTCATAACTTCGAGGTCGTAGATAATTTCGTCTATCTAGGAACCAGCATCAACACTAATAATAATGTCAGCCTTAAAATCCAGTGCAGAGTAACTCTTGCCAACAGGTGCTACTTTGGACTAAGTAGGCAATTGAAAAGTAAAGTCCTCTCTCGGCGGACGAAAACCAAACTCTACAAGTCCCTCATCGTTCCCGTCCTGCTATATGGTGCGGAAGCATGGACGATGACAACATCTGATGAGTCGTCTCTAGGAGTCTTCGAGAGGACCTCCACTCCTTGGACAAAAGTATTATTAAACAAAATTTTTTGGCAACTTGAATAGAATTTTTTTTTCAAACTTCGAAAAAATTTGTAATTTTTCAACTTCTTCGGTATTTTTTGTAGTTCATATGGAAGAGATACTCATCTGAATTAAGAAAAAAAAATGGCTCTACTATTTCAGATGCATCGCATGACCTCCATCAGCGACACCGTTTCACAAGTTCAGACTGCAGCAGCTTCAGAAAACTCATCACAACACTGGAAAATTCCAATATTTTTTGATACAAATTGCTTTTTGAAACTAAAATATAGTACATTATTCTCTGATAATTTCGCAATAATTTCCTTCCCTTTCAAAAAAACTGTTGAAAAAAAAAACACCTTTTTTCGGGTTCTAAAGGACACTACAGCCTTAAAGTGCTTTTAGTAGTAATGTCGGTTTATATCTTGGTGTGATCAGGTAGAACAGAGGAAGACCTTATAATAATGATTTTCAAAGTGGTTTTTTCTAACTTAAAAAAATACTCGTTTGCTATTTATATAGTCTGGGTGCTTGAACACCACGGACCACCTGTAATTCGCTTTATTGAGTGGGAAGCAATACCAGCTCATCGTTTGTTGTCCAAATCAACGAAGATTCCAAGATAAACTATGTACATTTAACTTATTCAAATTAGAAACATTTGTATAATGGCAACTGAACACATTAGTTCTAGTTCTACAAGAGCACACGCAGTCCACCAAAGGTGTGTATCCTGCTCCTTTCTCGTTGCCGTTAAACTTAACTCGTTTTTAATGGAAAAAAAATTATTTTTTATTACCATTTTCAATTAACTAAAATTTTACAAAGTAATTTTCGAAAATTCATCAAATGTTGCACATATGTACATACATATATTATATAATATATTCATAAATACATATAGACGTGTCCCAAGTCCATATCCCTTAGTGTATGGTATGTCATAAAGCAGGTGTGGAAAATTGTTTTTAAACGCTTCCATTTGCCGCTTTTATGATGAAGACCAAAGCACATGGGCATGAGCTGGCCCAAAAAAAAAAAAACACAAAAAACGACAGACAAATGATAGAGACTGATGGCTAAAGAAGCAAGCATAAGAATACAAATATAATAATAATGATTATGTGAAGAACTAAAAGCCGTATAACCGCGCTGACGAAGTCAAATAATATATACATAAATCATCAAATTGTTAGGAAGTCTCATTATAGGCCATTATTAACGCCAACAATGGTTAGGGCAGTAAAAGCAACAACAACAACAACAACAACAACAAATGTCTGATAAACCAACGAGCGCCAAGTGAGACCCAAGTGAGACGTGTGTGAGACTATGAAAGAACAGCCGATGGTGGGGCGAAAGCAATTGCAACGGTCTTGAAATATTTACATATACTCGTTCATACACACATAATTATGTGTAGATATATATGTGTGCATGTATATTTATAGAAAAAAGCCGTTTTACTTAATTTTTTATTATTTTTTTTTTTTTAGAATTTCGTTTACCAAAAACTATACCAATGCGAATTTTATGAATGCGAATTAGATGTTCAAATGCTGATATCTCGAGTAAAAATAACTGAAATAGCAATTGAAGAGAACGGCTGTTAACTGGCAATATAAATAACAACAACAAAAAAGTAACAAACAAACGTTGCCGCTCCGCATAGCTTGTTGGTGTGGCACCTTTACTTTGTTGCATGCGCACATATAAACTGAAATAATTTCATTAACATACATACATACATACATACGAGTACATGTGGATGTTTGTATATACAATAGATATAGCCGTACATTCGGGCTCTCGAGTGCATTTCCTTGGAAGTGAAAATTAAAATTTTCTTCATTATTCACGAATATTTTTTATTTCTCCAATTCCTCATTTTTTCCCAATTTTTTTTTTATTTTTATTAATTTTAATAGTGTTTCTTTCATTATTAAGAGATTGTAGGCGTTGATAATGATGGTGTGACTATGAACAGTTGTATATGTTTGTAAATATGTGTATATTATTTTGTTATGCTGCCACATTTATTGGGTGCTGTCCGTGACTACTGTTAGAAAATAAATAGTATAATTTGGATAGTTCATACATACGTACATATGTACCTAATTTGGATAGTTCATACATACGTACATATGTACCTATGTATGTGGCACTGTTTAAAAAGTGGTAATGATGATAGCTGTATGATGTGTTAATGTTAACGACGTGAAAATTAATTAACAAAATAAACGAACACACAGCAAAGGAGGCGGAGTTGTGGGCGATCGGTTAATCAGTAGAAGACCTGCATACTGTTTGAGACAAGGTGAAGAGTAGTAGATAATAAAAGGGTAAAAAAATGATGAACCAATAAAATGTGAGTTCATCAACACAATTTACGAGCACTGAAAACATAAAAAAAAAAATATTTTTATTAATTTTCTTAAAATCGAATGACTTCCTTATTTATTACAGTGCCGGAAATTTTGGGTTCAGATAAAAGCATGTAAATTGAAATTTTTTGTGAGCAAAAGAGTTTTATTGAAGGAATTAAAAAAAAAAATTGCCGTTGTTGAGTTCATTCACTAAGCTATTCTAGTGCACATCACCCTGACTCATGGAAAACTGAGACGGTTTGTTATATAGTTGATAATCCTTGATAAGTCAAAACCTTTGCACTTGTTAGTACAAATGTTCTCCTCATCAAAGGCATTTCTTACTCTTGCCTACTGGCGTAGCAGCTTGACATCAATTGTGAACACCAAGTGCAGCCGAGTCCTACCTGATTTTCCAACGGAGTGGAAGTCTTTCCCTTCCTCGGCTTCTGAAACCTCGTTTGGTATCACATGGTTTGGAGAGGTGCTTCCTGATCCTGTGTAACCCTTAACTGTTGCTTAACATCAGTTTCAGTTACTAATCGACGAAGAGGTGATGTGTGTCGTACTTTTACAGGTCTTTTCCGCTGAGCGCTCGGGAATATCTGGTAAATGGTTGATTTACCTGATGTTGGCGGTGAGCTTTAGTCTTACACACTCGATATGACCATATATGCGAAATTAAGGAGGCTTATTCCACGGTAATTGGCGCAGACTGTGGGATCGCCTTTTTAGTGGATGGAGCAGGGCACACTTAGGCTTCAATCGTCGGGCATGCTTTCATTCGACTATATTTTGCAAAGGAGCTGATGATTGCACCTTATTACTTCCTCATCGCCGTATTCGAATAACTCTGCCCATCTTCTCTTCGGCCGCCGCCGCTTTTTTGTTTTTTAAGCGGGTAACTGCTGTTCGAGTTTCCGACTAGTACCAACAAAACATTTGTTCCATCATCATCGATTGGGAAAACGGCTTCGCCAGTGGTATTTACTAGCTCTGAAATCGTGGCCGCATTAGTCGCGTGGTCAGCAGTCATCGCAGCGGGTTAGAAGTTAATAAATTTACCCGCGGTAAGGTATCTCTACCAGGATAACCTAATCACTCGGCATTGTGTACAGCCATTCCGAAGGCTAGGGTACGAGTCCTGGTACGACCAACATCCAAAGGTTATAGAAATTTAATTTAAATAAAAATTTTAAATTTTCTAATTGCGGTCGCTCCTCGGCAGAGAGTGTCAACCACTCCGAATGTATTTCTGATATGAAAGAAAAGCTCCTCATAAAAAAAACCACCGAACGGCTTAGTAAAAACTTTAGATCCCTCCACTTGTTGAAAAAACATCAAGGATGGTCGAAAAAAGTGCCAGCGGTAAAGGAGCACGACTGTCGAGCAAGAATTGGAACGATGCGATTTTTTATTGTCAACTACTGTCACTCCCAAAACGTTGCTTGAAAATCTATTTATGTAATATTTTTGGAGTTACAACAACAACTATGTGGAAGATCATGAGCTTTATTTCTAGTCAGACCAAGATCCCAAATTAGAGAAAATTAAATTTTCTAATGGCGATCACATCTTGGCAGAGAATGTCAACATCTCCGAATGCATTTTTGAAATAAAATATAGGCTCTTCATAAGAAGTTTATAACTTATATTCAGCTTCAGGGAAACTTTGGTGCTAATTCCTTTGGAACCTAATTCATGGCATGTTCTCGCAAGCTTTATTTATCATCGTTTTATACTCACCACTTTTTTTTGCCTGGAAATATTTTTTAGTAAAACAGGTTCCATTGAATTAATTTAAATTTACTCCTCAAACACTTACCAACTTTTTCTCAAAGAATTTGTAAGCTTTTTTTCCTCGAAGCTCCCACCGAACTATCAATTTTAAATACATACACTCTTACCATACATTAGTACTTATAATGTTCGCATCATCACACTTTCAAGTTCACTTTGTAATGCTCTACTGGTAAATGTATTTTATTTAAATTATCACTAAGTGTTTATATATTTTACTAGCTTTTACTGAAGTACATACTGGAAGGTAGTCACGTTAAGACAACAATTTACAAGTATTTAATGCTTGAACAGTTCTGAATTACAATAAAACAAACGTGTCTACTAACTTGTAGGTGAGGTCAGTTTAAAAATAATTAAATGTTTATTTAGAAGAAAGTTTGTTTACATAGGTATTATTATTTACATATTTATCACTTCAAACTATCAGTTTTAACAACACATAGGCTTTAAAAAGTGAATTTTATTAAAAGCCCTTGATATATTTTGTTATGCGGGCAGACAGTAGTAAGTGTTTTCAACTATTTATCAAACATTTATTGATGTTGAATATAAATAAACAATTTTATTTTTACTTTTTCTTTAATATTTATTAGTTTAAAAGACCTTTTTATTGCAAAAATAGGTAATTTTAATACCAAAGTTAATAAAATTCGGCCATTAGAATTTATGGAAGTTTTTTAAAAGTAAAAAAAGTTTGTTAAGATATAATAAATATTAATAGTAGTAATATTTTTTTAAATAATTATAAGCTAACAATATTGATTTATAAAAATAACTGAATAAATAATGCAATTCTTGATCTACATGAAAAAACATATAAAATATTATATAAATGAATGTTGAAATAATTATTTATCTCTAGCACCAAATGAAGAATTTCAGTTTTTTTAAAGGAAAATATAAATATACAAGCAAACCCGGTCACACGTTGTGGCCAGAGAACATACCTACGAACGATCTATGTAGTATATATCCAAATTATACTAATCTTGGTCATTTCGAACTTATTTCCAGGTCGCTTGTCAATTTCCAGGAAACAAAAGTATTCCACTTAGGCTAAAACTTAACTGAAACGAACCTTGAATGTGTATATTTTTTGAAAATAGATCGACCTAATTCTCGTAAAAAGAAATAATTTCAAGTAAAAACAACAGTTTACAAATGCGTTTTCTTCGCAAAAAGCTATCTTTGTACCGAATTTCAAGTAAATCGAAATGTAAATGCGTGAAGAGTAGTCTTTCTAAAATAAATGGAACCATAAACAATTTTAATCCGAATAGATAAGTCCTTGATCTACTTTCCGATAAAACTTTTCGAAACATAGAAGCAATCGGATATTTACAAACGAACGCAAGATTTTTATATACATTTCGGGGTTCCTTACTTTTTTAAAGAAAAAACACAGAAAATTCAAATTTGATGCGGAATTTTATTATCATTCGAAAGAACATTCTTTGACATTTATTTTTTGAAGATTATCTCTTTCAAATGTTGGCCCTGGCTACGTCTCGGATGGTCCATGCGTTGAGTCCAATTTTCGTTGACTCGTTCGAGCATTTCCACAGGAAACTGGTGAATGCCAACCGTGATGTTTTGCTCCAAGGCCTAAATCGAGTCGGGATTGGTCGCATAAACTTTAGACTTTACATGTCCAACCAGGAAAAAGTCTAACAGCGTGATATCATACGATCATGGTGGCCAATCGACCGGCCCAAAACGTGAAATTATCTACTCACCGAAGTGTTCTTTCAATAAATTCATTGATTGATGCGATGTATGGGAAGTGGTGCCGTCTTGTTGAAACCAAATGTCGTCGAAATCACGCTTTCAATTTAAAATCTCGACATAAAATGCGTCAGGTTGTTCCATATGTCAGTCCGAGTTGCGCCGACGAATCGACTCTCCACGTTCTTCGTATACACTCGCAGCTAAGGCCGCTATATTTTGTTCACTGCGTGCTGGACATTGTCCATACGGTCGAATATTATCCAATAATGAAACCAAAAAAAGTACCAATTTGTATAATTTGTGTAATTCCCATAGTTTAATCCACTAAAATTACTTCTCTTATATTAAATAAACAAATTTGCACTTACTATAATACATTAATTTGCAAAAAAAATCTAGTTCAGAAAAAAAGTGTAATAGAATATTATTAAAAAAAAAATATATATATATATTAAATTTAAATGTAAAAATAGAAAATAAAAATTTATAAAAAAAGGTATTTATTTATTAAATTTAATATTATTATGTTACATAAAATGTTTATCAGCTGCGTTAGTAATATTGTAAATACTATAAGAAATTATTTCCATACACAAAATTAATTCGCCAGAAAGTAAGTTGCGATATTCCCATAATAATAATAGTAATAAATAATATACTTTCACAAAAATGATTAAAATTTTACATATTTATTAAAATACTTCTGTTTAATATCTTATCTGCATTTCTTAACACCGCTAAAAACAATTTCATATAAATAAATACCATTTGCACTTTTGTAAAAATCTGCTCATTTCGTAGGCAAAGAAGTGTTGAAAAATCATAAATTAAGCAGAAAATATATGTTCGTGTCCAATGAAAGAATTATAAAAATTAGAGAAAACAAAATGTGTTTAACATGAAAAAAAACAAAAAATTTAAAAGGCAAAAAAAGGTCACACATGAGCACAACTCGCGACATTACATTCACATTATGTCAGCAACTCCTTAATAGATTTCGTGTCATCCACGAAGCAAACGTATAAACACAATTACATACACACATATATGTATGTATGTGTGTGTATAAAATGTACTTCGATTTGGAGTGGGCGACACTATAAGAAGGTTCCCCCTTGACACCTCGTTTTCTAACAACGTGAATACATTCTCAAAACAACTCCAACCATATGAGTATTAAAAACAGTAGTACAATACATATAAGTATATATACGAGTATACACGTTTGTTTCACTGTCAGTTTACCTGTTTCGGGAGCAACCGTGTGACAGGCAACAGATCGGTGAAACTTTGTGTGGGGCCATCTATATACCATATATGTACATATATGTATATGTATGTTTGTCCAAAGAGTAGCCGAAAGGTAATTAATTTAAAATTCCTAACAACACTCAACATAATTACATAATAAAGGGTCTAAAGGCCTATCAGCTCTACATATTGCGGTATGTATGAGTGTTTGTATGTTGACAACAATAAAAACAGCAATCACAACAAATAATATATTTTATTTATTTTTATTGAAAAGGCGATTTGGTTTTTTAGAGCTTTTTACACTTCGCATTATTTACCTTCATACATACATAAATTTACATGCGTGCTTTTGAAAAAAATATTGATAAAATTGCACTCATTTGTTAATAATCATTTAGTATTAGTATAAACTTTTTATGATAATTTGAAAATTCTATCAAAAAAATTTATATAACATAAGTTATTAGGTCATCCTCGAAGCCTCTTTACTTTTCATGAGCTTATCAAATTTATTGCTTTTTTTTTGACCAAAATACAACCGCCTACTCCTTTCTTTCAAATATCTCAAAAACTGAGATAATAGTTTGCGTTGTAACAGATGAACGAATAAACAGACAGACAGACGGACAGCCGAATATGGCCAATTCAACTCAGCTCGTCCATCTGAGCATATCGGTGCAAATTTTGAGGGGTCTATCTGTTCCCCTTCTGGTTAAGACCTCTGTATCAACTGAAATAAGTTAAAGCAAGTTCCGTTCACAAAGAAATACACAACGCCAACACTAAACACTCCAACTAAAACAAAACCTTTAGATTTAATTCTGGAAAGTAAACATATTAAATAAATATATTAGAAAATCTGTATGATCCTCTACTCATGTACAAAAGCTGTAGTCAAGATATGGGGCTAAGGTTCCAAAATCTATCTCTAAATTTAGTATATATCAGTGGAGTGGAGCTCGATAAGCGAAACTCCTGATGGGAGAGTTGGCAACGGTGACTTCGTAAAAAACCCAGTTTTTTTGGTTTTTTTTTAGCTTAAATTACAGGCAAGGAAAGTGAGGCATTTAACATACTTACAACAATTTCCGCAATTGTGCAAGACTATCGCGATCTCTACGAGAGATATCCAATCCGAACAGACTGTATCTCATTTCTTTAAGGTGACAGCCTCGCCGAGAGCTTCATTCCTTTTGTCCAAGATTGCATTGCTTTGAAAAAACCCAAGAAAGATTTATTTGAATCGGATAAATGGTGTATCACTATCATATCTTTCATTAGAGACATGTAAGTACCTGAAAAATAAGATATAGCCTCATCAATATTTATTTGGTGAAGTCCGCCTGTTTATACGCAATCAAGTCATTCAGTTTTTGAGATAAATAAACCAAACTAGGTACGCAGAAGCACATTTAAACGAGCATTTGGATAGTAAAAAGTTCGTTCGATTTTTCAAAATATGATTTGTGTACATTTGCCTGACTTAGGTCAAATAGCCGCCGTTTTGTTCGTAAACTTGTTGCCAACGAGATGCCAACTTCATTATACCCCTCTCGTAGAAGGCGGCGTCCCTATTGGCCAAAAACTCGGAGAGCCAATTTTCACAGGCCTCTCTTGAGGCCAACTTCTGACCATTAAGCGCGTTCGCCATAGAGGGGAAAAGATGGTAATCACTTAGTGCAAGGTCCGGACTATAAGGTGGGTGCATTAGGACCTCCCATCCGAGCTTCTGGTGCTTCTGGCGCGTCACTGTGTGTGGCCTGGCGTTGTCCTGATGGAACACTATTCGGCCTCTGTTGATCAAAGATGGTCTCTTCTGGATGAGTGCTGCCTTCAAGCGGTCCAGTTGTTGGCAGTAGAGGGCCAAATTGAGCGTTTGGCCATAGGTGTGCAGCTCGTAGTAGATGATTCCTTGCCGATCCCACCAAACACACAGCAAAACCTTCCTGGCCGTCAATCCTGGCTTGGCCACCGTTTCCGCCGGCTCACCGCGTTTCGATCACGACCGATTTCGCTTGACGTTGTCGTAAGTGATCCACTTTTCATCGCCAATCACCAAACGCTTCAGAAATGGGTCGATTTTGTTGCGATTCAGCAGCGATTCGCAGATGGAAATTCGGTCCATCATGCTTTTTTGCGTTAGTTCGAGCTTTTTTTTGAATCCAAGGTTATGTAAATGATTCCAAACGGTTTTCTGGCTTATCTTTAGTTCCTCAGCAATTAAATAAGTGCTCACGTGACGGTCTGTTTCCACTATTTTCATGATTTTATCGCAATTTTCGACGACAGGCCTCCCGACGCGTGGGGCATCTTTGACATTGAAATTACCGAAACGTAACCTAGCAAACCACTTTTGTGCTACACGTTCGTTTACAATATCGGGCCCATAAACAAAATTAATTTCTTCATCCGCTTTGGTTGCTTTTTCGCTTCTTCCGTATACAGTCAGATTGCTAATTTTAAAAAAGAAGAAGGCCCGATTTCGATGATTTTCTGGGAGAACGTCTTTTTGTATGTACGTGCATACATATATATAATACAAAGTTGTATGCTCTCATCTGTAAAAAATAAATAAAAATAATATAAATAGTCAAATCTATATAATACATAAATTTTAGGAAACATAATAAAGAATTCTTCAAGAATCCATATAACCCTTCTAAACGCCTGATTGTTTGTTACCCTTCTTACCAACTCATATTCGGTTAATAATTTAAAAATATGTGCACATACGTACTCGTGTAGATAATATTAGAAACTCACTGACCTACAAAATTTTGAGTTATATTCATTTATAAATATTTATGTCGGTAGATTTTCTTTTGATGTTGGTGATTGATTTGCGTAAATCCACTTTAGTAACTACATACCTACATACCTATGCACGTTTATAGACATACTTTTGATATTTACGATTATTTCTAAGTAATTTGAAATTTTTAATAATGAAATTTTCACCAAAAATGGTGTGAATGAGGCGGCGACAACATGTGTCTTCGCTATGATTAGACAAACTACATTTATTTGTTTTCATGCATATTATTAATATGTAGTTTATTTAAATTTATTACACATATGTGCATAGACATTTAGCTAAATATGTATGTTTGTACATGTACTGTGTCACGTAAGTATGCATTGTTTTTGTTGTAGGTAAAGCTACTGCAAGTTATGTGTATTCAGTAGACTTCCTGTCTGCCCGTGAACACGTCGGCACGTCCAATTTTTGGATAACTCACCGAAAAAAACACAAATTCCAAAATAACAACCATCAACAATACTTGAAAACGAAAACTTATTGTTAAACGCATATTTATGTCGCCCAAATGGAAAATAAATGTGCCAAAAATAATGTAACGAAATTATAAGAAAATATTATACAAAAAAAAAAAACAAAAAAACACTTGAGCTTTGGTAATAGAAACTAAGAAATAACGACGGTTTTCGACTTGGCCAAAGGTTTAATACCTTTCATAAGCTGATAGTTATTTAATTAGATATAGATATATTTATAAATTGATATTTACCATTTATTTTTATATTTTAGTATTAGGTCTCATATATGAACAGCCGATTGTATGGCGCTATATGTTATAGCTGCCCGATTTCGATGAGTTTTAGTAACAAAGTTATTAGTATACAAAACGTGTGTGAAGTATACTAAATTTTATATGCCGAGCTGCTTTAATGAGGTATTAGTCCCCGAAAACCTAATTTTTGAACAACCAGTTGTATGACAGCTATATGTTGTAGTTGTCCGATCTTGATATTCTTCAATACTAAAATTATTTCATTTATTTGTAGGCAGTTTACTAAGAATCACGCTTTTAGCTGCTTAAATAAAATTATAATCAAGAAAAATTACATTTTTGAACGACCAGTTGTATGGGAGCCATATGTTATAGTAGTCCGATCTTGATATTCTTCAGTACAAAAATTATATCATTTATTTGTAGGCATTTTACAAAATATCACGTTTTTAGCTGCTTAAATTAAATTATAATCAGAAAAAATTTCATTTTTGAACGACCGGTTGTATGAGTGCCAAACTTACATACATAATGTGTGCGCAGTATACAAAATCTTATGTTTTTAACTGAATAATTGAGGTAGTAATCACCTAAATTCTCATTTTTGAAAAATCTTTTGCATGGGAGCTACATATTATAACGGCCCGATCACGATAATTTTTATTGTCATAATTGTACATATAATATGTATCAAGTACACGGAATTTCAATTTCTTAGTCACCTAAATGGTGTAGTAATCACCAAAAATCTCATTTTTGAACAATTCGTTGTATGGCAGCTACATGTTATAGTTCTCCGATCTCAGTGGTTTTTAGTGCCAAAATTTTATACATAATATATGTATAGTATGCCAAGTTTCATTGACTTTGGCGCCTAAATGAAGTAGTAATCACCAGAAAGATTTCTAAAGATTTCTGAACAATCGGTTATTTCAAAACTGTAAGTTAAAAACATCCAAACTGTTCGTTTTCGGAAAATATGGCAACAAAAAACGCCTGCTTCTAAAATTTATGATCAGAAAGGGTATAATGATAAAGCTTTATTAAATATACTCGTGGGCAGAGAAATTTCATGCAGAACAAAAAAATGTATTCTCAATATTTTTTATTCAGAACGTGAACTCACGAAAAATGTGACAAAATACAGCGGTACCATAATTGGTAATTGTATATCACTTTTGAGTGTACTTTCGGGCGATTAAACAAGCCGAAGGGGAAAAGAAGGCTGGTGGGGCAGAGGCGTTCTTGTTTTTAATTGTTGTTGTTAATTTCTACGTTAAATCGCATATAACAAAGCCAACAACTGCTACTTACACATTTCCACACTTAATTTTCCTTTTCAATATTTGAATTTCTACGCTCGTTAATTTTCATGGCAAACCCTTTAATGTTTGAAGTGATATTAATCTTCAAACTTCAAATAAATATGAGCACATATATACATATGTATGTAGGTATGCACACCTATAAAATGCACAAACAATGTTATTCGTTCACTCACTTACTCACCTCTCTCCACGTACGCATGCGCCTGGTGCCCATCAGGTGAGCATAGACGTGTTTGGAGCGGCGTGTGGAAGACAACGACAAGTGCGTAAGTACAGCGGTAGCGCGACCTTTCATCAAACCCATAGACCTCCAACGGCGTGGGCGACCCATGAACATGTTACCCGTGAGTACACTCGTCGCTGCCACTGAATGACGAATGACGCGCGCGGTGAATGTGTCTTTGCGAGCGGTAGTTGTGTTCCGACTGCTAAATACTTGTTGAGTTGCGGCTTTTGCGTTTGATCCGTTCGTTTGAATGTCCAAAAAGATAATCCAACTTGGGATTTTCGTTGGTAATATCTATTTGGGCGGGCCCTTTTTTGGGCGAAAGCTGCATACATCATGAGCATGTACTTTTTAGTGTGACTGACATTAAAAACATAATTAATAAATGTTCAACACTGCATATTGATCGAGACACAGTAGGCAGTGTGTGGCAGCCACATAAACTCGTATGTGCATATGTTTACCTATATGTATATGGACGAGTACATAGGTATTTAATGGGTAGACAAGGGCTTGTAAAAAGGTTAGATATGTATGTTCATACATATAAATGTGATCCATTAAATTGTACAAGTTCACAAGAAACAAATAAAACTGCTTACTTTTGTCGGGTTCGAACTGCAATTACCACAATGTCTTGGACGTTCTCTTTTACTCAGCTCGTTTCATCTACTCGTATAGCCTTTTTTTATTAATCGGCGTAGCACCGCTTACGGGATTATAGCCGAATCGGTGCTAATTAAAAATACCAAGTGAAACCAGGGTATCCTACATATGATATATCCAACAGGATCTCTAAATCTCTTATATAATATAATATTTTAACTTTTCCATTTCTGCCCTGTACCTTGTGATATTTTCTCAAGCATGAGGCAAGAGGAATCACACGATAAATAAGAACCTTGTGGAACTTCTTGGAGAGATCCTAATAAAGCCCGACCAGTTCATGAACGATAGTTTTTAATTTTACACGCTAGATAGGATCCTATGTGCAGAAAAAACTTATCCCACGAAAATTGAGGTCAACTGTGGAAGAAGTTAAGCAGGTGGGATTTGTCAAAGGCTAAGGTAAGCTCAGCCAATCACGAGTCGGGCAAGGGTCTCACCAATCCACGCCAAATAAAACACTATAATTAAATGTGCTTAATTCGAATACATACACGCAGCTCTACAACTAGAACGCCGCCAAACTTACAAAAAGAGGAAGAGAGATAGGGAGAGAAAGAGTATAACGCAGATAGTGATGAATACTGCAGATAAGTCGTATTTGGAGCGGATAAAACTGTGCGGCCAGTGACACGACAATGTCCGAGTAAGTGGCGAGCGGCGGTAAACGCACTAACTGCTCGGCGGTTGATCCTTAGTAACGTCAAAATAGTTAGCAAACTATTATAAACTCAGTATACTCTGAACATTGGTCGCCAGATCACTTCTTTATGAGAACTTTAGACAAGTTTTTCATACTCACGAATTTCGCCTTCTCTCTTTTTCTGTCTGTAAATGCACCTCAACTCTCAATATCTCTCTCAAACGCTAAGCGCTGCGACATTCACAGACTTTTTTTCCTTCCTATTTGGTGCGACCCACTCATGGTAGAGAATCTTCTTTCCACTTGGCAAAAACCAGCCGAGTGTTTAATGAGTACTCTAAAACGCAGAAGGGAAAATCAAAAGGGAAAACGCTTCTCTATTGTGATTACAGTTATTCGACGCAAAATCTTCTTTGCGCCTGCGCAGAACCTGATTCATATCCCAGCTGTGAGAAGATTTATATCTGAGATGATATTAGAACCATAAGAGTACGCACGTAAAACACTGAACAGTCTGCAGTTCACTACTCCCAGCCGGAGATTAATAGGCCATTTAAGTTACAGAACTATTGCAATGTCTTCCAAGTGGAATTTTTTGCTATGAAAATGGCCACAGAGCTATTACAGGGAACTGACCCACACCGAAGAAGAATTCACGTTTACGCAGACAGTCAATTTGAAGAAAATATCCACCTTTATTGGGTACCAGGTCACATGGTGTATGGTGTAATTATAGCACCGGACGTAACCTTAGACTTTCTAATTCCACTCAGATAAGTGAAACTGAAGGTAGAAACACTCTTGTGTCGTCAAAAATGATGGCCAAAACGTATGACGCGAAATTTACAAAGTTCTTATTTGCGTCAAAGTGATCAGACTTCATCTTCTATAAGAGTGTACAGCTGCTGGCGTACGCCGATGATATTGACATTATTGGCCTCAACAATCGCGCCGTGAGTTCTGCTTTCTCCAGACTGGATAATGAAGCCAAGGATATGGGTCTGCTAGTGAACGAGGGCAAGACGAAATATCTCTTGTCATCAAACAAACAGTCATCGCATTCATGACTCGGCGATACTGTTGACAGTCATAACCTCGAGGTCACAGATAATTTCGTCTATTTTGGAACCAGTGTTAACATCAATGACAATGTCAGCCTGCAAATTCAACGCAGAATCACTCTTGCTAACAGGTGCTACTTTGGACTGAGTAGGCAATTGAAAAATAAAGTCCACTCCAGCTCTGAAAGTTTTCGATGCAGTATCCGCAGGTGGAAGCAGAGGAAGACGAAGCCCTCCAATCCACACCAGGTAGAGAAGGACCTGGCTCTACTGAGTATCTCCAATTGGTGCCAAGCAGCGAGAAAAAGGAATAAATGGCACGATTTTATAAATTCGGCTAAAATCACGTAAGCGTTGTCTACGCCAGTAAATTAAGTAAGTAAGATCAGACTTCCCCCTGTTAGAAGGACGCTAACGGAGCATTGCCTGTTGGCCTCCCTTGTCTTCAAGTTAGGCCAAGTTGACAATAATACAAAAAGACAGGAACAGCTGATGATGAATAAGTGAAAAAGTCCAAACGCCTACTTCAATTCGTTAAACTCGAACAGCAATGTTTTTCAAACCGTAGACAGAGCAGAAAGTGCAGCAGTACAGAGCTTTGGACTTATGTGGTGTTTCTGGTAACACTATTGACATGACATCGTCTATGTGGGACTTCTCAAGGCGTCAGTCCAACATAATCTAAGATTGTTTTGATGGAGTTTTATAAAAACATTACTTTCTTTAATCTATGACCTACGTGGATCAACAAGAATCCGATTTTATTTACTCCAATATTTGTTCTTCATGGATTTCAAAATAGGTATACTCGTAAGTACCGAAGTTCATGAAATCTAAAAGCTTCACCTTATCATTTCCACACTCTCTTCTTTATTTAGCCGTTGACTAACGAACAAAATCAGGCAACGAGGAAACGAAGAATTGAAAGAAAAAGTTGAAAAGTCTACAAAACAGACACCAACAAAACGAAAGCGGATTTGTCCCGGAATACTGTGTTGAGTGGCTCGAATGTCCCATCATTAAAAAGACAATAATCTCAGAGCATCACATTTGAGGTGAACCAAGTTGAGGAGCAAATGGCTTAAGGCGCTCAAACCGTTTGTTTGCGGAATTGACTGGTTATCAGCGTGCTTGTTGCTGTTGCTGTTATTGGGGTTATTTTTGTTTTTGTTTTCTTTTTTTGTTTAGCGTTGGCAATTTTGTCTGCTTTTGATTGTGTCACTTCATCAGCAAAGTCAACAATTTCCGTTTGTTAAGAAAGCAACAACAACAACAACAACAACAACATTAGCAGCAGCAGCATCGATGTTAGGTAAAAAAGGAAGAAATACATACATACATACATACATACATACATACATACAGCTCACCGATTGACTGCATAGCGGCTCCGGAGCTTATCGCTTACTGCGTGACTACTGGTTTCATTCATGAAAAGCTTGCAACGAAGCAATCCCAAAGCCAACAACAACAACAACAACAACAACAACTTGACAGCCGCAATGAAATAGTCTAAAAAACTGAGACACCAAAGAATGTAATGGGTCAGCCACAAGCGAAAGAAGAAAAAGAAGCAACAGCAGCAGCAGAAGAACAGCCAAAGAATGAATGAAACGATTTTGCTGGCCGGTCATGCGGATTCTGAATGACTGTTGTTGCGACAGCGTTGTGATTGCTGAATTTTTTATTGTTGCCTTGTGCGGCGTATGTGCAATCCGCAGGGACTTGAAAAGTGTCAACATTGTGTACCGTGCACAGCTAATGTATTGACAGCCAAAGCGCGCCTGGCCTGGGTGAACCAGTCGAATGGACGAATCATCGAGAATTTTTGAAGATTTCAAGCTGATAACGGCAGCACAACGGCGACGGATTAGGGACACCGTGCAGGGCTTGTTTTGGCTCAAGACTGCCAACCGGATTCTTGGAAGAGCTTTAGCCATAGTTCGATTTGCGAATGATTCGTGTGTGGTTTAGCGCACAATAAATGTACGGCAATATATATATTTAAAGTTTTATTTTTTTTTTACTTTTATTTGGCTTTTGTTTTAAGCAAACGTCCTAAGGTTTACTGAATAATAGAGCAAATTAATTCACACCTCATGGCGGTATTGATACCTTTCTTAGTTGAGTGGAGGTGTATTGTAGTTGAGTGATTTCTGGCATTGGATAAATATGCAAATTATTTGCAGGAAAAGAAGAGACAAAGTGCACAGTCTGATTTTGGAACAGGGTGTTCTTTATATTAAAATTAAATTGAAATTATTTTGATGTTTTTTTTTAGCGTGCAACCTTAAGGAATATCATTGAGAAAGATTTTTTTGTGTACGTCTTTGGAAAATTTGTCCTATCTTAATAAAACCATAGGGAGGATAAGTAATTATCTATATATGTATACATACATATAAAAGGATTTATTCAGAATGACTGACGGAACAACCCATAGCCTAAACCATTGATAGTACAGACCTGCAAATTGGAGAGTGTATTTTGCGTATCGCGTAGGCCACCGATCAGAAAAGATTTTCTGGGATGTGGATCTGGAACCGATCTTTTAAAAAAAATCGAATTTATTTTTAAATAGTTCAAGTAATTTGGTGCATAGATAACTCTTTGCCTTAGCATGATAAAAAATATTTACCTCCCGGCAAGTAGACCTGGAATCGATACTTTGGTCCGGTTTTGCCTAATATGTGGAACAACGATGACTCTTTGCCTATGTCAACACATGGAGAATTTTTTTTATATTGATGGTTCGATTTGCTGGAAATTTAAAACATAGAAATCATTTTGCCTAGGCTAATATGGGGAGACTTAAAATTAATCAAGTCCATCGAGTGTATTACGGACATGAAATATAAGCTTGTTTCCTATTTTCTCAGATTCTTCCTATCTCTTGAGATAAATGTAGGGATGTCATTGTTCTGTTTAGCCAGCTCCTGTAAAGGTTAGCGGCAGTCTAGAAGTATTTGCTGTTTGGCGCCAGTTGGTAATACCAAGTGGAACCAAGTCATCCTCCACATGATCCTTCCAACGGAGTGCATCTCCTCATTCGTTGAATTATATCAATACTCTCGTATAACTCGTACAGTTCATCGTTCCATCGTCTGCGGTATTCCCCGCTGAAGATTCCAAGGGCCGTCTCGTCGGTTGCCGACATCGTTCACGCTAACACTCTGTATTTAGAATACGGTGAAGAATACGAGGTGAGACAACTCAGTAATGACTCTGATTCCATAAAAACCGTATATTTCAAAATTATTCTACATGTCTTCCAGCCTCTTCAAAGCAGGCCCCTTGGGTAGCTATACAACGATTCCAGCGCGTTTTCCATGCTTCGTAACATTTCTAGAACGCTTCGACTGGGATGTCCGCGAGTACCCTCGTCACGGCCGCCTGGATGTCCTCAATCGACTCAAAATGGGTTCCTTTGATCACCGATTTTATTCTAGGGAACAAAAAAAGTCACAGGGTGACATATCGGGCGAATAAGGCGGTTGTTGCAACACGGCGATCCCTTTAGAGGCCAAATACTGGGGCGCCGCTGAGGGCGGTGTGGCACGGCGTGTTGTCATGAAGAAGGATCCAGTTACGAGCGATGCCTGGGCGCAATCTTTCGAGTACTTGGTGATAGTAGACTTGATTTACGGTTTGCCCCGGTGGAAGAAATTAGAATTAGAAGATAAGAGCGTGCACACGCTGCGCATTCGTGTCAGTCCGCACCCCGAACACCTGGACACGACTAAGAGCACTATCACCAACGAAGCTGTTTCGCCCAAATTGGCTTAAAATTTTATCGCGACTTGTTGGTCTGTTAAGTTGGATAGAGGTTGTGTGGGAGAAACACTACTTACGACCAAGGCTCTCTACGTCTAAACTTCCCCCTGTGCCTCCACATTTGAAAACATTGATCTTCTCTTAGCAAGTTGAAGTAGATGTTTTGGCCGTTTAACCTTATTGATTGAAGATCCATCAGTTTTTCCACACCAAATGTGATCAACGTCGTTTCTGCCCAGAAGCGTGGCCTATTGGATCCCCTATTTTTCCAGCATTTCTTGCATTTATTGTCATCAACTAGAATTAATTCGTAGGCATGGATTGCCAGCAGGCAATGCTAGTCGAAGCTAGGCGATGAAGTCTGAGATCTTTGTTGGTAGCAATAACTGAGTAAGCTTCGAGTCATATATGTTGAACATTTGATATTCAGTACTCAATAGAGTGGACTTTGATTTGCTCTGACAGCCTTTTGAAGTACCCCCTTACATAGTGAAAATTCTACCAACTTCGTGGAGTATGAAAGTGAGGCCTTGATAGTCACTCGACTAGCCGAATAACTCCTTTTATGAAATCTGTGAAGGCCACTTGCATCAAAAACTTTTATACCAAATAGTTCGGTTTAAAATTTTCTGTCACCGCACTTTTATTCTCGAACCATCTGTAAGCTTTTAAGCTTTGTCTGCATACTTGAATCCTTTGCACTGCCTATCCGCCTTTCTTTCAGCTACCAGGAGCTTCACGAAAGTCAGGCCAGTGACAACATATTATATTTTTAGATAAATTCTGATTCTCAGCTGATGTGAGGCGTTTTTGCCTCCAACATTCGTTTCTTAGACGCTTCCGAGGGAGCTTAAAATACTGTATCGCAGTTCCCTTACAACGAGTTGTTAATGGGTTCTCTTTAAGAGTAACAACTTTACTTTATACTAGATACACATTTTCTCTTGCAGATGCATTGATTAGTTAGGAGAGTTAGTGCTATAAAATGCTATAGACGGCAACTGCCTTTGAGGCAAATTATGCCAAAATAATCCTCCATGGCTACGGAAGTGTCTATGATACTCACGAACATAAAATCAACAGCAAGTCTGCTAATTCTCAATAAATCTTCAACGTCATGAATGAATATTTGGCGCTATAAAGAACTGCATATGCAACTGCTACTCCTTTAAATGAATGAAAAAATGCGCCAAAAAGAAAATCTTAAACAAAATCCACTTCCACAACTGGTTTCCTTTGTATGCATTTCTTATTGCACTTTTTTTTGCACCGAACAGACACAAGACAAATCGAAATTGCACTAAGCAAAGGAGGAAAGAAAAGGATTAATACCAAAATCAAGACACAGCCAACAGCGAAAAACAAAGGCCGCCAAACAACCGAAACGAAATCTGCTGGACGAGTGGCGTTTGTAGTTTTTATTTAAAAAATAAACAATAAAATTTACAACAACAAATAAATAAAAAATAAAAACTAAGAAAAATAAGAAAAAAAAAAATGAGACAAGAGAGATTTAAAAAGGTGAAATAAAATCTGATTTGGGACATCCGGTCGCGATTGTCATTGCCACCTCGCTTGGCTCTGTCGGAGTGGCAATTGAGGAGGTGAAAAGTCGGCAGGGCAGCTACAGGCAACCGCGCTGTTGACACCGTTGACGCGCGCTGAATGTGTGAAACGTTTTCTATAAATTGTTGTTGTTGCTACAGCCAGCAATTGTTGGTTTGTAGTAGTGTCTGCTTGCTTGCAACCAAGACCAGATCAATCGCATTCGATTGCCATTCGCTTGCGCCTAAAAAGCGCGGTAGGTAAAGTGTTAACGATTTTTTAGTTTCCGTCATTGTTGTTGTTGTTTTTTTTTATCATTAATTCCTTGACTTTTTAGTATCGTTTTTATATTGTATTGTATTGTTTTATACCTTTTATGAACGCGAAATGGTATATTAACTTTGAGAAAGGAGAGACCCACCAAAATGTATACCGATCGAATTAGTACGACGAGCTGAGTTAATTTAGCTATGTCAGCCTCTCCGTCGGCTTGAATGCATATTTTCATATGATCATTTGTTGGAACCGGATCAGACAACTATATCTACATATAATATAATATGCGACCGATTTCTTAGGTTTGAATTTTTGGCTCAAAAATCCGTCAAAAACGATTTATGAGTGTTAATGGAAAAAATAATTACATTAATAATTATAAATAAATCTCTTTAATCCAATATAATAAATTTGAAATTTTCATAAAAGGAATAAAGACCTTGGTTTGGCCGAACGCAGAACTTTTCTTCGTTTTTTATTGTTTCTTCAACTGCTGCACACTGATGTAGTCATTTTGTTGTTCCCTTTTGTTTGTTCAACCGTAAATGGTGACAAAAAATTTGCAACAAGTTATTTCAATTTTATATATATGTATGTATATATATTTTTTGTAATTGTTGTTGTTATTGTAGTTTGTAATTTAAATTTATTACTCTTTTGTGTTTGCAAGGGTTTTGGCTACCCGTATAATGAACTAATAATAATGAACCGTACTACGTGTGAGATGTGAAATTAAATCAATAAAAATAGATACGACTGATCCTGTCATGGATTGGATTATATAATTCTTCGATCCAACTCTAAAGACATTTTAAGATGTTTTAACTTTGGAACTACTCGTATGTTAGATTTAAAATGCTGGAACTAAGTTTGAATTACGGCGCAATACTAAAGCTAGATTACACGGTAGGGATCTGAAACTTTGTGTATGCGGGGTAACTGTGGTTAAGCAAAATGTCAGATCACTTTCAAGTCCAGCATTACATAACATGGCTCATTAGTGTGGCAACTGGTTTAAATGGGGACTCACAGAAAAATCATCTTAGAAATAATGAAGCTATTTGCCTTTCTCATAAAAAAATCCTAAAAAGACTGGACAGTTTATAAAATGAGTTTGAGCGCCTTTTCGAATATGACGAAGACTGAAAAAAGTAAACAGCAAGGCGCTCAAGAAATTCTACTCGGGGAAAACTCTGTAGTAGAGTTGTGAGCCTCTCTCTCTCTCCATGTGCGTCTTTTAGTCGTAGATCTAGGGCCAAAACTGTAGAACTCCCTTTTCCAGACAACTTGCAGGCACCATCGAGACTCTCCCACTCGGTAAGTGCAGTGTCTCTGGCCTGTATTGAAAGAAGAAATGTATTGCGAAACTCAAAATAATCTAGAGAAATCAACACGTTTGGTGAATTGTTTTTTTTTTGTTTTTGGGTTATTCCTACTGCACAATAACCTACTCGTATATACCACTTTCCAGAAGTCAAGTGTGAGCGGCCGCTAACTAATTTCATTAATTAATACAAGACACACTTCTGTTGAGGACTATTGTCCCTTCGATTTCTTTGACAAAGAGGAGACTTCCATAAATATACTGTCAGATGCCGAAAAATCTCTCGTGCGTGCAGGTGTCAGTGCCCTACCAATAAATTTCATGAATTAGCCTGAATCTTCTTTGAGATTTCAAGTTCGCGGAAGAAAAGAACTCCTCTGCTCGCTAATTACAGAAATTTGTATGGCAACTGCTAAGTGACACGATATGGAAATGGCTACGAGGCATATCGAGGTATGATCAGAAAATATCCATTATTTTCAAATTTCGTGAGTTACGTATGTTCGATGTTCGCTTTTTTTCTGTTATGTTGGTACACATGTCTGTTATATATGTTGGCAATATCAGCCATTTTAGATTGTCAGTTTGCTTTTGACAGATCAAGAGGTTAGGCGTGTTTTGGTGTGCTCTTCGATTTTCGACTATTCGAAAAACTGGATCAATGAAACTGTATTAAGTTTTGTGTAAAAAATTAATTTAAATGCGCAAGGACATTTGAAATGTTGACTGTGGCGTTTTGCGAGTCTGCTATGAGCAGAACACAAGTTCAATTGTGGTATAACGAGTTTAAGAAAGGCCGAGAAGATGTCAATGACCAGGACGAACGATCGGCTGAGCACGTCGACAACCGGTGAAAACATTGAAGCAGTGAAGAAAATGATTTTGGATAATCATCGAATCACTATGAGTGAGGTTTCTGATGATGTTGGCATATCGTTCGGCTCATGTCAAGCAATTTTTACTGATGTTTTTTAGGCATTAAACGTGCGACAGTGAAGAAAAATCGAAACAGGAGCTATTGGGGATACCAAAAAAATGCGTTTCAGAAGTGTTTTGAGGATAGGAAAAAACACTGGCATAAGTGTATTATTTCTGAGGGGGATTACTTTGAAGGGGATAGTTATTGATGAATAAATAAATACTTTTTGAAAAAATTGAAAATTACGGTAATTATCTGTGATCCAATGATCTAATACGAGGCATACTTCGTGAGATAATGATGTAATTCAGTCATAGTGGACACTGTGTTAACTTGATGACAAGATGGATGGAACAATTAATATATCCGGTAACAAATACAGATCGCCTAAAACCGTGTTAACTGCAAATGTTTCGCCTTGAAGAGTTCACCATCAAGTTGCCAGATCACTGTAGTATGCCCAACAGCGAGCTTTCAAGAAAGATAGCTTCATCTTTGGTGATAGTTAGAGAGCAAGAGAAGAGCTAGGCTCAATCGAAAATAACAGTGCACTATTTGCTTAGGTTCCTGATTAAAAGTGCATTGAGGTGGAGCTCCTCCAGTGCAGACGACTTAACAGATTTCTTACCAAAAATAAGCCTATTCTAAAGAAAACATTGATAAGCCCGTCATCACATCCAATATTGCTAATTAAGGAATTTAAAGGTGCTTAGCATGGCATAAATGAGGTAAATTTATGAGAAATAGAATCGGAAGAGGTCGTAAGGATCAGAAAGCTTCCAAATGAAGCATTACCTAGTAGTTATGCATGTAGACAGTTAAGTGGTTACTCACAGGAGATTATTCGAAGTTTATAGATATCCCATAATAATGATAAGAGAACGATTCTCTGCTTCGAAACTTAGCTTAGAAACCTGAGCACAAATTTTTCCTGCCAGGCAACTTAAATTTATCCCAAAGTCAGAGCGGCCACAAGTCGCGTGTGTGTTCCAATGCTGCTTGTACTTCTTAGTGTTTCACATTTTTATTATTTTATACTTTTATTACTATAAAATACTCGCATTTCAATTTGATATTGCATGCAATCATAACTGACGCAATAACACCGCTAACCGATGGACTGCTGAGGTTAGTGAGTGCTCTTTTGGGGTATCCATTTAATTCCATAGAGGCGCCATATATGTATATGCGATATATGTACATATATGCATATGTAGTATAAGATACAGTGCAACAACAACGTGTGTGGTCCACATAAGGTTCGCGTGGCTAATGTTTTACAGCACAGGTACAAATGTACATACATATGTACGGTGTATTTGTAGTCCATTAAATGGCAAATACATTTATGACTCTTTCGGGGCACAATTACACCCTAAAACTCAAATTATAACAACAAACCAGCCAAACACTTTGTTGTAGTCCATTTCATATACATATGTATATAGGTACATATGTAGATATGTGTGTACTACATACGAGTATGTCCTCACAAAGCATTTGCATTTACTGCCACATTTATACAAATATACAACAACTATGGCTTTGCATTTGAAAGCAGCACCAGCTCCATGCACTTTTTCGGTCGCTTGGCCGTTTGGCCGTTGGGTCGCTCGGTCGCTCGGTTGATCGCTTTGTCTTGTGGCCACATTTGGCCAGCAGAGGAACATAATAAAATACCAACTTAAGAATTTATATATTTACAATCTTGCATAGCAGCTTTTATTCGCATTTACCTTTGTGTTTTTTCGGTAATTTTCTCCCCTCAGTTGCTGGTAAAGCTTTTAGTCCAACGAACAAACAATAATGGCATGTCCGGCAGTTCACTTGTCGGCTAAAAAGTTGAAAAGTTTTTAGAGGAGTCATTAAAGCCTTGTAGTGGTAAAATTAATTACTTGTAGTTGCGAACAATGTTACTGCACCGCAAGTCCAACGGCCAAACCACCTCAGCAGCGCCCCAATTCGCCGTTTGGACTACACACACACATACACGTATTCGGTGTGTGCCTGGCATGCGGTGTAGTGAGTAGTGAGGTCTAGGCGGTTAATGTGAGTGTAACGTCCTTGGCAGCCTTTGGTCACAACATTTAATTGGCGTTTTGTGTTTAGTTTTAGTTTTATAACCGCACTGTGCACGGATTCTTATCGAAATGTCGCGTGATTTGGCAACTCGTACAAGTATTTGCTGATATTTTGTATATCTCGAATTTGAATTTAAGTATTTTTTGATGAGGACATCACTTCCTGTTGTATTCCGTTATGTGGCATTTCTAAAGTTTGTGAAGAAAACTTTAGCTTAAAATAGAAAAAAAAAATATTTCGAGCCCTAGATTCACTCCTACACTTAATTATATGCTACGATTAGTAGTCTAGCTTACCATGCCGCTGTAAGGCAATACTCTCTTCGATCGAATTTTGGTCTGATGGAGATATCCTTGATGTTCAATGCATTAAGCTTTTCCGACTGGAATGGTTCATTGAAACACGGACTTTTAAAGAATTTAGGAGATATAAAGACTCTGGAGAAAATATAGTTTTGCTTCTTGCCTTTCTGAGATCCTCAGATCTGTTGTAGTTGTAACCAGAGACTGGCCTAAGTGAGTGGGGTGGAGCTTAACCGACAACACTACCTGCATTTTAGCTACCCCGGAATCGCGTGAGTCTCGCGAGTTAACTGAGCTTTTCATCAACAATGGCGAAAATTTGAACTCATATTTATTATAGATTTTAATAGGCTGCAGATAAGTTAACTTAACTGGATCTTAGGTAGCTCGAGCTCTTCGCTTCCATTGGTTCAACCTAGACTTCCTATTTCGTCATTCAATGGTACAGAGGTGTGGGAGATGTCAACAGATTTTTATGGCGCTGGATGTTTTATATGGAGAATGTGGTATCATTTCTGATGTGCCTGCAATTCGGTTCTGACCCAAAAGAAGTACAAGTACCTACGGAAGCGATCTCAATGTTTCCTTCTTCGCAGTTACTGCCTGTTTTTGCATACTCTCCAAGGATAGCTGAAATTTTACAACACTATTTCTTCGGCTGCGGCCATTCTGAAAGCCAGAGTTCGAGTACCGGCTCGACCAATACCCAGAATTATTAAAAAATCGTTATGGTTGCCTCCAGGTAGGGAATCTCCATGAAATAAAAGCTCCTCATAAAAATCAATGGAAGGCGCCTTATAATGAACTGCAGGTCCTTCCATTCACGATGTTTATCTCAGAAACTTTTTAACAGACCTGTTTAATGATGAAATCAAGATGAGATGCATAACACTATTGTCATTGTCCATGCCATTAAACGTGAATAATTGTGTAACTAAAGGGATGGGGCGCCTCAGTGCACAACCATCTGTCTCTTGCTGTGCGGCAGGAATACGCCTCACCTTACTGGTTCCTTAAGCTATTGGTCTATCACTGGTATCTTGCAGGAGGTGTGTGCCTTAATCTTCCTATAGCATTTTACATTCTGAGGAGTTCGGAGACGTTCTACAGCTTCAGAAAGCCTTCCGTCTGCTTTGGTCTAAGTCTCATTTTAGATTCGGGTCGTTCCGGCTATCAGTATTTTGACAGGCGTGGCTTTCCTGGAAAAGGTTGGGGCCTGCAGATACCATTTTTTCGTGGGTATCACCAGTAGTTTATCCAATATGTAATTCTTTGCTTATCATGTTAGGTTGTAGTTTAAGCTTTCTGCCATGATGGACAGTTTTTCAGAGAAAATTGATCCCCGTTATCAACTTACGACGAGTGACCTTAAATGTGCCGTAGTCGGCCCAAATCCATTGTCATAAAAGAAGAGGGTTAGGCGGGACCCCTCAATTGGCTTTCAATGAGTAAGAGGATGCGATTTATCCATGCTATCATTCAGCTAATTGGATTCCCTATACAATGATTCCTCTTATAAAAATGGATGTGTGAACAATTGCGATACATATATATGCTCAGAGGATTTTAAATATCTCAAATGACAATTTAGGAACTTCAAATAATATCAGTGTAACAATTCCTGTTATGACAATATGGTCGATGAAACAACATTATCCCAACGGCGGGCAAAAAGTATGTTACCATGGGTCTGAAGTTATAAGAACTTTCGCAGGATGCTTTTCTATTCTTCTACTCCAACGCCCTGCCTAGCTTCGTCCTTACTTGCTTAGACAACGCTTAAGCGATTAGAACTAAGTTAGCAACAGCGCGCCATTCGTTTCTACTCTTCATCGTTCGACGCTAACTGGAGCCTTTATGTGAGGCCAGATCCTCCTCTACCTGATATATTCAACAGAGTTGAAGGTTTTCCTTTTCTTTTGCATACATCAAGGGGTATTGTCGAATACTTTCATAGCTGAAGTGATCTCATCCATCCTGACAACATGAACTAGCCAATATAGCCGCTAGCTCTACTTCGGCGCTACACGATATCAATACGGAAAACACCATACAACTCCGGCAAAATTTTCTTTTTGAAAATCCCAATACCGACTTATCAAGGCAAATATAACGTTGGGGCGTGGGCGCAAAGTGATATGTTGAATAACTTCGCTTTCGTGCGGGCTAGGGTGAGAACTCGGCGACTAATTCTCTCTTCCCACACGAATGAGACAACAAACTTGCGCTATTTTGTATGGCCTCTGTAGTGTAGTCGTATTTCACAATAATCTACTCATTTCCATTCATCTCCCAGCCACCGAAATTCTTGGTCGGCGATGGGATGTGCAGCGGTAACTTCCCAATTCAGAGACCGGACATTTTCGCTGCTTTTCCCAAAACCATAGTCCTTCAAGCGCTTGCAGTGGTCTTCCGCCATTCATTCGAGACGTTCTTAGCTTTTTAATTGGAAATTGACCATACCCACGACCTCCTCGTTAGGCGAGTAGATTTATATATTGCACATTTTTATGCTTCTAGACCAACGCACGCTCGCTACTGCTTTTCTAGTGCACAAAGACTTCAAGAAGGCTCTCGCTTCTAGTCGTGATCCAGAGCTCTAGTTGGGTTGGCCACCATATCTCGCACAAAGGTTGCTCACGATTCATAGACGAAAGAATAGACCCGTAATAACTGCAGTTTATATACATATCTTGGTCTGTATGTATTTTCTTTACATAAGTACATATGTTCATATATATGAATAATGTATGTAAAAGCAATTTTATCAGTGTCAATAACCTGAAGCGTGCTCATTTTCGGCAAAGCAAATCAAATATTCCAAAATAAAATTTTAAATAATGTAGAATTTCAATTCTTGCTTCTTAGCGAATAATAAAAGTTTGTGTTATTGTTTTCTACTGAATTGTTTTCTTTTTTTTTTTTGTTCTTTCATTTAGCGATTCATAAAAAGTCATTGCCAATGCAACAGCTGGAATTTGTGAAATAATTAAAAGCTATTATGTAAGCGACAACTTAAAATTGGCATAAATACACGCTTATTTACTTAAACAAGTATTTACATATGTATGTACATATGTATATGTAGCAGTGTGTTATACGCATGTCAAGTTGTACAACTGGTTCAAGCATTGATTAGTTTATTTTCTTGAGCAAAAAAAAAACACAATACAGAAAATTCTTAAAATTCGGCGCAAAGTACACGAGCAAATGAGTGGAATGAACAGACATGCATACATATGTATAGAAATGAATAAAATTTTAAATATGCAAGAATATACAAACTGTTGTACAAACGTAAATACGTGTATGTACATATGTATGTATGTATGTTTGAATATGCAGAAATAATTGCATACATTCCCTTAAACAGAACTATTTGTAGGCATACATACTTATACATTTACATAACATGTACATCGTTGTACTTATTTAGACTTTTGCTTACATTAACATACCTAGTTCATACATATACATATATACATTTACACTGCATAGCATTTTCGTAGCATTTAATAAACAAAATATGCGTGCGACCGGCTCCCCTCAACGTGTGAACGCACTTAAGTCAATGTGTACGGACGGGTTAATATGGTAAAGCTCAAAAGCATTTACTGCACGCGGAGTAGTTAATTGGCGCCTGCAAAATAGGAAAATCGCAATGAGAACAGAACAGAGATTTATTTTTGTTTTTTTTGCTTTTTTACTGAGCCACGAACTGTGAACATTTATTGCGATAGCAGTGAATTTAACGGTAATTAAAACCACGCGTTGTCAAACTCATAAATATGTCATGTTCAATTAAAATTTAATTAAAACCCATGAACAACTTAAATGTCGTCGCCAATGGCAGGCAGTGTTCGTTGAGTGGCAGATTGAAACGCGGTGCTCCCTGAAAGCAAAAAAAAAAACAAAAAAAAAAAACAAATCAGAAAAAATTTCAAATGGCATTTCGATATGACGCGCAGGGAAATCCGTTCAATTACACACAAATAAGTGAATAAATTAAATGTTTTGCATTTCGTAGAGCTTGAAAAAGTTTTGTGATTCTAAAGTTGTGAAATTGCTAATTACTTGCTGTTTGCTAAGCAATTATTGCCAAGTCATTCAGGATAAGCCGTTTGCAGTTTTGAAAAAAAAACGTAAACAAAATGCATTTAAAAATTTTTTTTCATGAAATTCCTTTCTTTTCCATTATAACATTCAAATGACTGCCTCCCAAATTTTCGATCCGTTTGTAATAATTTTCGACCACTTTTTGGCATATACCAGGGGTGTTCGTTGAAGTTTGCCGGTTTTACTAGTAGATGTCTCTAGCAATATGTATAAATTTCTATTTTTCTATTGACATTGACATGTGACTCGAGGAGCAATTTGCCAACGTTTGAAAGCCATGGGAAAGATCCAGAAGTATGGAAAATGGGTGCCACACCAGCTGAACGATAGACAAATGGAATATCGAAAATCCGTTTGTGAAATGCTGCTTCAACGATTCAAAAGAAAAAAACTTTTCTGCATCGAATTGTCGCGGGGGACGAAAAATGGATTTATTTTGAGAACCCGAAGCGAAAAAGATTATGGCTTTCCCCTGGTGAAGCTAGCCCATCGACTGCAAGGCCAAATCGCTTTGGTGGGACCAGTGTGGTGTGGTGTACTACGAGTTGTTAAAACCTGGTGAAACGGTGAACACGGATCGCTACCGACAACATATGATCAATTTGAATCATGCGTTGATCGAAAAACGGTCGGAATAGGTCCGAAGACATGGCAAAGTTATCTTGCAACATGACAACGCGCCGTCTTATACCGCTAAACTGGTGAAAGACACATTAAAAACACTTAATTGGGAAATATTATCGCACCTGCCGTACTCTCTAGACCTCGCCCCGTCCGACTATCACCTTTTCGCATCGATGGGACACTCCCTTGCAGAGCAGTGCTTCGCTAATATTGAAGAAGTCGAAAAATGGCTCGACGAATGGTTTGCCTCGAAAGAGAAAAAGTTTTTTTGGAATGGTATCCCTAACTGTGTAGAAACCAATGGTCAATACTTTGAATAAAAAAAATTTTGAGATTCCTCTGAAAATTAAGTGTTTTCTTTATCGAAAAAACAAAAAAAATTCAACTAACACCCCTGGTATTAGGCCGTGTTTCAGCCATAACTTGACGAAGGTTGATTTTCAAGTGATCAAGAGTTAAATGCTTATCCGCATAAACACAGTCTTGCGCGAGGCCTCATAAGAAAGTCCAACGTTGTCAAAACGCACGATATCGACCACCTCCGGATCAGAGAGCGCACCAAACAGTAAGTTTTTTTGGTGTAATGTCCTCCCTCGTTGTCCACTTCTTGTTGTTCGGGCATCCAATCGACGTAGGCTGGCTTTAGTTGCTGTGCGAGCTACACTTTGTACAAATACAGGTGTCCAAGTTCAAGTGCAAAATACGCTATAATGTACCGTAGGAGAGTCCCAATTCTTGAAAACGTCGGGAACTAGACACATTCGGGTCTTCGGCAACACTTTCACTTACAGTTGTGATATTTGAGGTAAAACGAGCAAAACGATGATGGGTTTACAATATCTGAAACTGATCCAGTCAAAATTTTTTTTTTTAATTATACCACTTTTATGAGCAGTTCGAGGATAATGTGCACCATAGTCTCCTCTTAAGGCACGCATCACAACCTTTGAATCACCATTTTTTTTAGTAAGTTTTAACAATATTATGATGTTGTGCGGATACCTGAAATTTAACTAAAACAAAACATGTTTGGTTTCACAATTAAGTTTTACAACCATGTATTTTTGAAACCAAAAGCTCTTAGGTTCGAATGCTGGCCACAAAAAAATATCCATAAGTATATTGAAAAGCTTTCTACTTGAGATCACCCCTCCGCAGGGAGTATTAACTCCTCCGTATGTATTTCTGACATGAAATAAGGAAGCTCTTGATAAAGATTCAATATTGATTCGCAGTGCGGTTGAAAAAGAAAATGGAGGTCCTTTCATTTGTTGGAAAAAGTAGCAAGACACAAACAAGGAACTCGACTGAATATCTATTAAAATTTTTAAAAAGAGAGACCAATGAAAGTAAACTAACAGCCTCGGATTAGAACTATCAGAAGTTTCGATGAACGATTCAAAGATGGCAGAGATGAGATTGACCTTGTGATAGCTGTGCTCGTATAAGGGAGGTAAAGTTCAAATTGTTACATTAGAAGTAGAAGAAAAAATCCTTTGTAACCATTTCACTTTGACCATTGAACAATTGAATTTACCCACTTTGGATAGAAGCTATCTTTGTTAACGCAAATATAAACATATATGGTATACATTAGTTGGTGCTAGCCTCACTGACTCGGACAAGCAACAGGAAACTATTAAGCAGACTAATAAATTCCATTCTCTTATATGTTATAAGATAAATCGAGACCCCGAAGCTCGATTAGAGATATTTTTAATTTTCGTACGTTACCGGATGAGGCAGCTTTCATTCTAGCTGATCTAATTCCAGTACATAACCTAGCAGGTGATATAAAAAGGGAGTATTAAAGGCAATCGGTACGAAGCCAGGAGGGAAATTATTACCAAAAAAATTAGTTGGTATATTAATCTATAGGAGGAGTAGTAATAGCTTTGACGAAAGCAGATGCGTCTATATGTATGAGTTCATTCCTGCCTTTAGAACTTACTTCTTTTTGACTCAATTTCTTTTAGGTCATGGGTTTTTCCGTAAATACCTAATCCGGTCATCACTATTCGGCATATTGTCGAATATGTCCGGAGGGTTAAGAGAATAGCGATGGGCATAAAAGACTCGAACCTTCGCCAAAGCTTTGTTAAGGATTTTTTTTCTATATGCAGTCGGTCCTCCGTCATAAATTGAAAACAACTTCGAAGATGCGACAGCTCGCAGCAACTTGATATTACCTTATGAGCTTGTCTGATGATAGGAAATATTTTCTCCTATCACCGTTACAGGGTTATCCAATAAAGGGTATTATTTTGATATTCAAAGAAAAGCGGAGTTTTTTTTTAGATAAATGATTGGATGTTTATTTCAATGTAAAGAGGAAGTTATGCCATTAATAATGGAAAATAATAGTATCCTTTTTATGAAAATTTGTAGCACCAAATCACAAAGTGGCTGCTGTATGGTCACGGTAGCGTCACAAATTCCATCTTTGAAGTCCTGAATCGACGTTGGTCTGTTGGCATAGACCTTATTTTTCCCGAGGCCTCAGCGAAAGAAGTCGCAAGGTGTTAAATAACGAGACTTGGCTACCACGCGATCACTTCTTCGAAAGATAACACGGTCTGGAAACTTTTCCTTTAAAACATCGATGGTTCCGTTGCATGCGTGATGCGTAACGTCGTCTTGGTAAACCATATCATCTCTCGACATCACAATCCATTCATTTACGAAAAATAAAGATCTAATGACACCACCTGGCCATAAACCGATTCCCAGATGTGACAATTTTGCTTGTTGACGTAGCCATCGATGATATTCCGGATCATTTTCATGCATTTCAAAAACCCATTTAGCAGAGACGTTGTTGAAGATTTTATAAGCCTTAAGACTAAAGATGTAATGACACTTCTGGAAAGCCCAATTCCGGAGAACGAGGAATGGACAAGACTAGGTTATCTTCAACGCATAGCAGCAATATTCTCCGTTGTTCTTGAGTGCCTTACACGTGTTTTATTCTTCACATCACTAACTTGTCCCAACAGCTCAATTTTTTCCACCAATTTCGGTATTGCGGTCCGATAAACGACCGGAAACGTTTTAGTTTTGCAAGCCGTCTCTGTGGTGTTGAAGCGTGTATCCTTCCAATTTCAACTACTGGCGTGGTTTCTGCTTGTCAAATGTCAAAAAATTATAGCTAAAAAAGTTTGAATTTACCAGAATAGCAGGCTATTCCAAATAAAAACTTTCATGGTAACCCCTTTAGTTCACGAAAAATTGGTTCGTTTCGAGCTTGTAACCCCTGGTCTTCTATCTGATCAGCTATTAAAGCTGATTCGCTCAACAAATGCGGTTCCTTTGTGTCTCGGTCTTGAAGCCTTTAGCAAATCTTTGCAAATTCCTAGCGAAGGACTTACTTGTGGTCTTTCTAATCATCTCCAAATTTTATAAGAGGTATTAAAGGTGGCTTAAATGTAGGGCCTGGAGTGCACACTCCTTTACACGCCCGGCCTCCGTCATACTTCGAGGTCAAACCGTTTGGAATAATGAGTTCTTATTACAATAACAACAAACGATTATCGGCTCCAGCAGCAATTGCTTTGTGACAATCGAAACCGTTTGGGCAAACATAGAAAACACTCAATCTATGAACGAGTATGTACGAGTACGAGTATTGAAGAGGAAGCGAAATGTGTGGAAATCAAGGTGGCATGCGATGGCTGAACAAATCCATTTGTTTGCTTGTTTACTCGCAACTTTGTTTGTCTGTTTGCACACATTTAACGGATTATTGAGTTTTCCCAAGGCGTATCGCCATTAAGCGCTTAGAAGACGACGCGACGGCAATGCTGCTGGAGGCAAGGGAGAAGAGTACCAGGCTGACGATCGCAATGCAATGATCGCGGTAACAATAGTAAAAACAACAACAAACAAAACGCGTGTTGCAATGCGACAGCTGTGCTGGCTGCATGTTGTTGTTGTTGCAAAGTAGCTAACGTGTGACTGCAGCAGTCAGAGTGGAAAGAAATGAGTGAGGAGAAGGGGAGAAGAAGAGGAAGAAGCAAAGCATTTAAGCGATTTCTTGTGCGCGTCCCCTGTCATTTGTGGCTAAGTGGCAAATACTTACTTGGCTATTTGCTGCTGCTGCTGAGGATGCTGACATACCTATATATGTACATACCTATACTCGTATGTAGATCCTGCCGCTGGCTGGCGGATATGCAAATAATGCATTCTGTGTTGACTGTTGTTGTTGTTTTTGTTGTTGTTGTTGTCGCTTCGGTTTTCCACTCATTTGAGTTGTTTTAGTGTTGTAAATGGTGTGTTTGCATATTTGCTGAAGACGTACGGCGGCTTTTTTTACAAGTTTCGGCAAATCGACTTTGTCTTTGTTCGCCTTGCATGATGCAGAAAAACATATCGATTTTCCAATTTCCCCACTCTTTTTTTTTTGCCCTGGAAGACTGAATATTTGCACAAACTTGTTTGCGGCTTTAAAAATTGTTGCAACTACGCGTGTGCAACGTCGGCGGCGGCGGCGGCGGTTAAATACAAAGGAACACCTGAAATGCTTATATGTACAATACATACATATGTATATTCACATTAGTTCCAACTTGGCCTTTGACCATAAACGTATGCACGCGACTAATTCACAGCCCGCAAAAGTCATGTTGACACTTATTGTTAATTGCTGTTAATAGCAGCCGCCGGCATTTGCCGCAGCGTTGCAGGAATTCTTACTGTGCGTGCGTTCGGTGGGGGTGAAGAATGTTCGTACATCAAATGCATGCATACATACACGTATGTTCATAGTTATATGCTCTTTGAGTCACACTATGCAGATTTCATGCAAAATACAAAGATCTAGAGGGACTATAACAAATACATAGTTGAGAGTAATAGCTTAGGGGCAGTTGTGGATCGCATGGAGAGTTTTGGTTTTTTTTTAAATTTGCTATTTATGATAAAACGCAGGCCCTAGCCATTATCCACATTTAAATACGCTTTCATATGATTTGGTTAACCAAAAAAACTTTAGAAAATACTTTAAATCGTGGGCTTTTTAATCCATGTAGAGAAGAATTTTTCCTGGTCAACATATTAAACAAAAAAAAGTCTGCCTCTCATTGACCTGAAGAATTTTAACAATTGAAGAATGATTGAAGCTTATGACATTAACATAAAGATTACTGATTTTAAGAAACTTTGCAAAAATGCTTATGGAAGAAATTCAAAATTCTATAAGGTCATGATCGAAATTCGGTATATTAAATAAATACTGAAACTATCTTCCACAAACTTTTTCTTAAAACGAAAGTCGTAATTTCTCTTTTCAATAAAACACATGACAAGAATAACTGTTTTGGATATTCCGAAGTCTTTATACACATCGATATCATTTCGTTTCGCTAACAAGAAAAATTAAGTCAGCGAAAACTCACCATGAAAGTTAATTTTAAAATGGCTGCTTCCTATGGTATTAAGAGCATACTTCAATTTCAACGTTTTACATTAACTGTTAACGATTTAACATTATCTGTTAACGCTTTGACATTATCTGTTAACGATTTAACATTATCTGTTAACGATTTAACATTAACGACAGCATTTCGTTTCGGTGTAAAGAACAGTAAAATTTGTTTTGATAACTGTTGTAACGACAATATTTCCAAATGTTCAAATCGAATCGATTGAGATTTTTTGATTAATGTGAAATTTATCATTAAGGGGCATCATCTTTCCATTTACTCAATGCTAGTACTCATTCTAAAGTATCAAATACTTCCTCCGATGCATTGAAAAATTTCTAATTTGTTTCGGAAAGTTTTACCCGCTGCATTACGAGTTCCACCTAAATAAGATTTATTGTATTATTTATTAAATAATTCAAAGGTTAAATTTTTACACAGCTTTAAACTTAATACGAATATGAATAATAATTTAAACTTATTATATTTATTTTTAACAATTATACAGATAAATTGATTATTTTCGTCTTAGCGTTTTGTTTTCCTGCAGCTATTTTCTATTTGAATTGCGGTATTTTTCAAAATGTGCTTTGATTTAACAGCACGCTTCAATTTCAACGTTTAATATTATCTGTTAACAATTTAACATTATCTGTTAAGGATTTAACATTATCTGTTAACGTTTAACAATATCTGTTAATGATTTAACATTAACGACAGGTTTTCGTTTCGGTTAAAATCGAAAAGAAATTTATTTTCCTAACTGCTTCAACGTTAGTCTCAACCGAAACGATTGAAAATTTTCGATTAATGAGAAATTTATTGTTGCAACGCTTTTATAACTATATAAAATTTATGGTATTTTCTTTTAGGATTAAATAATAATTAACTGAATTTGAAAACTTTTTGGGGAGGGCTATATGATTAAGTTTCCTGATTTTGATAATTTTCGATGACAATATTTATTTGTATATATTGTACATACGTGTGTTGAATATAAAATTTCATGCTTTTTAATGCTTCTCTGAAGCAATTTTGGCAAAAAACTTCATATCTTAACAAATCGGTTGTATGAGGGCCATATGGTGTAGTCTTCCGATTTCGATAATTTTCGGAGATATTGTTAACTTGTATATACGTGTGTAGAATGACAAATCTCACGCTTCCAACTGCTCTTTTGACGAACTTTTGGTTCAAAACCTCATATCTGAACAAACCGGTTGTATGGAGGCTATATAATATACTGCTCCGATTTCGAAAATTTTTAGCACAGCTGTATAGTTAATCATATGTGTTAACAGAATACATAATTTCACACTTTTCGATGCTTTTTTGACAAAGATTTGACTACAAATCTCATATCTGAAAATTCGCTCATGTACAGTGGGTCACAGCTAATTTGACACAGCAGTCGATATAAATTTCGAATCCCAATATTATAGAGTAAAGAATTTCATATACATATATGATGTACTTAATTAATTAAAAAAATATTTTGTTTTCAAATATATTTATATAAAAATACTGCAGTAATTTTATCTTTATATACATATGTATATTTGAAAACAAAATATTTTTTTTAAATAAATGACATCATATATATGAAACTCTTTACTCTATAACATAGCGTTTAAATTTTTTCAATACTCCTTTCAGTTTAAAAAATATTGTGATTCGAAATTTATATCGGCCGCTAGATGGCGCTTTGATTTACATGTAAAATTAAAAATTAGCAGTTTTATATTTTAAATTGAATTTAATTGAATTGACAACAGATTCTAACTCGGTCTATATATAATATTTTAAGCCAAAGTTCATTTTTTCCTAAATATTTGGAACTTAAATTTTCCTTGGCACCAAGGTTCCCGAATTTACACAAATAACTCAATTTTGACTCTTGCAATTCGTGGCAAAACCAGATGAGCAGACAGAAAGATGAATTTGACGATTAATCTATAATTAAAATTATTCTTAAATTTTAAAATAGAATCAACTGTGGCCTTCAATAACTATTACACCGACACATTGCCATTGCCACGTTCAATGTCGACCCAGAAGAGCAGAATACTCGTACATAACTGCAGGCTCAGTAGCAGTTCGAAGAGGCAATATAAAGAACACAGAAACTACAATTGTTGAGAGTCGCCTAAGTAGGGCTTATAGAAAAAATTTCTCAAGTACTGCTCATTACGTAGGCTAATGTAAGCACAACAATACGCCTGATAAGTCATTCAACATTTAGTTAACTTGCAACCGTTGAAAATAGTCTGCTGCAGGCATTAACTACAACAAGTGCCTGCCTGCCAACTTGAAGCATGCAGAAGCTGTTCAACAATAACATGTGCCATAATACAAAGTCAGCTTGCAACAGCAACAATTGTAACGCGATGATGATGCAGCGATAATAAAGGCTGTATGCATTAAAATTCATCTACAGTCATTCTTTCAATTGGCAGACATTCATTCATTCATTCCGTCAGTCGTTGAGGCATTTCAGTGAGCTGCCAGAGGTTGGCAATAGAATCAGTCAGAAGTCAAAACAGCATTCTTTAAGTAACTTGAAGCTATAATACTCGTACATTGCAGCAAGGCCACTTGATGGCGTCCCATGCAATACCTGTAGGCATAAGTATTATGCACTTTCCTGTACATACTATGTATGTATGTACTCCTATATGTACATAAGTGGATTGTCGATGGCATTATTTATTTATTAAAATTCAATCATTCTTGTTTTTGACTGCCACATCATCGTGTTCATTAATCAAAACACCCGCACACAGTCGCATGTATTTTGTGCAACGCGAACACCTCATAAATCTTCCAGATCTGACCTCTAAAATAGACTTCACACATTTTAAATGTAGTAAGAGCAATATAACGATGAAATTTAATGTAAGTCAAGCTTTCATCGGCCCCCCAAGGCACCATAGCTCTTTATGCAATGATAGATGATAGATCGATCGGTTTTCTACTCGACTGGCGCTCTTGCTCTCTGAGAGCACTCATCACCAAATCGGGGACTGTGGGGCGGCATTTAAAGCTCACTATATACAGCTGCAAAAGAAAAACTATTGGTTTTCATTAAGACAGCAAAATAGTAGTACGATGAGGTCTGCCGTATCGCAGTGGAGAGAAAGCAAGCTGCCTACCTCGCAACGTCGCGTTCGACCATTGCGCGTGCGAGGTGAGATAGCCACCAAAAATTAAGGAAAGGTGCAAGACGAATGTGCCAAAAAAAGACCGAGATGCGTGATTATAAAAGCTCGAGAAGTTGGCCGACAAGGGTAATGAAAAGATCCGACGGCTTACAAAAAATTTCAAGACCGCAGCAGACTCTTGTAGGACAAAAAGAGATGATCTAATAACTAATGCCCAGAGAATACTGAAGCTATGGAGGTATCTGTTCTTCAGCCTGCTGAATGGCAGTGAAAATGGAACACCAGGGAATAGCGAACCCAATTCTCCAAACGATGACGATGGAACAAATGTTCTATTACACGACCATGATGAAGTTCGAACAGCAATCGTCCGCCGATGTATTACCGGCCGAGCGCTTCGGCTTCTTTCCATGGTTGGATAAAAGCTCTGCCCAATCCACAGAAAGTTGATCTCAATATTGCATATAAGTTCGTATCGAAAGACTAAAGCCCACCGTCAACAAGCCGATTGGACCTCGTCCTCAAAAAAACAGTCGAAGCATTCGGGACTCGGCCCCCCATAACCTTGAAGTCGTTGCTAATTTTGTCTATCCTCGAGCCAGCGTTAAAGCCAACAACAATTTTAGCTTGGAAATCCAACGCAAGATTTATGGTCCTCTGTGTTGGAAACGGCGTATACCTCAGCCGATGGACCGAGATATTCGAGCTACACGGCCACATTGACATAGTTCAGCGAATCAAAAAACAGCGACTGCGCTGGCTAGTTCATGTGGTCTGGATTGATAAGAATACTCCAGCTTAGAAAGTTTTCGAAGTAGAGGAAGACCTAGCTATACTTGGTATTTCCAATTGGCGCACAAAAACGGAAGGAAGGAAGGAATTTTTATTAACAGCTCGGCCGAAAATCGCTTCAGTGATTGACGTACGAGTATAAAATATTTTTCTTTTTTCATATGGTTGCTAAGAGCAACTTACAGTTTTTGATAACCCCTTCCGAGCGATTGTTAGATTTTAATGTAGAGACAAAAATGCACTCGAATGTTTTGGACGGAACGACGCTAAGAAAGACTGACCATTTAGGACTGACCTGGTCTCTGAAGAAAAAAAGCTTGTGAAAGATAATTTAGTCCCGGAAATAATTTTTTGGCCCATTACAAGTACGATTTCGAAGCACAGATAAGTCCACTATTGCTATCCAGCATATCTTCTAATTGCTGGATAGCAATAGTGGACTGGAGGTATAAATAATATTCATTTTTATTAAATATTCGACTAAGAATTAAGAAACTCATTTTTTACTTATTCCAGCATTTCAAACATAAATAATTTGAAATTAATTACACCTGGTAGATGTATGAGACAGAGCTCATTTGAAAATTGAAAAATTACCTCAGAACCAAAAGTCAAAGCGAAAGGTGAAGAAAAAAGAAAGTGGCAGGGTGTGCACGTCACGTGCTCATTAAATAGAAATTTTCATATTTAAATAACTACATATAATAGATAAATTAAAAAAAAAATGTAGAGACTCACAAAAAATAAAAAATTAAAAACTCAAAAAGAAAACAAATAAATTAAAATATTAACAAAATATTGAACAATCACCAACCAAGTGTATTTGCTTTGTGGCATACACGGCACTCATAGGCTTCCCTGGAGCCAACGGGCAGCTGCTGGTTAACTCAAGTGATGAAGCGTACGCAAGCATGAGCGAAGAAGGAGTAAATGCAAAAGCCAATACAACAAATAAAAAAAAAAACAAAATCAGTTAAAGTACTTTAGGAGCATTGGAAAAGAAAACTATATATTTAAATATTTTAATTGATGAATACGAGCGAACTCTTAAAGGCGACTAATGTACATACATACGTGTAGTTATGAGCATACGCATTTGTATACTTATGTATGTATGTATGTAGCACAAAGTTTTTTCTTAAAAGAAATAAATCATTATTTGATTTGAAATTAACGAATTTATTGAAAAGCGAATCACACGAACAACAATGTTAAAGAAAAAAATTAAGTGGCGATTGAGACACCCAGCCAACAGCCAAGCAACCTATCGAAGAGCCAACTGAATTTACATTCTTCAAGCATTTATTGTCCATACAATAAATAATACATATATATATATATATATATATATATATAATTATTAAGTTCTGCAAACACACTTATGTGCATACTGTACATATTATATATATAATGTTACACATACTCGTACATAAGTATGCAGATGAAGGCACACGCTCTTTTCAATACTTCGATTTCCAGATTTTTATTTTTTATTTTTTCAATTGTTTATTCACAGCCTGTTAATAAATAACAAAAGCTAAAATAAATACATGCTTCATTCGAAAAGTGTGCCCACTTGGGGTTTATAATAAAATTAAAGTTTTTGCTTTCAGTTTTTATGCAGTGAGTAGAGACATTCTCATCAGTTAAAGTAGCCTAACTCAAATTATAAATTAAATAGTTGAATTTTGTATTTTTTTTTTAATCTAAATTATTGGGCCGATATGGGGTTGATGATTAGATATTACTGTTGGAATGCCTATAAGTGGGAAGTATTTGGAAAGTTTAATTACCAATTTTTTCCCAATTAAACAAGGAAATGCTGATGGAAAGTTTTTTTCTCAAGAATAAAGCTCGTTCAGACTTTACTACTTTATTATAGATATTTAGTTTCCTGACTACATGCAAGGCTTCACTAGAAATTTAAAAAATTAGCATTGAACTGATGAAAATCCAATCCCTCAACTAAAAATCCGATTTCATTCAAGACAAGAACATATGGCCTTCTACATGGGGCTAAATAAAGCATATATGGATTTACAACCCCAATAAGGGGTCACCGGCCTACAGAAAACTTCGGAGCTCTGCAGGCCCTCTCCAGAAAATGACAGGAGGCCTTGAGTATCGTCTCTAAAAGCAACGTTCATGGTTTAGATCAGGATAAAATTAATTATTAACGTTTAAGAAAACTCCAGATGTGTTTTCACTCCTGATCTGCGATGTTCATTTGCTTGGAATAACATTTACTACGGATGGTAGTGTAGTATGGGTACATTTTCTGAGTCGTTTTACATAAAATTTCAAGCAAATTGAACCTTTCGGATTGATCAGACCCGGAAAAAAAAATAATTATGTATTGACATAGGCTGATATGTTCCATATAAGAGATACCAATCCTACTTCCCGGAAAAGGAAGTGTTCTCTAAGTTAACAAAATTTAGGCAAAAAGCTACGTTCATACCAATTTTTAGTAAATCAAAAAATAAATACAAATTGTTCGAATAGGTCCACATCTCAAAAGAAAAAGTGCCCCTAATAACAAATTAGGCAAAGAGTTTCCTGTGTACCAAATTTCATGCAAATCGAATGATTCAAAAATAAAATAATTTTTTTTCGATTAGATCGGCCACTTGACTACTTCGTGAAAATTCATTTCTTATCGGGTACATAAGACATACACAGAACACACCATTTAAGTTTCAGGTAGCTTCATAATTCTATCAATGTAGAATGTCTGTGGTTTGTGGTTGTGCGAAGAACTTGGGAAAAAAAACTTTTAGAGTTATGCAGAGACCGAAAAAATGGTAGTCAGATGATACAAGGTCCGGGCTATATGATCAACAACTTAAAAATTTCCAAACAAACTCTGGCGCTGATGAAATACTACACCTTTTCTTTTAATCAATTTAGGACACTTTTTTTTAAAGCTTACAAGCTTCAAGTATCCAAGTTCACCTTGTTACCGTCAATTCAGGCTTCGAAATAGTTTGTGTAGAATCATCCGTCTATGATAATGTTAATTTTATATACTCATATTTAACATAATATTCATTAGTTCGATTTTGTCGGGTTTTATGATGTTTCACTGATGGTCAATAAATATATTGTTTTTTGCGTTCATTCATGTGGCAGCCAAATATCGAGTTCTTTCGAGTCAGCAATTTTTCTTAAATGATTCCAAACAGTTACGTGAGTACTGGAATTGCTCCAGTAGATGCAGAATTTTAATGGCTTTTTGGTTGACTGGTCGACCAGAGCTAGGTGCAACTTTGACATCGAAGATATAGGTTACCAATAACTTTCCAGTGTAGACTTCTTTTGAGCACTTCAGACAGTGCTTTCTTTGCTTTGCAGTTTTTTCTCTTAATCTTCGAACTCACAACCACCCACGATATCTTTATCGAAAAGTGACCGGAAGATCAAAAGAATCAACAAAAAAACCCCTGTAACCAGGTGTTACAGTACCTAGAGTTGTGCTTAGGTTCATTATACTCCTGGGACATTAATATTTTCATTAGCACACGGCACATTGGGTAGAATTACTGATATAGACGAATAACAAAATGTACATGGCTTAAGCCAAAACACAAAAGCTCTTATCAAACTTCTTTGAAATTGGAAGGACCATTGGCTAGTTAAGATGTGGTAAACTTAGGAGTTCCCGCATCGTCTGTTTTCTTTTCTTAACCAGCTAAATGTGCTTTAAATGTAGTCTGATCTTAAACAGTCTCTTAAAAATTAACTCCATCCATAATTTTGTAAACATCGGAATTTTTGAATAGAAAATTTTAAGCTAATTAAGAATACATTTCTAGTACAGAGTAGAACCATAAAACTGTGTGCAAATATACCCATAACAACGATAATTCTAAGCAATTCTTACAAAGCTTCTGAAAACTTCAAAAGTTAGTATGGTGTAGGAAAAGGGGTTATACTGCTTTTATTGCAAGTAATTATTACAAAAATATAATCTTAACTTTAAGATCACTATCTTGAGAATTATGGAAAAACAAATAAGATTTCACCTCCCTCCCAAAATACCAATAAAATAATAATAATGTTGGATTCATTGGCGTATTAAAAAAAATAGGTTAAGGGGAGAAGCTGGTCTAGAGCTCAAAAAATTGACATAATTTATGAATTTATTTTGGCTCAACAAATGAATCAATCGAAAATCTATAAAATAAGTTGAATAATAATATATAATAGGTTTCATGGCACAAATACAAAGTTTTTCGTGTGAACTAATTTCAAAATGGCCGCTCTCCAGCACTTCTCGAGTTAAACACGTAGGACCGTTGAGTTTTTATTCAATTTGGTTTGATTTTAATAAGAAGACGCGTTTGATGTTTTTGTTTGGGTGTATTTGTCACCCTTTTCCTTTTATTAATTCAATAATCCTCTTATTCATACTTAAAACTAGCTTTTTTAATAATGCAGCGTCTAACTTTCGATTATGGCCGATTTTATTTCGTTCACTATATTATATTGCCGATTTTCGTAATAAATTTGGCGGAAGAGGATTCCCCATATGTTCTCCATTTGGTTGACATCTTGGCCAACCAATCTTTTGTTTCCTTACTTACATGAATGGCCAAATTATCCTGTTGAAAAAGCCAATTTTTGTCAGGTTCAGAAGATAGGAACGGTATCAGGCTGCTTTGCAAGGCAGCTGTAAAGTCACTACTCTTCATTCTGTTTGAGCAGAACTGTAGCTCCAGTATTTTTGTGGAGGAAATCGCTCCCCACACCATAACATTTCCTCCACCAAAATATCCTTTTGAAAAATAGAGCGGTTCATTTCGAATGTCGTGCCAGTATCCATTAAAGCTAGCTAGCCCACAGTGTATAAAAAATATCCTACACGTACGTACGTCTCTGGAGAACGGTATTTACTGCAAAAAAAAGTGAATTCAAGAAAAACGCTTTTAAGGTTAAAGGAAGCTCGGAGCTTACCTGTGAGGCACTGCCGTCGAATGAAAAATTTGGACATTTAGACATTTTTGTCGGCATCCATCTTTTGGTATGTTATATCTACGACTCTAAAGCCCCTTTTAATAGAGAAAAAAGTGTTTCTATTTTTTCAAAATTCAGACCAGCTTCCCCTCTTTAAGGTGAAGAACTTATTCATAGTTGGTTGAAGTACAAAAGAAAGTACAGTCATGAAATGATAAACTAAAATTCTGCACTTAAATCATTGATTCGCCACACATATTCACACATGCCTACTATCTATTGTAAAAGTGAGAAATGTCCTTTATGACAATGTATATACGAGTATGTGAGTTTAAGTATGCACACATTTGAAAAACTGTCGCCACACAATAAATATTTGCACTGCATTCATTCATTCGAATGCATTTAGAGCCCAATCTACGGCACAATAGTTGTGCACACAATGCAATACAAATCAAATAATCGAAAGAAAAATGAGAGAAAATTATTATCGTTAAATTGCCACACACGCATATGGGTAACAACAACAGCAACAACGACAAATGGATACCTATGAAAGTACAAAGTAAAAAGAAGTTTGGGATACAAACGTTATAAGCGCAATATATGTATGTATTGGATGAGTGCATAAGTTCGTGCCCGATTTCAAGTGCAAACTAAAATTGAAATTTTTTGAAGAAAGCGCTTTTATTAATCAATTATGTATTCGCCATCATGTTCGGCAATCCACTCCCAATGTTCAAGCAATTTACGGATGCCTGATTCATAGAAATCGCGCGGTTTCTCGTTGAAAAAGGTGTCAAGGTGGTTTTTGACGTCTTCCACATTTTTAAATTTTTTCCATTCAAATTGTTCTGCAGCGATCGAAACAAATGATAATCAGAAGGTGCAATGTCGGGTGAATATGGGGGATGCGGCATGATTTCCCAATTCATCTCCTACAGTTTGGCCAGGGTCGGTTTTGCAACATGTGGCCTGGCGTTGTCATGATGGAAAAGAACTCATTTGCGATTGGCCAAAATCGGACGTTTTTCATCAATTGCTTTCTTCAATTCGACCAATTGCTGACAATACTTGTTGGCAGTGATCGTTTCTCCAGCTGGCAAGAGCTCAAAATAGATCACGCCTCGGATATCCCACCAAATGCACAGCAGTACCTTCATCGGATGCAATCCACCTTTCGACATCGGTTCCGCCCCTTCGTGTGCCTGTTTCCATGTTCTTTTGCGTTGAACATTGTTGCACAGGACCCATTTTTCATCACCAGTCACGAGCCGATCCAAAAAAGGTTCGTTTTTGATCCGTCGAAGCAAAGAAATTGCTGTTGACATACGGTCCACTTTGTTCTTTTCACTCAACTGATGTGGCACCCATGTATCGAGCTTCAAAGTGTACCCAACCTTTTTTAAACGACGAAACGCAGTTGATTTGTTAACGTTCAATTCACTGGCAACCTCTTCCGTCGAAATACGTTAGTTATTCGCAACTAAAGTCCTTAGAACATCGTCATCAAGCTCAGAAGGCCGTCCACTGCGTGGTTGATCTTCGAGGTTAAAATCTCCAGAACGAAATTTCGCGAATCATTTCTTTACTGTGCGGAGTGCTGGAGCACGGTCCAAATAAACTTCGCGAATATCTTTAGTTGCAGCGCCCACTGTTTTTCCTTTGCGGAATTCGTGTAACATAATATGACGCATATGATCTTTTTCGTTGTTCATCTTCCATGCGTCTTTTCACTAAGCAACTCAAATCAAAATGAAGTTATTTTATGCTTGACTTACAGTTCGGACTGTCACCTTTCCAACGATATATAATATGTATATATTTCTTTCACGAGCGCCACTCTCAAACGATTCGTACGGCATCCAGCGGAATCGGGCACGAACTTATGCACTCATCCAATATATGTAGGTGTACACAATATATGTATGTATATGTATATGTATTTACCTACTCGTATCTATTTGTTACATCATTGTTGCAATACTGACAAAATGCTGATGCTGTCACAGCGTTCCGTCATTGTTGGCAATGTCATTATTTTTGCTCTTACTTAAATTGTCCTTTTTTGGTCCGTTGCCATTTATATGATGATATGTAGGTTTTTGTTTTGTTATTTGTACCTAGACCTAGACCTAACGGAAGGATATCCGAATGGTGTTGTCAAAACAAAATGTGATTATCATTAATTTATGATGTGAGTGTTGGATGTTTTTTTTCTCTTTTCCTCTTCGGGTTAACAATTTTGTGGTTTAAATTGGATTCTGTTGCAGACATAGGTATGTATGTATGTGCATATGGACGCTTATACATATACGTGTATAAGCTAAAGTCATCCTACATATAAGAGTTACATATGGGCATTAGGGTGATCGCACAATGGAAAAATAGGACACTGTAAGAACCACATTTAGGAAGTTCCTCGTAATAAATTTTTAAAATTCTATAAAATAGTAAAAAATGGCATGCCATCGGGTGTAGACCTCCCATTGGGTATGGCAAGATCATTCCCAATTCCTACTCTCGCGTTCACATAACGCGCTCTAGAAATATAAGCAACCTTTGTGGAGCCTTTCATCTCAGTAAAAGCAATGGAGTTTTAGTGGAGCCACTGTGACATATTCATTATAAGGATTCACTGAAGTCTTACTGTAAAATTAGTTTAGCAGAGATGCGTTGCGACTATACCGTAAAATTATATGTATTTCAATCTACATCTCCTGGGCAGTGAGATTAGTTATACGCTTGGGATGAGACCAATCACATCAAAATCAACATGAAATAAAATAACGATCTCTGATAACTGTTTAATAAACTAAAATTTTCGACCCTTTAATTGGACTTCTGTTCAAGAAATACGATAGACCATAAATGAGATAAAAATGGAAGAGAGTGGCATATATGCATTACAGCTGCCATGAAAATAGCTGAAATCTCGTGTATAAGAGTCTCTCTCTGTAAATACTTACTTAACTGCTATGAGTTATTTAATGTACCAATGAGTCGTGTCTAAACACGGTTTCCCTGGGGACAAAAGTTTGTATGGCTTTGGCGCTAGTGTTCTATATAGAAGGTCCTCGGACCATAATATGCTCCCAACCATTATGTCTCTGTGGAGTTAAGAACTCACGTCAATAATTGATATTAGTGATTGATATGAAGAAGCTATTGTCGGAGCAGGCTGGGGTACTGTGGGATGACATTTTAAACTACGTACTATTGTTTTTTTCCTAGGTCGAGAGAAGAACTGGCACGAAAAAATCTGCTTATCTTGCAACGTCGCCATAAACTACAGAGCGATCAGTGTGGGAAGGATACCGAGGGATTTCGCAGGCAGATACCGATATGTGTAAATATGAAGTGTTTGAGAAGCTGTTTGGAGGGTGTAGAAAACAGAAGAAGGCGAGGCCGAAACACCAATCGATGACGATGAAATAGACCATCCAAACAAAGCATGGAACCGATGGTCTTGTGCAATTTGGTCAGGCATTTCTCCATCCTATTGGAATCTATGAAAGTTTTATCAGTCTGCAAATTGTACCCCCATTATTAAATGAGATATCTCTCTATTATGCGGCATACATTCTTTTATCCGCAGAAAAATCTGAGCATTGATTGAAGAGAGAGAGATTACTAAATCTCTCCTCCTACTAAACAGAACGTTCATGACATAACAACCTGCTTAATAACTGGACACTATCTAATGGGGACTCATGATAAACGGATTGGTTACTTTTATAATGACTTCTCTCGCAGCAGTAAGGACATAGAGGAAAAGTAGTCGGTAGATATTTCCCCAGTTCTCAGTACAGCCCGTTATTATTTTTTCGATAAATTTCACTTCGACTGCCTTGCAGAACTTGGATTTCATAAAGCATACGAAATAGTCCCATAGGTATCACAACGGAACAGCAGGTCTCCATAATCGAGCAGTCTAGGAAAATAAGAGTCTAGTTGTTGTTTGATTAGAAATGAGTATACTATCATCAAAAGTGTGGACAGTGATTACATAACTTGAGTCGACTCGAGGAGTTTGCATACTAGCGACGGATGGATGACGATGTTGAATTAGTTAAGGGGTTAGGGGTAGTCAGGATTTTCAAAAAAAAAATTTTTTTTTTTTGCATTTTCGTTAAGTATAATATCTTAAAAATAATCTCTGAAAATTTCAAGTTAATCCGATAATTCGTTTTTAAGTTATTCGACAAATAACAAAGAGAGCTCGGGCCTTTCAAAGCGCTGTGTGAAACTTTAAACGCGTTCTTCTCAAAACTATGTTTTTTGAATTGGTGACAACTGTAACTCGAAAACCGCTCAGTTGATTTTAATGAAATTTATACAGCTTGTAGAATACATAATAAACTCGGGCCTGATCGAAGGATTTTTATTTTGTGAAAAAATTTCGATTTTTTAAGACCAATTAACTGTTGATTTTTTCCCAAAAATCTAGAAAAAAATTTCCTGAGGCCGCCATTTTGTTAATTTTTGAAAAAAAAAATAAAATCCTTCGATCAGACCCAGGATTATTTATTTATAAAACTATTTTTTTTTATCCGATTGATTTCAGATGAATCTCCAAGGACTTATGATTGTCACCGCAAGGACCTTTTTTTGGAACTTGGTTAACACAGAAAGCTGTAACTTCGGAAATAAATTTTTTTTTTTTCGAAATTTTCGTGACTTCAAGTCAAAACATTGTTTAATAATACCATATCACTACTTTTGTAAAATAAAATTATTTAATAGCAAAAAAAAAATACTGAAAATTCTCATTTTTTCGTGCCTCTGACTACCCCTAACCCCTTAAGTGAATTAAGAGAAAATGGCTAGGCTGGGCGGTTTTCATCCGTACTAGTGTAAGCGTAGGTGAATCAAATCAGATTCAAAGGTAGCTTAACCGCAAAAAAAAACACGCTTCGGACTGTTGTTGATTTACATGTAATAGCTTGCAGACACTTTAAGAAGAAGAATACACTGAAGCATTAAATTTGAAACGCTTCCTCTATGTTCCGTGCATATAAATTCATCGAATTTGTCACAAAAATTTCGAAATCAAACAAAATTGTTCCAATAGATGTCACAAGTAAAAACTTCGCCAGTAATAAAAATGGAACGATACGCGCTTCAACAGCGCCTTGAAATTATTAAAATTCACTATAAAAATGCGGAAACCTGGCAGAGACGATTTGTAAAACAGAACGTCGTGAAGCATTTTATCGGAACGAAAGAGGGAAATTGGTGGAAAAAATGCAGCTGTTGCGACAAGTTAGTGTTGAGAAGAACAAAATACGTCCATGTCGCTCAACCAAAAATTATTGCTAATGTATCCCAAAGTATTGAAGAAGCCCCAGATTTTTCATTCCTCGCCGTTCTTTGGAGCTGGACATTCCACAAATTTCAGTACAATGTATTTTGCATAAAGACTTAAGTATTCAGCCTTATAAAAATCAGTTAACACAATAACTTAAGCGGACCGATCATCAACAACGTCGTGCCTTTGTTGATTGGGTCCGTGAAATGTATGAAAATGATCAGGAATTTCATCGAAAAATCATCTTGACTGATAAGACATATTTTCAGCTCGATGGCTACATCAATAAACAAAACTGTCGCATCAGGGGCCCGAAGATTTATTGCTGAAAAACCTCTTCACCCCCAACGTGTAATTGATTGGCGCGTTTATGGTCCGGCGTGGTCTTTGGAACTTACTCTTTCGAAAATGAGGCTGGAGCAACCAGTTACGGTGAATGAATTACGCCATCGAGAGATGATTAAGATCTACTGCTAACAGGCCAAAGTCGATTCAAGACCTCAAAGATGGAATTCTATTGGCTATTGAGGGTATACATCAGCCACTGTGCGATTTACATACATAATTGGCGCTTTGTAACCGCTGAAGCGATTTTCGGCCGAGCTTCTCCTCCAATTTGTGGGTTTGCGTCTTGATGTTTTTCCAACTAATGGAGGCACTTACAGTTTATACTGAGCTTTATTTCATATCAGAAATACACTCGGAGGGGTTGACATTCCCTGGTCGAGGAGCGACCGCAATTAGAAAATTTAACTTATTTTTTTATTTAAATTAATTTTCTTTCACTTTTGGATAACCAGGATTTGATCCCGGGCCTTCCGATTGTCAATACACAATGCTAACCACTCGGCTACCGCGGTCGCGATTTGGTGATGGAAAATTTCATAAAAATAAATATATTCTTTAAGCTTAGCCGTTTCAGCCATTGAACTGATAATGTTTTCCATTATTAAGGGGTACAGCCACTCTAGAGTTTGAAAAATATACACATTTTTTTTAAATTTATTGTAGGAATTTGGGAAAAGGAACAGAATTTTTATTTAACCATTTCATTGAATATTGAAGTATAAAAAAATATTCCTTAATTAATATTTTGTTACAAATTGACAGTGATAAAGTCCATTATTTAATCCTATTTTTTTGTTTGAAAGGACCGATTTCTTCTAAAGGATGAGACCTAGAACAGAAAAACAAAAAGTTTTATGATCCATAAACTATGGTCTTTGGAAGCACGTACGGATTTATTTTTAAATAATTTTGGTGAAAGCAGCACACTTTTTTTTAAAGATTGATTTTTGACTACAAAATATGCATTAAATTATTAAAAAAAAGAGTTTGCATTTAATCGAAAAACGGCTACGTACTTCCAAAAAAATGTATTTATGAAGTTACCATTAAAATTTTAGAAAAAAACGATGAAATAGGGTTCAAATAATCTGTCCTCCCAGTTTGAAAAAAGTGATTTAAAAAAACGCGTTTAAATTGTTCATTGTACTCAGCGCACGCTCTGAAGGGCTGCAGCAAAATAAAAAGTTCAGCTATTTGAAATATATTTTCCACTTTAAAACCAATTGCATATCATTTCTAGAACCCAAAGGCACCCTGGGAACAAAAAAAAAACAAAAATTGCGTTTTACCCTTAATGGCATTTCTTTTTTTTTACACTGAAATAAACATCCGATCATTTCTTTCAGAAAATGCCATTTTTCTTTGAATATCAAAATAAAAGCTCTAATTGGATAACCCTGTACTAAGAGCTCGAGTCTTAACTGTTACTTTTTATGTTCAAAAAATTAATTTCAAATCGATTCTTGGAAATATCAAGTTTCATTGTGCATTTCCCCTCAACTCCCTAAAATATATACCCATATTTTCTTCGAATATACCGTTAATTAGATATTCAACGAATTTTATTATCCACCATATCGTCGAAAACATGATCAATTCTTGCTTTAACGAAAACACAAAACAAAACAAAACAACACTATATAAATACTACCAGCGGCAAAGTGGTAAATTGAAGTGAAAATAATATAAAATACAATACAATAAAATAAATTAAATAAAAAAACACGAATTTTTGTCAAACTAATTAAGCATTAAATTCACCTCAAAACACATACACACACACACACAGCCAGACAACGCTAGAATTGGTTAAGAAATGAAATAAAATTAATTAACGTCATGTTTTCCGCGTGTGTGCCATTAAATCCCCATACGAGTTCATTCATTCATTTGAATATTTATCAGTCGAAAAGCGTTCGCGCAGCAATGACTTAAATTTGTAGGTATGTATGTACTCGTATTAACCATTAACACGCCAACGGAATGGACTGAACGCTCATAAATATGTAGCGCGCTGATAAAGACAAAGCTCAACAACAAAACATCTATGCCACTACATGGATGAAAATACTTAGCTTATCTCCACTTATGTATGTACACGTATGTGTGTATGTGTGTTGCTTTGGTCCACTGTGCAACGGTGTCTTTAAGCAGCAAATTGTGTCGTTTGGCTACCTTTTTCGGTTTGTCGTTGATTTACAACAATAAAAGAAAATAATAATAAACGCACTTTTATCAGCCGCCTTTGCGTTTATTAGTTTCAATATATGTACATGCATTTGTAGATATGTATGTTAATATGTACTTATGTATGTGTGGGCATATTAAAAAAAAAATCGTGAATACACTATTATATCGATATGTGACAACAAATTGTTGTAGTTGCTGCCGTTTATTGCTGCTGTTCATACGATTGACTGCTATTTTACTATGACTTTTTCTCTTTGTTGTTGCATTGATTTGGTGACAGAATTAATGTATTGTTGCTTACTTTGGTTTATTATTAAATTCATTATCGCTTTGCGTCGCATAATCGGAACGAATTTATGTTGTTGACATTTGAAAGCAATATATGCTCTTCAGCGCTTTACGATTTGTTGTTGCTTGATCATTTGGTAGCGGCGAAACGTGTACACTTTAAATACATGCATACATACCATATGTGCGTTTGTGCGTATTTGGAATGATATTTTAGTGGCGCTATTAAAAATTGCAACCGGTTTTTCGTTTTGATTTGTATACATTGTTGTTTGTGTACATTTAAGATATTCAAAAATTAGAGTGTTTCATAAAAATTGATCGGTTTGCAATAAATTTAAATTAAGAACATGTTTGAAAATTTATTATGACAGAAAAATGGTTTCCATAATTCAGAAAGTCACGCAAAACATTTCGATGCCGATTGAAATACATATATACACATGTATGTAGATATGTATATTTATGGTATTGGAACAACATATACAAAGTTGCAATTAAAAATAGACGTTTAAATGAAAACTAGTTCAATTTGTGACATGAAAAGAGGTGACCAAAATTCATTAAACTACAAAAAAAATTAAACCCGGTTCGGAAAGTGAGAGTATTCTACTTCTAATAAGTGGTAAGGAGACCAAAATTTTCTCAGCATCTTACTCCAGCGCTTAAAATCTCGATTCTGGTTAATGAAATTCACAAAATATCAGAACCTCTCTAGTCTGCTAAATTGAATTTAGATTCAGGCATCTAGGGATGGCGAACCCGAAACCCCAATCAATGCCAATGGAACAGACCTTCCACTACCCGACTATGATGTGGCAGGGTATAGCAGTAGCACGCCTGATAAACAACAGAACCGCTGGAACTGATGGTTTAGCAGCTGAACTCTTCAAATATGGTGGCGAAGAACTGACAAATCGCATGCATCAGCTATTTTTCATCCGATGAGTGCGCGCCTAACGATTCAAACATAAATGTGCACTTTTCAGTCTACGAAAAGGGGGTCCTGCGCCAAATTTTCGTACGATAAGCCACCTCAATATCCGATGTAAGTTCTTATCGAAAATATAGTGTCAAAGGTTGGACTTTATCAGTGTTGTTTCAGACCTGATAAAACTACCCATTGACCATTTATTCACCATTTGCGAACTCTTGAGAAAAGGGTGCACACCAACTCTTCGTCCAATTTAAGGCAGCCTTCCACAGCGTAGCAAAATAGCCGACTCTTCACCACTGAATTTAGCATACTCGTAAACTTATACAACTAAGTAAAGGGACCCTGAGCAACACTAGCAGTTAACAGCCTATAAGGACGATGCATCAGCTATAGTCAGTGGTAAGTGTTTGGCGACCCTCCGTCCTCTGGCGAATCAAACAACCGGGCTATTTCAGCAAGACTCAAGATTAATACAGATAAAACAGATATGGTTCTATTCTCAAGGTAATACAAAATTCCAAAGCAACCTAGCACTAAGTACCTAGAAATTGTGTTGGATAGCAAGCTGACGTGAAGACCCAAAGTATAGAAGTGAGTGAAGAAGGCATCAGCTGGCATATATACTCGTACATGTAAAAGTATGTTGGGCTACACTTGTGGTCTCTCCCCCTCTATCTCTCAGTGAATCTTCATTACGATCTACGGAGCTCTAATATAGTGCAATCGCTACATGCGACTTTGAGCATTCAACCAGCAAACCTAGTACAGGCTAAGACTATATTCTTCCAGGTAGCTGAAGGTCAGGAATTACGAGCACAGTTGGAATCTGTTGTCAGCTACAATAGAGACGAATAACTGGAGCAAAGGTCTGAAATATCCAGACAAAACTCCTTATTTTTTTACAGATGGTCATAAAATGAACTGAAACTTCCAGATTACAGCACCCAACTGAAGATAAGGCAGTCTGACAGACTGAAAATCTCGGAGTTTAGATTTTCTGGGTTAAACGGGTATTGAAGGTAACGATAGAGCTGACGACTTGACTAAGGAGGGTTTTAGAAACGGGCATAGCAATGAACCTTCCGGTTCCATCCAGGGAAGTGAAGCAAAAGCTAGAAAAAATACTACTTCGTCAGGCGAATAGACTCCGGGATCGGGCAAAGGGCTGCAGAATCGCGAAAGAGGCCGGACTCCAGCGAAGGCTTTGAAAGTATTCAATGCAAAACGCGTACATGCCGGCGTAACCAAAGTAAGAAAGATCAGGTGGATAAAGGCCTAGCTTCTCTTGCTTGTTCTTGTTGTGGCTTTTTAATCCGCTTAGTAGAAGGCAAAGTTCATTTAACGGGAGGTTAAAGAAACGAAGCGGGATCGAACTACATTGAGAGGGTTTTGAGGTAAGGGGTAAGTAATAGACATGCAAAGAAATGGTTAGCGCGGAGGCTCATGGCATGCAGGACATTTATAAAATATGCACGTCGTACGTATTTAGATCTGAATAAGTAGGAATTAAATTAGGTACAGTGCTATGGGTAGCGATGGGATGCCAATTATGCCATTCGCAGGAAAGGAGTTAATAAGGGAATTTACACAATCTCCGCAAATGGCGTTTAGGCTCTGTTGGTAGCTTGTACTGTCTAGTGGTTCTGTGATGTGGTGCCGATTGGAATCCGAAAAGTGAAGTGAAGTATTCCTTTCCTGACGTGCCTGGGGTATGGTTCTACACCTCACAGGTGTCTACAAGGATGATCACTACAGTAATTAAGCAGAATGTATGGCATTATGCCACTCAAGTGGGAGCTTTGTATACAGTTGGCATTATGTTGATTCCTGTTGAGCCTCATCGCTTCTTCGTCTGCTGCTCGTTAGTACCTAGTATCCAGCTCAATACATGGTAGTTTAAGAGTGGTCGGCTAATTGTCTTATGAGTTAGGAGCAACATTTCTTTATATTTCCCCAGGTGCTGTCGGTTAGAGGCCCGATAATTTTGCTTGCAGTCTATCGAATGTAACTGTAAATAGTTGATGATGTCGTGTAATGAAGAGTTTGAGAGGGAGTGAAAGATTGGTGTGACAGCTTCATTGGGTCTGTGCCTTTGGCTTCGAACAGCGAAATCAAACAATTAAATTTTGAATATTTAAATAACGATTTTTTAAAAAATATATCAATATTTATTTATTAGTATTATACTAGTCTACATTTCTATGTAGGTAGGTTTGTTCAAATGCATATTTTTTTTTCTTTTTTTTTCTAAATTAAAAAAAAAAAAGTTTAATTAGAAACAAAAAGTAATCAACAATCGACCGTCAATCAATATGGGAGCATTCAATTAGCCTGAATTTATGGCGAGCAATGGGGCGTTATTTTAGTGAACAGACACATGCACATATATACTTACACTATCAGACATGTGGATATAAATTTCCCAATGAATTTACTTAAAGAAAATGGAGCGCGAATAAAAAACTTTAATGTGTTCACTTAACTGGATAATAAAGCCAAACACACCACAGACAGCTTATCTAAAACTTTATTTATAAAAATATATGTACATACATGCATATGCACAATATACAATGATCAGTTGGTTTTTACATATGTACACATGTATGTACTTTACGAAAACCATATTGGAAAAAATTTTTAAACTCTTTATAAATTAATTGTGCTTCGAACTAATTGATTTCGGTGCAAACGGTTAAGGAAAATGGCCGCCAGCCGCATGTCGTCGACATTTTACGCGCCTCCGTTGCTTTGTTGCCGCACACAAACATTCGTTCCAATTAAATACTCGTAATTAACTTAATAAAACGGCGGAAAATATTAAATTTTTAACTGTATAGCGCCTAAATGGCAACGCGTGCCGACGCCATAGTCGCCACCAGCGCCGCCGTCGGTAATATTAAATTTATGTACTCGTATGTATAGTGTGTGTGTGTGCATACGAGTACATACATATACATATGCAGAGACGCAACGGATGCCAGCAACCAACTGGGAGCATTGCGCGTGCGTTTTAAGTGGATTAAATGATGCAATTAACCGAACAAAAGTGAATGCAATGACAAAAACTATTTCAAAAAAAAAAATTAGTTATGACAAAAACAAGAACAAAAAAAAACTTCCAAGTGATCAGTCGTTTAACGCTTATGGCCTTTTTGTTGGAATTAAATGCTTAGGATATTGTTCTCAACAAAAATATGTATATATGGTACATATGTACATAAAGAAAAAAAGAGATTCCATATGTATGTATGTAGGTATACATAGATATTTTTGTATTTCCTCAACACATTAGCGTATAGAAAACACATAATTTTTCCTTCAGTCTTTTATCCATTCAATCAATATGTACAAACTTGTCGGCCTAAGCGTCTAAATATTTATTTATTATTTACTTTCTGCAATGACATTCATTAACGTACACCGCAAAACAGACAAAGAAAGCGAAGAGAAGAGAAGTGCAGAGAGAGTGGTGAAAAATTGAAATTACACAATAACCACAAAAACCACAAAAAGAGTGTAAATATGAAAACAGAAAATCCTTGACAAAACAAACGCATTAACCGCAGGATCAAATCACACCAGTTCAGGCTGTAAATCAATGCGCTTTTCTACCGAAAATTGTTTATTTAGTATCCTAAATACACACAGGCGCAAAAGGAGCTACAGCGTTGTATGCGCATGCGCAGCCATTTAAAGTCTTTTCCACATGCACATATGCGCGTTTATCCGCTTTAGTGGCGCAGCTCTATACTATTTAAGCTATTTGCCATAGCACGCCCGTTGTTTGCGTGAGAAGTTAATGCAAAAACCATTTATGAACTGTTATTTACGTTAAAACCCGAAATTCATATTGTATTCACAAATATAATCCTTGAGTTGTACAAATGTTTATGCATGGGCACACGCACGCAGGGAAAAACACAATAAAAAGAACAACAACTGAGAAAATCATTAAACGGCTGGTTGGTAAGCGGAAAAATATCGAATATACATACTTAAATAAATATTAGCAATAAATATATTCGTATGTTTGCAAAATGTACACACTTTTCTATGCTTACGAAAAAAAATGGTTGCGAAAAATTTAATGGAGTATAAATTCGGCACTGTAGAAGACAAAGGCGAAAAAATAACGGTCTCATTTTTAACGCAGATCCTTCAATACTTTAGCATGAAATAAAAGATTAGTAACAAATTTATCAAACTCAAAGACACGATGACCTCTGATGAGTATTATTGAACCATATTATGAGCCTGAAAGAGATCCAAAAGCATGGACCGGACGTTATGGACGGTGTCTACATTATGTCTGAACTTTCGAATTTCTCGGAAACTTATACCGTTAAGTAATCTACCAGGTGCGTTTGTTGAAATTTACCGGTTTTACTAGAAGATGTCGCTAGCAATATGTATAAATTTCTATGTTTTGGCATGTTATGGCAAGTCACATTCCGCCAAAGTAATAGCGTCATATTTGTTTACCTCAGTGAATATGTCGAGTTTCGTTCCAAGTAAATCGCATTTGCGGCATTCGTCGCTTTTCTTATTTCATCAAAGGAAAAAAGCAGCTGAAGCTCACCGATTGCTGGTAGAAACTTATGGTGACCATGCTCCAGTGATTAGAACATGTGAGACATGGTTTCGTCAATTTAAAAGTGGAGATTTCGTTTTGACAGAGAACGAACATTCCGGTGCAGCGAAAAAGTTCGAAGACAAGGAATTGCATGTTGATTCAACCCAATCGCAACAAAAATTGTCAGAAACACTACATGTGACTCGAGGAGCAATTTTCCAATGTTTAAAAGCCATGGGGAAGATCCCGAAGTATGGAAAATGGGTGCCACACCAGCTGAACGATAGACAAATGGAAAATCGAAAAACCGTTTGTGAAATGCTTCTTCAACGATTCGAAAGGAAATCTTTTCTGCATCGAATTGTCACGGGGGACGAAAAATGGATTTATTTTGAGAACCCGAAGCAAAAAAAATCATGGCTTTCCCCTGGTGAAGCTGGCCCATCGACTGCAAGGCCAAATCGCTTTGCCCTTAAGACAATGCTTTGTGTTTGGTGGGACCAGTGTGGTGTGGTGTACTACGAGTTGTTAAAACCTGGTGAAACGGTGAACATGGATCGCTACCGACAACAAGTGATCAATTTGAATCATGCGTTGATCGAAAAACGGTCGGAATGGGCCCAAAGACATGGCAAAGTTATCTTGCAACATGACACCGCAGCGTCTCATACCGCTAAACTGGTGAAAGACACATTAAAAACACTTAATTGGGAAATATTATCGCACCCGCCGTACTCTCCAGACCTCGCCCCGTTGGACTATCACTTTTTCGCATCGATGGGACACTCCCTTGCAGAGCAGTGCTTCGCTAATTTTGAAGAAGTCGAAAAATGACTCGTCGAATTGTTTGCCTCGAAAGAGAAAAAGTTTTTTTGGAATGGTATCCATAATTTGCCTGAGAGATGGGCGAAATGTGTAGAAACCAATGGTCAATACTTTGGATTAAAAACTTTTGAGATTCCTCTGAAAATTAAGTGTTTTCTTTATCGAAAAAATTGGCAAACTTCAACAAACACACCTGGTACATATAGGTATGTCAATGCCATCATATAACCCTTACAGCTCATCGTTTCATCGCCTGCGGTATTCACCGTTATCAATGCACGAAGCTCCATAAATCGTTTGCACAACTTTTCTCTCAAAAATTCTAAGCGCCGCTCATGAAAGCCCATAGCAGGACGAGATTGTTGAACGCCTTGTAGAGTTTAGTTTTTGTTCCTCGAGAGAGGAAATTACTTCTCAATCGTCTATTCAGTCTAAAGTCGCACCTACCGATAGAAGCAATTCTTAGTTAGATTTCAAGACTGATATTGTTGTTGGTTTTGATGCAGGTTCGTAAATAGACGAAATAATCTACGACTTCAAAATTATGATCGGTGATTTCACTACCATCAGCTTGTCTCAGCAGTTATACTCTCTTTCCGATTCTTCCTTCCTGATTCTGACGCAGTGGCGTATAAAAGCTACTTTTCAGTTTGTTTTAAGTTTGATAAAAATATTTTTCTGACAGGTCTCATATTTTTAGAACAAGTGGATGATTTTTATTTCATAAATCCTAGATCTGTCAGGCCTTAAGGTAGGCTAATAAGGTCCTTTCAGATCCGCAGCGGTGCGATTTATTCTCTCACACACAAGAGTACTATGTAAGACGCGTGATCTTGGTTTTCATGCATTGGGCAGAGCGAACTGAGAGCGATGTGAGCTTTAATTTTACCAGATACAAGTCCTCAAGGTCAGTGCAAGCTCAGATTCCAATTGTCAGACACGAACTCATTCGACCAAAAAAGCTGAAGAATGAGCCTTCTCTATTTGAGTAGCAAATATCCACTAGTCAACTTAACCTCAAGCAGCTCAGAGAAGAAGGATCTTTCCAATGGTGTGTGTGTGATGGTGTCCTCAGATCATAGAAGGGGCTATAGTTTTATATTTCTAGTACGACATTTATAGCCTGCCTGCATCACGGTAATTTGGAATATTAACATATGGTGATTATTAAAGAGAGTTCTCGATGGTCGAATAGACTATATTTAAGGCCCAACCGAAGTCCATGGATGTGGTCCAGCAATCAAGCGAGTTATTTTAAACTTTTACAAGTCACTCAGGTGATTGGCAATAAGAAGCGAAAATATTTTTTTACAACACACAACAAAGGAAAATATTTTTGTTTTAAACTAAACAATTCACCTGGCGTAAAATCCTGCGAAACTAACGATTAGCCTCTTTATTGAAGGACAAAAGAAAATGTCTCATAGAACAGAGAATACACATAAATATGTACAGTGGCGGACTAAAGTCTACATACGATCCATTTTTTGGGAATTCAACCCGTCCTATAGCTTTCACAGAAAAAATAATGATGCAGTTTTGTTTTAAATTCAAGTATATAACAAAAACTAAAATTTCTCATTTATTCAACATTAACTTTCAAAGTTATTAACAAAAAATGGAAAAAAGGCACTGACAAAAGTGAACATACGATTTTTTGCTTAGCTATTCTAGGTAATCATATTAATTTTAATAACTAAGTTAATATTTTGTTGGGCCACCATGCGCATCGATCACCGCTTGCAAGCGTCTAACATTGAAAAAAACCAAATTTTCCAGCTCTTCTCCTGTAATGTTTTGCCACTCTTCTTGAAGTTTCTCTCTGAGCTTTGATGCATTACTTATAGGGTGTTTTCGAATTTTCCGCTCCAATATTTTCCATACGTGCTATGTAATATTCAATTCCGGGCTTTGTGGTGATGAGTGCAACTGCCGCGGAGCATAATACAGCAGCCAATCCTTTACAATTTGCGCTGTGTGCTTAGGATCATTATCCTGTAGAAAGATCCAGCTCGAGCCAAGGCACAGTTTGTCCATAGATAACTTCAAATTATTTTCCAATATGGTCTTATACTCGAAGCGATCCATATTTCCTTCAATAAAGACCAATTTACCCACCCCAGACGCTGCAACTGCTCTCCAATCCATGACACTCCCACCACCATGCTTTAAGGTCGAAATAAGGTGCCTGGGATCCATGGCAGTAGTGGGTTTTCTCCAAACTTTTGCTCTGCCATCGCATCCAAATATGTTATATTTTGACTCATCCGTAAATAGCACGCTTTTCCAGAACTCATGATCCTTCTTTAGATGCTTTTTAGCGAACTCCAACCAATGTGCGCGGTTTTTCTCGCTTATGAGAGGCTTCTTGCGAGGAGTTCTGCTGTAGAATCCTTCGTTGTTAAGAGTTCTTGTTATTGTGCGTAAGTGCACAACAATTTGGGATCATTTCGCTAGCTTCTGGGCCAAATTGGTAGCATGTACCTTGGAATTTTGGCTTACTTTATTACGGATGGGTAAGCTTCTTTGGACGGCCACTTCGCGGCTTACTCTCGAACGAGCCCGATTCTGCAAGTTTTTATAAATTGTTTGCACCGTCGCTTTTCTTAAATTTAACAATTTAGCTATTTTGCCGAACGTTTTCTTATCATTTCTGTGTTTTATAATCAATTTTTACACAGCCACCGGGATTTCCGTTCCTGACGACATTTTCGCGATTGTATTTCTTTTTTCAAATGATGGAAAACAATAAAGATAAAGCCAAATACCAAGAAAAGTATAGAAAAAAAAAAAACGGTACTTGACCGCTGAAAACAATAGCTGAAGCAATAAACGAAACAAATTAATGAAACGTATGTTCACTTTTGTCAACGGCTTTTTTGAGTTTTTTGTTAATAACATTGAAAGTTAATGTTGAACAAATATGAAATTTTCGGTTTTGTCTTACAATTAAATTCAAAGCAAGACTACATCAATACTTTTCCTGTAAAAACTATGGGACGGTAGGGATTCCAAAAAAAGGGGTCGTATGTAGACTTTAGTCCGCCACTGTATGCATTTATGAATGTAGCTGCCTATGTGAATATGCATATATATGCATGAATGTACGAATTGAATCGTTACAAGTTTGTCAATGCAAATCCGATTAGGCTGATTAAAAAGTTGCAAATTAAACGCATTAAATGTGCACATGCATAAACATGGCGAGCATAAGCCGATTGAAAGGCGGCTGATCTTACAAGCTGGCCAACAAACGGAACGCACAAAAATTGCAAAATCAATTGCATTGCGCTAAAAAGGTAAAACGGTGAGCGTGCGAGCGGAATGCTCATGCCAACAACTTAACAGTTGAGTATAGAAATATGAGGTAAAAGGCAGCGAAAAGGACAAATAGAGAATGGAAACGAAAAATGTCAAATAAAAATAGAAAAAAAATCAGAATGGAAAATTGTTTTTTTATTTTTTGAAAAATTATGAATAAGATGAACAACATAATTAAAATGGCAGTGAGAAAACAAAAGCAGTGTGAGAATATAATGCAATGCCTCAGGCTGACAAGGAATGCAATGAAAAGCGGAAGGAAATCCTTACAAAATATATAGTGTATATGAAAACAGAGGAAATGAATGAATGAAATGTGAAGGTTAAGTATAAGTGAAAATGAAAATCGGATAAACGGAAATGAGACTGAGCAAAAGGTACTCAGAAAATGCGAAAACAATGTGGACCCACATTATGTCACATCCACCTGCTGAAGTTGTTGAGGTCAACAGGAAAACTCTTAAGTGTTACGGAAAGTAGCTTTCAACCGAAGCAATATTTGTCTCATTGATATAACTTTCAGCTTAATATCTATATATATACAATATATACTTTAACTAAACAAAATTTAGTTCTGATTTTTTTTTTAGTATACCTATAAGACAAGGCTTTAATAACCTAAAATATTTATTATATCGTATATGGATAAAAAATTATTTAATATACTTTAATACCAAAGGGGGAATATTATTTGTTGTCAATTTCCTGTAGGGTGTTTATTTACTGCGAACTCATGTATTCATACTTACATTTCTTCCACAATTGTGGCATTCATCTTTGACCATGCTCTCCAATCTCATTACCATTTTACAAGTACCGTAATGAGTTTTCACCGCTTTGTCTCGAGATAATGCAATAAATACATACATACAAACATACATCCATACAAATTTATGGTACGTTTGGGGAAATTATGAAGAACATACTTCTCCTTTATATAATTTTTTAAGTTTTTTTTTTAATTTTCAATTTTAATTTTAAAAATTCAGCAAATTAATCCATTTATTTTCAAATAAAAATAAAATAAAATGTGTAAATTTTAATACAAAAATAGTATTATTAATTTTTATATTTATTTGGTACAGTATTATTCGGCTTACTTTTATTGTTAGTAGGTTTAGTATATTTATATGTGCATATGTAAATATAATTGTTCTGTTTCTAAAAACCATTTCCAGACGAAAGCATTAATACCCTTGAAAGCAAGTTTCAATAAGATTTACAGGTATCTCCCAAATTTTAAAGATAATTCGATGTAAAAAATTCTATCAGAAGAAAGTTCTACTGCTCACCTAAAGGCAGCATAATAAGATATAACAACTGAGTTTTCTAAAACCTTTGCTTTTATGTGTGTAAAATGTGTATGTAGGAGGGGATTAACAAAAGTTCGGTCAGTTGGTAACTATCAATTTGATTTTGTTAAATCAAAAAATACCAAATCCTTTCCAATTACTTTATTAGTCATCTTTTCAAATTTCATAACGATCGGCTAAAATGGAGATAAGAAAACGCATGATAGCTGAGGATAGGTCAGACTAAATTCCACCACCAACGCAAACAGAAATTCGCCCTGTGATTCTCTTCTGGTTTCGACGTAATTTACTGCCAATCACATATTCAGTGAATGCCAAATTGCATATGGAACGATTGCATTGTCTTTAAAGACTATTTCTAAGTGGTTCCGAAGATTCCAGACCGGACATTTTTCCGTAGAGGACGATCCCCGAGAAGGTTGACCAAAATCTTCCACTGATGACGTCACTGTAGAACTGGAGAAGTCCAAAATTGACGAAAAGCCACAATTGACACATGAAATGATTGATAATTTGAATGTCAAGGCTCTGGGTAACACGAAGAAATCTGCTCTGTGGGTATCACGAATTTTAAGTGAGGCCCGAGTGCATCTTGGCCAATTTTTCTTAAATAAATTCAAAAATGGTCAGTCTAGCAACTTTAGTAAAAAACAGGAATCCAGTGTATGGAGCCCAACAGCAAACCCATCGTACAATCTAAGCAACAAAAATCAGCTCAAAAGTAATTATGTCAGTTTACTTCACCCGATCTAAAATCGTAACCGAAGAGTGCTTATCAAAAGTTTTCAAAAATTTCTAGCAAAACAGGAAGAAAGGAGATTTGCGGCGCTAATTTTTACATCATGACAACGCGCCATTCCATCCTGCTAAAATAACGAGTAACTTTACTGTGATCTCTGGGATCGATGAAATACGTCCAGCACCACATTCCCCGGATATGGTACCTTGTGATTTCTGGTTATTTCCAAAAATTAAAAAAAAGTTTAAAAGCACAGGTTTTCAATAGCAACGAGGAGATAATTAATGCGGTTAATGCTGAACTTGATAAGCTTAAAAAGGAAGATTTTGAAGACTGTTTTCAGAAGTGGATCTACAGTCTTAAGAAATGCATTGAAATCGAGGGTGATTATGTAGAGAAGATAGAAAAGGACAAAGATTACGAATAAATACAAATATAATTTTTTTTATTTTTTTTCTGATCGACTTACCGAACTTTTGTTAATCCCTTCATATGCACATATATGTAAGAGGAGGTTTCTCACATGAAATGCAGATTTATGTCAAATTTGAATCGTTTTGCTCGATAGCCAATAATTTGACGAGAACAGTTGGTAATCACTCGGCGCGAGATCCAGACCGTAAGGTGGATGCATAAGAACATCCTAACCAAGCTCTCGGAATGTTTAGCGAGTCACTATCGTTGTGTGATCTGGCGTTGCCGTGATGAAATATAATTCCTCTCCTGTTGGTCAAAGCATGGCGCTTACAGGTGATTGCTTCCTTCAAAAGGTCCAATTGCACTCTACAAAACCTTCCTGGCCGTGAATTCTGGCTTCGAGACCATTTGTGTCGGCTCACTGCCATTCGACCTCAACTGTTTTCATTTGACGTTGCTGTAAGTGATCCACTTTTCATCAGCAGTCTCTATCCATTTAAGAACTGTTTCGATTTTTTTACGATTCAGCAGCGATTGGTATATGGAAATTCAGTCCATGAGGATTTTTTCTCGTTAACTCATGTGACACCCATACATTGAGCTGCTTTGTACATCCAGCATTTTTTAATGCAATGCTTAGTCCCTGGGCAAGAAGTGCTCGTATGATGATCAGACCCGACGATTTTCATTATTTTATGGACATTTTCGACAAGCTGCTTTCAACACTATGGACATTATTTTACATCAGAATTTCCAGTAGGATATTTATGAAACCAATATTGTACATGATTGACCGTTACAGTACTCATATTTTCAGCTGTTTGACTTGAGGTTTCTCCTTTATCGATGCGTTCAAACAATGCTGAGTTAAGTGATCAAATCTTCTCTCTTAAGTTTTTTAGTACAAAATATTAGCTTTCTAACGCCGTCTAGCGAAATTAAATCTCAACTTGTAGAACGCCAGAGACAGATCACGAAAGCCAACTATTGTAAAAATAATATGGATTACTTTTTACTGAACCTAATATTTTTTTCCTACAACTACTTTCTAGCCAATTGTGCGTTCCGCCATCCCCTTTAGTTTATTTGCTCTTTTTTCAGTTTATTGTTGACATCTGTTTTGCTGTAATGAATTATTTCTCTAATAGGATTAAAAAATTTTCGCATGCTCTTTTTACAGTGAATCTTTTTTCAATGCATTTTTTTTGTTGTTGCTCAATATGTGTACATATAATAGTAAAAAAATAGATTTTTTATTTTTCAAAACAATTGATTTAGCACCAACTAGTCACATATACATATTTTCTTCGATAATAATTAGTTTCTAATTTATCCTAAATGTGTAAACCTATAAGTTGGGAAAACTTAGCTTTTGTAAAAACGTCTTGATTTAATTAGGAAGTATAAAAAAAGTATTTAAGAAAGTCAGCTAGTGGAAAATTGTTGTATAATGTGCTATATTTATCAGAAATAATTCGTGTTTCTTGAGCTATCATATCAACTAACTAAGGTTACTTGTCTCGAAGGCATTTGGAGATCTCAGCCTGTATTATTTCCTTTAGAGTTCTATAAATCTCACTGGAGGCATAGAAACTTTAAAATTTTTACGATCATCATCAGAGTTTTTAGTTTTTTCAAAAGATTTAACAACATAGTATGTACTGGCCTTAAAGAACCTATGCGTATATCTGCTAAAAAGGACTAACCTATTTCAAACTTGCGCAAAATTTGTGTGATAATTTACGAGAGTTGTACTCTGTTTTCCGCATCAATTAATGAAAATCTAGCCTATGGAATATTTTTGAAACTTGGGTGTATGCATTAATTCCTGCGGTTTTTTTTCGAAAATTAAGATTTTATTGTGAAAAAATTGTTATACATTTAATTTTCAAACTTTTCTTCATGTTAAAGTAATGAAGAAGAACTCCCCGCAAAAACACTTTATCTGGTACAAATTTCGACATTTTCAAATGAATGAAACAAATTGTTGTTCACGCTAAAAGAAATGACATTACAAATTAGTTCATAAAACACACACATACATTGCAACAATGATTCATGACAGATTTATGGTGTAAAACTCAATGAGTTTTTTTTTTATAAAACTGGTCGTTCTCGATCGAATTTGTTCTCTCAAATGCTATTTGATGCTCAGTTAATAACCTTTATTTACCGTCTAAGCTCCGCAGAATAATTCCGTGTGCACAACATAGCTATCTGCAAAGAAAATAGTCCAAATTACGTTGATTTTTAATCGGTTTTAATGATTTTTTTCGGTTTCGGCTCAGTAGGAAGACGCCGCCCCGAAGTTTTTTGAATGGTTTGTTTATCAAATAATAAATAGGAACATATTCGGTAAGGAAAGAGCTCACGAGTGGACCAAGTTAAAGGCAGCACTTGACGAATACGTTGCTTGGATCATACTTTTAGGAGTATGAGGAAGACAAGTTTGATAAGTAGAACAAAAGCAAGGGATATAAGGACCATTAAAAATGGATTCTCCATTTTCTCTATTAATGACCAGCTTTTCTTCATATTTGGCATAGGAAACTTTAAAACCTTGAGATATCTGCCAAACTAGATCTTCGAAAGCTCGAAATCTAAGAATTTATTCTTGTTGGAAAGTTGTGGAACAGTTGTGAACGACTACACATTGACCTAGACTCCCCAGCATATAAACAGTCAATGAGCTGTTGATAAAGTTAGGTGAATTGTTATGTAAAAACGTCGAATTACTATCTGTTGGTATGTACATGCCTTGAAACGTGTGGCAACGACGTTTGTTTCGAATGTTTTCGAATTGTTGAATGGAGTTAATTCCGATGCTGAATTACTTAAAAGAATTATAACTGTTGAAAAATCATGGATGTATGGCTATGTCATTCAAACTAAAGCTCAACCGATATAATGAAACAGTCAGGACAACAAAAAACCGAAAAAAGCTCGCCCAGATCGTTCAAACATCAATATTTTACTGCGATTGTCATTACGTAGTGCAAAAGTTCTTACCACAAAATCTTAGTTTTCTGTAATGTTTTGCCAAGAGCAACATTCTTGTGAAGTCTCAGCCACTATGGTAAATCCACCATATTTAGATCCCTCAGACACTTTCATGTTTCCAAGGGTAAAAGACACCTGAAAAAATAGTGTGTTTCGACTATTGAGGAGATAAAAACCAAATTACTGAAAATACGCAGAGAAATATCAAAATATGCATTATATTAGTTAAAGTAAAAAGTTCATTCGGTTCTTTTTATGCAAATGGTTGCCTTATCTTCAGTTCCTCGGCAATTAAATAAGTGCTCACGTGACGGGCTGTTTCCACTATTTCCATGATTTTATCGCAGTTTTCGACGACAGGCCTCCCGACGCGTGGTGCATCTTTTACCGGAACGGAACCGAGCAAATCACTTTTGTGCTACACATTCGATTACAGTATCGGGCTCATAAACTAAATTAATCTTTTCGGCCGCTTTGGCTGCTTTTTCGTCTTGATCAAAGAAAAATTGTAAAATTTAGCGAATTTTCTCTTTACTGGTGTCCATCTTTGACGAGCGCTCACAACGTACTGAGTCAATCAATCGAAAAACTGTCAAAGACAAACTTTTAGCGCGAATAAACACGTTTTCAGCGCCGTATAGTATGATATGATGCGACACGTAACACTAGTAATATGGACAATAACGCCATCTCTTAGATAAAAACCGAACGAACTTTTTACTTTACCTAATATTTGAGAAGGATATCGTTGAATTGGTGAGAATGAAAATTAATGAATTAATAAATATTTATATGAGAAAAAATTCTCTTCCATCGTATTTTTTGTACAAACCTCGTATATATATGGTATATACAAATATGTATGCGAAATTCTGAAGGCGCCGTTGCAACTCAACCCACTTTTATCCATTAATAACCTCCTTTAGTCTCATTAACGTAGTATAAGCTCCATGCCAATTATTTTGACAAAAAAAAGAGGAAAAAAAATAATTACAAAACTGTTGTAAATAATATCTTGTGATGTTTGTTGTTATTGTTGTTGATTTTGATGTAAGATGTTTTAACATTCGCCTGTTGTTTGTACATTTTTTAGTCTCATGTTGTTGTTCTTATTGTTGTTGTTGTTGTTGCACGTAGCTCTAGCCTTTTGGCACCAAACTTGGCGTGCGAATGCGTAATTAAACATTTTGACAAAACGCTGAAACTACAACGCACGACGACAATGTTAAACGCAAAATGCCAAAATATCACACGACAACAACACAGAAATGCTCGCAAGTACATACGAGTATGTATGTACCTATGTGTGTATGGTAATAATAACAAATACAATAACATCAATTTTAGCAGGCGTTCGTACAAGCAAAAAAGCATGGCGTGATTTAATACATAATACACAATACGAGTACACTAACAGTTTTACAACAACCAATTTTGTAACATTTTTGCTTTTTTTTGTTTTTGCTGTTGTTATTAATGTCGTGCCAAAGTAATGTGAACTTTTAGTCGTTTAGTCACTAAGTATCTCTGGTAAGGTAAGCAGCTAAGCTATTCCAAATACAAGCATACATATGTATGTATATAGGTACATACATACTTATATACATAAGTATACTTACACTTGTGTATAATATGCATGTAAATATATTTAATTTTCTCTATTTTATGTATTAAAACATGAACAACCATTTGTGTTAATAAGCTGTTGTTGTTGTTGTTGTTGTTGTTGTTCACGTCGTTGTTGTAACATTGTTGCTACCGGTGTTATTGGCAGCGATAACACATTACGCTTAAAGTTATGTTGCCAGAGTAACGGTTGCGCAACAGTACATATGTTACTTGTAACGGCTTACTTCAGCACACCCCTCTTCATCCTCTTCTTCTTCTTCTTCGTCATCTTTTTCGGTTATTGCCTTCGCACGATTGGTGCTAATAAAAATGAGGTAAAAGGCGTGACATAACGGCACTTTTATGTTCGATATATTTCGGAACACCATTCCTAATGCCATTTAAAATATATTTTACTGTCACTTTTTGTTTTCATGCTCCAACAATTTCCACATGGGAGTTCTTATTTAAACAAAAAAGGTGGTGAAGTTTGGTGGAAGCAGTAATAACTTGTGAATTTAAAAAGATGGAGGATAGGGGGAAATGATCGAAAATACTGTGAAAAAAATTTGGCAAATTGTAGATAGTTTCAAAACCGGAATTTTTCCCTGTAGAAACGAGGTGGGGCATCTGGTAATTGACTTTCGAATTATGTTAAGTTTATGGAGGCAACCCTGCTAGAGCCTGCTCAATTGCTGTGAAATTCAAGTTCCCGAAGTAGGCAAATTCGAAGCTCCAATAGATGACGATGGATCGCCCGACTAAGATGAAACTCGACTAGCGATCGCCCACTTAAACGCGACGAAGATATGGCGAAAATATTCAAGTATGATGGCTAAGAACTGACATCATTATGCATCAGCTCCATTTCTATGTTAGTGTACTGGACTGACCCAATCAAAGTGTGTTTAAACCTGAAAATCCATCAGAAAATGGCAGCTACCTTTATACATCGATGTCTGAGTTTGGTATTCCAGCAAGTCTTATACGGCTGGGTAAACTGACGATAAACAAACACTAAAAGCATCATCATCAACGACCAATCATGAGTCAATGTACAACTGCTGGTAATTCTGCTTACTCTAGACTGGACGAATGGATCTCGTTGTCACCGCGGACCAGGTGAAATATCTTCTGCCATCAAATAAACAATCAGCAAATGCGCGTCTCGGCATTCACGTCGCTGGTCTTAGTCATACATTTGAAGTTTTAGACCATTTCGTATATTTAGGAAAAAGCATCAACGTCTTTAAAAATGCTCACCTGGAGATCCAACGCAAAGTCGCTCCTGCCAAAAGTTGCTCTTTTGACGAACAAAACCCATACTCTACAAGTCGCACATCATTTCCGTTCAACTTTATGCAGCAGAGGCATGTACGATGACCATATTAAATGAGTCGGTTTTAGGAATCCTCGAGAAAAATGTTTTTGGCCGTCTACGTATAAGCCGAGGCGTATGTCATACACCGTGAAATGATAAGCTGTGCGAGTTATACGACGACATTGACTACTCTGGCTAGGTCATATCTTTCCAATAAACGAAAAGACTCCGGTTCTGAAAGTATTTGAGGCAATACCCGCTGGTGAGAGCAGAGGAAGTGGAAGACCTGTACTCTGTTGTTCATCAGGTTGTTGAATATCAGGCGGAGAACGATCTGGCTACACCTGGTACCTCTAATTGGCGCCAAATGTCGAAGAGAAGGAACAAACGCTTTTGTTAACCGACTCTAATCGCCTAGGCGGTGCTTACAGCAATAAAAAGAAGAAAAATAGCTATTTTTTATTTAAAAATATATTTGCTATAGACAAAACACACAAAAGGCAGTATATTTGGTACAATTTAAAAAATAAATAACGGTTAAATAAATTAAGTATTTCCTACTGCTAATTTTCCATTTAAAAATGTCGGGATTAATATTTTTTTTTGAACATCAATATTAACAATATTCAAAGTTATTGCTGATATTTTATCTGGAGCAGTCAGGTCATTTTCATTTTTTTGTTTTTCTTAAATAATAATTTAAATTCTTATTTTCATTATACAATAATAGAAATAAAAAAAAAATAAAAGATAAACCATTTTTCACAGAAATTCTGTTGGCCACAAGTTTTATTTGATAATTTTTTAGTGCATCATGGTAAATCCGACTACTCATTCTACTGTAATTTGAAGTCGAATGCAGCCGAACACGGCTTACATTATATAATAATTCAGCCAACGCATAGGAAGTGAGTGAACAGAAACAAATAGTTCCCTAAACTATTCTTGTGATAAATTGAGAGCAGTAAGGACTTCCATTTCACGTGCACATATACATAGATATCTACATATATGGTATACATATGTACCCATATGTAAATAAGAGTACACACCCAAAATGATAGTTATTACAATACAACTAAAGGTGCTGCTCAACCACCTTTTCAAAGTTAGTTTTCCGAAAAAAAGCCAACAAAATTAACGCACCAACAGTTACGCGTGACATTTATTACATCAAAGGCAAGGTTACCTAACCTACCTTCAAATGTAAGCCCACACCCTTAAGGCGGACGTACCGATGTGAACGAATCCCCTCGCTCAATTTTTACATTTTCTGTCAAACATTACAAAAGTATGTGTAACTTTCCATGTTTATTTTGTTTCCATATTCCGGAGCTTTGCTTTGCTGTCGCGTTGCGTTAGAAAAACCATTAGGAGACTAATTTTCTTCTATTTTTTTGGGTAAAAATGAATAAACGTAATATTGGTACCAGATCACCGAAGTGTAGCAATATGTATACGTGTATGTAAAATTTAAATAAATATTTGCATGGGTACATAAGTATATACATATGGAGAAGCTTATATATACAAATAAACCACTTACATATACGGGTAAACGAGAAAAATTTTAGCTGACGGTCTCTATCGTTATTTAGGAATTTTAGCTGTCAATTCCTACAAACATCTCTCAAAATTCTTCCCAACTTTCTTATATTGTCACTTCTGTCAAAAAAGTACCGTAAATTGATGATTTATTCTGTATAGTAAAAAGTAATTCATTTCTTTTGCATTAAATGGAAGATCTTATTTAACATTCGGCGGCCGCGGTAGCCGAGGCGTTAGCATTGCGTACTGACATTCGGAAGGCTCGGGTTCAAGTCCCGGTGCCACCAACATCCAAAAGTTATGGAAAATTAATTTGAATAAAAAATTAAGTTAATTTTTCTAATTGAGGTCGCCCCTCCGCAGGGAATGTCAACCCCTTCGAGTGTATTAAGGACATGACAAAAAGGCTCCTCGTAAAAAAAAACCATCAGCCGTTCGGAGGTAGTATAAACTGTAGGTCCTTCTATTTTTTGGAAAAACATCAAGACGCAAAACCACAAATTGAAGGAGGAGCTCGGTCGAAATGTATGTATATCAAATATGCATGGTTTTGCTCGATAACTCTTTGCCATTTTCAAAATAATGTCACAATTGGCAAAAAAAATTTAAAATCATCGATTTTCTTATGCTTGAGACAGCTTATAATAATTGATTCTTGGGTTGAAGACCGCCGGCTCACCGCCCTTCGACCACGACCATTTTCGTTTGACGCTGCGCTTCATCACCAGTCACCATCCGCTTCAAAAAAGGGTCGATTTTGTTTACAGTTCATCGGTCCATGGGGTTTTATCTCGTCAACTCAGGTGGCACCCATTCATTGAGATTCTTTGTAAATCCAGCTGAAGTAGTTCCAAACTTTTTTTTTTGTGCAATGTTTAACTCCTGGGTGATCGAAAAAAAAGCTCGCATGACGATTGGACGTTCACACCGTGGAGAATCTTTTACATTAAAATTATCGAAATGAAATAGTTTCGCTTTATCGAAAGAAAAGTACAGAAAGAAATTTCTCTTGGCTTGATGCCCATCTAAATTAAGTGATCAACACCTCCCCGATATCTTTTTGGTACAAAATATTATCTTTCTAACACCATTGAGCTAATATTTGAAACACAATGAATTCAGCGGTAGATGGTGGTTGTGGTGTGGCAGATTATCTTCGTCAGGTCGGTCATTGCCTTCTTAAACTAAAATTAACTTCACTAAAATATATGGTAACTGCAATCCATCATTTAACTTTGAGAGAGATTGTCCCTAATTTTCTATTTCCCGCAAATCAATTCCTGTATTTTATTTAAAATCTCATTCCCTGGCTAAAGTTGCTGAAAACCTGCTAGAACGAGTAGATAAACATCATTTTAACTGGTAATGAGGGTTTGCTATGCTAACCAGCCAGTAAGCTTCGGAATAGGGTCTTCGAACTGAGTCGATATCAAAAAAACTGCGACAAAGTCGATCAAAACTCGTCGAATTTCTGCCTATTTTCTTTTATTAACGCGGTGTTGTGACTAGGAATTTTTGTCAGTAGGTCAGACGGTAGATAGGAACAACCAGCCGTCAGTCGAATCTCACTCTTCGACTGCCTCAAACGATAAGTTGAAATGAAAATGGAATGCAGGAAAGCTGAAAGAAAATGTGAAACAAGCCTTATTAAAATCCACCGTCGCCAAGAAAGGTGAAGAAACCTCGTGAAGTGTTACGTTATCCCTAGTTTTACTCGACGATTTTTGATTTTCGAGATATTTCATTTTGTCTACTCAGTATAGGCAAGTAGTTTGCCGAGTTTTATAAAACATTTGAGTATCTACGAAGATGACAGAATCCTCCCAGGGTCCTGATATAAATAAAATATCAGGGAGAAATAATACCGCAGATGGCAGGCGTATATGTATTTAATAATAATCATTTGTGTGAGCAGATTGCTTAACACGCCCTTTAGCTTCATACATATTTATATAATATCTGACGCAAGATTCTAATATTGATCAAACAATCTGCGACATTATTAACATTAATTGTAATAAAATATTACGCAACAACAACAACATGAAACTTAGAATATGTATATATTTATTACAACAATGGCCTACAAATCACGCACAGAAACATCTACAGCACATTTCGCTACGCTGTTGGTGGTTATGGGGTGAGACAGCCGAAAGTGTAGCAGCTCGACTCAAACCGGAAGTGATCCTGCGCGCATAACAAAAAAAAAAAAAAATTCAACAATAAAACTGGAAAAATTTACAATGCAGATGCATACGAACATTCGCCCCTTTTTCAGCAAATACCTATGAACATACGCGTAAACATACAAACAAGCATATTTATTTATGTATGTAGATATATATAAATTTTAATTGTCAACCATTATTTTATTAAGCGTGTTGTTTTGATATCAAAGTTGTTAGTGTTCATATTTAAGTTGTTCATACAAGCGTTTATCTATATACATATGTATATATGTACATATGTATGTAACTAGCTTCTTTTGTTACTTTGTTGTTGTTGCTATCCTTATTTCTTACATTTGCTGCGTATGCTATCTTATGTGCTTATGGATTTTGTTTTTATTTATTAATTTTTTTGTGTCTTCTTCTTCTTCCTACTTTATTCGGGTACCTAGATTTAATGATGGTTGCGCTGTTGGAATTTTTTTCATTTGTGCTCTCGCCTGCCATTTTCACCCCGAAATATATGTACTATAGGTATATGTATGTATGTACAATGCGATCATTAGATATTGCAGCAACGCTGCGGGTAGCCGCCGAGGGGGTTGGTCGGTTGCCATAATTGCTGAACTGGATTTAAATTTGCTGCGAAACCTAATTTCGATATCATTCTGGAATTTGCTGAGTAACTACATATAATATTGCTTGGTTTTCGAATTCAAAATAGTTATATGGATATGTACATATGTATATGAGAATGCTATGTGTTAGTGAATCCACAAATTGAAAACACGCCGATATTTACAACTTATACAAAAAAAATAAAAATTGCCACCGGGCGATATCATGCCGTTAAATCACCAACGTGATAGACAGATGTAACCATAAAATTATACCTCCAAGCTAATTTATTTATATACTTATATATATACATACGTATATGTAGACAACTTTAAACTGTTTTACTTGCATGTATGTATGTACACCCCTACTTTCATATTTATAGTCCAGTCTTAACGAAAACTCCAACCAAATGGCACATCCTGCAGCTTGCTGCTTCCTTGTCTGTACGTACTCGTATGTATGTATGACAGTTGCTTGTCACATTTATCCTTTATCCTATTTAGCGTATCGGCTGATGTTGAACAAATATTTTCAACTGTAGCCAACATGGTGAGAAAAATTTTTAATAACATAAAAACTGTTATGCACTTACATACAAATGTATAAGTATGTATACACGCATGGTTGTAAATAATTATAAACTTATGTACATACATATACATAAAGGTATGTATAAATCCGTGCTTTGTGCACTCAAACAAATCACTTTATCTCATTGGCACTATTTTTGTTTTTGTTTGCGTGCGTTAATGTGTTTAGCATTTAAATAGTAGCTAAGCTGAAAAGTGTGCAAGCAATTTAATCTGTTTAACCGTGAAAGTGAGCGCGGCCAGTATTTGAAAATTTTCTAAACCATTTTTGTTGTTTGTGCAGTGAAAATAGATTAAAATATAGCTACATATGAATATACATACCTATATGGATATGTATGTAGGTATTGAGGTGTTTAGCATTAATATTTGGTATTACTGTTAATTACTGATTTGTCTCGGAGATTACCCGAAGCCTGTATATACATATATACCAGCAGTATAAAAAAATAAAATATAAGTACATTTTTTGTACTTAGTAGTAGTAAATTATACGAATATGGCGCCATATGATCTTTATTTATATAATTTTCGTTTGCTTCTGGTTAAGAAAGCTGACTATTAAACTACAAAGTTCAAAATTTTAATGGAGACATGTGAACATATTTTTGAGCTGAAAATTATGGCTTCTCAATACAATTATATTACCTTTTTAAACAAACTAACCATATTTTTCTACATAATTTTACAAGCGAAGTATTTCAAATTGTCGTAAAAATGCTTAAAATCCAACAGAGCCATCACACACAGAGACGAGGACAAGCCATCGCTGGAGAATCAATGATTGTGTTTTTTGTTTTCAGCTATAAAGACGATGTTATACCGATTCGTTAATATGAAAAATAAATTCACCGTAAAATTAATTTTAAAATCTGCCCGCTATGTTATTTATTGACATTATCTGTTAACGATTTAACATTAACGACAGCTTTTCGTTTCGAGTAGGATTAGGTTACCATAGATTAAGCTGGCTGCCCCATTTCGCACATAGACGAAATACATTCATAGTGTTGTCAAGCACACTTCACGCGGCCAAGTTTTACCAACGGTATTCATGGTTCGCTTAGAATAATTTTGATTCCTGGAATTGGACTATTTACCTGGAACCAGGTTCGATTTGCTACAATTAATAATATAATTAATACTTTCTGTACGAGAAAGGGATGACCGACAGATTGTCAAAAATTAATACGATTTGGATATGAGCATAGAACGAGTGTTCGCTTCGCATTATTATTATTTTGCCGCTTCGAGTTACAAGCTATTCTTGAACGTTCAACCTAAGTGTGAATAAGCATATATCCGAATTGAAGGGACCCACAGTGAGAAAGAAGTAGTTAGATCTATAATATAAAAAACTTAATATTTTGACTTAGATGATGCTTAATTAGGGTTTTTTATCGTTCTTTGCAATACCTATTAGAATAAAAATTAGACAAAATACAAAAAGTTACATCAACGTGGGGCTGGGTCTGTTAGTATTAGTTATGGTACAAGAATTGCAAAGGAATATGTTCCAACGAAAGACGGGAAAAGAGGTATTGTGGACCAATAATTTAAAAAACCAAAACTCACTACAGATATGAGCCTAAAATTTATTTCCTTCCCCGCCCCAAGAATTATTTCTGGATATGACTCATTTTTCGGTGACACAATTGTTCAGATTCATCGACTGTCGAACAGCGTTGGTCAGTTTTAGTTGAATTTTTCGCTGTTTTCTTTAAAACCTTACAAATAATACACGGTGGAGATACCACCAAAGCTCTTTTTGCAGCTAAAGCATATTTCGGAAAGATTTAACATTCGGGAGCTAGCTTTATAAATTCACTATCGTTAACTCGTTCTGAATAATTCTCAGGCAGCGGCTGAGTGATGCCTTCTCAATGAAGTAAAGTGCAGAGAAAAGTTTCAGTGCAACTGATGATTGTACATAATATGTTTAAGAGATATTTCTAAGAGCCTTAAAAAAAGCTTTCGAGAGAAAATTTCATGAAAAGCACAAAGCCGTACTCAGCGGTTCATCCAAGGATTGTTTTTAAATATTATTTTTTAATAATGAATTAATTATTGCTAAATAAAAATCTTCATTGTGATCTTTTTTATTTAGCAAAATTGCCGATATCTGTTTCATTCCTGCGATGTGACTGAAGGATTATGGCCAGGCCAATAATTGAAATTTTTTTTAGAAAAAGTTTTTTTTTACTTAAAGCTGCACATCCTTTAATTTGTTGGCAAAAGAAAGAGGAGAGCAACACAAGTTTGGGGAGCAGATCGGCCGAAAAGCACTATATTTGAATTCCTTCAAGTTCCCACAGCTACAGTTCTAAAGAGATGGTTATCATGCACCGGGACCAAACGTACCTGAAGTTCATATATACATATGTATGCGCATCTCTCTAATTTTCTTAATCACCTTTCTCGCCACTTAATTTACTCAAATTCATCCGCCTGTGTAATAACTCAACTAATATTTGCATATTTATTAACTTCATTCACACATTAACAACTTCACACACCAACAAAAGCTATAACCACACTCGAAAGCTCACATACATATGTACGTACATACACATAAAAATGTTCCCGTTTATGGTGAAAAAAAAAGAACTGTGAAATAGCGATTTTACAAGTGAATTAAATTCCTCTTGTGTTAATATTACTCGAAAAAATGTGTATTTTGAAAGGAAGCGAAAAAAAAATGCCCTTAAGTCCATATGATAAATGATGCCAACAAAGTCAACAACCCTCGCTAACCAACTTTCATACATACTTTTGTACAAATAAATGTTTATAGTATTAATATACTTCCAAGCTGCTATATAGGTATGTAAGCCACTGCGTTCCTCGTCTACTTCATCATACAAACTCACATATACACATGTACTTATTTCTCAACATACTGCTTGAAAATCCTGCTTCTTCGAATAAAAATGCTTTGATACTGGTATGTTGCGCCCTCCATAACGTCTTTATCATCATCTTTTGCCATCTTCCTTACATCTTTCCTTGCTCCCCTCTGCACCAACTCCTCCTCTTCCATCATCCACCATCATTAAGTTTTGCATATACCATAAACACACAATTTACACTCTCTCTATTCTCACTTGTACGGCTGTGTCCTGTTTGGAATATACATATATATGAATGTATGTATGTACGTTTGTATATATGTATATATGTCAAGATGTTGTTTGGCCGTGAAAAATATGTATTTATGAAATTTTTGCTAACAGCGATTTTTCATAAACCAAAATGTGGGTGGCGCTCCCTCCCGCCGCAGCAGTGTACATTGCTTAAAAGCGAAGAAGTTGGAAAATTAGTTTTTTCTTTTGCTGGCGTGAAAAAAAATTCGACTTGACTTCATTCCACTTTTCGCTTGCGAGCAGATTTTTTTGATAATATTTAATTTTTTTTTTTTGTATCTCTCAGTTATGCTTTTTTTGTTGCTCGTTGCTCTACAAATTTGAATAACTGTGAACACACTGCTGAAGGATAACAACTTAAATGGCAAAACGTTTTTCTGTACATACATACAAATGTATGTATGTTTATATGTTAATATGTATAGTGGTAGATATGTAAATATGTAAATCTATGCCGTTTATTAGTATGAAATATGTACTCAGTATTTATGTATGTATGTATGTGCGCCATAAAAGTAGATGAACTTGTTAGAAGCGTTTTAAAATCCTCTAATTTACGATTGTACGCATCAGTCAGTCGCCCGCCATTCGCCGCCATTGTCATTGTCATCTTTGTGGCATTTTTTTTTTTTTTTTTTGTGTGAAAACATATATTTATTTAGTATGCATGTATGTATGTGTGTGTGCACGCACATATCTATTGCTCCCCTAATAATTTAGCACATTCCTGGGAATTGTGAATTTGCTGCTGAGCAGATTTTTCATTTTCGCGCGATTATCAACAGAAAGGTGTGAATAAAATTATAAGAGAGACGTGGAAAATAAGCAAAAGTAGCAAATAATGAAATTCTGGCTTTTTTTAATGTTGTTGTTGTACAAAGTTGTTAGCTACTGGCAACGTCTGGTCAGTAGCTCATACTCGTAGCTTTTGTTATTGTAATTTTTTTTCTTTGTTATTAATAATTTTTACGTTTGCTTAGCTAGTAAGTAGAAATGTATGTAGGAATGTATGTACCAAACAGCATACTGACGCTCTAATCGGCTTAACTGTGGTAGGCCTCAGTCGACTTGCATTTTTATGTTTGATTTAGCGTTTTCACTGCCAACTAAATACATACATACCATATATATGTATACCATATACGAGTACCTCTGTACATACATATTTGAATAAGTAATTGTTGCCAATGACATTTGTGGCTTGAACGTTGTGTTTGACATGAGGTTTATAAGCAGTACATATATACATATGTATGTACAACAAATCTCCTTGTTATTTTTATCCTTATGTAAATGTATACGGAGTGTTTAGCAGTGCGTACTACCATGTGGTCCTGAGTTCTATTTCTGGCGCGACCAGCCTCCAAAATTATAGGAAATTAAGTTAAAAAAGGTTGTTTGTTTATTATGAATTGAATAATACAACAATAGATTACATAGCTGATGTTGGCCCAATGATAGAGCACTCGCCTGTTAAGTCCGTATCCGTTGGTCCGATCCCTGCCATAAAAAGTCTGATGAGGAGGTGTGATGATCTCAGAAACAGCTGTCACTTCTACCATATTTCTTTGTTGTATAACAAAAAATATTCATTTCATACAAAGAAACCAGACCTTTCGCTCACTAAAAACTTATAACAAGAAATAAAAAAATTAAGTTATTTTTTCTAATTCTGATTTATAAATTTTATTACCCAAAACAAAAAGCTATCATTAAGGGATTAGGGGTAGTCAGGATTTTCAAAAAAAAAATTTTTTTTTTTTGCATTTTCGTTAAGTATAATATCTTCAAAATAATCTCTGAAAATTTCAAGTTAATCCGATAATTCGTTTTTAAGTTATTCGACAAATAACAAAGAGAGCTCGGGCCTTTCAAAGCGCTGTGTGAAACTTTAATCGCGTTTTTCTCAAAACTATGTTTTTTGAACTGGTGACAACTGTAACTCGAAAACCGCTCAGTTGATTTATACAGCTTGTAGAATACATAATAAACTCGGGCCTGATCGAAGGATTTTTATTTTGTGAAAAATTTCGATTTTTTAAGACCAATTAACTGTTGATTTTTTCCCAAAAATCTAGAAAAAAATTTCCTGAGGCCGCCATTTTGTTAATTTTTGAAAAAAAATAAAATCCTTCGATCAGGCCCAGGATTATTTATTTATAAAACTATTTTTTTTTATCCGATTGATTTCAGATGAATCTCCAAGGACTTATGATTGTCACCGCAAGGACCTTTTTTTGGAACTGGGTTAACACAGACAGCTGTAACTTCGGAAATAAATTTTTTTTTTTCGAAATTTTCGTGACTTCAAGTCAAAACATTGTTTAATAATACCATATCACTACTTTTGTAAAATAAAATTATTTAATAGCAAAAAAAAAATACTGAAAATTCTCATTTTTTCGTGCCTCTGACTACCCCTAACCCCTCAAGGTTAAATCGTTAACAGATAATATTAACGCGTTAACAGATAATGTTAAATCATTAACAGAGAATGTTAAACGTTAAAATTGAAGTGTGCTGTTAATATCATAGCATATTAACGCTAACGATGTGAGGTTTCAACGTTAACGATTTCATTTCGGTTTGATAACATGGCGCCGAAACGAAGTGTTTTCATTTTGTTGAGTTAATTTTTCTTGTTTACGAATTGGAATGATATCGTTGCGTTTGTTGAGCATCTCTGGTGTATATTTGTTTAAAAAAAAACCTCAATACACTTGCCACAAAGTGTTAGAGGACAAACCGAATTAATACCAATGACTTACCCTACACAAAGGAGTAATTAAGCAATCTGATAGGCTTTATGCTCGTGCCTTACTTAATTTTTTTGAACCCTCGTTAAATGTCTCTTCCTTAAAAGTAATAGAAAAGCGTTTACGTTTCCATATTTTATTCAACGTTTAGTTCGAATTTTGAAATGAAATTTTTTCTCGGTGGAGAAGTGGATAACCTAGCAGATTAGCTCCTGAACCTCGTAGGCAACGCAAAGACCTATGATAACTATTGACGTTTATATATTGACATATATATTTGGACTCTTTGAAAAGTCTCACGTATAATATCAAGTCCATAGTGCTCCCAGAAACAGGACCTACATTACATATGCGGCTGTCGATAAAAATGAGTTTCATGAAAAAGCGAAAGCTAGTAAATATTCTGAAACAGCACTCCAAAAGTCCGGTTATTTAAAGTGTTTCGAAAGTTGGATCAAGCGAACGCAGGTTACTTTAGGTTAGACTGACTGGCAGCTACGCCCTCTGACCAATTGGTCCATTGTCAGATGTAGCTCTAAACTAATTTCAGGTGGAGTAGTCTTCACAGAGGACGTCATGGCTTATTGTGACTTTCTCGATTTCTCTCAACTGCGATGCGCCTAGATGTTTGAGTCGTGTTCTCGATATTTCCTGGCAGACATAGAGGTGTTCTAAGTCTCACTCATTTTTGGCTCCTTACATTTCTCCTTCACTGCATTGTAGATGATTTTGGCGGTTTTTCAGGCCGCAAAGTCATGCAACTTATTTTTATCCATCTTCCAGTTCTTAAATCGAATTCTTCTTTGGCGAAATTATTTGTAACGGGTGATCCAAGCAAAGGTACTTTTTACAATAGCCTTGAGAGTGTACACGCAGACCGTGGAGAGTCGATTCGGCGGCGTTCGCAGCAACTCGGACTGGCGTATGGAATGACTTGGTGCATTTTATGTTGAGATCTCAAATTGAAAGCGTGCAAAATACAGCTTGTGGAAGAGCTGAAGTCGCTCGATCTTCCCAAGCGAAACCGCTTCGCTCTATGGGCTCTTGAAAACTTCCAAGAAGATCCGATGTTTTCGACACAAATTTTGTTCAGCGATAAGGCCTATTTGTAGCTTAATGAGTATTTAAAAAATGTGAAATTAGTACTTATCCAATCAGATATTAAAAATCAGGTCCATTATATTCAACCTCATTAAGTTATCGTGATATGTGGCCCAAAAAAATTTTCTTTAAAATAATTTCTATATTAAAGATTTTTTTAGGTTAAGCTCCATGGTAAACTTTTTACTGATTAATAGTTTTCATATGGCGAAATTTCCTTTTTAATAAACGATTTTCCAATAAGGGTCTTATTTTGGATAGCCTGCTGTTCTGGTAGATGTCACTTTTGTAGTTGTAATTGCTTTGTACATTTGACAAGTGAAACTACGCCAGTAATAAAAATGTAGCTATACACTCAGCTCAACAACGCATTGATATTATTAATATTCACTATAAAAATTTCGTAGAAATATAATCTTGACTGATGGGTCTCATTTTCACCACTACGGCTATGTTAATAGGCAAAACTGTCACATCGAGGGCTCGGCAAACCTCGCCATTCTCATTTGGTGCGGTTTATAGTCCGGCGGCGTCATTGGAACATACTTTTTCGAAAATAAGACTGGAGAAACAACAGTTACGGTGTATGGATTGGACCACCGAGAAACTATTAATGATTTTTTATAGCCGGAATTGGATGGTATTGATCTTGCTAACTTTTACTTTCAACAAAACGGCACTACGGGCCACACAAGCATCGAAACCATCGATCTTTTAAGGGAAAAGTTTGCGGACCGTGTCGCTCGAGGAGAACCAAGATCTTGTGATTTAATACCTTCCAAATTCTTCCTTCGGGGCTACGTGAAAGACAAAGTCTGCGCCAATAGGCCAACATGGATTCAAGACCTCAAAAATGAAAGTCGTGAAGCTATTGAGGACATACAGTAGCCACTTTACGATTTGGTGATGAAAAATTTCATAAAAATGAGACGGTTCTGTAAGTGTAGCCATGACGACCATTTTTCTGATATTGATTTCCACTAGTAAAACCATATCTTCTTCTTGATATTGCAATAATCATCCGATAATTTATCTCAAAAAATGTAAATTTTCTTTGAATATCAAAATAATACCTCCTATTAGAAAACATTGTATATTGGGAAAGTCGTCGGTAATAACAGGACCACCACTGTATGTACATATATTTATGTGTATCAATGTGGCTAAAAAAAAACTCCAATGTAATTTCCTTCATTCACTCATTTACATACATATTGAACGAACTAATAAACACAGTGAAAAAAGAAACAACAAACAGTAAGATTAATTTCGAAATTTAAATTTTAAAATGCTGACATTTTGAAAAATTCCACCACCGTTAATAAGAGTAAGCGTTCAATTTTTAATAAGTATGTAAGTATGTATTTTTGTATATATGTGAAAATAAAATGTAAGCATCGTAAAAATGCACATCTTTTATATGACATGACAACAGTGGGGTGAGGCGTGGCATTTACAAATATGCGCTGCTCATTTTATGCTTCAAAGGATACACAAATTTCTCAATGATACACTTTGTTAACGCACCCACAAGTGACACAAAGATGTAAATACATGCGGATATACGTGTATGTATGTGTGAGTGTAGATATTTACCTATCCATATACAATATGAAATTTTGTGTGTATTTGTGTGAAGCACACAGCTCATTTCACGCCACGAATTTCATAAATTTTCCAAAACGAAAAAGTGTGCAATGAACATAAAAGACGATGAAATGACTAAAGGAAGAGTGCAAAGTGGAAAAAAACGAAAAAAAAAACTAAATAAATTTAAACTGTAGTAGCGTAAAAATAACGTTTGAAGTGTTTAAAAGAGGTGAAGGGAGCAAAAGAGCGCTTTATACATTTATATATATATATATCTTTCCTGTTAACAATATGTATGTATTGTATGTACAAATTCACATCCAACTAAAATCACGAGGCAAGCAGGCGGTGCAAACATTGTCACACAGGATGTAACAGGCGAACAACGGAAGCCATGTTGGGTGGTGGCCGCGGCGGCTAAGGCTAAGCAAAGCGACATGAAAAAATGCGAGCAAGCAAAAATAAATGCTAACAAAAAAAAAGCAAAAAAAAATAAAAGCATTAGAAAAAAAGCAAGTAACAAGTTGGTGAAAAAAGTTGTCATAAAAGTTTTGTATCACACTGTGATATGTTTTACTTATGTAACGACAAACAAGGACATCAGCTACTAGCTGGTCCGCGCCAACGAGTCAGCAGGGCATTGCTGAACGAACGAAAGAACAAACGAACATGCGAAGGACGAGTTGCGGATAAGGTGCTGTTAGAAAGTTGGCAATAGACTAAAGTTGGCTCCTGTTGGCTGGAGTAGTTTTACTTTCTTGTCATACGCTGGTATAGCATAATAACGGTTTATGCGATGTCAGTGTGGTAGATAGCAGGCGTGTAAAGCAAGTCCTTGGTGTCTATATACTATATGCACGTGTTGTAGTTGTTTGCAAGTAACTATATTATATGGTAAGCCAAGTTCACAAGCTACAAAAACGACAACAACAACAGCAGCTTTAGCAAAGAAATGTATACAAAATTTAAAAATTGCTATTTTTGTTGTAGCGTTTCACTCATAATTTTCCCTAAACATATATTTTACGTTATTCTCGCTCTTCAAATTATATAAAGCGGTTTTTTATTTAAAATAAATAGTAGACAATAAATGCATATGTGTAAGGTGATCTCACATAATAATTATTATGTGTAATATATGAACTTTTTGTAGTAAATTTTTAATTTAACGTTAAATCTAGTTTTTCTTAAATGTCTTTCTGACTTACGTCACTTTTTTCTTCAACCCGAAAAAGACTGAGACAGATGAATAAATGTATTCGAAAAAAGTAGAAGAAAGAAAGTTTTCATGGCAATTTCAACCGTTAAACATTCTTACTAATATTTGAGTTGAAAAAGATTTACAATCTATATTATATATAATGAAAATAATATTCATTTTGGGAACAAAAATCTTTCAATAAAATTCAATAAATATTTATATAGCAATTAATTTAGTGAAATTATTAATTTCCTCAATCAATTCACTTCCATCAAAATATAAATCTACTTTAAATAAATTAGTGATGTGACTGGAATATTTTTTTTTTTCAACTGTCACGTGATGTACTTTTAAATATCAGTTTCAAATCATTGTATGATGTCACTTCATTTAAAATTTTGATCGAAAGTGTCTGTATACGCAACCAAATTGTCAAATTATTACTGGAAAATTAAAAAATTGACCAAAACAAATTGCTTAAAATTGACTGAGTTGATTGAGTTCGCTACACTTATTATTTTATTACTTTTAATTTAATTACAATGAATTTATATATATTTTATTATTTTTATTACATATATTTAATTTTTTTTATGTTACTTTACCTAATTTATTGTATTTGATTTTTTTATATGATTTACTTTATTTTAATTTGTTTTATTTTATTTTACTTCATTTTTTGTTATTTTATTTTGATCCATTATTATTTTATTTTCTTTAATTGTTATAATTTATTTTAATTTAATCTAATTTAAATAAATTTCAATTTATAATATTTTTATTTTATTTAATTAAATTTGATTTTATTTTATTTAATATTATTTTAAATTTTTTTAATGTATTTTATTTAAATTTATTTTATTTTATTTTTTGTAATCTTGTTGTTGTAATTTATTTTATTATTTTATTATATTTTTTATTAATAGTATTTTTTCTAGTTAAATTTTTTATGTTTATTTTTTGTGTTATTTCGTTTCATACATTGTACTTGATTTTTTTTTTATGATTTAATTTATTTTAATTTCTTTTATTTTATTTTTTACTTTCTGTTATTGTATTTTATTTAAATTAATCTTATTTTATTTTATTTTATTTCATTGTATTTATTATTAGTTTATAATAATTTAATTAATTTTTGTATATCATTTTATTGTTTTACTATATTATATTTTATATTATTTTTTTGTATTATTTTCTTTTTGTTTAATTTTATTTTATTTTAAATTAAATATGTTATTTTATTTAGGGTTATTTTTTTTAATTTTGATTTTTTATTTAGTTTTATTTTTTTAACTTTTTTTCATTTTAATTTTTATTATATTATATTATATTGAGATAATGAAATAAAATGTTTCTTTAATATTATTTTATTATATTTTTTAATGTAATAATATTTAATATTATTTTATTATATTTCTTTTTTTATAATTTAGTTTAATTTAATTTACTGTAATTCTTTTTATTTTATTCGATTATATTTTACATTAATTTATTATTTTATTTTATTCAAATTAATTTTTTTTTAATTATTTATTTTACTTTGTTTTATTTTTTATTTCTTTCTGAAATATCTTTAATATTATCTATTTTATTTTAACTTATTTTATTTTACTTAGTTTCGTCTTTTTATTTTATTTCATGTAATATTAGTTTATTTTATTTTATTTTATTTTATTTTATTTTAAATTAAATTATTTTATTTTTTAGTGCTATTTTCATATTAGCTTATTTTATTTTTTATTTATATCATATTACATTAAAAAAATAAAATAATATTTTTCTTTAATATTATTTTATTAATTTTTTTTTTTATATTTTTTGTTTAACTTTGTTTAATTTAATTCATTTTTTATTTTATATTATATTATTTGACATTACTTTATTTTTATATTTTGTTTTGTATTTTTTTATTTTATTTTAGTTTATTTAATTTAATTTTATTTTTTATTACATTTATTTTATTTATAAAGTTTTCATTTCATTTGTTATTTGAAAATTTTATGATTATTTTAATTTAATTTATTAATATTTCAGTTCACTTTATTTTATTGTATTTTATATGAATTCTTATTAATAATAATTCATTATTATTTTTCTTTAGTATGACGTTGTAGCTATTGAAGGCTTTAAAGTTATTTTAAATACTTAGATAATAAAATATTTTTCGTTTTGGCTTTAATAATATTATGTAAATAAGTGGACCAGCATCTGAAGCGATATAAATGCTGTGAAAATATTATTGCATTTAAATATTTTTATTGATATTTTAATAAAGAATTTCTTTTATTACAAAATTTAAATTTTATGGTGTGTAGAGAGTTTGTTTTTGTTTTCATCGAAACGGGAGAGCAAAGCAATAAAATACTGCTCCTTTGCCCAACCGGTATATCTCTGCATAAAGAGTTAAAATTATTTGTATATAAACATATGCTTTTTGTAGAATTGTTTTATTGCTGTGCCATTTTTTTACGGTTACGAATATCAACAAGCTGAGATTGTTATCGTATACATCGATATACAATAATTTTCCATACCACTTAACGTTCCAATTAAGTTAATTACATTAGAGTATCTACACGTTAACATGGGTGTGTAGATAAATGTAGGAGATAACAATAATTGACCATCTTATACATACGTATATGCTTACACAGATTTTATGCAAAAATGATTATATGGATGTGTATACGTACATATGTAAGTGTGTAGAAATTAATTGCTTTAAGCTTCATTTTGTAAAAGCACTTTTTCAGTTTCATATAACCGTCAAATCTAAAAACGTATAGCTTTTGAAATCTGCATATTAAAATTAAGAATTTTAGTCAATTTACTATGTAACCAATATATGGTATTGGTAGTACGTACATATGTATGTTCGTACATAAATTTGAAATTTCTGAACATATTTTCATGTATATAATTTTTACATATTATTAATCGATCAATTTTTAATATTTATAAATATATGCGTATCTTTTTAACCATGTGGCATATTCGGTTATGATGATTCAACTTATACATATGTAGATATATTACACCTTTTGTTTTCTTTTTTTATCGTTGGAGAAATCATAAATGAAAAAATACTTTTATTTTAAAAAATTAAAATTTTCAAAACTCACCCTGAGCTGAATTTATACAGAGACCTTTGGATGCACCATCAAAAAGAAAAAACTATTTGACCAAATATTTATGGGCGTGAAAATGTTGGCCTATAAAATAATATTGGGTTGCCCAAAAAGTAATTGCGGATTTTTCATATAGTCGGCTTTGACAATTTTTTTGAACGGCGGTGACTCTGTAATTGCATTCTTTCTTTTGTCAGTTATTAGCTGTCACTTTTAGCTTGCTTTAGAAAAAAAGTGCGCGAAATTTTGTTTACATTTGTTTGTTTGGCGTCAATTTTAATATGGAGCCCACAAAAGAACATTTTCGTCATATTTTACTTTATTATTTCCTTAAAGGAAAAAAAACAGCGCAGGTTGTTAAAAATTTGCCTAATTTGTATGGTGATAAAGCCTTAAAAGAAAGACAGTGTCAAAATTGGTTTCGCAAATTCCGTTCTGGAGATTTTTCACTTAAAGATGAGCAACGTTCAGGTCGGCCAAGTGAAGTTGACGATGACGATATCAAGGCTTTAATCGAATCGGATCGTCATGTAACTGAGCGTGAGATAGGAGAGAAATTAAATATACCAAAGTCAACCGTTCATTATCACATAAAAAGTCTTGGACTCGTAAAAAAACTTGATATTTGGGTACCACATGAATTGAAAGAATTTCATTTAACAAACCGAATCAACGCTTGTGATATGCACCTTAAACGCAATGAATTCGATCCGTTTTTAAAACGAATCATAACTGGAGATGAAAAATGGATTGTTTATAATAACGTCAATCGAAAACGATCATGGTCCAAGCAAGGTGAACCAGCTCAAACCACTTAAAAAGCTGATATCCACCAAAAGAAGGTTATGCTGTCTGTTTGGTGGGATTGGAAGGGTGTGGTATATTTTGAGCTGATTCCAAGGAACCAAACGATTAATTTGGATTTTTACTGTCAACAATTGGACAAATTGAATACAGCCATCAAGGAGAAGCGACCAGAATTGGTCAATTTGCAGAACTCCTTAAATGGTAAAACTTTCGGCAATGATGAGGGTATAAAATCGCACTTGGTTCAGTTTTTTGCAGATAAAGGCCAGAAGTTCTATGAGCGTGGAATACTAAATTTGCTGGGAAGATGGCAAAAGGTTATCGAACAAAATGGCAATTATATATTTGATTAAAGTTCATTCTAAGTTTTAAAAATACCATCAAAAATGAGATCTAAAACGAACACATGGCTAATCTTTTGAGGTAGAATTTCTTATTAAATGTCTGCGTCAAACACAGAAGACACCCTCCAAGTTACAGGCCTACGTTGATCCATCAGTCATTTGGGACAAAGAATTTTATACACATGGAGTACAACTCTTCCAGCTCTTGCTCTGATATCAATTTGTCTCATTTTCTCTAAGAAAAATAGGTCATGCTAAATGTCTCAAAATACGTTTCATAACCCCAAAATCTTTTCGACCAAATTATATTTAATCAATAGAGAAAAAATGCCTTAAAATGAGTAATTATTAATATTTTTTATTTGTTATACTAGAAAGTAAATGTATAAATTGCTGACGGACGGTAGAAAGCTGAGTCATGGCTCGAATAGGTCCGTCTCGTCATTCAATTAATCTTCATAAATCAATATACAATGCAAACGGCACAATACTGGAAATAAGGAATATGCCTATTTCAATCAGAAATATAAATACCACATAAGAACTTTCAATAATGAATATTTTATTGAAAATTGTATAAAAAAAACTTCTAATTCTGAAGAGTAAGAAGTCTGGTACATGGATACTCGAGGGTTTTAGCAAAAATCTAGGTTTGGTTAAGCAACTCCAAATTAAAAATTCTGATCACTTCCATTTACAATCCTTAATGGGATCTGGGTCCAAAAACTTACGGAAAATTTCGGAAAAATTCCATTACCATGCATAATTTTTCACCATCGCAGTGAACATTTTACAGAAAATTGCTTTCAAAATCAGTATGTGAGGCGCTTTTTAATTCAAAGAAATATAATTCAGCTTCAAAGAAGTAGTGTAAATCTACTCAGATCGAAATCGAGATCTTTTCACTTATCATATTTTGTACTGAAATCCCTAAATTTAGGAACAAATTTTTGCTGAAACAACAATTCTAAATACCTACTAAAATATACTCAAAATGAACTCAACTCATTAAACTGAACGTAGCTATAAATTTATTCACTTACATAATGTACATATGTACATGCATACATACACCCTACAAGCTGAACCCACAATTTACGGGTGAAGTATGGCCTAATCCTGCTAAACCTCAATGTGCCGCACTTTAGATGTTGTACACAAGTTTAAAATGTCGTATATTGCTTGCTATCCGTGTTATTTAGCCGTGTTGTAGTTGTCCTTATGCGCTTTACATACAAAAAATGTTGTCCACAGATAATACAATAACAAGCAAGAGAGAAAAACTAAAGGTAAAACAAATCTAAATATGTATGTATGTATGTAAGTACATACCCCAACCCATAATTGTTATGTATGTACGTATATATGTATGGTTGGACATATATCTTGAATAAATGCAGCTGCCTCTTCACATAGATACAAAACACACCTTTGCCATACACATGCATATACATACATATAATATAAATAGCAACACAAATAAACTCAGGTGTTAATGCAACGCAAGAGAGAGAGAGAGAGAGAGAGAGAGACGCCGTGATGCGACAAGATACTTAATGCCAACTATAAGATACTCAGCATCTACAAAATGTAGATGTATGCACATACAAACATTTACTCACAAGATTTTTATTAACAATTGCTATCTTGCTCACACACACGATGTGTCAGTATCTAGCAGCTGCCGCTGTTCTTCGACTGCTGTTTGTTGGCATTTCCCCTCCTGTGGCCGCCTGCTCTCACTCTCACTCTCGCTCTCTCTCTGCGCCTCCTTTTTTGTCATCTACTCAAGTTTGAGTAGCCTCGCTTGTTTGTACATATTAATGTGCCTGCTCCTGTGTGTGAGTGCAGTTACTTGCACTCTTTTGTTTTTCTATTTCCAGCCCAGATTATTGAGAGTCTGGTGTTGGCAACATGTGAACATTCTTTTTAGTATCTCAAAGATATTCGCTGTTGATGTTATTGCCGCAAAATGTTTAGTTTTATTAACATTTGACGTTGTTGTCGTTTTTCTTATCTGCAGTGCATAACTACAACTATACTCGTATGAATATACATACATATGTACATAGGTATATATTGCATGTATTAACTGTTTCGCTTGTCTACACTATTGTTGCTACTTTTTAGTTAATTTATGTTGTTCAGTTCAGTGGCATTTGTGGGCCATGTTTTTTCTGCTACAACAAGTACATATGAAATGGATACGATACATACTACATATGTATGATTGTATGTATGTACATATTTGATATTCATTTGGTACTGCAAGTCTCCATTTCTGCAACAATGGAATATTGCAAATGTAAATGCGTTTATGAAGTTATTAAGCGAACCGTTGATACTCACTTGTATATACCTAATACACACATAAATGCATAACTACTTAGTTGGTTGCACTTTGAGTGGCAAAGGGTTTATTTTTGTTGGGAGTTCCGACAACAAAAATTATTATGTACAATATTTGACGTGTATTTAAGAATATATAAAAGAATTAAATTAAATAAATTATTTTAACACATAAAACAGATGTTTTCTTGCTTTTTAGCGTTGAAATTAAATAAAAATAATTTAAAAAATATATAAAAATATATATAAAATAATAGCGGCTGAAGTAAATGAACCGACGCCAAGCTATATTTTCATAAAAAAAAGTTGGGTATTTGCCAACTCTAATTGGTAAACAAAAAAGAATATGTTGAAGAAAATGTTTTAAAAGTATTTTCTAATAACGGGAAATTTGAATATAGGTATATTTCATAGTTGACTGAAAAAATTCATTGGGTTTGGTTTGAAATAAAATTATAATTTAACCATAAATTAATTTATGCTAAATAACTCCACATTTTTGTAAAGTTTAATGTAACAAAAATTCTTACTAAAGCCTTTTTAAAAATATGTGCTGCTGTAAAATTAGACATTTATTTGTGTTCTTGTACGAATATGAACTTATTATTATATTTTAACATTTCCATCAGATTTATTCAGAAGTAATAGAACTGTAACTCCTTTCAACTGTTGGTCCCTTGAGGGAAAAGGAACTTCATTCCGAAAGAAACTTGCACCCTGGGCATATACAGAGGTGGCACAATAATTAGCACACCCTACCATATTCCAATAATATTGCTTGAAAATTTAATATAACGGTATTTAAGGAAATTCTTGTTTTTTTATACTAATGCAATTGTTCTTTTTTTCATTAGAAATCACGCATTTCTTAAAATTTCTGGGTAGATTTCAAAAAAGTATCAATTTATATTAAAAGGAGTTTTGATTTAAATTATTTAACTAGGACATCCGGATATCAGAAAAGTTTTTCGTATTTCGTTTGCGATTTTCTCCGAGACTTTAAGACGTTCCAAACAATAAACGTGTCACTTACCGTAAATGATTCGATATTAAATTCTCGGATTGTTGTAAATATAATACTTCTTTAATACTATATAAATGAATTTGAGTTTAATTAAAACTGAGTTAGTTGTTTTTGAGAAATCATTTTTTTAATTTTTTAACTACATTTTTTTTTGAAAACAGAAATACATACATATATATTTTTAATTATTTCACTTCGAATATACAACAGATGAACTCTAGAAAGCAGATTTCGACAAATGTAATTTTTTAGACATCTTTCCTATTTTCCTTTCTTTTAATTTGAATATCTAAGATTTTTTAAACTAAAAAAATAGTTTAACTCAACTTCGCCTTCAAGCTCCTGGAAAAACTTACTTCTAACTTTTTCCGAATATACTCTTTGCATTCGTCGAGAATTATATATTGAACCTCAATTTATATGAAGAATATTACGCAACCTCAATTAAAATAATAGTCGAAAAATGCTATTTAATTAATTTGTCACTAAAAAGTAAAAAAGAGTTTCAACTTTGAAAGAAACATTTATTCTAACTGAGTTATCTACTGATTTACTGGAAACCATATAATCCGAAATAAATTATTACAATTTCGTTTCTGTTAAACACAGAGGTGGATCCCTCCATATCTGGCACGTACTCGTATAAAGTCAAATACGGTCCGAATAAAAAAAATATATAATATAAGTATATAATGTGAGTATATGGTATATACCCGCTCTTATGTACATACGTGCCAACATGGTAAGCGATACCTTAATTAAAACCATTCAAAATCATTTACATGCATCAATTACATTGAAAAGAAAAGCAATTTCAAGCAATTGAGACAATAAATAAATGCCAAATGATGAAGCAACACAAAATCGAAGGCTAAACAGGGGGAAAACACTTTTTGATTTTCCTTTTCCTTTTTTTTTTTTGGGAGGTGTGGAGCATATTTAGCCACTGGGAGCATGTCGATAAGCAAAACCACATAAAATCAATCTTGAAAGGCGAAATACCACAAATAAGAAGTATAAGTAAAAAAGAAAAAATGGTGGATAAAAAACAACAAAAGGAAGCACGCACAAAAACAAAACACATAAGAAAATCCAATAATACAACAACAACAAAATGCACTAACAAAGTCTGCGAAAGCATTTGGCACCCAGCCTCACGGGAATGTAGAGATTACGACAACGACTACAGCAACAACAACGACGTATGCAACCTTTAACGCTGAATGAGTAGGGGGAAAACATGCATACATAGGACGCAGAGACAAAGATAAATTTAGACAGCAATAGGGCGGTAGGGAGTAATAAAAAATAACATGCAGAAATACCAACCAACAACAGTTGTTGCAACATTTATAGTCGTACAAACATATCACCATTAGGGGTGTGGTAGGGTAGTTGATATGTGGGAAAATGTGTGGATATATGAAATAGTAGCAGATATACTAGAGCATACAAATGGTACCATGTAAAATAATGCTATGTTAACGCAGCATTATTTAAATGCATCGATGAATGAATGAAGTTATGAAATAAAATTAAAATCGAGAAGCAAAACAAAAAGTTTATATATTGTATATACCATACATACCATGATATCGTTGCGTTTTTTGAGCATCTCTGATACAAACATTACATCTAGGTCTTCGCGGAAAAGAAATTACAAATTTTCTATATGGTTTTACTAAAACTCTATTGCTAGCTAAAATCATGAATGTATCTATAATATCCCAAAACCAAAAAATAAAAAAATAATGGTTTGAAATATAGAATTCCACAAATTCGACATTATATTATTGAATCAAATTTTAATGAATAATGTAAAACAATACCAAACTAATATCAAACAAATCTTTAAATTTGTATCGTCAATTTTTATTGAATCTTATTAATTTAAAATTTAATTATGTCCGAAATTTCAAGTTCTTTTTTTTTTTGGTGGTTACATTTTAATTTACTATTTATTATTTAAAAAAAAACTTTCCAAAGTTAAATTAACTTAAAATTTTCTTCAAACAATACAATTTCTATATTTTTTTACGCTCATCTATGAATATAAATATGACATAACTTATCTCTGACAAGATTGGTTGGCAAGAAGTTTCTCTGTTCCAGATTTCAAGCAAATCGAACCAAAAATATGGTTCTTTGAGGTGGATCGGTCTCGGAAAGGACATAGGTAAAGAGCCATCTTTGTTCTAGATATCAAGCAAATCCAACCATGAATACTTTTTATTTTAAGAGTTCAGTCCCAGATCTACTTCTCGGAAAAGAGCTATATACTTATATTACCAAAAATTCTAACTACTCGATCCATAAATACGATTTCTCCGAATAAATCTATTCCAGGTTCACTTTCAGAAAGAAGAGTTCTATTAAGGGGTTAGGGGTAGTTAAGGCACGAAAAAATGAGAGTTTTCAGTATTTTTTTTTGCTATTAAATAATTTTATTTTACAAAAGTAGTGATATGGTATTATTAAACAATGTTTTGACTTGAAAAAATTTATTTCCGAAGTTACAGCTGTCTGTGTTAACCCTGTTCCAAAAAAGGTCCTTGCGGTAACAATCATAAATCCTTGGAGATTCATCTGAAATCAATCGGATAAAAAAAATTAGTTTTATAAATAAATAATCCTGGGCCTGATCCAAAGATTTTTTTTTTTCAAAAATTAACAAAATGGCGGCCTCAGGAAATTTTTGTCTAGATTTTTGGGAAAAAATCAACAGTTAATTGGTCTTAAAAAATCGAGATTTTTCAAAAAAAAAAAAACTTTGAATAAGGCCCGAGTTTATTATGTATTCTAAAAGCTGTATAAATTTCATTAAAAACAACTGAGCGGTTTTCGAGTTACAGTTGTCACCAGTTCAAAAAACATAGTTTTGAGAAAAACGCTCTGTACCAAATTCTATGTAAATCCAGCGATAAAAGAAAATTTATCATTTAAATAGATCCAATTTCCGAATGAAAAAGTGCTTCTCATGTCAATTTACATAAGCAAAGAGCTAACTTGTTTTCGAAATTGGACGATTTCAAGATAAATCCGATTTGTTTTTTGAATAGATCGGTCCCAGTTCTACTTTCATGAAAGCTCTTTCTTATTGAATGCCTATCTCATGCTAAAAGGCACCATCCAAGTTTCGGATCCCTACGATTAATTATTTAGGCTATGGGTTCATACGTCAGACCTTCAGGACAAGGCCTTTTATATATGTATATATTTATAGACCAAACCCCAGGTGGCTTATATTTATTAATTTCACAGAAGTACTAAAGGAGGTAAGCTTGCTTAGACACCACTGTTAGTATATTTTTTGAAGATGATCTTTATTTTATTTCTCGACTTTTTGACCTCTACTTTGTGCAGAGTTAACATTTTCTTTGTTTTCTTAAAATTACAGGGATAATTTCTCAAATTTTAACGGTTTTTGATTTAGAATATTTATTTTGAGAAATAAATATATTATGACAAAATATTAATAATATGTTTTTATAAAATTTAATAAAAAATCATTAATAAAATCACATCCAAAACCGCAATATTTATTAACGGTATATATATGTATGTACATAAATGACTTCTCATATAAACTAAATAAGTCCTAACGGTGTTTCAGTGAATACACAAGCATAACCTTTATAATAAAGCATTTTTTTACCAATAAATTTGAGCAGAAAAAAATTTTTTACTAGAAAACTAAAGCATAAATAATATGGTTATGTTAAGTACAGCTAAATATGCAATATAAAATTGCATTACAAACATCAAATGAAATACAGAGTTATCTAGACTTTCTTCCTTCCGTCGGATTTACAATAAATAAAAGAAGAAAATAAGCTGCACAAAAGTAAAAATAAATACAAATACAAATACATACTATATGTACATATGTATGCCTTTGAACAATGCAGGCTGGCTTTCAATGTTGTTGTAGAAGATCTTACCATAGAGTGCCATACGTTTTGTTTTACCTTTCATTATTATTGAATTTGTAGGTACAATAGAGGAAGACATGCATACATATACATAGGTATGTATGCATGTGTATGGTTAGCTGGGTGTGTGCTTAAAACTAAGCATAGCATGGTCGTCACGTCGTGTACAACACAAGCAACTACTTACATACATACATATATATACATGTATGTTGCTCTCTCTCTAGCTTACACTACTCAGCGACTGCCCACCAACCAGTATAGTTACATACTACAAGCAAGCAACATAAATATATTGCACACCAGTTAGATTGCAACAGCTATGATAAAAGTACACAGTTGTACAAACATACATATGTACATACTTATAAATAGTTAGTATCTCTGAGCGCAAGAAAGCTGAAAGAAAAATAGAAAATATTTAAAAAATTTGTAATGAAATCACTCGCCATGGCCACGTTCTCCTCGATGCATGTATGTACATATGTATGTACCTATGTAGTTACATTCGCCACTAGTTTGTTGTTATTATTGCAGCTACTACTTCGTTGTGGCAGCCACTGTTGCTACTACTACATATTCTCATGCAAGTGCTTGTACTGTACACATTTGTTGCAACATCTTTTAGCAATTATCAGTATATATATATATATATATATGTATATGTATGCCTGTGCACTTGCCATACATACATACGTATTGCGCGTATTCGCATTTCGCAATCATCCTTTGGATTTTATTCGCTTGCGTCCATTTAATGTTTAACAGGCAGCCACTTAATCGCATCAACATATCGCTACATTCGCTACTACACTATGGTATATACATATGTATGTATGTATGTAGGTACGTTTGTAACTACGCATGTGTTCATGTTGTTGTTGTTGTTGCTGCTGCTGTTGTTATCATGTGTGTGCAAGCTAGCTTACATTGTGCTTAACGAAATGTGAATTAGTTAAATCCCATACAATTATTGTAAACGTAGACATGTAATTGCCAACACCCTCAGGCATTTGTTATGGACGATTTTTAGCCGCCAACTGTTGAGGTGATAGAAGGAAATTTAATTTTTTTTGGAATTTAAAGAGCTCTCAAAGAGCGCTGGCGCAAATTGGAATATCGGAAATTTTTTTTTAATATTTTAGAAACTGAGAAACATGCGTATGAAAGGGGGGGTGGCGAATTTGGAAAAATACACTTCTGTTACTTTTGTCAAATTTCCAATCTCGCTTTTCAATTTTTTTTAATAGGGAGAAAGACCCAGAAGCATGATAAAACTTTCAGCTGCTTTCATTGTTTGTTTTGTTTCGGACAGCCATTAAGGGTGGACGCGTTCTCGTTTATTATAAAAAAATTGTTCGAAGAGTTTGCATAAACTTTTTCGTAAAGCATGGAATAAACTGTAACAAAGTCTGTGAAATATCAACAGAGGCTTATATTGAGTATGCTCTGAGTAAAGCATGAGTTTAGGAGTGGTATAAACGTTCCCAAGAAAGTCCTGAAGACGTTGAAGTTGACGAACGTGCCAGTAAATAAACAATCAATGAAAATGTGGAATAAGTGAAGGAAATATTTGCGGGCAATCGCGAAATCAGAATTAGAGAAGTCATGGCAATATTTTCAATCATCACAGTGGAGGGACTCAGGCTGGCCAAGACCACAAAAAGCTCTACACATGAAGGTTGTGCTCACCGTGTTGCTCGATTTTAATGACATAGTGAATCAGATTTAAACAATTTATTAGTATTTTTCTTGAATAATTCTGATTGAAGATGTCAGTTAAAAACGAAAAAATGTTGTCAAATAAAAACAATTGTGTTTTGATTTGTTTTTTTTAAGTTGTATGCCTCCTGTAATCCATCCTTCGAAAGAATCCAACATACATTATAACTTTTGATAAACCAAGCCTCTACAAGAAGGCGCCTTTTTTTTGAGGTCGCTCTAGACATTTTCTACGAGAACGGTGCACCCCAACATTTTTGCTTGATAGCGCATACATCATGCATTCGAAAAAATAACTCTTTTTGAATTTTAGCACTTGTAATTGATAAATAAAAATTGTTTCTAGATATCATCAAAAAGGTCGTTACTTGGCGTCGCAACTGCGTAACATACCTTAAGGGGTTATATACTGGTAATCGAAGAAATAGTGAAAATTTTGATTTATGGCAAAATATCGGCTTAAAAAAATGTAATTTTTGTGAAAATTTCTACACTTCAAAGTGGCTTAAAAAATCGAAATTATTGTCAAAAATTCTATTTCTTCGGTCATTACCTAAAAAATATGTCTTAGAAGGTTATGTGAAAATTTAAGCCGATCGGTTCAGCCGTTTCAGAGAAATTTTTCTTACCGACTCTAAAAATACCGTTTCGAGAAAAACACAAATTTAAAATTTTGCGAACCATTTACACTAAGTTAAACTACTTAGCCTTGTGCTTCGCCTATTTTTGAACGCCACGAGACGTCCTTAATGATCGATCATAGACTGTTTTTCAGATCAACTTCAAATTTTCGTAAAATATTCTCAAATATATTTGCATTCGAAAATAAAAAAATAAAATATATATATTTTTTTGAACATTGCAAGTGGATATAAGGAGTTTCTCCAGCTATTTGGACATTTGTAAAGGACGTTAGTAGCACGAAATAGCACAATTACCTTTCGTTAGAAACAAACTGATTTAAACTCAAATCTTGCGAGGATCAACAGCAAGGCGCTCCGTACACCAACTGGTTTTCTCCAATTAATTAGGCAAAGTTAATAATTATAAAATAAGTATGTAGATACCCATACATGAACAAAATATATCATAAGCAGTAGCGTCGGTATATATGTATGTATGTACTAACAATGTCAGCGTGTGGCAGCAACATAAACCCAAAGTAACAAATAATAACAAGCGTTACTACAATCTAAATCGCATGGTTGGACGAAATATTGTATGGAAAATATATCTAGGTATAAATATGTGCCTCTAAAGGTATTATATAAAATAAGAAAAAGTTCATACACAAACGCACGCAACACACCATTAACAGCACAACTTCAACAACACTTAGTAGATATTGTCGCGCAAGCAAAACAGCAAAAAAAAAGTTAGTAAAGAAGGAAATTCACTCAATGCTCAATGCTTGTCAGCGATTGCTTAAGCGCACGCCAGCTACTGCCCCCTGCCAGATGTAATGGCAAATGCGACGACTAGCGACGCCGAGAAGAGGACCCATCAGCACGATATTTGAGCTACCAAAACGCGTTGGCCCACCCCTTTTTGTGTTAACACGTAAGAGTTCTCGGTGTGTGCGTGCGTGTGTGTCGGTGTATGAACTCGAAAATACTTGTATGTTGTAGCTACTGTTGTTTTCGCTTGTTGTCTCGCTGCTTCTAATTTTTCTTGTTACTCATTTCGAATTCGCGCATGGACGCTCCCTTCTAATAGCAAATGCATACAAACATACAAACATACATACATACATATGTACATACCTACCTGCATACAGCAGCTGTAGATGTAGTAACCGTAAATAAAAACATGAAATTAGAAAAAACGCCACTAAGCGCAACATAGTCTACTCAATTGCGCTTACAAAGCTACCAACAACATACTTTCATACCACGCGCTCCCTCTGCGCGATTTTATACATACATACATACATACATATGTATGCCAGTTGGTCTATAATCGTGTTGTAGTTATTGTTTTCATGTTTCGTTGCCGTGGTGCTTATGCTACCGCGCGCGCCGACAGTGGCAGTGGCAGTGGCAACGGCATTTACAGCGCAACATGCAATAACAGCCATTTTTCTAGTTGTAAAGTTAATTTTTTCCATGTTCTTCTCTTTTTCACTCGCTCACTTGCGCGATATCAAGTTGACTTGCCGCGCGCACCGTGCCGCACCGCAACGGACGAAATGTTTACATGCCGTGTGTATGTATGTACGAGTATGTATGTGTGTGTGTGTGTGTGTGTAATCACTCAACCACCGCCCCAACCAAAACCGCGACCAGTCGTTACGTTTTGCTGCTTCCTTTTGCTTTTGCCTGTCGCCGCTGCTCAACGCCCAGTGCGCACAAACGCACACAAGCACAAGCACCGGTTCTCCGTAACACCGTCACTCCAACCCACCACTTCCCCTACAATTCAACCGCTCTGCTTCATATTCAACGCTTCTTTTGATTCGTGTTGTCGATTTTTCGTTTGTCACAACTTGCATCTCGCTCGCACTCATTCGTCACTCATTCCTTGCTTTGCTCTCGCGTGTCCCTGCCTGTCTGTAGATATTTTATTTATGGCCGCAGTTGATATGAGACAACGACCACGACGACTACGATTGTTATGTAGTATCTTGTAGATACAGTTTTGTGCTGTACACACACGCACACACATATCCAAGCGCTTGTACATACACACACACATGGCCAACATAACCGGTTCACCGCTGGATCTTCATTCGACTATTTGCTGCCCGGTGTCCGTTCAACCTTTTTTGTTTTTTTTTTGTACAATTGAAAGCCGTTGTTCTTGTTATTGTAGTTGTTGCATTGAGATAGCAGAGCAGCAAAGCAGCAGCGGCAGCCTGCCCACTTTAATGATTATCATTATTGCCGATGTTACGCTGCTGTCGTTGTTTGTTGTATCAGTGTTATTTATACATATGTACATATGTATGTATGTACGTTTGTTGTTTTCGCTGTTGTTGGTGTTTAACGAGTACATATCTTGTAGATACATACATTCTCGTGGTGAGCATGAATGAGCGTTCTCTACATACCACTCACACTCCCAATAAAAAAATTTAAAAAAAAACAATGAACCGTAGCACAACAACAAAAATAGCTTTGTTAAAACTAAGAAACAAATCTGAAGAGAGCAAAGTTAATAACATAAACGTGAAAAGGAATAAGAACAAGTTTACATATGTATGTACATACATATATTAGAGCGCAGTAGTGCTATGAAAGTGGGTCTGAAAGAAGCTTGCATGAGTCTGAATTAAGGATTACATATTTTGTTATATTATTTTACAAGTTTCTCTAGATTTTCTCAACTGTTCTATATTATTCATACGAAATAAAACGTCGCCGGCGCATTTTCCGGCATTTTGTGGGGCATCCATAATACAAATACACTACAATTAAAATTTTGATATTGATTTGTATTAGCCGACGGCTTTCTAAGGTTTTTAGTTATACTACATTTTTTTAATTTATTTACTAGGAAATTGAAAAGTTGAGGTTTAAGCCAAGTTACATTAGTATAACGTTATTTTTTAGTTAAATTGGTAACGGGGGGCATAATAAGCCTATTTAAAGGATTAAGTTCGGTCAGTTCCAACTGTAAAATTAAAATTACATATATTAAATTAAAGTAAATGGGTCTATAGCAGTCGGAGTAGTTGAACTTGTAGCAGTACATACATACGTTGCATAAGGCTGAGGGAAATTTGTTGGTGCACTAACCAGAACCAGCTAAAAAAAATCTAAATACAGTTGCCTTACGTCAAAAAGCGTGAATATCTTCGAAGGTTTTCCAACAGTTCCTACAGTTTATACTAAGCCGCCTCCGAACGGCTAACGGATTTTTATGAGGAGCTTGTTTATTTCATCTTAGAAATACACACGTTTGACCTTTAGAAAAATTTATTTGCTGCATTTTTGAATGTTGGTCTAACCAGGATTCGAATCTTGGTCCTCAATTCAACTCAACTAAATTATGGCTGTCATTCTACATTTCAAAATCTACCGTTACATGATAAGTCCATACGATCTGGAAAGGATCGCAATACTCTCCTGGCAGGTGGCATGTAGGCATTGCTGAAGCTGGGACTATTTCCCGCAAGTCTCAGACAGAGATAGGGAGACAAACATGAACGGGTACCTGCTCTGTACTATTAAGAACACGAGTCAGACATTTAGGCGCTTCGAAGTTCAGAAGTTCGCGATCCGAGATATTGGGGTGCTCTTAAACTTTGCAAAAAGCTTGGACTTCCTTTTTGACATCTACTATAACTCAAATCTATCCATCACTACAAAGGACCAACAAGTCTATATACGCCGTATCAGCTAAGAGGTTTAACCTAACTTATTTAGTTAAGAAGGCTGTTACACGCATAAATTTCTTATCGGCCTAGCCCACTTTCCACAATTTTAGCTTGTAGTTCAACGAGTAACAATGTTATTGTACTTGCTGATAATACCGAGATATGAGCTTGGCAGCTGTACGATGTTCGAAGGAACATACATACATATATACCAAGTTGCATAAAGACAATGCAAATTTTCAAAACTTCCAAATTTTTTCTTTCGCAAAATGAAAATTTTACACCAATCCAATATATATTAAGCTAAATTTAATAAAAAATTGAACTAAACAGTTTTTTAACAGAAACAATTTAAAGCGAAAATTTAAGCTGGAAACGATTTTTTTTTTCAAATGGACATCATGTTGTCAAAAATAAGAATTTTCGTTATTCCTTCCTTCAGTACGTTTTTTATTTTTGGAGATTGTTCGGGACATCATCTCTAAGAGCAGTGCACCTCAATAATTTTGCATGATCGGCTCGCTATTGTATTATCATCACTTGTAACTGATAAATAAACAATGTTTCTATAAAAAATTCCGAAAAAAAGTTAAAATTGGGAATTCTAATTTTTTGCCAAAAATATTTCCCACTGTTTAGATTTTCCATCATCCACTCAATTTTACAAAAATTCATTTTAAGTAGTAGATAAAGCCAAAAACTGTTTAGGAGTTTTGGAAAACTTTACGTATTTAAATTTACGAAAAAAGGGTAGTTTTGACTGCAGAAATACTGTTCTGTGGCTGGGTGAGTTTCGCTGAGCTTTTTCTTCACTTTTTGCGGTACATCTCATTGCCTTTATTACAAATATATACCTTAGTAAGAAAATCTTTTATACCAGAAACCTTGAAAAAAGGCGTTCAAAGTCAGTAAATTGCTATTTTTAGAACTTGGTAGTAAAAAATGTTTTTATAAGAATACCCAGCTTTCGAGATTAACGAAAAACATTATAAATAAACATTATATCATATGAGCAAATATGTTCATATACACATACCAAAATGCGTGTAATATGCAATAATTTGAAAAGCGTTAATTAAAGTTTTCTATTACGTACTCAAAGTTTAACTTGATTTTTATAATTTTATATTAAGAAGTGTACACATGTGTATGTATATTCACAGATGTGCATAGTTCAAAATCCCCACATTCATGTGCTAATATTCTTTTGAAATATACACAATTTCTACTTTGTTGCACTGAATTATTTGTAATAAATGTCAGTTTTTATGCTTTTAGTCTCATGCAAACCGCTTACACTGTTGCACTCATACAATTCATACATATATACATAGGTACATAAGTTTATTATATATAATTATATTTTGTACTTTTATTCTTCTTCCTGTGCAAGTGCGGTTATTCCTATTTGAGTACTTTGGACTTAACAAATACCACATTTTAACACCCTCCGGCAGCGGCGCCCAAATGCCCAATGTATCGTATACAACATAGTATGCATTTGAAAGTTGTGTTGCCAATTCCCCACTCGCTGCATAGCATATTCAATTGCTACTGTTTTTTGCAATTTGTTGTTGCTATTGTTGCTGTTGTTGTTGTTGAATTTTACACCAAAACTGCTTGTCCAACTCCACTACGCTGCAGTGTACACTCTCATTTACCATTATCATCATTTGTTATTGTTATTTTGTTGCTACTTTTGTTGCTATTGCTGTAGTTGTTGTTACATTTTATCCACTTCTTGTTCTTCAATTTGCTTTTGATTGTTGTTACTCTTTATTACATATGCTGTATTTAACTTTTTCTTATAACTCTCTTAATATTATATTTATATACACCTATATGTAGAAATGTACGTTTGTATGTACACCACACTTCACCCTTAAAATTCCAAAACAATTTCAGTTGCACAAATAAATATACAATTTAATATAAGTTTTCCAACAACATTGCTCCCTCTCAAATGCATTCCCGTTTTTATGCAGTTCATGTGCTCTCTCATTGTGTGAACACATACTGTCGTTTGAGCTCTCTCATACTCTCCATCTCTCTCTCTGTCTCTGGCTCTTTTCTCTCTATGTGTGTGCATAGCACGCGCTCAATGAAATTTATCTTTTTTGGTATTTGTGTATCTGTGTGTCAATTCGTTCACTGCTTTTTTGTTTTGTCTAACCTTTCTTTGGTGTTCCCTTGCCCCTTTTACATGATGTGCCGTGTTTGTGTGTGCATTTGCTTGAGTACCAGCTTATTTGTACACATGTATTTGTATGTATTATTGCTGCGATTGCCTGTTATTTTCTTGATGTACTCTCATGTACTATTCGTTTGCTGTTGTTGTTGTTATTATTGTTTGACACTCATTATTGCTACGAGTATTGCCATAGTAGCTGAACTGAACCCACCACCATTACCAATGTAGTCGAGTCACAATACCAACACCAACACCACCACCAGCACCAGCACCACCACCACCATCACCATCACCATCAGCAGGGCACTACCACCATAATCATCATCGGAGCGAGCTACTGCGCTGAAGGCAGCCCGTCAACCAGCCAGTCAGCCAGCCAGCCATGCTATCACCATTATCGTTGCTTTACTTGTACTACGACTACCTATTGCTGTTTTTCGTTTTATTGTTGTTCTTGTTGTTATAGCATTGGTTGTCTTATATTGTTATTGCTGTTGTAGTTGTTGTTGTTTTTTGTTTTTTGTTTTTGCTGTAGCTGTTTTGTTATTGTGGATGTACATACATCGTGTCGTTGTTGATGTTGTGTCGATGTCGTAGTTCGTTGTCGTTGTCGTTGTACCTACATACATACATACATACAATTGCTATGCCTTGCCTTGCCTGGCTTGGCTTGGTTTGGTTTTGCTGTTGTTGTCGTCGTCATCATCATCGTGTCGTCGTGTTGTAATTCCCATTTGTTGTACAACTTTGTAGTTGCTCATGTTGGAAATTCATGTTAGTCTACTTTTGACTGTTACGCAGATTGTTTGCATCGTCGTACCGTGTCGCTCGTACGTATGCTCGCACGTTTGCATGCTCGTTCGCTCGCTCCGTCGTTAGCCGTGGAACGAATAGTCAGTTGGTTAGTTACATATGCAGCCAGTGCCGTCGTTAACTAGCCGCTGCTACTACAACTATTTATTGTGTATTGTTAATAAGTGCGCTCGCCCACCGGCTCGCCGTCGTCAATCAGTGTTGTCAGTACGTTTTGTCATCATTCACTCACCGCTGTTTTGATTGACCAATTTGCGCTCGTGCAAGCAGTGTTCCATACAAAAAACAAAAAAAAAATTAATACAAATTTTTAAACTAATTTTTATTCTACAATTAAACGTGTTTAATCAGCGTAATAACATAAATTTTTTCAACAAAAAAAAAACAAACAAAAAACACGAATTTTATGAAACAAAACAAGAAACAAAAGAGAAAGTGCGCGCGTTTGCCAGAAAACTGTGAATTGGAATTTATTTTGCGTCGGCAAAAGTGCAAGAGCAACTTAACGCAGGCGTGTGTGTGTGTGTGAAAAGTGCCCGCCGGTAAACTTGTAAATAAGTGCTTACCATTTGAGCGTGTGAAACAAATATGTTTAACTTCTAATTTGGATTAACTAATCGCAGAGAATGCCGTCTCTAAGATAAATTTAAAAAAAAGTACACAGTCAAGAAAAAAGTTAATTACTTTCACAAAAATTATTCCAACTAATTGTCGGTGATTAACCACAAAGTGCAGTGTGTGTTAATATAAGAAAAAAAGAAAAATAAACAACAATAATCGCTCATGTTTGACAAAACTAATGCAAGCGAGAAAAAAATTTCTGAATAATAATCAACTATTTGCGGTTTTAGTGCCGACGATTGTGTAGAAAATCTGATCAGTAGATATAAATTTTATTTTTAATTTCGTAAAATCATAACATTAAATGACAGTGCACAGTAATGACAGTGGTGTGTGTTTAGTAATGGTGCGTACATATTTTAATTAATTTTATAAACATTTTTAAATTGTAAATAGTTGTAAGTAGGTTTTCAATTTTGTAAATAATACCCTTCGAAATGTACTGTTGTTTTAATGTCAGGAAAGTACATGCATACATATATGCAAATGTAATTACAGGCACAAAATTGACCTTTATTTATTCTTAGCTAGATATTTAGCGATAGGGGTCTATGCGCCCACCTTCGATTTGGCGGAAACTCAGCATGTGATTTAATATCATACTAAAAATAGTAATAATTACTACAAAAATTATGGGTATCTCTGTAAAATAAGTCATAAATTGATTAACATTTAACCGACTCTTGATACAAATTTAAAGCTATTGCTTTGGACTACATACTAATAAAATTAGATTAAACAATTTGTATACAAAATATTTTTGAAAAACATTAGATTTCTTGATTTCAAAAAAAAAAATGTTTCATATATGCTATTATTTTTATTCAAACAATATGTCCAGAAGAAGGAGAACATTCAAAACAAGTAAATCATTTTTTGTTATAGTATACTATAATATCTGACTTACCAGGCCTAAAACTTGTCCGTCTCATATTGAAGGAAAAATAGTTTGACAATAAAACCCTAAGTTTCTCATTATTGCTTGTAAATCTTGGACTCAATCGAAATCCTTAAAAAGAATATATTTCTTTATATTTATTATACTCAAATGAAGAGAGAACTTAATAACTTCAAATTATTTTCAAAAATTCGCACAGGTATCTAATGAAAAGTTAACTCGGTTTAGATTTTAGATAAATCTAACTGGAATTTTTTTAGAAGTGAAAAAGTATCTTATTGAAATATTTATCGTTGGTTCAAAGGTTAGCTTGACTATCTCGGACTTATGTAAGTCATTTTGAAGCCTCATTGGACTCCCTAGTATTTTATTGGAAGCATAACAAACCAACAAACTTGCGGCAAAAGCCGATTAGTTAGCATTGCGTACTGCCATTTCGAAGGCCAATATCCAAAATTATAGATATTATTAATAATATATTTGTTGGAAAAACATAAAGGCTCACACGACAAATTGGAGGAAGAGTTCGGCCGAAAATCGTTTCAGCGGCTATAAAGCGCCACGAAAAATACGTGTAAAGTTGACAAATTTATTTTCATTTGCAATATTTTTTTAAATTTTTTCTCTAATATTTTTTAATATCGTAGTTATGTGGAGAAGAATATATGTACGTGTGTATGTAAACCACAACATTTTTACCTACATTCTACGTTCAATTTGATTTAGTTATCCAAAAGAATATCTACAATAGCTGCATTTTTTCATGAACTTTTAAAGTTTGTATATGAAATTTGTATGTAGCTCTTATTGAACCCTTAATTGCTTTAATAGGTTGTTCTAAAACAAAATAAATTTTTTAAATTACTATTTTGTATGTATTTACTAACATTTTTTTTTTTATTAACGATTGCATAAATGCAAATATTTAATTTTTGTACACAAAAAAATCACAAAACTCATATTTTTCTAAAAGCTTTTTGTCTTTTATAGCTTAATTGGTTATTTTTTATATGGAAATAACTAATGAACACTATTGATTAAATTGCAATTAATCAAACTAATTTTTAATCGATTACCAAATATGAGTGATACCAACCAGTTTTGATGAAATAGTCACACAAGTTTTTGCGAAAAAAAAATGATTTCGCTTTTGTGTTGTGTGTAGGTGTGCGTGTTGTGAAATATGCTACAACATTAATTTTTTTCGGTACATCTTCTAAATTTTTTTTTTCATATGTTTTATATAAATATGCCAGAACCTCATTTTTCATATATCAATTAAAGTAAGCAAATTAATTAATAATATTAGTTAAATTAAATGAAATTAAATTAATTTAAATTAATTTTTTCATTTTTGCATATATGTATCTACTTAAGAAAAATGCACTCACACACAAAGTTCCAAATATTTCTAGCTGCTCATAAACTGAGCTTAAATTTAGGTAAACCCACTTTTAATGCCCATTATATGCACACCTTGCGCCATTTTAATGAGCTCCAGCGTTTTATGTGCATTTTTTACTAACCCAAACCGGAGTTATGAATGCGTTAAACTACATCACACAAAAAATAATAGAAAATATACATAAAAACATTAAAAGATAGGAAATGAAAATATCAATAGCAAATAAAAGCATTAACACGTTGGTAGTGATTTCAATCGCTCTATTGATTTTTTATTACCTAACTCATCTCATATGTTGAAGTAAAATAAAATCATTTTTTATTTTGAGCAGTTAAAAAAGAGTTTGAACTAGATTTAATCCAATCATGACATAAAATTTTTTATTAATAAAAAATAATAAGTGAAATTTAAAATTAAAACAAAATTTGCTGTTTCAAAAAAAAAAACATCTTTTAATAAAAGCTTCAGAAAAAATTATTTTTTTTTTTTTTTCATAAAAAAATATTAAGACATACGAGTATATACATGTATATACCTTCCAGCGCTATATTTCCTAATCAAATCAGCATATTAATGCAAATTTTGTTAAAATGTTCAAATGATTCATATTTCTTATCAACAGTTTTTTTTATATTTTGACTTTATGTCGTCATTGTTTATAGCCATTGCTCGTGTAAAATTTATATGGTAAATGTACATACCATATATGTATGTATTGAGATTTTTTTCTATCGATTTTTGATTAGCATACGTATGTATGTGCAAACATATGTTTACAATTTTTTTTCGAATAACTAAACGCTTGAGAATAATTTGATAATCTTAATTTGCCGCATTTTGAATTTTTTATAACGAAATAATACGTGTACTTATATTAATGCGAAGATTTTTAAAATTATGCCGACAAAAGCTAGAAATTTGTAGATAAATTATGTTCACATCGCAAACTAAATCAAAAACACTCGAAATTCAATATTTTTCAACAGTGTTTTTTTTTTCATAAATAAGCTCACAGCACACATCTTTAACGACTGGAAAAATTTATTTTAAATCATCACGGGAAAAAAACGCTCAAAAATATTTTTCCTTAAAATTGTGGTTAATAAGCATTATTAATACTGTTGAATTCAATCATATATTTTTAAATTTAAGTTTTTGAAAAGAAATAATAATTTTTTTGAAAATATATAACAAAAATTTGTCTGCTCTCTTTTAATTTAATTTTATCTTTTTAAGTCTGCTTCCTAAAAATTAAAGCAATTATATTTAAATAATATAATTTATTAAATAATATTTAACAGAAAGAGAACAGTACAAACACATTTATTTTTTTTTTATTTTTATGGGAATTTCTTTTGTTTATTTATAAAGAAAAATATTTTTGTAAAATTTGCAAGTTAGAGGTTTTTTCAAATATATAGTGCTGATTTTCATTACATCGGCATAAATCTGAATTTGGCTACACATACTCATAATTTTGCAGTTCATATAATAAATTAATTAAGTAATATTAAAAAAATACCAATTTATGTATTATGAGGCAAAAACTCTTAGTAAAATTCTTCAAATGTGAATTTCGATTAATTTAAAAATAATAATTATGAGAACAAGTATTTACATATATTTTTAATATATTTTTAATAATATTTAATAGTATTAATTTTGAATAATTATGACAACAAACATTTACAAATATATTTAATATATTTTTTTTTAATATTTTTTTGTATTTTTTAGTAATACATTTATTTAAATTTAAATTAAATTTTTTTTTTTAAATTTCTATTATAAAATTCATATCGTTCTTCAAATCGCCATTACTCGCAAAAAAAGAGAACAGAATAGTAATGGCAATTAACTGCCATTAAAACTTAAAAAAAGTGATGTCATATACCGATATTAGATACAATCTTTCTTTCACTCACACTCATGACGAAATACACAATACCTACTCATATGAATGTGTACCAAAGAACATACCCAAAGGTGCTAAAACTGTAATTTACATAGTCGAACTGCAATAAATCATGGCCGGCACAGTGGGACGAAATACGGTGGGAATGCAGTAAAAAATAAAAAAATAAAGAAAAATTATATACATGCATATGTCTGTAGCTTGTGTTGCAGTTGCAATATATGTACATCTATACATGCAGGCGAGTATGCAACTCATTAACATGCCTACGTACATATGTACATGTCAACGGCAATGCCACATTTTCAATTAAATTCGAGCCAATTTTAAATGTTCAAAGTGTTTGCATTTTACTACATATCTATACATGAATGTACTCTAATGTCCAAAGGCTTGTTGCGATATTATAAAAGAAAATAGGTGACTTTTTTTTAGGTTTTTTTGTGTTCCTTTTCAACGTTGAATTGCGCAATTTTTATTTTAATTTTTCTTCATTTTTTTCTTTCAATTTCAACTTAACATTTTTTTTTTACTCCTCGTACCGTTTGGCATGGCATTTCGAATTGATTTTTAATTACAACTTTCATGTTGTACAACAGCTGCTGTTGGCTGTGTTGCCACAATATGTATGACTGTATGTATGCGTTGCAAATGTATCCGCGAAAAACATGCGCTACTGTTTTGTTAGTTTGTGCAGCGTGATATCTCGTACGCTATCGAGATAGGAGATATTTTTATACACTTGCAAGCACCGACATACATAACTCATAACATACATATCTACATAAACTGCTAGTGATATTGTTGGGGGCGGAAAACGGGCGTTCAAGTACAAGTGTTGGCAGTTTGACATGATTTGATGCCGCCGCCCGCTCAGCGCCCGTGACTCCAACGGCATTTTAAGCGTGTACACATATTGCTTATCAGTCTACTGTCGCGCTGTGACCGTGCCCATTCTTCTTTGCTGTTCGATAGATGTTGCTGCCAATGTTTGTATGTTTTTTTTTTTTGCTTCAGAGTTGATTAAAATTTGTTGCATTTTTCAGTGATGTTCATTGTACATATATCTACATATGTTTACCTAACCGTACAAGTAACGCTCACTAATATGTATGTACTTACATGCAATGACATTCTTGGTTGACTCATACATACATACATACATATACATATTATATGTATAAACGAAAAATACAATAGAAGCTTAGCGCGCTTTGTTGAAAGCACTGCTTTTCTAAAATCTTAATTCGCACTGCTTTTTAAAGAATTCCTTAGTTTTGGTTTAAAAAAAAAAAGAAAAAATTAAATAATTTTATTCATCACATAAATGCACTAAAATTCTAGAAAACATTTGTTCTTCTTGCAACTTTTGTTTATCTCTGTGGCATATTATCTGTAGAAATCTTCAGTTTTTTTTTATTTTTTTCAAACAAGCGCGTGCTTGAACCGTTAAACATAGCATTTATCTTACTCAGGTGTATTCTGTGTGCATTTTTTTATTGTGCTGAAAATAAAAGAAAACATATTTTTCAGTTAAGTTATGAGTAGCACACAGATTTTTATAACCTCTATTAAATTTTAACTACATTAATGGTTGCTATCAGTGCTTGGCTAGTATAAGAATTTGTTTAAACCATAAAATAAAAGTTAACTGAATTTACTGAACTTTTATTTTTATGTTTAATATTTCTAATGAAATCGTTTTTGAATCGAAAGTTTTAAGAAAAAAAAAATTTTCTTTTATTATAATGTTGATATTAAATTGTGGTTTTTATGAGCCTTATTTTTAATAGCATAATTTAAAAAAAATCGTAGTAATATTTTTTTATACATATTTTTTCGCTTTTGTAATTTTTTTTACTTAGTATAACTAAGAACTAAAGAAAAAATTCAACAATAATGTGTTTTAGATAAAAATGCTAGTTTTTCTGATTTTTTCAAATAATTTATAAATCAAATTATATTGGCAAGGAATTTTTTTTAACCAAAGACGAAAGAAAGATTTTGAATTTTTTTAGAGTTCCCCATTCGACCAGTGCCGATAATTTCAAGTGAATGAACCAATGAAATCTATTGTTTCGCACAAATTTTATAAATAAATAAATAAATAAATATGTAAATAAAATTTTAAGCTTGCACTTTTTGATATTTGATGCACAATAAATTTTTGGTATTACCAGAATTAATAAATATCAAAATTTCTTATATATAATATTATTAATAAAAGTAATAAAAAATAAAACATGTTTGACTTATTTTTTTTTTGTGTCATATTAGTTACTTTAAAATGATAATAAAATAAACAATAATTTATAATTGATTTTTTTATTTATTTCTATCATAATTTTTGGTACTATCGAACTTAAAAAATTAAAGAAAAACTGATAAAAAAATTTAGAACATGAAAAGTTAGGCTTGAATTATTTTTATACAAGAAAAATTTAAATTTTTATTCAAAAATTTAATAATACCGGGAATGTTTATTTATAAAATCCATAAAAGCAATAAAATAATTCAAAAAGTATTACAAAATATATTTTAAAGTATTTTTCGGCAAACACAATTTTACTTTCCTTTAAAAATTTAGCAATACCGAAGAGTTCATTGAATGTAAAAAAAAAAACAAAAAATTATATTAATAACTTAGAATATAAAAAAACTGATGTAAAGATGTAGAACTACAAAAAATTAGTTTTGAAATTTTTATAAGAACAATGTAGTTTTTGATGTAATAACGGAAAACTTTATTCGGAAAACTTTATGCAGAAATTTCAAAAAATTATAACATTAAATTTGAACATTAAAATTTAGTTTTGAAGTATTTTTGTTATTTATAATTTTAATAATACCGGAAATATTTATTCATATATCCAAAAAAAAAATAAAAATAAATTCAAAATGCAGTCAAAAATAAATTTTAATACATTTCTATAAAAGAACAATTGTCTTATTTAAATTTTTATTAATACAGGAAATGCTTCTTCAAAATATTTAAAGAAAGACTAGTAATTTAAAATTGAAAGCATTAAAGATGGATTTTCCATTATTTTAGGACACAAACAATTTTAACCATTTATTTAAATTTTAAGAAATAGCGGAAGTTTCTCAATAATAAAAATAAATGAAAAATAAATAAAAAAGAAAATAATACAAAATCCAATCTGTCACCGTGCATAAATTTAAAATAAATTTAAAAAATAGAAAAATGTATATACCGGAGTATTTTTCCAAACTTTCACAGTACACGCCATACAAAAACAACAAAATTTTGGAAAATATTTACATAAACAATTGTTAAAAAGTTAAAATAAAATGTTATTTTTCCTTTAACTACAATTTTGCTCACTTTCCATTCCATCCCATTTACATACATAGGTACATCTCCATCCACCGCTGTTAACCCCAACTCATTCTTATACCAGTATTGCATTGATATTAGAGAAAAAAATTCCCAATCCAAAGGGTAATCACACTTTTACGATAGGAATTTCTTCCTCAGAAGTTATTTGGCGACGTAAAAAAGTAGTTCTATTAAATAAGTGACATATTCAAGTGGTCATATGCGATTAAAAAATAATAATATTGAACAATTGCGGCAACGCCACATATTTATATAGATATTTATGTACATACATACATAGAACAAATAATACCTACGATCATTAAAGTATGGACGGAATTTAAAATGGTTGGCATAGAGTTATTGTACAACAACACGTATTTATACAAAAACCACGCTGCACTATAAGTTGATTAAGCAGCAGCGCATGTAGAGATTACACCGATATCATCGCAAACGGCAAAAGTAACGCGCCGATAACATAATGGCTGCATATCAAACAAATAGAACGGGAGCGGCAGATTCAAAGCGTGTTCAATCAAACTGATTACCGGCCATGATTGTTGAAGTTGGTTGCACGAGTATTTAGTTTTGATTTATTTGTTTTACTTTTAAATATTTTTTTTATTTTATCATTATTAGTTTATATTGTTTGTGCTTTTTTTGATATTTTTGTGTCAATTATAAATGTTTGTTTTTGTTAGTGTACAGAAAATATCGCTTTTTACATTATTTTCAAATGGAAAATACACAAAAAATATATGTATACACGAGTATGTGTTTGTAGGTACATACATATGTATGTATATATGTGGTTATGTAGCTACATTTGCTTGTAACCATATTTGTATCGATAAAATTTATTAAATAAATAGCACAAAACAAACAATAATACCGTTGAAAACATGAGCTGTAATATTACAAATAATAACAAATCAAACACTTTCAGTTGTCACTTGAAACAACTCAACTTCAAACTACAACATCAACTTTTGTGTCAACAAATGTCGCATAAGCACCCAGAGTGTAAGAAATAAAAAATTTACAATAGCTTGAATATATGCACTTATTTATATGTATGGGTTTGTATATATATATGAGGAACATTATTTTTTGGAGGCACGATTTAAGGCGCTAGGAACTATTTTGTGCTGTTGATAGTAAATTAACAAGGATAAATAAATAAAACTTCTTGAATTTTTGTAACCAAAATTAAGTCTAAGATTTACAAATCAATTATTTGCTATAAGAACTTTTTGTGATGATTCTTCGAGTAGTTTTAGACTTAAGTTGGGTAATGCTGAGTTTACGTACTAAAATACAGTAAATAAGCTAAAATAAAATTAAACAATAAAAAAAGAAATAAATGAAAATATTTTAACTTAATTATGGTAAAATAAAATAACATTAAATAAAATGAGAAAAAAGATAATATAAAATTAAATTAAATAAAATTAAACAAGACAAAATAAAATTACAAGTATAAAGATAGATAACTTAACAAAAAATAAAAAAAAAAAAAATAAAATAAAATAAAATAAAATAAAATAAAATAAAATAAAATAAAAAAAAATAAAATAAAATAAAATAAAATAAAATAAAATAAAATAAAATAAAATAAAATAAAATAAAATACAATAAAATAAAATAAAATAAAATAAAATAAAATAAAATAAAATAAAATAAAATAAAATAAAATAAAATAAAATAAAATAAAATAAAATAAAATAAAATAAAATAAAATAAAATAAAATAAAATAAAATAAAATAAAATAAAATAAAATAAAATAAAATAAAATAAAATAAAATAAAATAAAATAAAATAAAATAAAATAAAATAAAATAAAATAAAATAAAATAAAATAAAATAAAATAAAATAAAATAAAATAAAATAAAATAAAATAAAATAAAATAAAATAAAATAAAATAAAATAAAATAAAATAAAATAAAATAAAATAAAATAAAATAAAATAAAATAAAATAAAATAAAATAAAATAAAATAAAATAAAATAAAATAAAATAAAATAAAATAAAATAAAATAAAATAAAATAAAATAAAATAAAATAAAATAAAATAAAATAAAATAAAATAAAATAAAATAAAATAAAATAAAATAAAATAAAATAAAATAAAATAAAATAAAATAAAATAAAATAAAATAAAATAAAATAAAATAAAATAAAATAAAATAAAATAAAATAAAATAAAATAAAATAAAATAAAATAAAATAAAATAAAATAAAATAAAATAAAATAAAATAAAATAAAATAAAATAAAATAAAATAAAATAAAATAAAATAAAATGAAATAAAATAAAATAAAATGAAATAAAATAAAATAAAATGAAATGAAATGAAATGAAATGAAATGAAATGAAATGAAATGAAATGAAATGAAATGAAATGAAATGAAATGAAATGAAATAAAATAAAATAAAATAAATTAAAATAAAATAATAAAATATAATTAAATTAAATAATAGAAAAAAAAGAAAATAAAAAAATCAAATAAATAAAAAAAAATGTTAAAAATTAAAAGAAACTAAATTAAGTAAAATAAAATAAAATAAGTAATATAAAATAAAATATAATGATATGATATTTAAAGTGAAATAGATTAAATAAAATAAAGTAAAATAGAATAAAATAAAATTATATAAAAAAATATAATTAAATAAACAAATGTGATAAGATATAATATTAGATATAATATAAAGTAAATAAAAGAAAATTAATTTAAATTAAATTTAATACAAGGACTTGAATTGAGACTAAATATAACTAAGCCAAACTAGTTAAAAAAAAATGCACCGCTTCGGAAAGTCATTTCAAGTTAGTTTGTGGTTCAACATCAAAAATTAAAAAATATCTATGTATAAAAGTTAAAAGTATGACTTTTAGTCGTGATTGCAGCCTTTTAGAGGATAATCCATTCTTATTTTAAAAAATATTTACTTATATTCTGAAAGAATGTTTAATACACGGAATCAATTGTTATCGATTAATGTTCGTAACAACTTTCTTTTTAGCTAGTCTACCTCACACATATGATGCATATTGAACAGTATTCTCTTTGTAATAGTTTTATTTGTTAAACCACTTGCGAATTCGTTGTTATTTTCCAATTCGAATTTTATTTGAAGCAACTCTTTAAAATTTGCTGTTGACAATTGCAAAGCAAATGCATTCACTGGTGTTTCACTTTCGCGATCTAGTTTAAGATAACCGCATGGTCAGCGGTTTTAAGAGGCCCTTCGTTTGTGCACTTCTTTACTAGCAAACCCCTTGGTTCTAGTAATTGCAGTAGAAGCCGGTTCAAGGCAATATTGTTGCACTTAAACTTATAGTGTTGCACTTTGGCGTCGATACTTCACTCCTTTGGCGTTACGTTCGTTGTTTGATTTTTAGCCCTTCTCATTTGCTATGTGTAATGTAAATCAGTATTGTCAATCTATTACATGATTTGTCGGCAAGCGGCCAAACCTTTGAAGGCCCATCAACTCTTGAGTACATATTTGTAGGTACATGTGTATGTACATACGAGTATATATATTTATTTATTTGTTTTAATATACTACAGTACTTTGAGTTACTTATTTGTGTACATAAGCTTGATTTGTTGTTGTGAATGCGACAACTTAACAAATAACTGCAGCAGCGAAAAGAAAAATGGTATAGGAAAAAAGTAATTATTGACGACGATCGAAGTCGCTTATCAGCGCATTTACGTCTCGTGCATTGCCTATCACTGATAACACTGTACACGCATTTTTAATTAAATTTTCTATTTATATTTATAAACTACTATTTGTATTTGCTCTGGTTGTTGGTGGCAAACGTGAAGCCCTAATGCGCTACCAACGTCCTACCTTTAAAGCTCTTATTGTTACTTCCTTTCCTACAAATATTTCTTTATTTATTTATTTGGTTTTCTTTTACACTCTTTACAGAACGCCGTTTCAACTCGACCGACTGCATCGCCCACAGCCGCTACCGCACAGCCCGTCGCGCCGATCCAACAACACCCCACAAACCTTAGTACGAACGCACCAACGCACATCGTTGCTGCTGCTGCCAACGCGCCGCAACCCACTCTAACCGCTTCGGTTGCGTCTGCGGTTGCTGCTGCCGCCGCCGCCGCTGCCGCTGCTGCAGCTGCAGTTGGCGCTGTGCCGCCACCTACTACAACAAGTATAGCTAACAACAACAATAACAACAACGTTCTGCCACTGTCTAAGGGCAGCACGTCCATATCAGCAGCAACGCCGCTAACTATCACATCAGCCGCCGCTGCCGCCGCCGCAGCTGCTGCTCATCTACACAACAGCAACAGCGCCAACACAAATCCGATGGCAGTAACATCGACAGTGCCGCCGGGCGCACGTTCTATTTCGCCGTGTTCAGCAGCAGCTACACCCTACGGCAGCAGTAGTATACCGGGTGGCGCTAGTCTCAGTGCGAGTGGTCCGGGTAGTGGTGTAACGGTTTCGGTGATAGGCCCACCAGGCAGTGGACCACCGCCGGGTCTGCCACCAGGTTTAGCTGGTGGTCCGGCCGGTGCGGGCGGGGTGCCACCACCGCCGGGTACGCCGGGCTCAAATCGTTGCTGTGATACTGGACGCACAATCTATACGGATCCCGTTAGCGGGCAAACACTCTGCTCGTGTCAATATGATATACTTAGCTATCAGCGTTTGGCGGCCGCAGGCGGACTTGTCACAGGACCGGGTGGTGTGCCAATAGGCGTCTATCCGGAAGGCATGTCTGCGTATTTATCGGGTATGGCGGCTGATCAGCCCCCGTTCTATGCGAATCCGGTAAGTACTGTCTTTTATATAACTACTATTGTATATATGTATATAAAAATATGAGTCTTTGAACTTAAATTCTGCAACATACACAGTAAGTTGAGCTTAATAAATTTTTATTGTTGGCATTGAGTGAAATCGTATGCATTTTTTTTTGCTGTCGTTGCTCATTTGATGTCATATTTTAATATGCGCCGTCTACGACAAATTTGCCTTTACCCTGTTGCACCACAACAACTACAATAGCAGTAAAAATGTCGTCGCTACTGACAACAATAGTTTGTGGCTCAACAATATGTTTTGCAATTTTCTGCAATATGCTTTCATTACAACGCCGAGGGTGGTCGTCCAACTCCTTAGACGATTCCCTAGTACCGTTTGCTAGAGCTAAGTAACGCTCCTTGACCTCTCTATCTGTGCTTAGTAATATTTCATGCGCTTTGCAGACATGCCTCTAGTCTGGCTTGTTGCTTGGAAAACGAGGTAATAGTGGATGCGGCTGAGGAGCAATATATTGTATTTTTTTACCAGTCTTTCGTGCATCGTCTTTTTGTGCCGACCTTTTGTGGCATGCAACAAGCCATGTAACGCCAACGCTACCGCATAAACATTTGTTTGAACTGTCAACTGTTGTTTGAACACAACAATAACAACAACAAACATACAATTCAAATATATATTTTTTTTGTCGACTCTGCAAGCCACCTTCATAGTTCGGCGTGGTCACTGCCCCACAGCGTTGGCATGTGACAATAGCCCTGCGTTGACATTTGTGGCATCTGTTATGTGTGTCGCCTAAATGGTGTTTAATGCGAATATTCGCCTCCTACGGCGCAAAGGACAAAACAAATTTAATTGTTTGAAGGATTTTCTTTACACTTTCGAGACATTTTCAAGATAGATATGTGTTTTTAGATATGGCATGTGGTCAAATAAAAAACGAAATTTCTAGATTTTTTTTGTATTTTCAGTAATATTGACCAATTTTACGGATTAAATGAGCTCATGTAGTTAATTTTAGGAAAAAATAAACAAAAAATGAAATAAATGTTTGCATGTGTGAAAATTAAAAAGAAAAAATTCACCAATATATGAGATTTCCAGATAAAATATCTGCGTATTTGCAATATAATATAATCTTAACGTCATTGTGTAATCACCATATCGGATCTACTTTTTTAGATAACCTCTGCAGTGATTGAAACATTAGCTAAGCCTCTCCGAAGATAAGTTCAGGAACTTGAGATATGGCTAAGAAAAACCACCTTTACTTTGCATTTTCACAAATCACCCTCCAGTTAGGCCTCTGTAGCTGCTATATCAAAATACTATAACTAAAATGGTTCATTGAGCTATGAGCTTAACGATCCAATGCTTAAACTTTTAACTAAAAAAAAAAACACTAACCATTTTGCTGAGCTTTTATAAGCTTCTAAAAAGTGGTTTGAATCGACTATACTTACAAAAAGCTTTTACTTTTATCTGAAGTATAAGCCATCAATCAATCCTTGAAAATATTCAAATTTGTCTCTCTGAAACATTTTAAAGCGCCCTTCTTTAAAACGCAAATATTAAGTATTGTAATTTATATTGTTTTATTTCCTTTTATTTTATTTTGTTTTATTTTATTTTATTTTTATTTTATTTTATTTTATTTTATTTTATTTTATTTTATTTTATTTTATTTTATTTTATTTTATTTTATTTTATTTTATTTTATTTCATTTTATTTCATTTTATTTTATCTTCTTTTATTTCATTTTATTTTATTTTATTTTATTTTATTTTTTTTTTTTATTTTATTTTATTTTATTTTATTTTATTTTATTTTATTTTATTTTATTTTATTTTATTTTATTTTATTTTATTTTATTTTATTTTATGTTAATTTATTTTATTTTATTTTATTTTATTTTATTTTATTTTGTTTTTTGTTATTGTGCTTAAGCTTACTTCATATTTTTTATATTATTTAATTTAATTTTATTTTATTTTATTTTACTTTATTTTCTTTTATTTTATTTTAACTTATGTTATTTTAATTTATTTATTTTATTGTATATTTTTTATTTTGTATTATTTTATTCTATTTTATTTTATATTATTTATTATATTTTATTTTATTTTACATTATTTTGTTTAATGTAATTTAATTTAATTTTTTTATATTATATTATTTTATTTTATATCAGTATATTTTATTTTAATTTTTTAATTATATTTTATATATTTTAATTAGTTTAAAAAAATTTTAATTTTTTTTAACAAATATCATTTTATTTCATATGTATATTTTAATTTTTGAAACTTTTTTTTTTATATTTTTATTTAATTTTTTCTATAATTTGAGATTTTTACTACTTTAAATTAGTAAAATCTAAAATAAAATTCCGCTAGAAACAGATATTGTCGCCTTACTAGTTTTGGCGTTTATTATCAGTAAAAACCAATCTCGTTTGTATCGTGGTATCGTAAAATTCAAATTAATAAAAATCCATAAAAGTAATTTGTCCAACCAAAAATCCCACATATGTCCGTTTAGCTGCACAAACATACATGTGTTCGTACAATATATGTATTCATTAGTACACATTTTTCAGGTTTTTAAAAGAAATCAATAAAAAACCCCAAAGAAATCCATCAACTAAGAGAAACAAAAATTTTAAATAAACAGTTTATTAACTACAAACATAAACATTCAAACTTATACCATCACGTAAATATGTATGCATACAAAATGTATTTATTAGTATATATGTATATTTTATTAGCATTGATCGACTTAAAAAAATGGAAATGTTCTTTGCATAACACGCATTTTATTGTATTTCAATCTAATAAAAATCGACATTTCGAAAATTAAAACATATCGGCACTTTTTTGTTGGCTTTAATGTGCTGCTTGAAGAAAGAAGAAGGAGTTTTGTTTAATATTGACGCGTTGAAGGCGAAACAAAAGGCAGAAATATAACAAAATATTTTATGACTTGCTCGTTAACGACATAAATAACAAGTTTGCTAGCCAGCGTACTCATATACATACATACATACACACGAGTATAATTTACGTACAATGTCGTTAAATAAAAGCGAAGAAAATACAACAATAACAATAAACAAACTAAAAATGGTATTTAAGAAATGTATAAAAGCTATAATATTGCAGCGGCTGAAAGAAAGAAACCGATTCCAACAACAATGACTTTGTACATAAAGATCATCGAAAATAACAACAAGAACACTCAATAGTAACAACGACAACCATAATAACCATAACACCAGCGGCCGCAACAGCAGCAAGAAGAACAAAGCTACCAACGGCTATCTTAATACAAAAATAAATAAATTTGTTTTAGTACGCTTGTATTCTTAACGATCTCTAATTTCTTTTCCACTAAAAATTAACCATAAATTCGTCAGCACATTTTGGTTAACTTAGCGAGCTTATAATAAGGCAAAACAAAATATTATTAGAAAATCGTTGAAGAAGCAAAAAAAAAAACGTGCAATAACAACAGCAAGCAATACAGAAGCCCACCGCTAACCAATCGACTTATCGCTGTAAGCCAAGCATTTGACTTAAATCCAAACGAAAATGCCAAAACACAAAAAATTGACATTAATTTCAAAGTTTATGAGCATTTTCATTTTGGGCGACGAGCTAAAAATGTTTTTTTTTTTTTTATATTCGATATTCACTTGCAGCAGTGTTGTAAAAATTCAACTCTCAGCCAATAAATAGTGTGTTAAACGGTTTTTGAAAGCCCCATTTTAATTTAAATGTAACAGCAGGAAGGTGAATACTGAAGTAGCAGCAACTCAAACGCTTTAAGCACGATCTGTGTCCAACGTTTTAAAAAACGTTCGTTATTGTTATTTTCTCTCATTTAATATCGATTTTCTTGTTTTTTTTTTTTTAATTATTATTGAAATATTTTTTCAATTGCTTTTTGTGCTTTGAAAATGCAAATGAGTTGTACACCCACGCGTTGCAACGAAACAAAAATAAAAAAAAAATAATATAAAAAAATATATTAAAAGCAGAAAAAAAGTCTTTAAGCAGTACTAAGTGTATATATGCAAATATGTGTATATATGTATATATTTATCTATATATTTCAACTTTCATTTTAATTATTCCCGCTACGTTTTATAAGTGTCTTATAAATATATGGTATAACTATGTTTATTTTTCTATGATTTCCTATTTCACAAACTCTAATTCCTCTACTAAATAACCAATTATCATATACTGGTACATAAAGTTGTAAAAATTTATTTGAGAATTAAATTCGTTTTCACCCAACCTGAACAATAATTTACTGAAAGCGAGAGCAACAAAAAAATTAAATTAAGTGAATCAAATTCGATTCTGACTTCTAGTTAGTTGCCTATAAAAAAAATATGATAATAATTTTGAATTTGCACTCATAAAATTTTTTGCTGTTTAGAAATGTCTAAAATTGTCGCTACAACTATAATATGCATGTTTTAATATTCAATATAAACTATAAAACATTCAAGCAATATAATTAGCACAGCAAGCTTGTTTTCGGTTTTTTTCTAAATTGCATACTAATACACACAACAACATTTATTTTTTTCCTTAATGTCATTTACTTTAAAAACGCGATTTCTTGAGAGATTTATTGACATTTATTTTTTTTTTTAATTTTTTTGCTTAATAATGTTATAAAATAAACAAAAAAATATTGTCACTGCAGCGCGAAGTGGCATAAAAATGTGGTAGTCAATATGTGGCACATTTGCATATAAAGCGTTGCATTAAAGCGACAATTTATATCAACTCAAAAATGAAAATACTTATATATATGCATATACATATATATGTATGTTTATATAAGCAAATTAATTCATTTTGAAAACTTGAAAATAGCCCGCTGTGCACCTAATATGTATGTACATATGTACATATAGTACAATGCTTGCCTGGTGACTACATGCTAATCTCACTAAATATATGTATATGTATGTACCTATGTATATTATATTAACAACTTTGTGCACATATCGCTTGTACAAATACACTTAACATACATATTTACATACATACATACCCAGGTATATTAACTACAACGTACAGCTTGGGGGTGTTTGTTTGTCATACGCTTTTAGCTAACATGATCAGTTGTTTCTCGCTCATGTTAATGCGCTGAACCATGCCATTTGCGGTTTTAAATTGTTGTACATACATATGTATATTAACAACATGGCGATTAGTTCAATACTTAATTGTGAATAATAAATTATGTCGCAAATCGTATAAAATTATCTATGGTCTTGCAAATATAATATTTAAATATGTCGGTATACTCGTACGTACGTTAGTTCACGCTCCAATAGCCGTTCGCTGTTATTATGAATTTATTTATAAGCTGACTTTTAGACATGAAGTCTTTATAATTAGTTTATTTTAGGAGCGTATGTATATGTCAGCGCTTTGTAAATATGTGTAGGTAAATTATATATGATTACCTTTATCGTTCGTACTAAGTTTTTGTACAGAGTAAAGGAATAACAGCATAATGTTAAGTGTATGAGACCAATGTTAAAATCATAGCACAGTTACTGTTCACGACCCTGGCTGAGCACTCCTTTTTCTGCTTCGCTCTATACTTCGTTTCATCCTTTCAGAAAAAAAAATATTAGCAATAAAAAAAACCTTATAGGGTAGTGTATTTGAGCTTTTCGGCCGTTAAATTAAAGTAAAAACCTTTGTTTTCCTTTTTTGCCTCCTACGCGTTTCGATACATTTTGTATCTTCTTCAGAAACGAAAACAAAGAAAAAATTAGAAACATACTATACAAAAACGGATTCCCTAACGCACTAATAGAAAGGCTTATAAAAACAACAATTAACAAAATAGAAGGCGCCAACAACAATGCTAAAACTAAAAACGAAAACAAAGCATTCACTGGCATAACATACATACCAGGTTTAACGGACAACAAATCATTAGGGAAATATATCAACAACAACACAATAACCTTTGCGCACAGACCACATCGCACACTCAACACAATTTTTACTAAAACGAAAGACAAAATAAATAAGGAGCAACAACACAATGTAATATACAAAATAAAGTGCAATGGAAAAAATGACGAACAATGCAATAAAGTTTATATTGGAACAACAAAGCGAGCGCTAGGTGTTAGAATAGGCGAGCATAAGGCGGACGCGAAAAATAGAAAGGAAACAACTGCGTTAGCCCAACACCTTACACAAAGCAACCACACAGCAGACTTTGACAATGCAAAAATAATTGATATAGAGAAGAAAACAAGGAAAAGAATGACATTAGAAGGACTGCGAATACAACAAAAAATACACTGTGCGATGAACTACAAAGAAGACGTGGACAATATAAACTGCGCATACACAGCGATAATAACGAACGCAAAAGCAAAATCTGATATGTAGCATTATTGTATTTATTGCACTGTAAGTGATCAGATGTAATGATCACTTATAATATCTATTATACATGTGAATATATTTGTGTTAAGGTATGGTTGAGAAAAAAATGTGTGTATGTATAATGTTTGTAAATTATGTTTTTCTTGTTCAAAATAAATTAGACTCCCTGAGGAAGATACAAAATGTATCGAAACGCGTAGGAGGCAAAAAAGGAAAACAAAGGTTTTTACTTTAATTTAACGGCCGAAAAGCTCAAATACACTACCCTATAAATATATTTTTATACATTGGCCCAAAATACAAACCAAAAAAAAACCTTAGTTGATGTGAAACATTTTAATATAAAAAAAATCCATATAAAATTAGCTGCAAGAAAAAAGTTATGTGGATTACAGAAAAAAATTGATTTATATGAATTAATTAAAATTTTCTCTTCTGAAACAAGTTATTTTGAATTACTTAAGTTCTTTTAATTATAAAATCTTCATAAAAAATATAGATTTAAACTTTTAATATTTTTTAAATTTTAGCAAATTAATTTTACTAGATATTGGTATCTTGATTATGGTAAAATAAAATTGTAAAATTTAAATTTAAAAATCTTCACTAAAATATTGATTTGTTTTCATTACATTTTCAACAAAAGCAGTTATATTAAATTTCTCAACTGCAAATGAGCAACACTCTCGACAAATAATTGTATCCATAATTTTATTAATTAATTAATAATTTCACGCTTTTCACTATTAAATTGCCGACATTTGCCGAATTTCCGACAATCCTCTACAACAATAACATAACATTTCAACAAGCCGTACAGCTGTTAAGCTCAGTTGACAGCTGTAGTCACGATACGTTTGGCATCTGCCGACTGTTGATTACCAAAATGACAACTCACTTGTATAAATGTGCAAATCGGACGTGGCTGACTGCCTCTAATTAGTTTGCGACATAAATATCTACTTATTTACATACAAAAATATATGTATGTATATATTCAGATATGAATGCAATATTACACTACATAGAGACATATGTACGTGTATATACCGAAAGTGTTCCGCAGCATAAATCATCTCAGCATAATTAGTCATTTATGCGGCATTGACTTTCCCTTTCAGGGAAGTAAACGAAACGAACGCACCTTTAAACGCGCATAATTTTTCTTCGTAATGTAATGAATGAAATGGTTAACAAGACGCCATAGCGGCAAGAGAAAAAGTGTCAAATTGTCGCAGGGAAATCATTACTTTGACACAGGCTGTCAAGTGGCTGTCACTTACTGCTGCTGCTGCTACTTCGAGGCAAAAGAGAGTTGTGAATGCATGCACACACGCTATTTATGCAGAAATACTTGAATATATATATATATATACACGCGTATATTTATGCATAACACAAGACCCATAAGACACATTGAAATTTCCCTTGACATTCGCGGCTTTTTTCTCATGTCTTCTCATATCATTGCTCTACTATATAGGCAACTCTTGTTTTTTGTGAGGGTGAATTTCAAAGACACCGCCAACGCTGTCACTTACTTTGCTGTTTGTCTTTGTTTGTGCATATTTGCCACATCTTATTATTGCCTTATTAATAAATTTGTCAACACACGGATGACAGCTCACTCGAAATCGGAAATAAGCGCAGATGTTGCTGCTTGTTGGCAGCGATGGAGGTGGTGTTAGCGTCGGCGGCAAAGTGTATGACAAAGCAAGTGGCAAGCGTCAAAGGAATAAATATGGAATATTTACTATATTCCTGATAAAAATTGAAGGAAGTAAGACAAAAAAAAAATTATATTTAATATGCGAATGAACAAGTGAATTTGGTTAAAATTTAAAAGGTCTTCTTATATGTACTCGTAGATATTTGTATTTGTAACAATACCCAATGACACATTAACAATACCGATTTGTTTATATTTAGTTACCACTAAATTGCTTTTGTGGCATGAAAACTATTTTACGAAAATTTCAACTAAATTTCGTGCGCATCACGCATTGTATGTGTACGCACAACATGTCAAGTGCTTGAGTGATTTGCCTCATTCAGCCAAGTGGGTGCGAATGTACGCCCAATGGCGCCCTCTTAGAGACGTCTTGTGTTTATCTAAAATTCCACTTTGCACGCATACGTTTTTGGTTATTGAGTAAATAGCAGATATACTCGTATATGTATGATTGTATGTAAATACATATTTACTTATTAAGGCAGCTAACTATGCACCTTACATACATACATACTTACAAACAAACATTATCAATTTCGCATCCATATGTTTGTATCTATTGTATAAATGTACTCATTGCTTGTCATTGTTGCTCACACATCAAGCACAAATAAACTTTTCCCAACAACAACAACAACAACACCTAAATTATTTTCCTCATGTACTAGTAGTTGGCGTTTAAGGGTTGTATTGTTAATTTTTCCTAACAAATCGTAATTCTTTCAACGTTCTATACTTGAGCTCTGCTGATCTCCGCAATACTGCTTGTTTGCAGTTCGAGTGCGCTCTCAGTGTGTGCTGCGGTGTTCGTTTATACGAATTTACACTTCTCCTCAACTTTTTAACTGCACTTGAGAGCGAGTAGATAGTGCGGCCGCCGCATTGTGTTGAATTGGGCGTCTCCTATGAGTAGTATTGAGTGTAGTTGAAGTGGAGGGCGGAGAATTCAAAGGAGCTTTATATCTAGTTGTTGGATAGGAAAAAGAGCACGGAAAAGAGAGTTCCTACTTTTGGACTTTTTTTTTTAAATATATACGTACATACGTGTATATAGTAGAAGGCACCTGCTACTGTACTATTTACAGAGTATTTTTTCAGCATTGATCAAGTAAAGACCAACTATATCCGTACATATTTGTGTTTAGATTTTTTCTCTTTAATGTTGAACTTTTTTTGTCAAAGAAATCTCAGTATTTTTTGTTTTGACTTTTCCATTTCCTAAAAATTATTACACATAAATTATTTATAAATATTTATGTACATATATATTATTATAATTGTTATAATAAATGTATGTATGTGTGCCAGAGTTTGCTCTCGAATTTCTGTTCTATAATATGTACACGTATGTATGTGTGTATTATATTCTCCGCCAAAACAGCATCTCAATTTTTTACAATGTAATCTCCCAGACGTCGCAACTAAGCCTCCCTCTGTGGTTCAGAGCACTGATATGTCAACTTTTCGCCTTGTGAAATACAATAAAATAACCCTAACAAAAAACAACAACAATAAAAAAGTAACATTGTTTGGCAACAAAAGTGTTCATACAAATTTGTTATGTTATTCTTCGATGTACTTTACATAATATGTCTACATATATACTTACATATGTATATTTGTGCTCACATGGACTTTTCAAATTTTGTTGTTTGTTATTTTAAATCTTTTTCGTTATTTGTGTTGAAAACTTTACACTGTAGGTACTGATTTTTTTATTCTTTTGTACACACTCTGCTTTTGGTGTACACACCACCCACGGGGTTAAAGAGTTTCTCTGCGGAACTTTTCATATCCATTATTGCTGTTTCTCACTGTTGCTATTATCAAAATTTTCGCCAAGCTTTTTTCTATCAATTTTTTTTTTTTCATTTCACTCGACTGTGGGTTAAAAGTTTTACTCGTTTGTAGAGGTGTGCAAGTTGGTGTTTTGTGTCGCTTTCGATTTGTCTGCTCGACAGCTGTTGCAAACACTTGAAAGTGTTGGATTGGAGTTGTTTTTGTAGTTGGATGAATAGAATATACATATGTTTGAAAATATAGTATGTTATAAGTCATTAGACATAATGCCATATTTATGTACGCAAATACATACATTTGGAAAAACTAGATTTTTCACGCATAATAATTTTAATTTTCTCTTTATAATTTTTTTTAGTAAAATTAAGGAATTAATAATAAAAGTGCAAATATTCTTCTTTTAAAAATAGGAAATGCAGAATTTCAACTTTTCAAACTCTTTAATTTAGTTTACTAAAATAAAAATATATTTTATACATGTGTGCGTTTATAAACTTCTTCTGAGTTTAATATACACAAATTTACAATAAAAATTTTTTTATGTATAAAAGTAAATAAAGAAAATAACCGTATTCCATGCCACTTCATATCTTAAAAATTGTTTATTATTCTTATTTTTTTACTGATTTTTTGCGTGTATACATTTATTACCACATTCAAACATAAACTACAATAGTATAAAATATTTTGATAAAAATCGACAAGCAGCAGTAGTGAATGTACAGCAAGAGCTCTTCGAAGTGGCGCAGTGAGCCAGAGTTTTGCTTTGCAACGCTGCTGTTGACCAGCATTACATACAGATATACATACATTGTACGCAGGGTACGCAGTGTGTGTCAATGCGGGTCGCGACACAGCAAAGGCACGAAAACTATGCTCAATGCATGTAAAACATTAAACGTTTACTAAAACGAAAAATGTCTGAAGTGTTAAAGATTTTTTTTTACAATTTTTTACATATTTAATTTTACTAGTTTGCGCATGATTGTGTCAGCGTTGACAATATTTTTGAACCTATGTTTTTTCTCTTCCTTTTTTTTAAACATTTTTCCTTCGATTGCAGCACATTTTCTTATTGTATTATCGTTGCCGTTAATCGCAGAAGTCGAATACGCAGGTAAACGAACATTGCTGTCAATACAATAACAACATTGTGGAAATGTTTGGCGCAATGCTGAGGTAGAAAAAATATAAAAAATACATACTCGCACATATGGACGTATACATATATGTACATATGTATATGTACCTATGTTTGAATATAAAAATGTATAAAATACTGCAAATAAATAAAACCGAAAAAACACTTCTCTCATAAGCATGTGGTGTTAAAAGTGGCACAGCGTGTGGCGGCGACAGCACAACACGAACAAAAAAAAAAGCACGCAACTAAAATTGAAAAGTTGACATACACACAATACAGTTTGACCGAAACTACAAGTACTACAAGTCATTTAGCAAATCATTGGCACTTTTTGGCTTTGTAACACACAATTGAACATCAAGCCAGACACATTCATGCATACATACATATGTATGTATGTATGTATGTATGTATGTATGTATATACTCGTAGGTATGCATTAATGTGTACATGATGCAGTTTTTGGCTTGTAAATGTGTCTGCAGTCTGTTGTTGTAAATGTTGCCGTTATTGACGCCATCAATGTGCCGACGCTATACGTTTACATATCGGTGTGGCACATCGAAAAAAACGCAATGTCTAATCGTAAGCCAAGCAGTAAATACACCATTGTTGTTTTTATTGTTGTTACTGCGAAAATCGCTGCACATTGGGCGCATTGGAATTTACTGAATGAATTGCTATGCCACTGCAACATCATTGGTGCAACTGGCATTCAATGCATTGCGTTTGCACTTTATCAGCTTTGGTGGCATCTTGTTTAAGCCGCTGCTGCTATAACGTTGTCTGTATATACATACATACATAAAGTATATGACTAACCGGCGATTGTGTCTTTGTCTGACTGGCTCTAACAATTGTCGATTACTGTGTGCTGATTTATTCTTTTGCTTCCTTTACCTTCGCTTAATATTACTCATTTTGGCCGTGTCTGAGGAAAACGAGTTTCGATTTCCGGTCGATTCAACTGCGTTATTACTATTGTTGTAAATTGCCTTTTGGGGTTAACAATAGTGGCAAAATATGTATGTAAGTTTGCCTCTCATATATTGCAACATGCAATATGCCTTGGCCCCAATGATTGACTCTAAGCTAACGTTGATATCGCTTCTGATTCAAGCAAAGATGTAGCGGATGTCAAAAAAAAATTTTTTTTTGCTAAGGAAATTTTTATTTGAGAAAAAAATTACAACTGCAATAATCTTGCAGAACTGCAATTCCAAAAAAATTTAAAATTTTTAAATTATAACAACAAAATTTTGAACCAATAAATTTAAAATTATTGCGCGCTTTTGCATAAATCAAATCTTTAGTTTTTATTTTTTTTTCCGCCAATACAAAGTGTACACCCCTCATTTACAGTAATTCAAATACGAACGCCATTTCGCGCTGTTAGCAAATCATATTGCTGATAAGGCCGAACAGATTTGTTTACATACACGATGCCAACATTAACATTAACAGCACTTAAGTATACATACCAATGTTACATAAACATAGAGGCAGCACAAAATTAGCATTGCTGGACCACACAACGGCACACGACGTCAGCAAAAGCAACAATCAAACGAACAGCCAAATACAGCATCTTCGAATGCAAAGCAATGCACTTATGTAAATATGAGAAGTAAGAAAAAGAGGTTACGAAAAAGAAACGGGCAACAAGTAGTATGCAAATAAAAACAAAAAATATCACAAAATGTAATCTGAGCATACAAAATATGAACATAGTACAATACAAGATCGAATGAGCACAGGCTTCGGCACCAGCGAAATGTTAATATTTCAGAACAACTGAGATAGAGCGAGAAGGAATGTTGAGAGCAGGAGATGTAGCGGCATTTAATTTAAATAAATTAATTTGAAATGTTTTTGCGATAAAAGGCACTAAAAAGGCTGAAAATAATATATACTTACATATATATAAGTATATATGGTATATATAATATTTCAAGGACTGCTGTGATCGCTGAAAAGTGTCGAAAGGCGAACAATAATAAAAGTGAAGAAGAAATAAAATGTAAAAACAGAATAAAACTGTCACTTGGTAAAAAGGTGTAAACGAGTTAAAATGCGTGCCAATTGTAAATATATAAACACTTTTACCTATACATAAATACATATACACAATGTCCACTTCCCATTCATAAATCCGATACGATAGCAGTAGCAGGGCGCTGGTGTACGAAAACAAGAACTTAGTAAGAATACCAGCAGATGCGAAAAACCACAGAGCAACAGTCACGCAGTAACAACTACAACTTCAACAGTAACAACTAGAATCACAACAACAACAACAGCATTTATGCGAAATTTATCACATTTACAGCAAATAAATTCTGAACGCAAGCGCGAATATCTACCAACGACGATCTACAGCCACAAATACTTGGTAGGTCGACAGTGCAGCTAATGCCACTGTTGCAACATACTGGTAGCAATTTTATATGCAGCTCGAACATGTCAAAAACATAAGTGTGCTTTAGTTGCTTTGAAAATTTTTATTTTTTTTTTCAATTTCATTTTAAGCGCTATATTGTAGTTGTGTACCTTTCAAAGTAACTCAATATTTTTATAAACAACAACAATAAGAACAAAACACAATACAACTAACAACATGCCACATTTGTTCAATGCGCTCAGATCATTGTTGTCGATGTTTTTCGCCAGGTAAGTAAGTGTTGTTATTACTAGCGCATTGTTGTTGTCAAAAGAATAACACGCCACAGAGTAAAGTGGTAAGCAGGCAGTTGTGAAGCAACGGCAATAACAGCAGCAGCTGAAGCAGCAGAAGTAGCAGCAACATGTCGAAAGTTGTTAATGTTTATCACAGAGTCGAGTATTTAGTGATACGTTGCTGTTTTTGTTATTGTTTGTTTGTTGGCCAGCATAAAGGTCTCAAGAGAGGCACTCCAACAACAACATTCGCTGCACCGCCACCACCATGGTCAGCGATCAGTAGTCAGGCAGTATATTATTGTTTGTTGGTTTTGTAATTGTTGCAACACTGCGTGTCGCTTGAAGGACGTGCAACAGTAGCTGTTGCTGTTGTGTTGCTCCAGCTGCATGTACATTAGTATGTATGCATGTTATTGTTGGCATACAATTTATGTTGTTGCTACGCATGCACTTTAGGACATGGTGAGTGGTTGCTCATAAGCGTACTGGATATATACATATATACATATTTATAAATATACACGTACATGCATACGATGCGTGTATGTAGCTTGTTGATTTGTCTGTTGCGTTAGTAATAGCAGTAGTTGGACTATCAACAGCAACAACAACAAAAACAACAACAACCAACATGGGTGAAATTTATATCAACGCATTAAAATCAAATCACGCAATAAATGTGTTCAACGTGTTGTTAATATTATTATTCGCTGTTGTTGTTGTAACTACTTGCTTCTTTAGTTACGATAACACGGTTTCGCACACGCATAAGCGTAGCGGCGCAGCTGTTTGCAAATACATACATATGTACATACATACTTACATAGGTATGTATGCTAAAGTGTGAGCAGAAAGGTATTATGAGTTTTGGAATTTCTTCATTAAAGTTTGGCTAGAATTTTTGTAGGAAAAAATTGAAAACAAAATTTTATTGCATTAAAATTATACTTACAAAAATAACAAAAAATAAATAAACTATACAATTATTTAAAAATTAATTAAAAATTGTATTATGTTAATGTGAGCACCTTCATACATTTGTATGTATTTATGTATATTCTCTTATTTTTATCAGCAACGACAAATGCGTGAATGACAATAGCTCCCTCCAAACGACACGCTGTCAATCTGCTGTTGCACAACAAGCAATTCACCATTAAGATAATCTATTAATTCTCATTCAAAGCAAAAATAGCGCCTTTTGTGCTGCGCATTAATTAATTTGTTAGTTTTGCGAAATAATAATCAACAAATGCTCAATCAAAACTACATACATACGTAGGTACATGTATATATGGAGTAAGAATATAATATGCAATAAATGTGCAAATATAAACAAACAGACATACATATACACGTATGTACATGCATATGTATGCATCAACGCATTAGTTGATACCTATACATATACATATGTATGTATAATATATTTCCGCTAGCCCCCGAGGAGCGAGCATTTGAAAACGAAATAGAAAAACTTGTCTTAACAAATTCTTATAATAATCAACCGTTCTTCGCCGCGCCTACCCGAACACAAGCGCATTAGCAAATAACAAATAGCAGCACAAGTTGTGTGGTTAATTGCCTTGTTAGAAGTTATGTACTCATTATTTTATTTCAATTATCACTTGCTAAGTGTGCGCGCACCGCTATTCAATACCTACCAACAAAAGCACAATATATTATTTAATTAAAAATATTGAATTTATATATGTACACGTATGTATGTATATAGACGAATGTACAATAGATGAAATAAAAATCGCTGAATAGAATTGAAAAAAAAATGAAGGAAAACAGTAATCAAAATAAAACAAAGCAAAATAAATCTCGTACACTTTTGACAGTCGCGCCAATTTATTCTTGTCATATTTATGGGGGTCAAGCGAATGACGCATGCAACAATGCAGCAACATTGCCCCCCACTATCGGCCACTGACGCAAGTATCGCTCAATACCGATAATCGAACATATAATACGCATTGTGTGTTCACACATACATTCGTAAATATGAATATAAGTATTTATAATAAATATATAAATAACTTTATTTCAGCTGTACTTCGCAATAATTCATTGAAAGAAATTATCAATATTAAAATTTGTTAATTTGTTAAACATGATACTCTAGTAGTGTTGGGATCAAGGTCTTTAACAAAAATATAGAAAATATTATAAACATTGAGAACTACAAAATTTTAAATGCGAGCACCTAGAAGAAATAAACAATTTAATGTACATACATATGTATGTACATATGTATACAAAAATACAAATTTCTTGGTTTTGTTTTGGGAATTTTTTGTGAATGAATTGCGTATGCTGTGGCGGGAAGTTCACTGTTATCAATGTTTAAATATATATTTTTTCATAAACATTGAATTTAAAATAATTTTTGTTACTCTCTTGTATGAGATTTTGACAATAAAATAATAAATTTATTATAACATATTTTATTTATTGTTTATACTTATAATTGAATACTTTTTCTTCTCTTTTAGGCTGGCATGGATCTAAAAGAGAATTTAGTGGGTGGTGGTGCGCCTTGGCCATATCCTTCGGTATATCATCCCTACGATGCGGCATTCGGTTATCCATTTAATAGGTGAGTAAAAATAGACAAAATCTTATTTGTTATAGTGAATAAGAATATATGAAAAAATAAAATAATATAAGAAAGATGAAAAATAAAAATAGGTAAAATAAATCAAAAATTAGGTAAAAGAAGAAAATTTGATAAATGAATTTACATTAAAAGAAATAAAATAAAATTATATAATATAATATAATATAATAAAATATAATATAATATAATATAATATAATATAATATAATATAATATAATATAATATAATATAATATAATATAATATAATATAATATAATATAATTTAATATAATATAATATAATATTATATAATATAATGTAACATAATATAATATAATATAATAAATTATAATATAAAATAAAATAAAATAAAATAAAATAAAATAAAATAAAATAAAATAAAGTAAAATAAAATAAAATAAAATAAAATAAAGTGAAATAAAATAAAATAAAATAAAATGAAATAAACTAAAATAAAATCAAATAAAATCAAATAAAATTAAATAAAAATAAAATAAAATAAAATAAAATAATATAAAATAAAATAAATAAAATAAAATAAAATAAAATGAAATAAAATAAAATGAAATAAAATAAAATAAAATAAAATAAAATAAAATAAAATAAAACAAAATGAAATAAAATAAAATAAAATAAGATAAGATAAAATAAAAAATGAAATAAAATGAAATGAAATAAAATAAAATAAAATGATATAAAATTAAATAAAATAAAATAAAATAAAATAAAATAAAATAAAATAAAATAAAATAAAATAAAATAAAATAATATAAAACAAAATAAAATAAAATAAAATAAAATAAAATAAAATAAAATAAAATAAAATAAAATAAAATAAAATAAAATAAAATAAAATAAAATAAAATAAAATAAAATAAAATAAAATAAAATAAAATAAAATAAAATAAAATAAAATAAAATAAAATAAAATAAAATAAAATAAAATAAAATAAAATAAAATAAAATAAAATAAAATAAAATAAAATAAAATAAAATAAAATAAAATAAAATAAAATAAAATAAAATAAAATAAAATAAAATAAAATAAAATAAAATAAAATAAAATAAAATAAAATGAAATAAATTAAAATAAAATAAATTAAAATAAAATGAAAAAAATGAAGTAAAGAAAAATAAAATAAAATAAAATAAATTAAAATAATATAAAACAAACTAAAATAAAATAAAATAAAATAAAATAAAATAAAATAAAATAAAATAAAATAAAATAAAATAAAATAAAATAAAATAAAATAAAATAAAATAAAATAAAATAATAAAAAATAAAATAAAATAAAATAAAATAAAATAAAATAAAATAAAATAAAATAAAATAAAATAAAATAAAATAAAGTAAAAAAAAAATAAAATAAAATAAAGTAAATAAAATAAAATAAATTAAAACAGAATAAAATAAAATAAATTAAAATAAAATAAAATAAAATAAAAAAATGAAGTAAAATTAAACTAAATTAATTAAAATGAAAAAAAAAAATAACGTAAAACAAAATAAAAAGCAATAAAAAAATAATAATTTAAAATAAATACATTCGGAGGGGTCGACATTCCCTGCCGAGGGGCGACCGCAATTAGAAAATTTAACTTATTTTTTTATTTAAATTAATTTTCTATAACTTTTGGATGTTGGTCGTGCCACCAACCGCTGCCGAATTTACTTACTCTTAAATTTTTTTTCTCCATCGACGTGTACATATGTACATATATGTATGTATAGATGAATATACATACATATATATGGAACGCCCACTTTTTACCACGCGTCTATAACTTTCATTTTCCATTTATATTCTACTTACAATTAATACAACAACAAATTTAATGTCATGCAACCAGCAATGCATGGTATTAAAGCAAAATTGAAAATGTAAATAAATGAAAAAAGACAAGGTTTTATTTAACGATGTCTTTCAATTAAATAAATCAATGTGTTGACAGTGTAGAGGGAGAAATAAGAATATTTCACTGTTGGATTACATGAAGCGCAGTTACATATACTCGTATGTACGTCCAACTCCCAAATTAATAAAGTCGATGGGTACAAATTGAGTGACAACATTTTGCTTTTAATGCATAAATACTCGGACGAGTAAAGTGTAAATGCAAGAAGCTTTTGTGGGTGATATACATACGAGTACATACATACATACTGCGTATGTAAGCATCCCTTATTTTGCAGGTCCCATTTGTCACAATAAAGCATAGATACATATAAAATTATGCGTCTCTGCAATGTATATATGTATATGCATATGTAGTTCTTTGAAGTTCATCATTTAGCAGTAAATATGAGCAGATGATTTTATTGTTTTTTAAAGCTGTAAATCTTAATAAGCTTAGAATGACAGGCGGAATCAAGCAAAATATAAAAAAAGAACGAATGATGAAAATTAACAGAGCATGATGGATGATGGGGTGGTAAGGAATTAAGAATAATTTAATATAAGTGTATGTACTTATGTATGCATAAATATATTTATATAAATGAAGAAAAAGTAATAACCTGTAAGCATAAAATTTTGTATTTTTTTATTTTACTTAGAATATGGATATGTATGCATATGTATTATATTTATTTCCTTATTTATTTCATAACATACATATCTATATAGCTAAATAAAGTTATACCCATAACTGCAATGCTTTAAATATCAGACGCTTAGCAATAATTCTTCAAAAATACCGCTTTGCTTAACAAACTTTCAATTATTTTTAAATACATAAAAGTAATTTGCCCATTTCAATAAAAAAAAAAATATATTTATTGATATAAAAGACAACGCCAACATTTTTTACGATCACAAAAATCGCCGAGCGGCAGCTTTTTAGTAGACGGCGCCAGTAGATAATAATCGCAGAAAACTCTATAAACAAATGCAAACAATGAAAATTCTCTTGACTATGCAAGTGTTTTGTAGATTTTTTTCGGTTTACAGTAAGTGTTGCGCATGTGCGCACCTACGCATTGCCAAGCCAGTAACTAACCACCCACAGCTGTCTCGTCGTCATGCCACCGACGTTCTTTTCTACGCAAACATTAATACATACATATATTTTTATAGTAGATTTGCAGCGCCAGCAATTTGTCGATAAGCATAAATGCTGAATATGCAATTAAACAAAAAATTATATAAAATTAAATGCGTAAAAGACGCAAAGCGCGATTATGCGTGGAAGTGAATGTTTTGAAAAGAAAAGTGCAAAAAAAAAAAATAATAAATAAAAATATATAAAAGTTTTGCCTTGAATATGTGAGCATGGAATTTTTTATATAAAAAGTATATAATTAATGTAAGAAATTACGCGTAGGCGGTCTACTTGTGTAGCTACTGTTGTGCTATGTATCGTATGCATATATGTGCGATGCCGCCACTCAAAAAGAGAACGCGGCTGCCGCACGTGCAATTGTTGCAGTTGTTGTAATGCATATTTCCTGCCTGCTGAGTGACTAACTGCATTGGCAACCGTTTGTAAAAGTGCATTAAAGCATTTTAACATACATATGCGCAGGCGCACGCATACTCCTGTTGGTTGCGGCTGCGTGCCTTGCATGGCTGATGCGTCTCCAGGCACGAGCGTTGGCAAGCAAGTTGTGATAAAAGAGTAGAATGTATGATTTTAAAAACGTATGTGCATAGGAATGTTTACATATTGGCTATTGGAAAAAATCAATTGAAATAAAATTTCAAAAATAATACACGTAAAAATCGAAAATATTTGTGGTGGACGGTGGCTGAAGTGATGAAGCGGCTTAATTTCAATGCGCATAAAATGCATTTGACATATATATGTACGTAGGTACAAGCAGCAAAAGGCATATGTACATAAATATAACAAAAGCTCGTAAAGAAGTTGATGAATTACAAACAAAGTAACAAATCAAGTGGTGTAGAAAAAATGCTAATACGAGTATATTGAAAAAGAAAAAATTAACTAAAATGCTAAAAACAAAAGATTTAAAAATTAAAAAGTTAAGAAAAAAATTTAAAAAACAATTTAAATACAAAATTGAATAATAAAAGTAAAAAAACGAATTTAAATAAATTAAAATAACTTAAACGAACTGTTCCAAAATCATTGTACAGCAGTTTAATATTATATTCAAACATACATACAAATGTAGACAAATGTGTATGTATGTACATGAGTGCCAGTACCTTGTAGCGCAGATATATTGCACATTAATAATACAAAGTATGCACACAACAATAATAAAATACATGAAGAATTTGAGCCAAAAAAAAAAAATGTATGAATTTAAAATTTAAATTAAAAAGCTCATATTCTAATTGATTTATTAAATATATAGAAATGGTAAAAAAAAATTTTACAGTACCTATATTATAGTTATTGATGTCTACTTGTGTAACTATATGTTTATACAAGTGCATTTGTAATGTACATTGACATTACAAATTTATTTGCATACTCAGAAGATATCTCCAATTTACTTGACACAAATTCACACCTCAACAGACGTCAATTAGACAATTGAAAACATCCCGTCACGTAATGCAAAAATATACTATGCACTTTAGATATGCCATTGAATAATATTTTGTTGTATATGCATATGTACATAAATACACATTTACATATTTACATACATGTATATATTTGTACTTTTTTGTTATTTCCGCATGCATATAGAATTAAAATGAAATATTTAAAACTTTTAAAATTTGTTCGCTTATGCAGGAAATGCAACAAAATCAAAGCTTAACTAAAACGGAAATCATATGTTAATACGTATTTTTGCCATTTATAATACTCGTACATTGGAAACAGCAACGTACAAATAACTACAAAACAATAATTATTTAACAAAAGTCACTAAATTTATGGATGCAATATACACACATAGGTGCATATATACATATATATGTATGCACAAATATTTTTATATGAAAATATAGCCATATATGCCTGCCAATTTGCCAATTTGTATGTTATGTGTCTTAATAATTTGTATGTTATGTGTCTAAATATGCTTCTACAACGTTTTCCTGCCAGGTGTTAGCGCAATGTTTTTTACTTTTATCCAAAACGACAAAATAGAACTGAATAACTGTTTAAAAATTTATTGTAACACCTGTCTGAAATGTCTTTGATGATTATTAAATAGTTGTCAGCCTACTTATGTAAGTACAAATGTTTGTAAGTAATGTGTATACACCTATTATACACTCTTATAGGCAAATATGACAAATGAGAAGCATGCAAATAATTTTAATTTTATCAAGCCATTAAAAAACAATACACGGCACTGACATTGCTCGCAATTTTGGCCAGTTCGTTGCAGGTGTTTCACTAATTTCAGTAAATTCTAAGCCTAGACACTAATGGAAGGTAGTAGTAATAAACAAATGAAAGTCGTTTCTTTATATTTTTCAAATAAAAAAAAAAATTAAATTAAATAAGTTAAAATTTTAATTTTCTTCTATATTGACTCATGGCATATATGGGGTTTCCCCACTCGTTTTTATTATTTACTATTTAAATAACAGGCCACAGTGCGAAATAAAAAAGTTGTTACAAAGATTATTTATTTTCCTTAAAAAGAACAGAAATAAGAATTATATCAATATATCACTTTAATTATCCCGCCGCCATGTGGTAACCAAAATTCAATACATTTTTGGTAGATACGGCCATTACTGCATGCACCTACATAGAATTACATATAAATATATTCATGTAAATTTGCGTATGCGTGCAATAACAGCATCAGTAGCAAGCCATTTTCATGTTAAAACAGCAATTATGTGGTTGAAGCGTAGCCAAAATAGCCATAACAGTGGTAAACAGACATACCTATAGATACACACACACAATGTCTGTACGTAGAAGCATAAAAGGCTTGCAACAAGGCGGAAAATTGTAGCAACGCACAGCGGCAACATATCCATATATACATATTTACATAAGTGTGTATACCTTTAGGCCTGCTTATGTATGTATGTATGTTCAACATGCATGAAGTTAAGAGTATGCAAAATCTGTTTGTCTGCTTATACTATGTTAACATACGAGTGGTGGTTTTGCCGACGGCTATGCAAACTGCCCAGTCCAGCCCACATTTAGCTGATTGACCAAACGTTGACCAGCTGCCCACAAAACCACAAAAGACCATAATAAGCAAATGTGCGCCATCAGCGAAAATACATACAAAACGATATACATACATATTGTTTTACTAACGACTGTTGTTGCTTTTGTTATATATTATATTTTATTTTTGCAATGCACACAAATTGCCTATCGGCAGTGAGCAACCAATAAAGCAAACGAGTAGATAACATTACATTACGAAAGTGCTCGCTCTCTAACGTTCGGCTAACTGGGTGTGCGCCAAATAACCAATCAACTGCGCCCTACTCTCTACTCAATGTTATGTGTTGTACTGATTCTGGTATATAGTAATTGGTTTGAAACTGTTTACTTTTACGCAAATATATACATACATACATACGTATTTATGTGTATACATATGTACAATGTGTTTTGCTGGCTATACATATTTACACAGCTTTTCGCCAATATTTTCTCTTTGGTCCATTTTATTTGATCTTTTCTGCAATTTATTTTTGTCTTTTTTCTTCACAATTTAATTGCTTTTTTGTATTTTTTTTTATCGCGGCGCCTATTAAATGACCACAAATTGCGCGTAAACGTTGACCGCCATGCCGGCCGTGGCTTCCACATGCCAGGCACCGCCAAATTTTGTGGTTTGTCCGCCAAAGTGGTCGCTGCCACATTTCGCGCTTAAGGTGTGGCACGCCCGGCTGGTTGTAGTCAACAGTGCTGCCCACATAGAGTGGTGCAAACATACTTTAGTACTTATATCAGTATAAAAAGTATAGCACATGCGAGTATGTGTACACATGTATATGGGTATATGTATTTACGTATGATTGTGTATAGCGCATTGAGTTGCACTGTGCGTTTCCTCATGCTTTGTGCGTAAAATCAATTAAAATCGTTGCGAATCATGTTTTTGGTTGTTGTTGCCTGTTTATATTTTTTTTTTGTTTTTTTTTTTTTACGTTTATTTTGTGTTTCATTCCATTTTATTTTTTCCAGACGTGTAATTCAATAAGTGTAGCAACAGCAGCAACAGCATGTGGCCGTTAATGTAATGCAAAACAAGTTTTAATATTGCTACAGGCACTTGCATACAAATATATGTACACACCGTTACCTTTTGTAAACATTTATACTCTACTGCTGCAACAGCTGGCTTTAATAAAATAAAATAAAACAAAATGAAATGAAACGAAATTAAATGCAATGAAATGAATAAAAAAAATTAAAACAATAAAAAAATAAATAAATAAATATAATAAAATAAAATGAATGAAAATAAATCAAAATTTCACTTAATTATATTATATTAATATTAATTAAATATAATAAAATAAAATTAAACTAAATTATATTAATATAAATATAAATAAAACATTATAAGTATAAATAAAATATAATAAAAATAAATAAATAAAATAAAATAAAATAAAGTAAAATAAAATAAAGGAATGATATAAAATGAAGTAAATTAAAACAAAATTAAATAAAATAAAAAAAGAACTATTTTTATTTATTTATTTATTTAAAAGAGAAACAATTATTAATAATTATTCCACTTACAAACTAAAGCACTGGCTGCTAGGGCCTTCGGCTTATTTTTAAACTAATGTTAAAGTGTTATACAATGTAAAGTTATTAAAGTATCAAAATTATAAATTATTTCTAGCTTATGTGATAATAATAAAAATACTACAAAAATATCAATAATATTTTATATTGGATAATGATTTTTTTTTTTTTTTTTTATTATATGGTTATTTTACAAAGAGATACAAATTAAAGTAAAATAAAATAAAATAAATAAAGTAAAATAAAATAAAATAAAATAAAGTACAATAAAATCAAATAAAATAAAATGAAACAAATAAAATACAATAACAAAAAATAAAATAAAACGTAATGAAACAAATAAAATACAATAACATAAAATAAAATAAAATTTTATTAAAATAAATTAAGGTAAAGCTTTAAATTGCCTTTAAACCGGTTCTGCATTCACAATACGTTCTTAATGAAATAGATCTTACTACTCACATTTAAAAGCTTTTGCAAATAACCGTTTACTTTACAACTGCGTAACCCCTCTACCATCAATGCGCGTCGGCAGTGTTATTACCTTGTTGCTTATACGAGTATGTAATTACATTTTGCCTATAAGGTCTATTAGACGCTTGAAAATTGTCGCATGTCACACATTTTTTAATCGCCTTATGTCGCATTATATTTAATTGTAATCACCTGCACTCAGTCGTGTCGACAACAACACTAAGACCAACCCTCACTAGCTGAAACCATTGCAAAGTACTGAGTGTTGTAACAATTTTGCAGATTTTATAACATACATTAAACATAACGTACTAACAGTAAGTCGAAGCCGCATTAACCTTTGCCCGTTTTCTTTACTCTATTTGCAGTTATGGTGTTGACTTGAATGGAGCGCGTCGCAAGAATGCCACCCGCGAGACTACCTCGACGTTGAAAGCCTGGCTAAATGAGCACAAGAAAAATCCATACCCCACGAAGGGTGAGAAAATCATGTTGGCAATTATAACGAAAATGACGTTGACACAGGTTTCTACGTGGTTCGCGAATGCGAGAAGAAGACTGAAAAAAGAGAATAAAATGACGTGGGAGCCGCGAAATCGCGTCGACGACGATGATGCAAATCTCGATGATGACGATCATAAGAGCACCGATGATAATGATTTGTTAGGTAAGTTGCTAAAACCTAATATTTATTTATAGAGAATATTTATCTTACTTCCACAGCCACTTTCCCCTTAACTATGAAAAACCGCATTTCGCTTATCCTATTTTTCTTCTTCTTTCTTTTTTTCTCTTCTACACAGATGCCAAAGACTCTGGTCTCGGCTCGAATGAGGACAAGGATCGCTCAAATCGCCTTGGCGATTTAAGTGATCGTCCCGGTGAGAGCAATAATAGTGAATGGTCCGGTTCACGTCCCGGCTCACCAAATGGTTCACCTGACCTTTACGATCGCCCCCTCGGCATGCCAGGCGGTGGCCATCCACTGTTTCATCCCGCCGCGTTACATCACCATTTCCGCCCACCAGCTGGTTCACCACCCGACATCGCTGCCTACCACCATCACCAACAACAACTGCTACAGCAACATCAGCAGGCGCAGCAAAACTCACTGCAAGCGGCGAGTGGCGGCGTTGGCGGAGGCAGCACTAGCGCCAGTTTAGCGGTAAAACCGCGTATATGGTCGTTGGCGGATATGGCTTCTAAGGATGGCAAAGACTCCTCTGCGAAAGATAGTTCGCCCAGCAGCATTGGCTTACCAGGAACCGGTATGGGTGAATTACCCCCCACACATCCCGCTTTATATGGTCATCCCGCGCAGCACGCCTCACCCGGTAAGATATTGTCGCCTTTAGCGGCGCGCATACCAAATTACTCACCTTACGTGCGACCCGATCTTTATCGCGGTTTCTATGCGCCCGCCGGCCTAACTGGCCCCTCACAAGAATTTCTCGAGCATCAGCGTAACTTCAACGCCAGTTTGGCTGCGCACAATGGACTCAGCATGAATCCCTTGCTATGGAAGGCAGCCGTTACCGGTGGCACACCCTTTGCACCACTAAGTCTTACCACGACGGGCAATCATCATGCGCCACAACATGTGCCACCACCAGCGGGCGCATCACCATCAGCCTCCAGCACATCCTCATCGATAGGTTGTGATGTTGTGCAGCCACCTACATCGATGAGTCTCACACAATCACATCATATGGGTCCGATTTCCGGCAATTCGACATCCTCATCGAATTCTTCTAATTCGGGCAAACTATCGCCGGGCAAGCCATGACAATTGACCGTATCACCAACGACCAGCGCTACAACAACAGCTAGCCTAACAACAACAATGTTGTCCGGTGTTAATGCAACGCAGCCACCTCCAGCGGCTACCTCGTCTGCAATGCTGCTCGTCAGTAGTACACCCACAGCAGCAGTAACACCAGCGCTCACTCACACCCATACGCACACACACACGCATACGCTGACACATGTGATACCGGCAGCAGCAGCGGCCGCGGCAGCCGCCGCCTCATCGCCAATGTCCGCCTTTCGTTCGTTAATCGCCTTTCGTGAGCAACACATGCAACAGCAGGCGCCCAAAGTCACGTTGCGGCCGTAAGTCGGGCAAAAGAGGTGAGCCGTGTAGTGTTGGTGGTGGCTGCTGTCGTGGCGGCGCAACGAAATTGAGAATTTCTACTATCGGACAATAATTTATATGTGATTTGATAATTTTTAATTGAGCGCAAGCGGTGAGTACTGCAATCCATTTGGAGGCGTTTACACCAAAAAAAAAAAGTATTTGTTTAGATGTGAAAAATTAAGCGGAAAAAATTTGCAGATTATATAATATACATAGTATATAAATACGTGTATGTATATATGCATGTATATACATTAAGTTAACAATTTTAGACACTTTGGGCAGCGCCATACCACTCGCTCGGCTATAGTTGGTCGATGGACAGTTTGTTTTTTCTCTCCTCTCTTTCGCTGCATTGTAAATAATGTGAGTGTGAAGAAAAGGTGAAAAATACACACATACATTTAAGCAAACGTAATATTAAATAGTAGAATACTGTGAATAACAAATTACCGAAATTCAAACAAATAAAACTTATGCAACAGAGCTTATAGAGAGTAACAGTTAGTAAAAGAGAATTTCTAAATACAAAGAGCACGAAATAAACCGAACGAAAATTGATGCAAAAGCAGCACAATAGTAAAATAATAAAAATAAACTGTTTCAGTATAAAAATAGAGAAAAAATTACAAAATAATTTCTCAAAAAAAAAAAAATAATATCAAAAAGGTATTCAAAAGAAAAATAGTCAAAACAATAACTGAAAAGCGGTGTAAGATTGCTAAAAAAAAAATTTATTTTTAAATAATTATTTTTAAATAATTTTTTTTTTTAACTTGTCAATTTATTTCGGAAAAACATATCAAAGCAAACCTATTCTCTTCAACAAAAGTTTTTTTCACAATTTTTACTAAATATGTTTTAGCCTTTAGGTTGTTTTTTATTGTTTTAAGTTGAAAACGTTTTTGTTCCTGTCGTTTGTAAAATAATTTATCATATAATAAAATAATAATAAATGGAATTTAAATGCAGCTTTAAGGTTTAAAAAGCAGCGAAAAAATTAAAGAAATAAGCACAAAACTTAAAAAATTAAACTAAATCTTATATTAAAAATATTAATTACGAAAAAATTAATAATATTAAAAAAAAACGAAAATAAAAAAATGTATATTTTTTGTAAATTGTAAATAATCACATGTATACATATACATATATAATTTAATATGTGTTTTATTTAGCACATGCATACATATAAACAATAATTATTATATAATTATACATTACAGTATAATTATATTAAATAAGTGATTAGTTTTTAGCAAAGTAAAATATGTGTTGTAAATTAAAAAGGAAACCGTGAAAATTATGTGAAAAAGTGAATAATTATAGTCATAATAAAAGTAATGTAATGTGCATTGTAATGTAATGTAATTATTAGTTGTACGTACTTACCTACATATAACTACTATACGTATACATATACATATATATATATATATATATATAAATAAATAAATAAATCCCTTAAGCAGTGCAGTATGTATTAAATATAATTATTCTAACGAAATAAGTGAGAAAATTGTAATAATAATAATAATAAAATATATATATAAATTTAAATAAATTTATTGAAAAGAAAATAATAATAAAATATAGTTGAGCATTCAACGCATTGTACCATTGTAATTGTAGTGCTTATAATTTAATTATATTCTTTTTTATTGCTATTAGCAATGAAATAAAATGCGGAACGACGCAAAAGTGTAAGCATTAACAACAGCAGCAACAACGGCGCAAGGTATAATCAATGAGCGCTATGAGCAATTGATAAAAGCTTTGTGACAAATCTCATTGTGAAATCGCATTAATCTAAAAGCGGGAATAAAAAAGCATACATATATTTCGATATACATATGTACACATATTTATGACTTGATCGATAACTAAAACACAACAATGTTGTTATCAAGTGCATATACGCGCTCATTTGTTTTGCACTGAAAAATGGCAAATGTTTTATAATGTTGTTTAAACAGATAAACATACCTATACACATACACACACATACACAGTGATATAAATATGCATACAGTCGTGCACTTGAGCAGAAAATGACACCCACACACACGTAAACACATAATCACAGTGACGAATGTTTTTTGTTTTTGTTTTGTATTATTAGTAATGGCAATGACAAACAGTAATTAGTTGCAATATAAAGAAATAATCCCAAAATAAAGATATATACATAAATACAAAAATTGAAAGGAGAAATTAATAAAAAAAAGCTGAAAAAAATTAATAAATAAATAAAAGAAATATGAAAAATTTAAATTTGTTGTTTTTTTTTTTGATTGGAAAAATAAAATATTTATCAGGAAATTTTAATTAGTAGGCAGACTTTTTTTACATAAACAGTTCTTAGAAGAAGTCGTACTTTTATGTTACAACAAAAAGAGGACGATGAGTTCCGGAAAAAAGGTAAATAGAATGCATTTCAAATATATATTTTTTTATGAGATTTAATTTTTGTTATAAAGTTTGCATCTTGGCATTATATGTGAAACACCACATCATTGAAACGATCGCCTCGCGCATATTCGAAAACTTCGAACCTTTTGAGGTAATTTTCGATCACTTTCTGGCACATATTGGGCGGTAACTCAGGCATAACTTGACAAATGTGCTCAAGGGTCGAAGATTTATCCACCTTAACACGGTCTTTCGCTTAGTCCCTCATAAGAAAATCCAACGATGTCAAATCGCATGATCTCGGTGGCCAGTTTACATCGCCAAGGCGAGAGATTACGCGGCCGGGAAATTTCTGTCGCAATAAAGCCATATGTGCTCGTGTTATTTGGCATGTGACACCATCTTTTTAAAACCACATATTACCCAAGTCATGTTCTTCACTTGCAGACTAAAAAAACCGATTATCATACGATCATATCGCTCCAAATTGGCAGTGACTCGCCGCTGTCGTTTTCAAAGTATATCCCAAGGGAAAGATGAGCCTCGTCGCAGAAGAACATTTCTTTGGAAAAATCGTCATCTACTGCTTGTTGTTCAAGTACCAAATCGACGTACATACATATATACGGCGTTATGAATGGTCAGCTGGCTTCGGTTGTTGTGTGAGCTGGACTTTATATGGATATAGGTATAGGCCCAAGTGTAATATACGCCATAATGTGCCGTAAGAAAATCCCAATTCTTGAGAACTTCGAGAAATATACACATTAATCCTCTACACTTTCACTTACAGTAGCGATATTTGCGCTGAAACAAGCAAAATGATAATGCACAGGCCTTACAATATCTGTAACCGATCCAGTTTCTTAAAATTTTTCCAATATTTTACCAATTGTTTGAGTAGTTGGACGATTATCATACTAATAGTAGGCTTTAACAAGCGATCCAGTTTCATAAATGCCTAAATAAAACAAAACATGTTTGGTTCGTGAGTTAAGTTTGACATTTGTCTTGTGCTTTTGAAACCACGAAATGGATAACCTTATATTATCAAAGACTTATCTGAATTTTGAAATGAATAACCCTATATAATGCTCCCAAAAGTATATTATCGCGCAGAACAATGGTGGCAACTCTCTTCCTAAACAAATCTAAATTTAAGTTTTTCAGAAGACTTTCGATACTAATATCAATAAGAACTTTAATCAATCTTAGTCGAAAAAAATCGAACTTAATTGAAATCGAAACTCAATTGCTTTCAGTCAGCGAAAAATTTGAATAGTGGAAGGTGGATTTGTCGAAAATGTAGATACAATAACGGAAATCGAGTCTCACCGTTATGCCAGCACTGTTTCGATTGCCCACAAAAAAAAAAAATGGTTTGGATCCACTCAAAAAGGCAGAATACGCAAAGAAGCTCAATGTATGAGTGTCAAATGAGTTAAAGAGGAAAAACCTATTAGACCGAATCTCTGCTGAATTGAATCAAAATGGGCACATTTCTGAAGCGGATGGTGCCTTGCGTCTGTGTGATGAAAAATGTATCACTTGTATCAACGTTAAATGGAAACGGTCGTGGTTGCAGGGCAGTGGGCCGGCAAAAACGGTCACCAAGCCAGAATTAACCGCGAAAAAGTTTTGTTGCCGGTTTGGTGAAATTGGTGAGGAATCAACCACTATAACCTGATTCTCTGCGTCCAAACTCTAAATTCGGACCTGTGCTGTCAGTGATTGCACCGTCTAAAGGAAAAAATCGCCCAGACTTGTGTTTCATCAGGACAACGCCAGACCACACACATCGATAGTGACTTGCTAGAAGCACCGAGAGCTTGGTTGGGAGGTTCTTATGCATACGCTTTAGAGTGGACAGATCTCGCGTCAAGTGATTACCATTTGGTCCTGTCTATTTTTTCTCAAATTTTTTGTCTAATTTTTTCTCACAAGGGCAAAAGTTATCGAGTAAATCGCTTCATATTTGACTTAAATTGGATAATTCTAACTAAGATAAATAAAGCAATAAATTAAATGCAAAATTAAGGGATTACTTTTTACTAGACCTAATCGGCCGCAATAGCCGAGTGGTTAGCATTACGTATTGACATTCGGAAAACCAGGGGTCGAGCCCTGGTTCGACCAACATCTAAAATAATAGAAAACTAAATATTTTTCTAATTGTGGTCACTCCCGGCAGGTTCTTTTAAGCCCTCCCAGTGCATTCACGACATGAAACATAAGCTCCTTAAAAACCACAAATTGGAGGACGAGCTCTCCCGAAAATCGTTTTACATTTTATTTTTTTTTTGTTTTTTTTTTTGTCGTGAAATTTTTTTAAAAATGTCAGCAGTATTTTTTTATTACAAAAAATCATATAAGAAACTGGAGAAGAAGAATGTTTATGCTCTCTTTGGGTGTTAAGTAGATATTTGTATGGAAATAATTATTAAAATAATATATATATTTATGACATTTAAGAAATTTCCGGCACTTTAGGATCGATATTTTATCAACAAAAATATAAAGTTTACGAAATGTGTGATAAAATTTTTGAAATTTTTTTTATCCTAGAATCGAGCCTCAGTTGCGATTAGTGCCAAAATAAAAATGAAAATATTGTTCAATAATTATGAAATGATTTTAAAATTTAAGGAATAAATAGGTATATATATCTTCTAATACAAATACAATACTATTTCAACATCTGGTATTATTTGTGATTTTATAACAATTTAAAAAAGTAGAAGAGTTCCTTTGGGGCTCAGTTCTACATTATGAATTCTCAAGTGTGTTGTTTTTGTTTACTTTTTTGTAAAATCTTGCCATAAACTGCTAAATGTTATGACAATAATCAACTGATATTTGCTAATAATCGAAATGGCAGACAAAAAATAATTACAAAGTGCTTATTTAGAACAAATGACATGAAGAAGATAAAATCAAATGACAAAAAAAAATAAACAAAAATAAACAAAAACACAAAATAAGACAATAACAACAAATACATAAAAATCAAACAACCGGCGATCGAGTTGGGAATACTCGAATGCTACAGACGAAACATGATGAGAAATATTAAAAGCACAACAACAACAACAACAAGAACAACTAGCACATACACAACTACAATGTGTACAAGTAAATCGGCAGCAATTTTTGATTTATGAAGATCGCCTTTTAGAAAGCGCGCACAACTCGTGAGCTAATACCCGCCGGAATCTGCGACAGCCGCTCGTCACTAAATAACAACAGCAATAGCAACAAGAACATTCGACAACACAGAAACGATTGCAATTGTCATATTTCATGGCACAATTGATGCGCGCTGATCTGACAAGAAAGAGGAGATGTTGATGCTGACGCTGATGAAGATCGCTGAAGATTGTCGGAGATCGAATTGTACTCAACGGAATGATTGTGGTCAGCAGTTTAAATTCATATTATTATTACTGTTGTTGTTGTAGCTGTTGATTTCGTTCTCTGATAGATATACGACCAGTGAGTACAGTGGGTGGCTTTCAACTGCTCGCCAGTGTGAGAAACTCGCTTCTGATCGACCGCTTGTGACCATTTGAGTCAACACAATTGGCACACAGCTTCATAGATGATCGTGGCAGATGAAGTTGCCAACGGATACGACATGCCGAAGTCACTTTTATGACAGAAAAACATTTAATGTATGTTGTCTTGTCATTGCTTGTTCCCAGCTTGTTGAGCAGTATGTTTGCGCTTGTTTTGACTTGTTGGTACACTGGGCGCTGCGGCGCCTGGGAAGAAGTTGACTGGTTGGTTGGTTGGTTGTTTAGAGGTTCGACGGTTCTAAAGCCATTCACTCCATATCGCTTGTGCGTAAATCTGAATTTACTGGGTATGTGTGTGTGTGTGTGTGTGCGAGTGTGCAGCGAATTGTGCGTGTATGACATGTTACATTTCATGTCCTTTTGTGTGCATATAACAACATGTAGTTGCAACATATTAAACATTAATAACAACCACTTCAGGCTAATAGTAATTCTTTTAATAAACTTGTTATGTTCTGATCTCCTCAACATTTCAACGACTCATCAAAAACGATTATAATTCACTTAAAAACAGAAAACATTATCTTAAAATTGTGTATGAAAGGAGTAACTGTAGGCATTCTTGTGGTAGCAGTCTGAGTTGCTGTCAGTGTTTCAGACTCGACCACATTGACATTTCGTACAGCAATACGAGTATTGCTGTTGTTGTTTAGAATTAATTGAAGAAATGCGAACATAATTGGCGCTTTATAGCGACTTAGGCGATTCTCGGCCGAGCTACTACTCCAGTTTGTGGTGTGCGTCTTGACTTTTGCCCTCCGAATAGTAGGATCTATCGTATTTTGAGTCGTTTCCGAATGACTCATGTAATTTCCGGTCGAAGCTCTACCTGCGGGAACAGTGCTAGGCAGGTAGGCAGAAGTGGCAACTGGGGACCAGCGATACACTTAGGCTTATGCATATGTCTCTCGGCAGGGAATGTCAAGCTCTCCGAGTATATTTATGACATGAAATATAAGCTCCTCATAAAATTCCATCGGCTGTTCGAAGGCGGCTTAAAATAAACTCCAATTCGCAGGAAAACATCAAGACGCATACCACAAATTGGAGGAGGAGATCAGCCGAAAACCGCTTCAGAGGTTCCAATGTGCCATATATAACATATAACATATATATATTGGAACCCCTAGGTAATAGTTTTCAAATACTGAGATCAAATTTCCAAAGCTCTCTGCAAACTAGACAGGCAAGACAGGAAACACTAAAAGTCGCCCATCTTCCTCGTCGTTATAACAATTTCTACTTCGACTAAAAGGGACGCCCCACCTTTCAGCACATCATGCACTTAGACAATAGGCTGTCCATTTTTTAACAATTCGTAGAGTACACTTTATGGGAGATTTTCGATCTAACCTTAGCTAAGTTCATCTCGACTGGAGATGAGCTTAATTCTGATCTCACCTCGAAACAACGTCTCGTCTTTGCATGTATGTATATATGTAATTTTTCTTCTTTTGGTGTAGCATCGTCTACGCGATAATACCTATGTTAAGAATAGCGCACGATATGATCGTCGTTCAGCGTTAATTGGAGACACCAAGTGATGTCAGCATCTTTCCAACGGAGCCGATCTCTTTATTATCCGGTATCTCCATTAAGTCGATGTCGTGAAAGTCTTTCATTTGAGGGCCACCTATTTGGTCGGTTTAGGACTAAACAGAATGGACTTAGGTAGGTATTGCATGCAGAACTTAAGTCGGGGTCGAGTGTAAGCATATAGGAGTTGAGTCCACTACAATATCTGAATCTTGATTTTGCCAGTATAATGCGGTTGCGACGTGGCAGCTCGATCTACTCGTCTGCTATAGAAGAGTGCAACATAATGTAAAATGGAGTCCGTAAAGTTGAATACCTCCTTCCTCGCGTGTCTGCCAGGTGGTTTAACTTCAAGCAGTTGTCTATAAGGCTGTTCGCTGAGGTAGTGTCGCAGCAGATACTGCTTGGTAAGCTTCTTAACCAGGGGTGTAGATGCCTCGCTATGTAAATGGCGTACAGGGAAAATTAGGAGAGTTGCTGTTTTGGTCCTGTTGGTGTTCTAATGTGATTGTAATTTCTTTGTCTGCATTTCCCGTGTCCTCGGCATCTAAATCGGTACAACCTTATTTCGGATCAGGTGGCTGTCAGCTTTTTAGGTTGTTAGCAACGGTTCTTTGTCATTTCCTCAGATGTTGCTGATAAGCGACGTGGGGATTTTTCTGTGGCTTAAGTGCGGTTGGTCTTCCACATTCCATTTCAACCAAAAACCAATTAACAGTCCCAAAATATTTGAACCTTAAGCTCACATTCACGATGAGGTGTAATTAATTCGTCTTTGCATAGCGTGGCGCCAATTGGAAATACCTTTTACAGTCAAGTCCTTTTCAACCTGATCTTTCCAACAGAGTAGGGGGTTTCCTTCTCCTCTGATTCCACAAAAAACTTGCCAAGGTAGAGTATTCTTATCCATTCTCACCACATGACCTAGTCAGCGCGACCATCGTCTGCGGTATTCACCGTTGCTAATGCGCAAAGGACCATAAATCGTTCGCAGAACTTTTCTCTCGAAGACTCCTAGAGCCGATTCATCAGATGCTGACATCGTCCACGCTTCTGGGCAATATAGTAGGACCGGTATAATGAGCGATTTGTAGAGTTTGGTCTTCATTCGTCGAGAGAGGACTTTACTTTTCAATTGCCCACTCGGCCCAAAGCAGCACCTGTTGGCAAGAGTGGTTCTGCGTTGGATTTTCGGGATGACATTATTATTGGTGTTGATGCTGGTTCCAAGATAGACGAAGTTATCTACGACTTCGAAGTTATGACTGTCAACAGTGACGTGGAAGCCGAGTCGCGATTGTGACGACTGTTTATTTAATGACAGAAGGTATTTCGCCTTGCTCTCGTGTCGATGACTACGATGACTAGGCCATGTGATCGGGATGGATAAGAATACTCCATCTTGCTTACTAACCAGCTAACCAGTGAGGAAGCAACTTAGTACAAATACAAGTATTCTAAGAGACTAACAGTGAACTTAAATTCCGGCATGCAGTGAAACCCACTCCAAAGCCACTCGCTGAAAGCGGTATTTGCCAATGTAATATTTATGCTCTTTTGACATTAATTGGGACATAAAGCGATCAGTTCATTCCGCGACTCTATTGAAGGACCAGTCCAGATTTGACTGACAGACATTGACAACAAAAACAATAACAACAACTGAAAATATGTACGCCTGGCTGTATGTATGTGTATGTAGAACACATAGGAGTAAGCTTGCATAAATCAGCGCTGATGAATGTTGTACTACAGCGAACTCAGTGGCTTTGACGGATGTGTAATGCACGTAAGATACTGGGCGGGCGGGCGGTAAGGAAGGCAAGTTCGTCGTTGAGTTAGATAGAAGAATAACTTGTGATGTGCATGTGTGCGTATGTGCGTATACCCCTTTGTACCACTCACAGCGACAGCATCAACTGGCCGATGTTCGTTTGTCCCACAGTGACTGCTCCTTAGCGGTTGATCTAGTATAATATGTACTTCCAATCACAACAACAACAACAACAACAACGAAATCGGTTGTAAAATGAGTTGTTAGCGCATTGTTGCAGACTGACTGCTGATTGCTGACTCTCTTGAGTGGCAAGTGACGAAGGACGGCTGAGCTGAGGTTTGCGGTATGACGTTTATGTTATATTGCGAGTATGTACATATGTATGTATGAACATACGTATAGGCGTATGGACATAGGCATGTTTGTTAACAATATATTGCCACACAATATTGACACAAATTGACAATCAATCGCCAACAATATTATTACATAAAAATTTATGAAACGATAATGAGCTGAGTAAGCGAAGCGCGGATGGACCGACAGCGCCGGACGGACGTATGACGCGTATTTTGTTAATATGTAATGCAAGCGACTGAAAAAAAGTAAAGAATAAAAAACAAAAACAAACAATTGGCATTCAAGGGGAAGAAACAAAATTGTTGACGTTATGCTACTTATGTTTGTTGCTGTTGCTTTTGTTGTTGCTGTTATTTCCACTAAAATAAATTATTAAAAATTATTGCAAGCGAAAAATTGTTTTGTAAACGTGTTTTCCTGTCTTATTCGATGTCAGCGACCGGAAATGCACAAAACACAAACTACAGAAAGCTCTAACAACAACAACAGAGCAAAACAAAAAAAAAATAAAAACAAACAAACTTGCAACAACAACGACGTCTTAAATATACAACGCTTGCAGGAAAGTAGCAGATTAGCAAAAATGTATGGCATTAATGAATGAAAATGGCAATGGAAAAGCGCTGATTGCAGCAGAACCGCTACTTAATTGTATGTATGTATGTATGCCTCTATGTCTGTATGTAATCATGTAAATATGTTTAAATGTAAATGCTGCAATTAGTGAATGGAAATGGAAATTGTGCCATGGAAAAAAGTGGCGATTTTGTCGTCGTCCGGCCAGCAACAAATATCGCCAGCTTTCTTTAATTCACCGTTGTTTGTCGCAAAACTGTACAATAATTGCCGCAAATGCAAATCTGCAGCCGTTAGCAGTCAATAATAAATAACGGAAAAATTGGCAAAAACATGCATATGTATACATATATAAAAGTAGTGATAAAAACATTTAATTATAGGTAAAAGAAAAAAAATTAATTAAAATATTGGCGCGCCGCTAACCGTTACCACTGCCAAAATTGTGCAAGCAAAAGTGTGCCGTCGTCAGCGTATTTTGTTTCTTTTGTGTAATTTTCGATTTGTCGTTTTGATTGTATAAATCAGACTTTTTTATTAATTTAAATTTTTGGTTAATTTTTTTAAGGCTTCTTTTTTCATCTGTTAAGCGCCAAATAGATTAAATTACAAGTAAGACGCATTCGTACGCATAATATATACTATGCATTTTAGTTAAAATACAAATTATGTAAATGTAAATACACTATTTGCATTACATTAAAAAAGTTCTACATATATAGATATGCACATATGTATATAATTCTTATTTACTGGCATGAATATGGCTTAAGCCACTATATACGAAGCCAAGTTGACAAGAGCGCGTCAGTCGTTTCTTGTTTTCGTCATTTGTCGTCGACCGTAGATAACCAGTGCTGTCAGGAGGTGCTTCTCCCCCTGATATTTCCCACGAAATGGAGGTCGTCCTGCATCGAATGCTTACAAGCTGAAGTGCTTTCATTTTTTTTTTTCATTTCCTGAGGGATGCCAATTTCGTCGAATATCTCATAGAGCTCATCACCATCTGCCACATACACCGTCGCCCATACGCAGAAGATCATAAATCACCTTTTTTCAAAATCTTCTAATACCGACTCATCGGATGTTGGCAGCGTCCACACTGCTGCCCCATAAAGTAGCAGGGGAATAGTGAGCGCCTTGTAGAGTTTGGTCGAGAATTTATTTTCCTCCTCAGTTCTCTAGCAGTAAGTTAAAGAAGTCGAACAGCTCGGAGCGGTTCTTCCAGATCATGATGTAGCTTTTGGTGTTTTTCAGAAGTTGTGAGTGTCGATCGTTTTCCGCGAATTGGTGCATGGTGAATATACGAAGAGCGGCTGATAATGTAGTTAGAGATGAGACATCATCTCGTTACTGATAATACTAAGTGCGGGACTCATTATTAGTATAAATAACATTTTGTTCCTGGAACAAGAAAGATTTGTGAAGATGACCCCCGCTCATGCCGCTCGACAAGCAACGACGATTGGATATTTGCAAATATTTTTTGGAATTTTGCCAAGATGATTTGTATGAAATTTGCAACCGCTTTGTAACAGTTGATGGAATTTGGATTCGTCAGTATGATCTCGAGTCCAAACAGGAGTCGATGGAGTGGATAAAAAAAGGTGAAAGGCCACCAAAAAAGTCAAAATGGATAAGTCGGCGTCGAATATTATGGCTATTATTTTTTGGGATAGCAATGGAATATTATTAATTGATTGATGTGCGGTTATCTTATTTAACAATTGACGGCCTGTATTACGCAAATACCCATCTTACATACGTGTACCTACCAGTCATAGCAACCTATCTTATGAGGGCGTCATATAAATGAGAAGTTGTCACCGCTTGCCGATGCCGTTACTGACAGTTGTCCCGCAGAAAATACTCGTATTTGTATATTCTCTTCCAGTCGGATTGTACATACCTCACAGTAAGATAGGTAGTTGCAGCATAATTTCTTGTGTGAGGCGCGTGAGGCAGTGTACAGAAAAGATGGGGCAAGTTAGCCCGCGGAGTGCTGTTTCTTCAAAACAACCTTCTTCAAACACCCTTACCTACCGCTATGGTTGCGAGGGATGCCTTAAAAGCTACTGGATTTACAGAAATTGACCATCCACCCTAGTGACTTTTTCCTTTTCTCAAATTTAAAAGAGGAGTTACGGAGAGTATGATTTTCAGACGACACTGAAGAGAACTCTAAAGAATATTTTTTCAATGATTCACGATGCGAAAAGTATATTTCACTTGAGGGAGACTATATTGAAAAATAAAAAAAAACATAAAACTATACATTTGATTCATTAAGTGCTTAGGTCGCGACATAATTAGCCAGCCCTCGTAAGTACCTAACTCAGGTAGCACCACATTGATAATACGCCCGAAAGTACCTAATAGCATGGTTAGCCCACGATAATTTTAGATCGGCTGATCATAGTGAGGTATCAATGGTCTAACATGCTTTCGTCCGACGGTATTCCGCGAAAAAGCTGGAGCAGTTCAGTTCTTCGGCGTCATGCTTGATTAGCTCAGCTCGTAAGTACTTTGTTATACTTTGAGTAGGCAATCGCTATTCGAGCTTCATCGTTGCCGGGTGATAAAAGATCTATGCCATTGTCATCGGTTGGGTGTTAGGGTTCGCCATTAGCTGTTGTTTCATTTGCGCAAGGGCGGATACTTATTTTGGTGGTCCGAATCAATATTTAGACTCCGAAGTGTATGCACATCTAAGACACTAGACACGTGGTTTCGAGTCGGAAATTACAGATAAACATATTTGACAGCGGAACAGCCCCAACCAATTAATGGATGTCTGAAGTTGCCGTCCTTTGTGGCAAAGATGTCTTTTTTGCTCACTTTGACGTTGAAATTTTAATTGCCTTCTTGGCGCTCATTGAAAGCTTTTTTAGTCACATCGTTTTTATTCTTTACTTTCCCATCAGGGAATGAACGTAGATTAGAGATACGTACTACGTTGAACAATTTTTCTTTGGTGCGTATTGTGGTAAGACGGTTTCTTGAAATTTCTAGAACCTCCCGTGTGCTTTTAAAATTTTCTTTTAGCGTTGAGCCTTATGCATAGGCTTTTTATTTCTTTATTTTTTTGCAGATTTTTTTTTTCAATTGATGCGTTTCATAAATATTTAATTTATTACATTTCATTACGTCTACAAATATGGTTGCTGACCATTTTTGATTATAAAAATGCAATAAATAATTAATTTGCATAGAGTTGTGGAGTTTAAAAATACTTTTTTATCTTATTTTACAATTTTTTTTATAACTTAGTAATATAATCGTATTTATGCGAAATATGACCTGCGAATACCTTGAAAAACTTTACGTTGCTTGTATCTATGTATGGTTATTTAAATACAAAAAATAAATAAATAAACGAAGTATAAAGTAGTACTCACAAAAATGTTAACTTATAGTAAATCTTGAAAGGTATTTAAATAAAGGCGCAGTAAATTTATATTGTATATGTATAGCATCGAAGTATGGAAAACGCCATTTTGTTTGTTTACATTGGAAAACAACTGAGATCACCTGATTTCTAAATCATTTTCATTAATTCCTTTTCTTTGAAATTTTGTATTTAAATTTAACTCATTCCATCATGATTCGCTATCAGATTCTTTACTCTCCTTTTTGGTACGACATTTCCTTTATCGTTGATTCTTTCATTGACTGCGTATTTATTCTGAAAATCTTTCATTCCAACGATGTCTGCATCATCTAGTTTGCCTGTCACCTTAACCGAAGCCATTATGATTTTATATTTGACAGGCAAACCCTGAGATTGACAGGCAAACTCCAGTTGATTTCTACAAATTTCACAAGATTCCATACCTCTACGATGATATTTAGTTTTCAAAGCATTACTAAACACCCTCTGTCCTATGATAAGTATGTCTAGCCAACCATGGAAGATCATAGGTATACATACAACTAAACAATAGACAGGTCACCAATTTAATGCCGGTCGATTTCGATAATTTTCGGTATCAATATTTATTTATAGATACAAATGTCTTAGATGCTTTTTTCGATGCAGTTTTGACCAAAGCTTGGTTGCGATATCTCTAAAATTGTGGCACCAGTTTACGTACAAACCGACGGATAGACGGACATGGCTAAATCAACTCAACTCGCCATTCTTACCTGATCGGTGAAATTTTCGATGGGCCTATCTCTTCTCTTTCTGGTACTTACACACTTCGGAATAAAGTTATTTTACCATTTCATGGCATTAAATTCAATATAATACTTTGGTGCAACCATTAATAATCTTTCTAATTATAAGATCGAGTGGAACTCCCAAAAAATTTTCCTTGCTGCCGAGATTAGACCGAGTTAAAGTTTCCTCAATTCGCTATTTATGTTATTCTCCATTTGGTCTTTCCAATGGAGTGGAAGTCTTCTTCTTTCTATGCTTCGGCGGGTAGCGTATCTTTCCCCAAAATCTTGCACAAAACTATTCTCTCGAAAACTCCTAACGCCGACTCATCAGATGTTGTCATCGGCAGAACGGGAATGTTCAGTCGAGAGAGGATTTAACTTTTCATTAATACTCCGAGGTAACAACTATTGGCAAAGGTGATTTCCTGTTGAATTTCATGGCTAACTGTCGGTGTTTATGCTCGTTCCGAGATAGATGAAATTAGCTACGAGTTCAAAGTAATGGCTGAAGTGGAAGCCAACGGCTATAAAAGCTATAATTGCTAGTTTGATGATAGCAGATTTTTGGTGCTGTCGTCATTCACTACCAAACCAATTGCTCTCTCTCTCTCTGTCTCTCTCTTTAGGATTGCACCTATGCTAAGCAGTCTAGGAAAGCTCCTTCCCTTTCAGCCTTGACCAAAAGCCTATTTTACTCAAAATTATTATATGGAAAATTTTTTTAAATAATTTATGAAAAAAGTCAGAATTTGCATCAATTCACATTATAAACGATTCTACAAAGTAAAAAGACGACGTCATTTTGTTGACAGTTGTCACTTCAGAGAAATTCGTTGATGTCTTTGCTAAAAATCTTAAAATCTTTTGATCTTTAATTTGCCACTTTAAGTGAATTAAAATCACATCCAGAATATGCAAGGTGTTTATGCAATGCAAACAGATTTAATGTAATGAGGTTGAAGAAAGAACGCAAATGACGCGAATGCAACGAATTCATCTCAACTACGCGCAGGAAGGCTAACGCCACGTGCGCAATATGCCGCAAATGGGGCGCATAAAGGATGATGAGCCAACTCAACACCAATTTATAATCATTGTCGTCAATAAGGCGGTAAGCAGGAATAAGAAATCATAAAAAAAAATGTGATTGCAACAGAAAGAGCAAAAAATTATTGTTGTCTACTGACTGATTAGTTGAGTGAATTATGGATCTGAAAAATAAAAATAAATAAATAATAAAATATTTTTCCGAAAAGCAAAACACATATTTTTCTGTACAATTTTTTTTTTCTACAGCACGAATTACCATATTTATTTCTTGCTTCGCGCGAGCTCTATTCACTCACCTTGAAGCTGAGCCAGCCGTCAGCCTAAGAGCGCATACTTGCATACATACCTATATAAGTACATATGTAGGTATAAGCGCACATTTGCTTTTGCAGCGCTGAATTTTAATTACCCGTTGAATGCTTTTCGTGATAAAAATGCGGTGCCACTTTAATATGGCAACAGTCAGAGTCAGAGAGATGTGAGGAGGGTGGCTTTTTGGGTTTGCTAGAAATGCGCCTAGTAATAAATTGACCAATACATCGTCCAACTTGCGCTCATCCTACATTTGACTGTAAGGCTGCCTGCACTTGTCGTGCGCCAGCATTTCGATTCGATTCGATTCTGATGATCGCTGTCTTTATTGTCTGTCCGTCCACCATTTGTTTCCACAGGCCTTTTGATCGTTGATGTTGCTGTTGTTGTTGTTCTTCTTGTTGTTGCCATCATCATCATCAGCATGCAGCGTATGCCGTTTGTTGTCAGCGACAATAATATTTTATTTGTTGTTGTTGTTGTTATAATTTCTGTTGCCGCAAAAATTTGCATTCGCGAAATGCTTTGTGAAGGTGTTGTCGGTATGATTTATGCGTAATATATTGCATCGCATCATTATTTGTGTTGTGGTTTTGTTCTAACTGACAGCGTTGATGTTTCTGATGTGTGCAAGGAAAAAAAGAAGAAAAGGAAATAACACCAACAAAAACAGCTTCATTTGTAGTGGGCGCGGAAAATGAGTGAGTTGTATGGTTCAGAGAACGTCTAAGTAAATATGTATATATGTATTTATAAGGCAGTTCATAGTTTTAGTTCACATTTTAATTAATTATCAGATCTAGTAAGAACTAATCCATTAATTTTGGAACATAGACTTCATGTTGCGGTTGGAAATTCGGTCCATGAGGTTTTTTCTCGTTAACCCATGTGGTACCAAAATATCGAGCTTCTTTGTGTATCCAGCTTTTCTATAGTGGTTTTAAGCCCATGTTCATCCAAAAAACGTGTATATTTCAAGCAAATTTTACTTAAAAAAAAAATTGGAAAAATAAATCAAAGTTTTTGTAGATAAGTAGACCTATAAAAATATTAATTGAATTTTTTTTTAATGGCGGCACCTAAAATTGGTGCAAATAACGAATCACCTGAAAGCAAAAATCAAAACAGTTTCTTATTCTGTCTCACATTGGCATTATGGTCAGAATTACAATGAAGCATTTTCGCAAAAAAAAATAAAAAAAAAATGGCGGACTTTTTAATTTTTTGAACTTTTTTTTTCAATTTTATTTGCTTATAAATTTTTTTTAAATAAAAACTAATATTTTTGGTTGTAGTACCGACCATAGAGAGACATTTTACTAGTAAAATGCCGTTTAGTTCATGTTGATAAGTTCAATAGGTCGGAACAGTGCTCGCAGATTCAACATTGTGATGAACACTTCTCCCGTTGAAAATATAAAAAAATGTTGCTTTTTTTCAAATAATTTTTTTAGCAATTTATTTTAAAAACCTATCGTCGAATAAGACGGAGGACACTCATTCAGTAGAGAAACCCCTTGATATTTTTCATAACAATCCACTTTCCTGATGCATTCATAAGTAGGTCATCGGATCGCTTCCATAAAGAAAAATCTTTCAATAAAAAGGAAGAGCAGGTGGGCAATTCGTACCTACAAATCACGCAAAAGCTTAGGGTTAGATGAAATCACTCCAGTTCAACTATAACTGTCTCTTTTCAGCAAACGTAAGAATTAGTCTACAGTCAAAGCTACATATCGAAATTTATGAGTGTAAGTAGTCAGGTAGATGAAGGTGTCTACTGAAAGATTTTAACTTCCGCCTGAATTAGCGCTAGATGCATTATCATAAGACGTGCTATTAAATTTCATGATTACGCCAAATCATTTGGAGTACACAATGAAATTAAATGTTTAAAGTTACATATACTGACTTCAGCAAACCATTTCTTTACTCACTTTACTTCACTTCACTTTAAACTCGATTATTTCGGGTTTCCACCTTCCCTTCTCAAGTGGATTTCTACTTCATTGGTAGAAAACAAGTAGTAATTTTTAAGTATTGTACATTATTTGAAATAGTAGTAACATCTAGTGTTCCTGAAGACAGTCAACTCATCCCCTTACTTTTCCTTTTATTCATCAATGACCTTCCAAACGTGGTTCTTCATTCTAAAATACTCATGTACGCAGATGATGTCAAGTTCTTTAAATCAGTGCATTCTATTGAAGATAGAGAGCTTTTCCAACTTGACCTAAATACAATAATTAAGCTAGATGTTGCGATGCGCACTGTATATCCCTAAATTTAAATAAGTGCAAATATATGTGTTTCTCCAGAAAATCTTTCCAATCCTTTGCCTATGATACATAATCACAGTGTTGAACAAGTTACTGACTTCATTGATTTAGGTGTCACAATCGACCCTAAGCTAGATTTTAGAAATCATATAAGTGCTTGTGCTAATAAGGCAAAAAGAGTTTTAGCTTTCATTAAACGTTGGGCTAAGGAGTTCAAGGACCCATACATTACCAAATTATGGAATATGGCTCAGTTGTATGGAGTCCGCCGCACTATCAATTGTATAGTGATAAATTGAAATTTGTACAAAAGCAATTCCTATTATTCGCGTTAAGAAATTTAAACGAGGATCGAACAAGAATCAGCCTTCTTACAAAAGTCGTTTGCGGCTCATTAATCTGCCTACACTTCATAGTCGTAGAAAGATGTTTGGAGTTTTACTTTACTAAATTGATTAGAGGTGCTATCAATAGCCCTTTCCTACTTAGCGAGCTTAACTTTACCATCCCTTTAAAATGATCTAGACACTTTAGGTCCCTCTCATTGGGCTCATACAGAACAAACTTTGAAATGCACGACCCTTTTAGATCTTTGTGAAACGATTTTAATACACATTTCTCCCACATTGATTCCTCCGACTCGCTTTTCTGTATCAAAACCTACTTACTGAGTGCTTTAAATTATTTAATAAATTCCCTCTTCTGTTCCCCATGCAATTTTATAGCAGCTGATGAACAAATCTGTAGTTGCTTAATGTAAGAGGCAAGTGTAACCGCGACCGGTTTCAGGTTCAGCGCAGTCCGGACTGTTACTGGTTTTCGGTCACTGGTCTGCTTACATTCAACATTCAACAGATCTATTTCGACCACAAGCCCATTACTTTGTCTAAAATGCTTATCTATCATGGCTTTTAATTTGGAGGGGAGAAACTCAGAACTCCATTAAAAGCCTGACACATTGAAGTGTAAGTCCAAAAAAGTCTTGCGAAGCTTAAAGGAAAATGTTTTTGTTCTTAGCTAAGACTTACATGAAATCGCATAATCAGGTTGGGAAGGAAGGTTTTAATTTCAACTCACTTTCATGGTATGGCACATCTGCACCACCCGCTTGCCGGTTACCATAATCACAGAGAATTCATTTATTTTACAAGGCGTGTAATTTTTATTTCTCAGCTGTCGAATTTTAATTTTCTGTGCTGTTTGCATGTTGAAGAGACCCTCATTTATTTACAACCAATAAATTTAACGACACATGCATAACAACAACACCAACAACAAAAAAGAACAACAGCAACAACTGTGTCAAAAAAGTAAGTACGAAATGCAAAACATAAAATGTAACAACAAAAACTCTGTGCTTCTACATAGTAAAACCAAAAACAAAAGCAACAACCACAGCTGACGATCCCTTCAATGCGAATACACCACACAGTGGGTCAGGTAGAGAGCGCTGAAGTTGTTTGCGGGATGGTAAGATGCGCTACGCGATGGTTTTACGTTAAATCAAACATCACGCGCAACAATTTCGCATTTAATTTTAACTGCAGCAACAATTGCAAGGAGCGAGCAGCAGCAGCAGTTATAACAGCAACACGAGCGATATCAGTTGTTATTTGTTGGTTTTAGAGGCAACGCAAGTTTTTTCACAAGATATATTAACTTTCTAGACTACTGGCTGGCATTGTGTGCAACGAGTAGGAGGATTGTGGTTTCGTGTCGTAGCTAGACCAATAAAGAGGATTTTCCTAGCAAAGATTGCAACTCAACAAGGAACCTCGGCACCTCCATGTGTATTTCTTTTAGGACACTATAGGATTCTTAAATAAATCCAACAGCTCGCTCAGCTAACTACATTAGGGACCAGTATACTATTTCAGCTCATTACACTAGCACCAATCAGACGATAGCTCGAGTGACATGAGGAGCTCGGCCGAAAATCTCATTTCGGTAGCTTTATTCTGCTCCAAGGGCGCAATCGGCTTGGATCTACTCCGACCTGGGCCTTAACACCATGTATAATATAGTTCATTTGATTACCGCAGGTAGGGCCATCGCTTCCAGTGTAAGACCTAGAGAGCCCATTTCTCCGCCGTTCTTGAGAGACTCGAATTTATTTTCAAATGATTAGATTTCTCAGAACTAGCTACGAGCGACTCTTTCTCCATCATCCTTCATGCAAGGAGTAGAGAGAAAAGAGCCACTGGAAGAAAGGAGCACTTAACTTTTTCACGGATGGGTCGAAGCTTTACGGAAACATCGGTGAGGATTTTAGACCTTCAGACCTTTGCAGTGCTTTTAAAGCAGAAATATCCGCTGTTAAAGAAGCGATGAGCACTTTGATTCGAAGTTTGATCCCTGCTATTACGACCTTGGGTGAGCTCTAGGATTGTAAAGGAACAATCGTTATCTAATTCAATGGGGCCGACTTATTTCTGAATTAAAATCATATGGGTACCGGGGCAAAGCGGAATGGCAATGTGAATGAGCTTGAACGCTTGAACACTACCATTTCTTTAATGTCGGACAAGGCGTAATGGGCGCTCCCTCCTCTGTCAACTTGCCGTCTGCTTCTAAAAAACTGGGCATTGAACTAACTCAGTGTACGCTCGGCTTGTACCTTGGCGTAAGGTAGAACATGGTTGCTCTGACCGGACATTTTCCGATGGGAATTCATGCCACATGACTTGTGATGGAATCCTCTATGCATTTTATGATGAACTCTTCTGCGTTTGCGAGACTGGGACTGAAAATTCGTAGATTGCATGGATAGATACCCTAGGTTCTCTACTATCGAGCTTTCCTCCGAAAACCTGTCCATTCACGATCCAGAGGAGTCAGTTCACCTATTGTATTAACAACTTGATGAAATCCAGCTTGTAGAGACCCAGCATGGGCATGTCGACGATGAAACCTCACCCATATCTGCTAGTCAGATTTGAGAGATTCAAAGAAATAAGTTCACTTCTTCTCTGGACACCATTTCGGCAACAAACAACATATTCCGTCCGGTCGGAGCTGAGTTCTTGCTTACCATTAAATGCAGCTGTTGTTGTTGTACGATTTCGTGTAAGTTGTAAGCGCATGCGCATGTTCGCGTTAACAAGTTGTAGCATTTCGTGTACTCGTGTACTCAACAACTCGATGACGAGGAGGCGGCAATCGAATGTACATCCATACACTGATCGCATGTGGGTGGAGGCCGTGAACAACAACAACAGCGCCAAAAACAACTCGAACTGGAACTGTGGCAGCTGTATTCTGCAGAATGGCATAGCGAGTTAGAAGTGGCAAGATGGTTGCATTGCGATAGGCGCAGCGCCTAGAGCTCCGGATGGTTGTTGCCAAACACGCGGCGAATTGTGTCTTAAGCTGGGCTGTAGGCGCACTCCAAGGCGCTTCACACATTTCAACTGATATGACCGGGCGTTGTCATGTTACTGCCGCTGGGTGTAAAGTGTGTTTCCGCAAATTAAGAAGCCAGCCAATCAGCAAACACGACGAACGCGAAAAAAAAAATTGTATCGTTTAACAACTGTCAGTACTTGCGAGTATGTGAGTACGTACAGACATCTGTATGTATATGTATACAAGTGTTCGTATGTAACTGCCATTATTATTGTGCAGTGAACGACAGTCAGCCTCACAGTCAATCCGTCGAATTGTAGTTGAGTGAAATCTTCAGCACGGCATCATCATCACCATCATCATCAGGCCAATTGTCACCTCCACAAGCAACTTTCTTGTCGACCGTCTTCGTATGCCCTCCGAGATGTTGGTCGTCAACATGGCCGGCGAACTTACCATCAAGAGCACACCGAGAATTGGCGTCATTGTCATCATCATATCTTTCCAATTAAATTTGAATTTATTTCTGCTGTGATTTTGTGTGCCGGCAAACACAGCAATAAGAACAACAACAAAATTACTCAACAACAGTCAGCTGCTGGCAATTCAAATTGAATGTTTGCTTATTATTGCCTGATTTTATTGTAGTTTTACACCTCTATAGTCGGGCGGAAACGTTTACAACAACAACAACAACAACAACAACAACAACAACAACAACAACAACAGAGTACAACAGTAAAGCACGTTCATTGAGCAGAGCTTGTTCAGTTGCTGAATGGCTGAACGGCTGATAAGGTGATCGGTTGGTTATGTCTGCTATGCGGTTTATTAACATACTTACATGGGTGTCTGTATATATGTATGTATGTATATAATTGTATTGTAAAAGTAGAGGAGTCTGCTCCTTTGGCTTTCCTCCATTCAGTTGCCATTCTTTAGACATTTAGTCTAAAAGAACAATTACAAACTGATCGCGTTGGGGTCGTCGGTCGTCGGTCGTCGGTCGTCGGTCTTCATTGATTTCCATTGAATTGTCGAACTGTGAGACTTTATTATTTGCTCAAATAGTTACTCAACTATTTGCCACAAATTGATATTTTCTATTCATTGTGGTGGGCAAATACAGTGGCTATCTTTATTTAAGTGATCGTTAATCGAAACGTTAGTTTTCGCCATTTTGCTTTTCTTCAGTGCTTAGTTAAGTCCTCTCAAACTTATCTTGTGCTTCTTAATATATTTCCTACCAATGGAGAGATCTAAAATTTTTAGCCTTTAAATATCTAAAGTGTTTTAATGAGAAGATTTCAGTAATTTGAAATTTTCTTGCAGAGCGTTCACATTAGTTTGGTCAAGCCATTACTCAAACCCATGATCTTCCGGCAGAAACCACTATCCCACTCGGCTTCTGCAGTCTCCAATGCTCACACACTACGGTTGTAAATGGGTCGAATTCGTCTACGAATGTATAAATTACAAAACAGAAACATTAATATAAGAAGAAATGATGTCAAGGATTGCTTCCTGACATACAGAGTTCGATTCAAAATAATAATTAATTTTTCGAATTCCCTCGGCAGGGCTCTGTCTGAGTGTATTTCAGACTTGAAACAAAAACTTCTCATAAAAATCCATCGGTCGCTCGAAGGCGTCTTGGAATAAACTATAGATGTCTCCAATTTGTTGGATAGTATCGGCCGCGATAGCCGAGTGGTTAGCATTGCGTACTGACATTCGGAAGGCTCGAGTTCAAATTCGGGTACCACCAACATCCAAAAGTTATGGAAAATTAATTTAAATAAAAAATTAAGTTAAATTTTCTAATTGCGGTCGCCCATCGGCAGGGAATGTCCACCCCTCCGAGTGTATTTCGGACATGAAATAAAAGGCTCCTCGTAAAAAATCATCAGCCGTTCGGAGGCGGCTTAGTAAAAACTGTTGGTCCCTCCATTTGTTGGAAAAACATCAAGACGCAAAACCACAAATTGGAGGAGGAGCTCGGCCGAAAAATCGCTTCAAGCGGTTAAAAAGCGCCAATTATATACATATATATCAATACTCATACCAAAAAGTAAAGGATGCGCTCAGTTCAGAATTGCTCTATCTATCTATTAGATGCTCTTATCATGCTCCTGAATTAATTATAAACTCGCCACATTGATGACCTTATCGCCTCCAACGATAAATTCCAGTGTCTTGAGCAATTGCAGAGAAGCTCTAAGCTCACCTATACTACCGTCATCTATTAATATGGGTTCCCAGCCAGGTGAATAATTTCCGTCTGTTTCTCGGTCCCTTGGGCGGTAGGTCGGTACTGGTGGGGTCTCATCGAAAAGAAAAAGTTACTCAAATCACTTTTGTTTTTATATCTCTCGTCGAAATCGAATTAAATAATTGCTTGTATGCTTTACGGAACTCGTTGACACCAGTAAATTAGTATTTTTATTTTATTTATTTAAAAGTATTTTTGTGTTTTGTTTTCTCTAGTCTGCAGTAGTCTTAACAAGTTGCTGATTAAAGCCCTAGAGGTTTTCTTCACCAAGTAAAATCAACCTCTTGCCACAGATCACTTAAGTTGATGGCTAAGCAGTTTTCTCTGAACCTGGTATGGGACCCGGGTCACAGTAACATACCGGGTAATGAGATGGTGGACGAGCTTGCAAGGAAGCGCACTTTCCTTCCACTTTCGCCATCATGGAAGAGTTTGGGCATGCCGCTCTCCACTTGTAAGCTTAATATAAGAGAGTTATTCATTAAAGATGCTTAATATAAGAGAGTTATTCACTTAAGATGGAGAAGTCTCAACACATGTAATGTGGCCAAGGCGATATGGCCAGAATGGACAGTCAAGTGACCTCATCGTGCTGAAAAGGAATGATATGTCTTACAGGACATATCTTATTGGGCAGGCACGCAGAGAGATGGGCATGCCATCAGATTTCTGCAGAAGTTGCACACAGGAAAAAGCACCGGAAACTTTAAGGCACTTTTGTTTGCGAATCTCCCGCACTTTGGAGGAGTACATTGGAGTATCTAGAGGCGGTAAACTTTGGAGACCTGAGTAAAATAGCGGCGGCTAAGATGTGGCAACTGCTTAGCTTTGCAAACTCCACGCAGTGGTTCGATGAGCGGGTGGGGGTCTTTGGGATCCTCAGTACATCTGAATTTTATCTCAATTGAACTGTTGAAGAGTAATTGAGAAGCAAACTTAGATTTTATTTAATAAATTTAGCGAAGTTGTAAGTCGAGTTCAAATGAAAGAAAACTGTTGAAAGGCATAACTTATTTTATTCAAAGCCAAGCAAGAGAAGGGACAAATCTTCTGACGAATGTTTTTTTTCGCAATTCTATGTATTATATTTTGTAAACTTTGTAGCAACTAGTATATTCTCCTCCCCAGAAGTCACAAACAATCGCTGAAATCTGCAAGCATATAAATTTCTTTTTACTTCAACTTATACATATACATACATACATGTGTATATATTCTTCGTATTGACACTCAATCCAATCCAATTAATCAGAGTGAAGTTAATTTTAGACAGTGACTTTTTCTGAACGCAGAGCCATGCATTGTCTACAGCTACGGCATGAGATGTACAATACACTGTGGCGACTACATGGATATAATGCCTATAATTGTAGATCTCACAGACTAAAGAAAAATATTCCCATGAATCAATTTGGCGACACTTTGCGAACGCATTGTCTCACCCAGACTTCTTCGGTTTGTTTTCAAAAAGGTTTAGACAAATATTCGCATAAAATGTTGAAGACAATTCCGCTGTCGTACTGGAGGATGAGCGCGTGAATTGCGCTGATTTTTTCTTAAATGCGTGTTAAACATTTTTTATGGCGTTCCAATTGTTTTCGATTGATTTGACCACCGACTGTGCGACCTACAAGAAAAAAAGGGTAAGCCTTGTGTATGTGTTCGTTTGAGTTGTGTGTGCCTTGGAACCCTTGAATTGTGAATAGTGTTAAATATTTTAGGCTTTGAAATTTATAAACAATACAAGACAATTGAAACAGTGATAATGCTATGGAAGAATAAAAATTTAGTACCTTTAAATGTATGTATCTAATTAACATAAGTATGTGTGTGGGCACAAGAATAATGCAAAAAAGTTTTAGGTATTTTAAAAAAAAGCGTAGTAGATTTTTTTATTGTTCTATATGTGGGTTCCGAAAAGAGCTCGCGTACAAGTCTCGATCAACTTTCGGCTTAGATGAGATTACAAATATATTTTTCATGATGAACTCATGAGCAAATACCAATAATATTTACCATCAAAGCGAAAATCGAAAGAAAATTGAATAAAATACTAGCTGTACCCTGCAAAGCTTAGCTGTTGCATATACTCATTGAATGTATGAAAAATTAATCAGGGGATATCTTTTTATCATAACTTTATTTAATCAATACTTGTTGGAATACAACATTTTTGGTTTAACCATTAACTTTGGTCCTGGATAGAGAAATAGTCCGACTCTTTGAATAGGACTGTTCCCGTTCCATATTCCGGAGAGAAGAAAAGTTTTCCTGCTCATCTAAGCAAGAACACACCTGTTCACCGAATTTCAAGTAATTAATTCAATAAATTAGGTTTTTTTACTAAATCAGTCCCCGGCCCACTACCAGGAGAGAAATATAGTCTACCTGTTAAACTAAGCAAAAAGCCAACTTTGTACCAAATTTCAAGTAAATCCAGTCATAAATAAAATTTGTTTGAATAAATCAGTCCCTGGTCCTCTACCCGGAGAGAAGAAGAGTATTCCTGTTAATTACAGCAAAAAGACATCTACCATATGTACCGAACTTCAAGTAAATCGAACAATAATTTTTTTTTGAATAGGTCAGTCCCAGGTACACTTTCCGGAGAGGTTAACAACACCTCTCAGCAAAAAGCCACCTATGTACCGAATTTCATATAAATCGAACCATAAATAAAATTTTGTTGAATAGGACAAGCTCTGCTCCAGTTCCCGAAATTTTTTTTCGTGAACCCTTTTCCAGGTATCATAGAAGAAATCTGACGAAATTTCAAGTCATTGTTGGTAACTTTAGGAGAACACCCGTTCCGCGACGACATAAGATTTTTTTTTCGAATAGGTCAGAAGGCTTTAAAAAAATCATAAAAAATGCATGTCCTCTCTACTTAGTGATAGAAATCGGAGCGACCTCTGTCGGAGTTATTTAATATATCAAATATTGGGTATGCTATAAAATCATGTTTATGCTGACAAGTTCTGTAATTAGTTTCGAAATATTGAGTTTCTCAAGGTATTCCATTCTTTGGTAAACTGTTTCAAGAGAGAGAGAGAGAGATAGAAGATAGAAAATGAATGTATGATCGTCTCTACTCGAAAAAGTCGAATAGGGTTGACAAGAATCGTACTTCATCGTTTTATTATTATGCTCAAGACTTTTTATACTCTACAAGCACTAGCTTAAGAGCTGGTCCTGCCAACAGACTGTAACCATTCCCTTGTGACCAAAGTGCACAATTTGATAGATCTTAGAATAACATCCCTTCACCTCGGCGATTATAGCCAAGTCAACAAAAGCACGTCAGCCGTTTCTTCCTTTCGCCGTTCGGCGCTCTACAACTCTTTTTTCTTTTCTAGCTTCCGTCACCATGATTCTTTTGTTTAAATTAATATTTTATTTTTATAGATGTTGGCTGAGCCAGGACTCAAACCCAACAACATTCAGTGTTGTAGTTAGCCACTCCGCTTATGCTCCGGCTGCTTTGTTGGTTTTAGAAGGTTCCCCACCTCCTCATTGCAGTTAAGCAGGATTGATAATTATTTCGTTATTAAACTTGGTAAAGTCTGGACACAGAACGCACGATCTCACTTTGGATCCAATATAGTTATGCTACGGTCTTGCAAGTATCCAACTCTTCTCATATTATTTTTGAGCACAAGTGGTGGCTGTAGATAGGGTACTTGAATTTTCGGGTTACAGCGCAGAAAATCGTCTAGTTTTCTGTTGTCATTGCAACATTGCGGAACCCAATGTTCCTGGTGTCTGTTGATGGGGTTCCTTAACTGCTCAGGGACGGTTACATATCTTGGCTGCGATATATAAGCGTCCGAGTTAATGTTAGGACCTCGCAGTGTATACACTATTTGAAACCTCGTTTGGTACCGAACAGCTCAGAGAGGTCTTTCCAAATACTGACTGCGCTTCCGGTGTTATCCATCGTCAATTTACGCAGCCGTGTAAATCTTGCAGGAGTATCGAACTCAGACTTGGCGGCGTAGAGGCAGCCTCTCAATGAGCTGTGCTTTAAAATCAATCAAAAGGGTGATGTGTATTGATTCCTTCCTCACGGGTCTTTTCAAAGATTTGTCGCATGGTGAGTATCAATGGTTAATTTTGCCAAGAAGTTAACGCATGCACTTTATTAGGTTTTCACCGCCATGTTTAAAGAGCTCTGCCGGTAAACCATCAGCTCCAGTCGTTTTGCTGCCCTTTAAACAGGTAATCGCTGTCACAGAAGGAGAATGGAACGTCCATCATCAGCAAGCTTCAGAAGTCCTCCCTCCACAAAACAAGTAAACTCTGGTCAGTGGCCACCATATTACCACCTTGGTTTGATATACTCACGGCTATAACGATTCGTATGACCTCTTCTAACAGCTTAGTTGTAATGAAAACTTAAATTTTATTACATTTTTGTTTTTTTTTTTTTTGCTTGCCCTCAGTACTTAAGTACAGAGTTACTGGAGCGTGAAATATCTCTGCAAGATACCTCAATACAAACACTGGACACACCACAACTGCGTAATCACAAAGTAAATACGGTCCAACCATTTATTGCTGCATATTTAACAATTAATTAACACTTTTATTTACAAATCTGCATAAATTAAGGTGAAAAGTATGCGAAAAAGACATGAATATTTGCGAAGAAACACTGATTTTGCATAATTTGTGGCCACTCGAACAAAATTACTGTAATAATATACACCTTTCGAACATGCCACGCCAAATACAACAAGCGGACGGACAACCACACCCGTTCCCATCAACAGCACCTACCTACCATACGAGCAGTCACCACATACAAGAGGAGAGTTCCACCTCGCTTAAGACGGAAACACAATGCCACACATCATAAAATCGACATGCAGACACGATTGAGCGCGTCCAAAAGAACACAAGAGTCCACACAACAAAAGGAGCAATTGATGCGTCAGCGTGGCGGCGGAGTGACGGGGTGGCGGGATGCCAAAAACTTTGCAATTGTTCAGCGGACGACAAGCGACGATCATGTTATGGCAGTGGAGCTGAAGAAATTTGAAAACAAAAGAGCAGAAACACCTCGACGTGTAAATCCAAAGAATTATAACGTGTCATCATTGTTTATTCTTTTGTATGCGCGCGCCACTTGGGACGACAACGGACGCTTCGACGGGATGGCTGTGAGATTGAATGGCTTGAAATCGCTTGAAATGGTATGGAATGGCAAAGCAGTGTCTAGATCTCATGGTTCATGAATGAATTAAAGTAAAATTTAAATTATAAATGTAAGCTGGCACTGAGCGTTAGAGGAGTGAGGTGTGAGTGAAGATTTGCTGTGTGGCGAAAGGGCAAGCGACGGTGTTGGAGCTGCAGTCGCAGTTGGTATACAAACGTATATTGAAAACATATGTTATGTATGCAGATTGCATTCTCAAGTACATGGCAATATAGAATTTGAAGAATTAGCATAATAATAACATGTCAAAAGTTGCCGTTTCCGGTGGCAACGCTGGTCAACAACTACTCAGCTTCGTTCGACGCTTACAGCGCAGTTGGGCGTTGCATATTTGCTTACCTATATGTCAAGACGAGACGAGAAGAGTCTTCATGCCATTTTTCCAAATACTTGACCTGAATTGTGGGGTATGTGTTTTGATTATATGAAAATAAAGAAGAAGAAGAAGACTAAGAAGAAGAAGAAGAGGTGAAGAGATGGCATGGCCAAGCGAGGTGTTTGTTAAAAAATAAAGTAAAATCTACGTATTTCAACACACTCGATGAAGTGCAAGAATTTCAAAAATTTTTATGCATTGTAGTCCTCTTTAAAATAAAAAAGCAAGAACAACAAAAAAACACACACAGCTGAGGGATAAAGCATATTTTTATCATTGATTGAAAATCAAAATGCGGGAGTTAAACACAAAGCCACACATTCCTGAGACGCTGACGTGACTTTAACGAATCCAGCCAAATGACAATACCAACAACACAACTAAAGGAAACACCGCTATTTTATATAAATATATTGAGTACCCAACGCACCCCTTTGGTTTATGTGTCCCTGTGTGTCTGCGTGTCTGCGTATGTGTGCATATGGATTAATAAAATCGAATTAATCTCATGCTGTGCCCAAAATTGCTACCGTTTGCCAAGAAGTTTGATGCGCGACTTAGTCCATTAACTCACATTCGCCTTTTGATGTTATAGGTACATGTTATATGTATGTATGTATGTATGTTTGTCAAAAAATACCTTTTCTATTGTAAATAAAAATTTTAAATAACAAAACATTTAACAATAATAATTCCCAGCCAGTAAAAGATTTAACGCATCGTCGACCGCCGGCCGCGTAATTATTAAACGCTGGAGAGGTACATATTTATATGCATACATACATATATACCCAAAAAAGAAATGTAAAAGAAAACAAAAGTGAGTGACAGAAAGTCGTAAGAGATATTCAAAACCAGTAGCCATGAAATTCATCTTATTGTCTATGGATCTGTTGCAGGTATTTTTCTTTTTTTTTGAATTTCTCAATTTTATTCGTCGCGGCGTTTAGTCCACAAGTTGTATATAATATAGATTAGAGCTGGTGGACAATATTTTTTATTTTTATTTTTTTTTTGACAGGCTTTTGTTGCATTTATTGTTGTTGATTTGGTTTACAACAATTATTGGTTATATACAATCGAATATTGTTTTTTTTTATTTATTTATTTTTTATAATTCTGAAAGAATTTCAATTTCCAGTTAGTTGAAATTATAACAAACAATTTTTAAAGTATGTATATATATTTATAAGTAGTTCGACTGCCTTCAAATGAAACCCCATAAGAAAATTTGTTGAATTCCCCTTTTCATCGGGCTTCTCCGAATAGTAAGCGCTTGACTGTAATTATCCTTTACCTAGGGTTACCATGAGTGTAAAACTAGTTGGCCAAGCAGCTAAAAGAGCTTAGCTTTCTTTATTTAGTTTATCTCGAAAATTAGCTAATGCACTTCTATTAAACGTATCATGATCTAGGCAATCTCACCAGCTAGATCGTATACACGTACAGTGGGCGATTCTTACGTCACTTGAGTAGGAGGAAATGCTTTTCAGGTGTATGAAGGTTAAGCTAGCTGACCCATTGGGTCTCATATAGACGAAATACATCCATAGTGTAGGGAGATGTGAACAAATTCACGGTTGGATCGAGACTCAGCAAATGAATCTGAAGGCTGTTCTGGACTTTCTCAATCAGCTCCCGGCTTGAGGCATTAGTCTACTTTAAAGACTTCAAAAAATGCATATTTTTTCTTAAATATATTAAAACTGTCCAAAAATATGTCTTCAAAAATTTAGTGGCCAATTAGACATATTTTAGAAGCTAGAGCAGTTTTATTGGCCGTTCAAATTCTCGGACAGAACTCGTGACTGGCACCAAATTGCTAAGTGTGACATCACAAAGAACATTCACACTTCACAAATTTAGCAGCTTTTTATATCATTTATGAAGATAAAACAAAGTAGGGGTCTAGGGCAAACCAGTAAACGCAAGATAAAAATATTTGCATTGAAGCTCGACCAAGCCAACATATTATAATATATAAAAAAAACTTTTTGGGATTTATCAAGAGCTATTGAGAAATTGGTGTAGACATGAGCAATCTAAAGTTCGGCAGAAATAGATACTGTTCAGTAACCGGTAAAAGATGTCAGGTTCGAGACAATTGATCAGTTAGGAACAAATCTATTAAGGCTTGGAAAACTCATGCTCTTAAGCGCAAAATACATTCTATCGGCAATGATTCTTTCTAAATGCTTTGATGCATTAGGGAATTTTGAAATGGGCATGTTATAACGTATATCATTTTTATCACATGGCAATTTTTCAACAAATAAACAGAAACCTCATCCATGTTCGGTTTTATAGACAGTTTGACATATGTGAAACCGGTAATAATATCCTTTAATGAAGGAGTTATTATACCAAAACTTACTGGGGAGTAACCGAATTTGAGCTTTAGTTGTGTAATTCTTCATTGGAGCTACATAAAAACTCCCGGTTGATTTGTCTTCTCACTTCTGGATAGGCTCCTAACGAATCTTTGTTGGCTAACTAGAAGGCGATGGAGTTTTATAGGGAGCCTTTATTTCATGTCAGTAATACACTCGGAGGGCTTGACATTCCCTGCACAGGGCGCTACCACAACTAGAAAAATGATTTCTATTTATTGTATATATAAAAGGCTGACGAACCAACCTACAGCATAAACCACTGATTGTAGAGACCTGAAACTTGTAGGGTGTGTTCTGCGTATGACGTTTGCACCCCATTAAATGGGATTTTACATTACTTCGAAAAAAGTGAGTTTATTTTTACATCGTTTGACTTACATTGTATTTAGTATACAGATAACTTTTTGCCTAAATGGTCATTTAGAATGATTTTTCTTCCAGTTTCTTCGATTATTCCGTTTTAATTAATATTATATGTGGAACTTATGTAAATAGGTGGCTCTTTGTCAAGGTCAATATGCGAAAATCTATTTCGAAAAATCGTAACCTAACTCAATTTGCTTGATATCAGGAACATAGATGGATATTTGCATACACTAATATGTGGAAAACTTTTTTTCCTTTTTAAATATTTTAACATTGTATATAGGTTCTAACTTAATAAAAATCTTATTAGAACCATCTTAGAATTCGATCAGGACGAAGTCGCGGGCAACGTCTAGTTTTCTATAATTTGAATTTTAGATATTGGACCTTCATGTCAGAAATACACTCTAAAAGCCCTCCGACATTCCCTGCCGAGAGCGACCTATAAAAATTAATTTTCTATAATTATTGGATACAATTGAAAGTTAAAATTTTCCTATTGGGAAACCATTATATTGCAGTGGCATCTTGTTCAACAGGTAGGCTACAAGCATCTCATAAAATTTATAATGTTATTCAGATTCACCTTAATGGTTGTGACGCGTTGTCGTCAGCTATTTGAAATTGGATCAAATATACTCTTACAATTTTTTTTCTTTACTACTTGGAAATCTATTATTTTCAATACAACTCAATTTCATGCTTCCAGAGGATTACTAAGCGTTCACATCAAATAGTAGGCATGTAAGAAAAGAAAAATTAATAAAAAATGAGAAATCAAAAATTAAAAATAAAAAAATAAAAAAATATAAAAAAATAATAATAATAATTTGGAACAAAGTAGTATATTTGTAACATTTTTATTTAAAGTCACGCACATACAATACATATGTATGTTTGCATATATGTGGGTGAATACATGTATGTATACTTTCATACTTATAGCGAGTTGTAGGCGCAGAGATGCCTACCGACGATCACAGTAGGTAGGTACATAGGTACATATGTATGTATGCATGTAAAATATTGTATATTCATATCTATGTGTGTACGCATATATAAATGTCTATATTGTTCATCAACGCGATCGCCACTTAATCGGTTTAAAGTATTTTGCTTTTAGTGTCACAATGAATTTTTCCCCTTGAAAGAGCAGCTTTGGATTATACATTATTGTACATACTCGTATATTCATTATTACATATATGCTCTACATTAAAATTTTCTATTTTAGATTTTTTTTTTAATTTAATTTTTTTTTTTAATTTTTTTTTTTTTTGACTACCTTAGTTTTACAAATTTTATGTACTTAAGCGTGTTTCTTGATTGTTGACTTAAATATTCCGTTTGTTGGCGGTGTTGTTCGTACAAAACTGAATCGCTGAGTGATCAAATGGCATCAGCATAATGTTGCCGCAGACAATGCATACTTATATAGATACAATGTGTACGTATATGTATGTATGTATGAACGCCTGTGTGCTGTGGCATATTAATAATTGTTTAATATTTTTTCTTTTTTTTTGTAATTTTTAGCGTTGGCTTACTCGTTACTACCATCAAAGAGGAATTAAATCATGAAATCTTATAAAGCGGCATCTTTATAACTCAATTTCTAACCGTACAAAACATTGTTTTTTTCCCCCCAAAGACATCTTATTTTTCGACATTTCCATACTTAGGTGTGTTTTGTATGAGCAATTTGTATTGTATTTAGTTAAAAAATGTTAAGCTCACACACATGTAATAAATTATTTTATTAAATGTCTACGCATTGCTACTTGCGATGTTGGTGGCCATGCATGGCTCTGTTGATCACTGAGTCCATCTAGTTTATTATGAAAATATTTATGAGTTTTTTCTTGTTTTATTCTTTGTTTTTTTTTTTAGTTTTTTTTTGTGAAATTTAACATATTTCTTTATTATTATGTTTATTAAATATATTTGCTACTGTTCCGGCAAGTGACTGTTCAGTAGGTTTATTGTTGCCCCTGATCGTCTGATTTGTTTGTCTATTTGTATGATTTTTGTATATTGAATGTTAATGATTTACAGCTAATTTTAGTTAAGTATGAAAAGTTAAGCCTTTACGCTTCAATTGGAGCTTAAAATGTTTTTAAGTAATACCTACATTTGCATAAGATTGATATAAATTTGAATTGCGATCTGTTGGAGGCTTGAAAAAATAGTCATAACTTGTTTTTGATATAAGAAATTTATGAATGATATTTGGCTAAAAAATTTTTGAGTTAAATTTCTATTAACGAAAGCATATTTTTTCAATTTCATTTTTTTTCGATATTCGCAGTTTGGTTCATTCGTTCCAACGGGACAGACGCTCAATAAACAGTATTTTTTGAGCGTTTTGAGGCGTTTGCGCGAAAACATTCGTCATAAACGGTCGGAATTGTGGGCCAACGATTTCCGGAAACTTTCATGACGATAATGCGTCATCACACCGAGCTGAAGTTGTGAATGATTTGAAGACCTAAAACTCTCTCAATACCATCAATCAACCACCGTATTCACCAGATTTGGGCCCATGCGATTTTTTTGTTACCAAAACTCAAGTTTCAACTCCGTGGAATCCGTTTCGACTCAATTGATAAAAGATTTTAAAGTAGACATTAGACTTTGACTAACATAGATTGTATCTTTTTTGGATTTTTTTGGATTTAATCTATAAACTAATGTAATGTGTATATTTTCCGTCGAGTTTTGTGGTTAGGAAAGATTTTTTGAGAAACTAATACCAACCCTGAGAACAATAAAATCGATGCTTCTGAGAAAACGTATCAATAAAAAAAAAAACTTTTGGAGGCAGAATTTTCCGTATCATGAACACATAGGCGATGTACCAAAAGTGTTAAACACAACTTCTTTGAAGGAAGAAGAAAAATTCAGAACATTTCTTCGGTTCATAATTGACTCGGGGACTGTCTTGAAGTGCGTACAATAGTAAAAGAACACAAAACAAATTCATTGCACACTTTAAGTCTGATATAATCTACTTATCTATATCTATATTCTACGTAGTACATATGTATTGGAAAGGCTTTATTCTGAATGACTGAAAGATCAACGCTTCAGAGAGCTGAAACTTGGAGGCTGTGTACTGCGTCTAACGAAGGCATACGATAAAAAGTATTTTCCGTGGTGTGAATACTGTACCCTTCTATTCGAGAATATCGAATTTATCGAATATCAAAATTAAGTAAATAGGTAGCTCTTTTCCTAATTGTCATGGGAAAGACTTTTTCTCCCGGAAAGTGGACTTGAGACCGATCTATTCGAAAAATTGCATGTATACAAAAGTAGCTTTTTGCCTAATTAACATCGGGAACGCTTCTTTTTTCGGGAAATGAGCCTAGAAGCCATTAGTTGGGGCAGTTTTGCTTAATAGGTAGAACTCAGATAGCTCTGTGCGTATGGCAATGCATGGAGACATTTTTTTTGGGACTGATCTATCTTAAAGAATCATATTTATGGTACGATTTGCTTGAAATTTGAAATATAGAAATCTCTTTGCCTAGGCTAATGTGTGGAAAACATTTCTTCCACTTTTCATACGTTTGAACATAATAGTTTATAAGTTATAAACAAATAAATAGCGTAAAAACCTAATAAAAATCTAATTAGAGTCATCTTGAAATTCCAAGCGTATGAAGTCGCAAGCAAAATCTAGGACAATGATAAATGAAGAGACCTACAGTTTGTTCTACACCGATTTCTTCAAAAATCCCAAACCAGTGACGCCTCAAATCCGTTTTTATCCCTCTAAAGAGCCAGAAGTTGGAAAGAGCAAGGTCTGTAGAATACGGCGGGTGAATTAAGAATTTCCATTTTAGCGTTTTCTGGTAATTTTTGACCGTTACAGTCACGTGTGGCCATTGCAAAATCACCTTGTCATACCTTTTGGTTGTTTCTCGCCGTTTGTCATGCAATATACAGCCAAAAGCTATTAGTTGTAATTTCACATTAATGGTGCCAGGAGGCACTTTTGAAGTGCCGAAACCACTCTACACGACTTTTTGGTGCCCGCAGGTTTATCATAAACTTCCTCAAGCCTTCGATGGGCTTTAGCAGCACTTCTTTTTCAATTAAAATAGAAAATAAAAACATTAAGGATATGCTGTTCATTTGCAGATGCTGATGTACAAACGCTTCCAGTCGGAGGGCTTGACTATCACTGTGGAACCGCAATAAGAAAAGGACAGAAGAGATGTTTTCGGTCATGCCGAAATATTCATACCTTTCATGACCTTTCATAATTCTCATATCTGAAAAATTGTTTGGTGGGGGCAATATGATGAATGAATGATTTCCCTGATTTTCGGAGTATACGGTGTGAAGTCAGAATACCAAACTTTTTGATGCTCTTTTACGGATTTTTGACCAAAAACCTCATATCTAAACAAATGGACTGTGTGGAGGATAGGGTCCGCCGATTTCGATTATTATTTCGGACAGATTTGTAGATTATTTATGTGTATATATGTACAAAACTTCATACTCCTACAAACAGATGGTTATGGCTTGGTTGACATTTCTCAAGAACAAGGAAAAATTTGCCTACAAATAGACGCTCAGACGGACATGACTACATCAGTTCGGATCAGAACTCGACAACTGGCCTTCCGAATGGTAGTACGCATTGTTAACTACCACTCCCTGCCGAGGTGAGACTACATGTAGGAAATATTTTTTTTTACATGCATATTACTCTGGAGCAATTTCGAAATCAATTCATAGTTTTGTAAACAAATAACTATGATTTCTGAGCTGCTTTAAAATAAAAATCATAGAGAAAAAATTGAATTTAAATACAGAGACGGTTCACCAATCTAGTAGACAATTCCAGCTTCAAATCAATATTTTTTCTGTCGATATTAAACTTAATGCATATTTCTGAGTAATAATTATTATGGATTTCAACAATTTTATGGTCAGTAAAACTACAATAAAATACAAAAAATATGTTTCGTTGAAATGTACATATGTACATACAGACACAGCAACGCCCTTTTGAGTGCATTTTTGATTTTTCAAACACAAATAATTGAATATCACAAAACTATAAGTACAAAATGTACTTTCGTTGAAAACTCTGAATATTCGATTCAATTCGATTGTATTGTATAATCATCAATGCCACTTTATGCGCCTTCAATGTGGCTATAAAACTTTGGTGTGGCGCTTATTGTACGCTGCCCTTTCGTCAGCGTCGCCTATGCAACTCAGCCGTAGTTGAGTATTCATGGCGAAGCATGAATAAAATTTTTAATTGCATTTTCCTATGTTAAATCAAATGTTGTCAAAACGTTTGTCTTCACCAAAGCGCCAAAGCGTACGCACACACGCCGCACATTGAAGGGCTGCGTGGAGTAAGTGGACGGCTTTGTGGCTTTTTTGATGGTTCGATTTGGTTTGGTTTGGTTTGGTTTGGTTAGGTAGCTGCTGACCGACAGCCGACATGACATTTCCAATCATAAAACTGACAATTTGATACACGTATTGTACATATGTACTTACATATATATGTGTATGTAAGCACAATAAAATTAGCTTTTTATTATGGTTATGAATTTTACTGCAGCCGCAACAACAAAGAAACCAGGCGCCAGCAACAACGTCAAAAACTGTGTGTAGCTAAAAAAAAAAAGTTAACGGATTGTACCTTTGAATTGAATGGGCGTCCATTGCACTTTTTAACCCTCTTTTCCCTTTCTTATTACTCTTTTTGCTTTATGTATTGTTACTTGCATTTGCGTCTACAGGTTTGGTCGAAAACTGCGAGAAAGACATAATATCTGAAAAGTTTAAAAAATTCTTGTATTATTAAATAAAATTTGATAACTGCTGGGCGCCAATAACCTTTATGGGAGCCAAGCCATAATACATTTTGTTGTTAATACTGTACAACAAAAAAATTGCGCCAAAACTTTTATGTGCTTTTTCACTTTCCTTGTGATGTCTCCCATTTTTTAAAACGTTTTTGAAATTTTATTTCATTCAAAAATTTATGTAATTAAGCGAGAATTTCCGAAAAACCTTATAAAATGGAAATTTATTATAGTTATTTATTAAAATATAATAATTATATTTTCAAGACGTATAATGATTGTCTTCTTAATCTGTTGAAAAATAAGTTTGAAAATGTTTAACAGTAATTAAATATGTATGTGTGAGCATATATACGTATACTTTAATTTAATCCTTGTAAACTTATAAGTTTCATTAACAAATCCTTGCCTCATCTGAGGGCATAGAAATTATTCAAAAAACTGTGCACTACTCTCATGTTGCACGGGACAATTGTGCATACTACGTTTAACCACAGGATTGCTGGTTCATAATTAATTTAATTCAAAAAACTCTTAGTTTCCTTGAGAGTAAGAGTTCTTTGAATAGTTTGCTTTCGTAGTATCAGTTCTTGGAATCGGTTTTGGAATATTACTCCTTCCTGGTTCGACCAATTTCCAAAATTTTGAAGAATTAATGTTTCTAATTGCAGTCTCCCCTCGACAAGGAATGTCTAGCCCTCCGAGTGTATTTCTGGCATGAAAATAAAAAGTCATCATAAAAATCCATTAGTATAAACTATAGAACCCTCCATTTGTTAAAAAAGATCAAAGCGGGGGTCCACGTGAAAGAGAAAGTCTACGCCAACAGGCCAAAGTCGATTCAAGACCTCAAGCATGAAATTCAAGAAGCTATACATACAGTCACGTGCCATTCAGTGATGTAAAGTTTCATAAAAAGGATACGGTCCTGCGGCCATTTGGCTTATATTGTTCTCCATTATTAATGGCATAACTTCCCCTTTACATTGAAATTAACATCCGTTAATGTATCCCAAAAAATTATAGATCCTACTTTTTTCGAGAGAACAGTTTTTTTTTATAAAATTCTTAGGGAAGTCTTGACTTTACGGTCTTCATTCAGTAATATATGAACCACTGGAAGGAATGGTCTACCACTTAACCTTAAGAACCCTTTACAGAGAGTCCGAAAACATCTTCATAAAGTATCTTCTTATGAAGAATATCATCAACACAATCCAATCAATATGGATCGCGAGACCTTAGATACATTGGCACAACTCAAGTTGTCCTACATATTCAGACTCGACCCAGACCTTCGCAACATATGTCCTGCATGTAATAAGTCTCTGCATCACGGTAACCACCTCTTTTTTTTCTGGACAGAAACTTTCGAAACAGCTTGGCAATTGGATCTCCTCTTAGATGACCTCAGCCACGTCGACATACTTTACCTGCTGCTAAACGGGATTATCGAGCTTCTACAGCAATAACAACAACAACCAAGTGCAGCTAAATACATCTATATTGAGATTCGCGCTCTTCCGTTACTTCCACCAGCGGGTACCGCGTTCAGAACTGTTCTTTTCCGGAAGACATATAATTTTTGCGAGTCTTAATATGTTGTTGTTGTTGTAACAATCCGGAACGTTCTGGTATAAAGACCTACCTGTCGAAGATACTATTGGATTTTAATCGTCTCTTACGATGAACAGAACTCTCTTCAGCATAAAATGTTGAGAGATTGGTAGAGCTTGATATTTACTACCTAGTTCTGCTTCTTCTATAATTTCTCGGTATGACTTCGGTAAAGGTTTACGCGTTAAGGAAACGTCGTTTAGTACTGAACGGCTCGGAGAGCTTCGTAAAAAAATTCCGTCAAATCGGCATGGAAAAAAAGAACGATCAGTTCGTAGACGATGGGCTTTAATTTTTCACCCCTGATAGTTTTAGGCAGAGCACACTTAGATTCTATATTTCTGTTTAAGAGTGATTTTGTTTTTTAACATTTATTTTATTTTATGAATATTTTCCTGTGTCGCACAGTGTACGCAAGCAAGCAGAGCTCAAAGCCAAAACAAAAACATGAAAATCTACAAATGTCATATACAAACATTGATGTCTTCATATAGAATTTATTGCAGTTTACTCCACCAACGTCAATGCCTGCTGCCGCCTCCTTCAGCCGCCAATTTTCGTGCACACCATATCCAAGCCTTTCTTCAATCAATCACTAACCAATTCTATCTTTTTTCCTCCCAACTCTCCCTAATGAATTCATATTTTGTAGTCGGCACCAAAATATGCGTGTTTTTGAAATTGTTCAAGTTGTTGTACTGATTATATTTTCGCAACGTCAACCAGCACCACAGAACCAAAGAACCACTGCGCCGCCGCTTGTCATTGTCCCTTATGTCCACATATCACAATTGTGTTCAGAGACATGTGTACAACAAGGACTAACTACTACTTCATCGCAGTAGCAGCAGCAGCAACAGTGCCGAATTCCAATAGTGACTTTCCGCTGTAAAGCAAACGGAAGGCGGTTGGTTGGATGCCAGGACACACACGCCGTACGTGCTTTGCATTTTAAACGACGAATTAGTAGAAGCCGCACTAATTGATCGCTCGCTACAACTCGCAGAAACGCGCAGAGACTTCTTGACGTCTCTGTAGTTTTGATGGACGACGATAGTCGTCGTCAGTTGGTTGATGGCAACCGAGTCGAGCGCCACTGCCGAAAATGATGCTGTTGTGGGAAGTGCGCAAAATGAGTAAAGAGTTTATAGTCCTGCTACTGTTTGTAGACAATGAATGCTCCTCTTAGTTTATAAGTTTAAAGACAAAGACTGCTGTGCTGTGCGTTTGTGCTGAAAATGTTGACAAAAAAAATTCCAAATTGCCAATCATAAAATTATTGCATGACATTTCAACATAACTTTTTCATGTTTTTTCATATTTCATATCGCAGAAACGTACGCCGTGGCATGCACCACACAACTTTATAAGGAGACAGTGGTCCGTTTTGAGGGTTATGTGGAGTATTTCTCACGCTGTAGGCTGCGGTAGCAGCTGTAGCTGAATGATACTTGCTTTGGAAACTGAGTCAAAAATATGGATAGTACAGTGAGGGAGCTAATTGATGCAGAGCGAACATTGGGTATGTCAGGGTTGGGTCTGCATAAGTTGGAGCTGTGTCAAATACAGTTTCCAAACCTAAAATGAGACAACTCAAACTCTCCGCCTGCATTCCAACTACGTCATTCACTGGAAGAAAATTGATAAAAGTACTGACTCTCTGTTAATGAGGTTTAAGGCGGTTCTGCATTTTAAAGTCAAGTTATTATTTCCTGCTGTGTCTATAAGGATGATGCTTATAATACCATCCTGGCAGATACTGATGATACGGTACAAAATTAAGATCCTTAATGTTGATCATAAATGTGTCGATATGTAGATGATGTACGGACGAGATCAGAAGGTTTTCTGTTATAATTCGGCGGCTCTGATAGCTTAATGGTTACTTTATCTGCTTCCCACTCCCGATTATTTGTTCCGAAAGCCAAAAACTAATTTTCGATTTTCCTGACATTTACCCACTGTACAACTTGCGCCTGCACATTCCTTATACCTCAATTCGGCGTCGTCTTATGCTCCTCATGAAGTTATGGAGTTATGAATTTATGATTCCCTTTTTTTGGGTGGAGATACAGAAAAAATGCATTAATTGAATTTAAAACAATCATAATTTTTATGTTTCGTGAACTTGTCATCATTAAAAGATTTCTTTTTGCGGTCTTCTTTCGGTTGGCCCTCAAATACTGTAAATAGCTCGTTCGTTTTGGTTTGTTGCAAGTGGAGATTCCATATGGAGAAATATACATATATTTAGTCCATTTATTAAAACATATTTGAGAAATGTATGTACTACAACAGTGTTTAAGGCAAGTATGTTGTCCTCTGTATTCCCAATACGGAAAACTTCAAGAAATATTTTAATGTTCACAACATATTAAACAAGATCGTGTAGGAATTTTGATAGACTTCGTTGATGTACTCTCAGTGATGTTGAGAAGTTGTTGGATAGCATAATATTTTCCTTATTGGTGGATATCGTAGTACTTGGTTTGGGAGTAATTTGGGATGAACTTTAAATAACTTCAAGTTTATGCGAAAAATTATTTTACATTTTAAAAAAGAAAAGTCCATTAACAGGATCACGTGGACATAGGAAAAGTCGGCATTAGTAGTTTTCGAGAGGAAGGGTTTGCGGAATATTTCCGGTCCTCTGCGTATTGGTATCGAAACACAACAGAGAACTGCTGCCAATGAGGGAGACACTGACTTAAACGACAGAAGTGAGTAAGACCTTAGCGATTCTGTTTAAGTTGGGAGAATATGGAAGAGCACGAAGGATTCGCCGGAATCTTTAGATAGGAATGTCAAGACCTCCGCGGGTATTTCTGATATGAAAGAAAAATTCCTCATAAAAATCATAAACCGTAGGTTACGCCATTTGTTGGTAAAATAATAAGCCTCACACCTCAAGTTGAAGGAGAGGCTAAACCGAAAATTGCTTCAGCGCTAACAATGCGCCATTTATACATATATTTAATTGTTATTTATTATTTTTTATAATTCAAAATTACAATAAATTGGAAACACTAAGCGAGTTTTGGCTGAGCTCCTCCTCCAATTTGTAGTTTTGCGTCTTGATGTTTTTCCAACAATTGCACACATAATTGTCGGAAATCAGACAGGACAGTTTATAAAAAAAATAATTTTACCTAGTTTCTTTCTAGTCAAAACCTGATTGCTCTCTCTTCTATAAGGGAGTTTGACGCACGCACACCACATAGGAAGCAGAGACTGTGACTATCACAGCTTGTCCATCTATGTAAATCAGGCTTTTCAACAAAACCAAAAGAAGGGTTGATGAACGGCACACCTAGGGACAGTATTCTGTTACCAATACTCCGAAATCTTACTTTGAACTCACATTTTATAGGATCAAAATTGGGAGCAACTTGGTTACTGCTTACGTCGCTGGCACAGCCTTTGCATACAGATGCAAGTTTCTTATTTGATTTAATGCAAGCAATACTACATTGTGGTCCAACCGCTCTGTGCTGTATATTATAAAGTGGAAATTGTCCTCTTCAACAGGAAATACAAAATTCTCTCAAACAGAGTTCGTCTAATGAGGGAGCTGAAGCGAAGCATTTGAAAGTCCTTCTGGATTGAAACGAAACTGAGCTGAAATTAACAAATCGGAAATATGAGGCTCAAGTCAAAGTATGATATCTGCCGTTATATTCTCTTATCCGATACATGATCAATATTCGATCTATCGTATTGTATCTCCTCTGTAGATGGTGGAACAGAACCAGAAACATCCCTCTTTAGGATCCCTGGTCACATAGACACAGAGAGGAACTGCAGCGCAGAAGACGTTACTGGAAGAGGTACGACCAGGCAAATTATTCCGGATAAAAAATTCTTTGGCTTGCCTCTAGACACATGCAAGCTGTTATTAAAGGAATTTTCCACAGACAAGCTGTGTTAAAGTGAGAACCAAACCTGACTTGTCGCTCGTCCAGACAAACTTGCCCGAAACGGGATCGGAGAAGGCAAATTGTTTCGTGTTAAAGCAATGTACTCATATTGGCTTAAATATCACCCGCCACTCCAACTTAACCACCGATTACTACAACATTATATTCTTAATTAATTATGTTTTAGTAAAAAATTTATAAATGGACTTAATAAATGAGAAGAACCATTTTTCTTCATAGAAAGCCCTTAAATTTTGAATATTGGAGCAATTGGAGGGAACAAATCGAAAGCAGGACCAATAAAGTGATGCGAATTCGGAATACCCGCAGAATGGTTCAACAAAAGTATTGTGAGACCCATGTGGAACGACTAAATGTTCTTTGCAATTAGGTCCAATACAATAGCTGTATCCCATAGCTGTGGGGAGAATAACAACACGTATCAAGTAATAACATTGCCGATAGGAAAAGGAAACCTTCAAACTAAATAACTATCTGCTACGCCGTGATTAGAGGCTTTACTGAAGATGCCAAAAAGGCAACCGCTTTAAAGGGGAAGTCTATTAGGATTCTAGTACACGCGGCAAGTGAGTGTATCAACAAAAAGTCCAAATGTATGAGAACATGTAAAGAAGCAATTAAGAGACTTTCACTGATAAACTTAGTGAACATCACTAGGATGTGGAGGTCAAAAAGATTTAGAAAACAATTTAGGAGGGCGGACGAGCTGGCTCGCGCTGGCGATACTGATGAGGCTAGCACCATCGATTGCCTCAGACCTTTCAGAGCCACAGATAACATTTGTTTTGGCTCTGTCAACTAGGGTTTCAAGAATTTACTCGCGGTAAGGTATGCCTGTTGTAAAAGGCGACTAAAATCCAATAAATCCCGCGACAGTCGGATCTTTATACTGACCGTAACTCCCGCCACATTCCCCAAAAACTACTTTGGGTAATATTTTTTGTGGTTACTACAATAACAACAACAACATCAACATCAACATGAACAACAACAACACAAACAACAACAACAACACAACCGCAACATTTCTTTGGCAAAGGCCGAAACTTTTAAGGTATTGGAACTCTTCCAACGTAGGACGTATCACTAAATTAGTGTGACGCTGAGTGGATGGTAGACAGACCAAACTGTTACTTGCATTAAACAAAAGAGAACTTAACATTCAGATGGATGTATTAACGGGGCATCTAAATAGTTTTGAGGTGTCATTTCCACAAGCCAGGTAAACAGAAGATGATGAAACGACTTCGATAGCACTTGCTTCGCATATATCAGTCCCCACTCAAATCTAAATTTAAATAATAAACATATCTATTCTAAGCTCTCCAGCAGCTGCGACTTACAATTCTCATTTCTACATATATATGTACATACGTACGTATATGTATGGTTTCTTATCGCTCAGATCTTATAATGACCGATTAATGCCTAATTTAATAACATCTCAAATTTCAGCCAAACATAATTTGATAGCAATAAAATGTGGGTATTTCCGATGTTATCGCAAAGTATACAAAAACGAAAACAGAAAAAAAATAGAGAAAAAGAGACATTGAAATAATTTTTGTAAAGTATAATTTACATATGAAATAAAGATCGAGAGGCAAACACTAGAAATTACACGCGCGTTTGCCGCTTAATTATGTGCAGCATTCAACATAATTTTTCAACAAATTAGCGCCTTGGGTGCCACAACCGCAGCCGCAGCCGTAACCGCCCAACAATGATATTCATTAAAAGTAAAGAAAACGAGAAAAAAAGAACTAAAAAAGGAAAAATGATTTTTTTTTTTTATTTTTATTCATACTATTTTTTACACGCGCGATCAGAGCAGCAGCAGCACACAGTGGCGCGAACAACTGCCACAGCCGGTTAGTCGATCGTGTGCGCGTTCATTGCTTTATGCTTGCTCCTCCGCGCCTTACTGTTTGTTGGCTGGCCTGCGTTCGCCTGCGACTGACTTGACTAGTCTAATAATTTTCCACAAATTCAGGCTGTCAGCCCAGGTGTCAAATCACAGCTACTCATGCTGTGCTGTGGCCGCACCGCTCATTTGTGGCGCATTTAAATTGAGCAATGAAGAAGGGAGCTAGAGAACTTCATTGCCTCGTTGCTGCTGACTGCCTGCCCCATTTGGGCGGTCCGCAGTCATTGATGGAGATGCCGAGGCGCGATGTTGATGAGTTTGGGCATGCCACTGGTGCGCACACACGCACAAACACTCGCCACTACACTATACGCCACGGTAATAATGATATGGGTTGATGGCGACTTGATGAGCACGCTGCGGATAGTTTTCATCAGCATGTCCTCACGCGGTGGCTAACCTGCTCGAAACCATGGGGCATCAGCATGGTAAGCAAAGCATAGCGAGGTGGCTGTGCGTGAATGCGTGAAATGTTGGAGGCTGCAAAGTGTATGCGTGTGTGTGTTTTGTCTTCATTAAAAGTGCGTGCTCCAATTCGCTGTGGAAGCAGCTCCATAAGCTGCGCAGCGGCATAAATCAAAATCTTTATGAAAACATTAATTTTGTCAACGCTTCTTAAACGATGCAGGCACACACACAAATATTTGCTTTTGTTTGTTAAATTTACTTAATTTATGCGCCAAATTTATGATTGCCATCAATCGATATACAAATAAATTTTTGGCTTATTTTAATGACCGTTATAAAAATGCTTGTTGCTCAGAGGACGAAAATTTGGTATACCATATTTATTTTTATCAGACAAAATCATACAGTTCCACAAAACTCAACGTAAAACTTTCTGCACTGTCGCTCATTAGTACTTTTATAGTTAAATAAACACATATTCCAAGTAAGCGTACAACAACAACAACAATAAGATAAATAATAATGACCAAATATTCGTAAAACACTTAAATACCTCACACATGGATCACTTCAGCGCCACTTCCTGCCAGTGCCTTATATGTTGTTGTTGTTCTTTTTCTACTTCTTCTTGTTTTGCACCCCAAGTAGGAGTGTAGGTATAGCGCTATGGTTGCTGACTAATTTTGTGATATGATCAAAGCATAAATTTTATACAAAAGATTTAACAACTTATTACAACTTGACTGACCATCAGGTAGAGTGGCTACATACACTACAGCAGAGTGGCCACAAAATGAGTACAACAACAGCAACACCCTATGCATGTTCATACATTTTGTTGGGTCTGGCGCCGGTATTCGCTGGGTTAATTAATTGAAAGCTCCATTTAAGACCGATTTCTGTGGATTTTCGTTTGTTTAACGTTCTTAATTTTATTGTTGTTGTCGTCATTGTTGTTGTTGTTGTACTCCTCATCTCCTTCATTTGCTGATCATTAAATGCTGCCAGTATACACACATACGTGTACGAGCAGCTGCCATTTATGGGAATCAATTTGTTTATTTCAAAAAATAAGGAATTGTATATGAAAGAAGGTGTATGTATGTGTGCGTGTGTTGTGGGTGCGCCTTGAAATGCTGGCTGCATAGTGTTGCTATTATTTGTGTAAGAGTAGATATCTCTTTGCTGATGTTGATGGGTCGTTGAAAGGACTGGAAAATATTGGCACTTCAGCAGTCCGTTCTGAAGTGTTTTGTAGTGATTTGTGGCGCGTTTCTGTTTTTAAATTCCAAACAAACTGAGAATAATTCTGCCCAATTCCTGTAGAGTGATCGTGCTATTTGTTTTTTGTTAGGTTGTATTTTATAGGTTGATCGCGGGTATGGTAGTAATATGTGAAGTCCAAGCGAACAAATGAATGCTAAAGCTAGGCGTATGAAATGCGAAGACCATTTCTACACGAAAGAACAATCAATCGACCCCTTTTTTTACACGCTTTATATTAGCTTCACTTGTCTGTCTGTCTGTCAGTCTGTCAGTTTGTAACTTTTTAGCGGTGACGCGATCCCAATATGAAATATTTGAAATGCGAATCGTTGCATACATCGTAGCGTAAACAGAATTAATCAGAGAACGTATAGTAATCCATACTAATAATTATTATACGTTCTCTGATTAATTCAGAGAAAAAAAAATCAAAATAGAGTTAATTAGAAAAATATATAAAATAAATATAGTTTAAAAAACTAAAAAACACGCTTTTAAAGAATATTGTACTAAAAAGTTGAAAATAATTTTGAAAATAAACTTAAGACAATAGTATATAAAAAATACTTGTATAATTAAGAGAAAAGCGTGCAGCGCTTTGTACCATAATTTCCATATATCGAGCGCCCCACGCTTTTCTCTTAATTATACAAGTATTTTTTATATACTATTGTCTTAAGTTTATTTTCAAAATTATTTTCAACTTTTTAGTACAATATTCTTTAAAAGCGTGTTTTTTAGTTTTTTAAACTGTATTTATTATTTATTTACTTATTCAAATGACATATCTTTCTGAACCACTTAGTGGGGTACCACAAACATTATGTTGACTGATTAGATTGTTTGTAGGGAGTTCCTGCTTTGATAAAACTGAAACAGATTCCCGAGCAAGCTAGATAATACAGAGATTTTAATACTTCTTTTTTCGAGTTATGCTTCTCTTGAGTAGAATTCCTTAGAAATTGAGCGACAAGAAAATATAAAGGAAAAGTTCTTTTGATAACTCGCCCTCGCCTCCAAGTAACCCTTTTTTATTTTCACCCATATAATCCAATCTTGCACAATTCCTTTCAGACTCAACAAAAGCATTCAAGTAAAATTATATACATTTTTTTAGATTTAATATGCCATATGGTATATTGAAATATACATACATACCTACATATGTATATGTTTTTTATTTTATTTTAGTTAATTTTATTTTACTTTATTTCATTTTACTTTTTTACTTAATTTGATTTTATCTCCTTCTAATTTTAATTTATATTATATTACCTTATTTAATTTTATTTTCATGTAATTATAATTTTTTCTCTTATTCAATTTATTTTCCTTTATTTCATTTAATTTTATTTTGTTTATATTAATTTAATTTAATTGCATTTTAATTTTTTTGTTCTAATTTAGTTTACTTGTTTTTATTTATTGTATTTTCTTTTTTTATTTAATTTTTTTCTATCTTTCTTTTTTTTTCATTTTATTTTCTTTTGTTTATATTAACTTTATTTAATTGTATTTCAATTTATTTTGTTCTAATTAGGTTACTTGATTTTGCTTACTCTATTTTCTTTTTGAATTTTATTTTTATTCCTACTTGATTTTATTTATTTTATTTTCTTTTTTTATTTTATTTTTAATCCTATCTTTCTTAGATTTATTTTCTTTTATTTTATTCTACTTTATTTTATTTTAAGTTTTTTATATTAACTTAATTTAATTGTATTTTAATTTATTTTGTTCTAATTTAGTTTACTTGGTTTTATTTTTATTTAATTTTATTTTTTTCCTACTTTTCTTATATTTATTTTCTTTTTTTATTTTAATTTACTTGTTTTATATAAACTTAATTTAATTGTAATTTAATTTATTTTGTACTAATTTAAACTAAATTAGATTTATTTATTTAAATTAATTGATTTTATTTACTTTATTTTCCTTTTAATTTTATTTTTATTCCAACGTTTATTATATTTAGTTGATTTGATAATATTTTTATTTTATTTTATTTTTATATCTTTTATTTCATTTTAGTTTACTCTGTTTTAATTTATCTTATTTTATTTGATTTTACTTATTTGTTTTAATTTTTTTATAATATTTTTGTTCAATTTATTTTATTTTTTATTGGAAATTATTTTATGATATTTAATATCAATTTTTTATTTAAATTAATTTAATTGCACTTTCTTATCTTTCTTATTTTTTCATTTAATCTTTTTTGTTTAATCTTTTGTTATTTTATTTCACCTGATTTTATTTTGTTTATTTTATTTTATTTATTTTATTGTATTTTTGTTAATTTAAGTTAGTTCAATGTATTTAAATTATTTTATTTTAATTTCATTCATTTAATTTTACTGTTTTATTTTATTTCTTTTTTTTTTTTATTTTATTTAAAATTATTTTACTTAATTTAATTTAATTTTGTTTTAATTAAAATTTAATTTTATTTTAGTTTATTTAATTTTATTTTATGCTAGATTCTTACCTTATTTAAGTTTGTTTTAATATAATTTATTGATTCATTTTTATTTTATTTTACTTTAATTGATGTTTTTTATTTTATTTGAATTTATATTATTATTTTTATTTATTATATTTTATTAAAACTTATTTAGTTTTCCCTTTTATTATAATTCATTTTATATAAATTAATTTAATTTAATTTTACTCTGTTTTATTTTGCTTCATTCTATTTTACATTACTTTATTTTATGTACATAGGTTTTAAATTATTTTACTTAATTTAATTTAATTTTAATATAGTTTAATTAATTATTTAATTTTATTTTAAGACAATCTCTTGCCTTATTTAATTTTGTTTCAATATATTTTATTAAATTATTTTTATTTTATTTTCTTTTTTTATTTTTTTCAATTTATATTATTATTTTTTTTTTATAATTCATTTTATTTTATTCTGATGTATAATTTTATGCTTGTATTTTTACTTCTATTCGTTTTATTTTGCCACGCCATTCATACGTATAATAAAATTTAGTGCCATATTCCTGGAAAACATTATTCCCATAGTATCAGTTTGCACGAAATGCAAAACAAAAATTGTTGACGACGTGATTTGATATAACACATGCAATACAACCGCGACAACGTCAACATAATTCAGATACATTTGTACACACACACATACGTACATACCGGCATGTGTATACCATAAACGGTAATTAGAGTTACACTACAGCAACAACATAAAAACTAAATAATCAAATAACTTGAATAAAATGATACTGTCGAAATAAAAAGAATAAAAAAATCTGCAGTTAAATATTTGCAACAAAAAAAACTGCTGCGCTAAACAAAAACAATGTGACATGTACTAACTGAACGAACAGAAAATCATAAAATTGGATTTTATTTTGCTTAGTTACTGCTGTATGATTTTATAACTTTGTCAACATGTATTAAATATACAAACATTTTAACATACTCGTACATAGGTACTTATTCACAAACACATATTTGGCTACATAACATCCACAGTTTGTATGTGTGTCAAACTGCAATGCGCTAAAAACTGCAACTTTGCCAAAATTCGCTGAGACAAGGCGAACAATTGCGGCAGCCCGGCCAAATTGAATTGCGAGCGGGCGGCGTGCGGTTGACTCTGTTGCATCGGATTACTTGTTGGTTTCGTGTCAGTCGCGTAACTCGTGTTTTCCATAGAATTCCGGTACATTTTCTTGGAACTAATTTTTCCCAAGCGTTTACGGTCAGCGCACATACGAGTATTCAGCTTGAAATATTTTGGTCTTTGCAGTTAATTTTCGGTTATTTATTTGTTTTTTTTTTTTATTTTTTTTCCATGCCTTTTAGGTTTTGGGTATCATATTGTTTTTTTGTGCCTTTGACTATCTTTGGATTTACAGACAGATCGTAACAGTTGGTTACAGGTGAGACCTGAGCATTGCTGTGACATTGTCAATGCTGACAGTGACGACTTTTGGTGTGCCTTTTGGAATGTTATAATATGTAAAGGGTGGTTAAATTTTCAAGGGCCGATGTTGATTTTGAATAAAACACAAACTATTTAGGAAATTATTGAAATTTTATTTTATTGTGATATATTGGTATTAATCAATTATGTATGTAACAAAATATCGGCCAAATGAGCGCCGCGACCTCGGCGGCACACCTCCACACGATGGTCCAAATTTTCGATGACGCTGAGGCATAATGGAGTTTCTATGCCGTTAATGTGCCGAATTATCTCATCCTTTAGCTCTTGAATTGTTGCTGGCTTATCGACGTACACCTTTTCTTTCAAATAACCCCAGTGAAAAAAGTCCAACGGTGTCAAATCACATGATCTTGGGGGCCAATTGACATCGCCATTACGTGAGATAACACGGCCATTGAATTTGTTGCGCAAAAGAGCCATTGTTTCGTTAGCTGTGTGGCAAGTGGCACCGGCCTGCTGAAACCACATATCTTCCACATCCATATCTTCCAATTGTGGCCATAAAAAATTCGTTATCATCTCACGATAGCGAACACCATTCACAGTAACTGCCTGACCGGCCTCATTTTGGAAAAAATACGGCCCGATGATGCCGCCAGCCCATAAACCGCACCAAACAGTCACTCTTTGTGGGTGCATTGGTTTTTCGACAATCACTCTTGGATTCTCATTCGCCCAAATGCGGCAATTCTGTTTATTGACGAATCCACTGAGGTGAAAATGTGCCTCATCACTGAAGATGATTTTCTTCGAAAATTTTCATAATAAGTCTGGATAACTTTAACACGTTGTTGGATTGTGTATCTCTCCATGGTTCAAATTGAGTAAGTCTGAAATAGAGAAATGTCAAATTAAATTCGGAAAAAAACTTGGCGTTTAGGTGTGGTTCACATTCAACATCGACCCTTACAATTTAACCACCCTTTATATATAGTAAGACCATAGATTAGGATGCTATGTTTCTTAATTCGCGAAGTCTCTGGTTAAAATTTCAAAATCGAGTCTACTAGGACGCCTTAAATCAGCTGTTCCTATTGCGGTTTGGTTCCTATAGAGTCACTGCTAAAGCCGATTGATTGGATGTTGTCGTCGTTCAAGACTCGTATTGGACTTCTTGGCTGGCATTATTATTGTTCAATGAGGATTTCAAGATATACGATGTTGTAACTGTCAACAGTGACGTGGGAGTTAAGACCCTTTCGCTTCACTTCTCCGTTCACTATGGAGCTGAAGTTATGTGGGATCTATCTACTCAATAACAACGGAATTTTAATCATTTTCGCTATATAGATTTTTTTAATATCATATGAAGCAGACTTATCTCATTGGTCTATCTTCTTATGTCAGCATGAGGTGGTTTCTTCTTTTTCTTCTTCTTCATTGGCGTTTAAATGATTATCGCCGAAACAACAATAGCGCGGCACTCATCCACTCATTTCGCTGTTGACCGCCAGTTGGAACCAGGCCGCTCTCCACCTGATCCTTCCAACGGAGTGGAGGTCCTCCTCTTCCGCTGCTTTTCCGGTGGTTGATGGTAGCTATTCTTTTTCTCACGTGCCTTTTCAAAGATTTGTGAATATCCGGTCAATGGTGAATTTACCAGGTCAAAAGACACACTACTAATAAGGTCCAATCAGTTTGTTGACGTTTCACCTCGAAAGAACTTTAGTTTATATGAGATAATTAGGAGCTGGTCCTACGGTAATTGGCGCAGGCCATAGGATCTCCTTTTTAAGGATTGAGCAGAGCAAACTTAGGCTCCAATCGACGGGCATGGTTTCGTCCGACCATATTCTGCAAAGAAGCTGATGCATGCACCTTGTAAACTCTTCGTCGCCATTTTTTAAAAGCTCAGCCGGTAGGTTATCGGCTGTAGCCACTTTGTTGTTACTTAGGCGTGAAATTGCTGTTGTCTAAGTCGGGTAATGGAATATCTCTTCCACCATCATCGCTTGGGGTTTCGAGTTCGCCATCTCCGGGTGTTGCATTTTCACTGCCATTCAGCATGCTGGGGTTCCTTCTACATACCTCTGGACATCCGTCACCAGATTTCCACAGTGATACCTACATGAGTATGCTCTGATCTTGAAACCATCAATTAGTCACGGTACCTTTTTTTAGAATTTTCGAGCGATACCCTTTTCGGCCAGCAACTCAAGCTCTTCATACTCACGCATTTCAGCCTCATTCTTCGAAAAGTGAGACTTGCTGCCCTCTTCAGCTCTCGATATCTATCACAAGGGAAGGTGCTATCGGTTCCGAACAATTTGGGTTGCTTTCATCTGACTATACACGTATGTAGGGTGATAAATATAGCTTTATCACCACTGTATGCACATTGCTCTGCCGTTAGGTAATGAACTTCTGTCGCTTGGATTTTTACTGGCGCGTTTATCATGTTGACTCCATCAAAGTGGTTTTTACAATTGAGCGGGTTAAACGTTCACAAATGCGAAATAAAGAGTAATATTGGATGGATCGACTGATTTCTTTCGAGAGAAAGCTTTGATATACAATTTAAATGCACTTTAAGAAAAATCTTTAACGTTTTTCCTGCGAAATTTAATTTCCCCTATTAATTTAGTTCCTGACTTTCTTTCACTTTTATTTATCACATTCCCTTTGACAAGGTTTCCTCTTTTGTTTTATAAATCAATAAAAATCCAATTAACTTGGCGCTGTATCTTTTATGAGCACATGAAATGTCAATATGTTTGTATTTAAGAAGAGCAACTCCTAAGTATTTAGGAGCAACGGGTAGAGAATGATGGGGAAAGAAACCCTTGAATGCAAACAAAGTAAATACTGTTGCGATGATTTAATTGCGAGGGACAAAATGAAACAAATACAACACTTTATTAATGTCAACAATGGAGAATGCAATTTATTTATTTTTATTTGCAATTTAGTGCAATAACAAATATTCAAACATACGTATATAACACACAAAAACATACATATGTAATATACGAGGTGTGCCAATGAAGTAAAAAGACTGATTCCATAAAAACCCTATATTTTAAAATTATTCTACAACTCTGCCATCGGCTTCACAGTAGTCACCTTGGGTAGCTATACAATGATTCCAGCGTGTTTTCAATGCTAGGGAACAAACAAAAAGTCGCAGGGTGACATATCGGGCGAATAGGCGGTTGTTGCAACACGGCGATCCCTTTAGAGGCCAAATACTAGGACACGCTGAGGGCGGTGTGGCACAGCGCGTTATCGTGCTGAAGGATCCAGTTACGAGCGACGTCTGGGCGCCCCCTGTTGACTCGTTTTCACAATCTTTCGAGTAGTAGTAGAGATAGTAAATTTGATTTACGGTTTGCCCCGGTGGAAGAAATTCTTTGTGGACGATTCCACGGCTATCAAAAGAGGCAATAATCATCGTTTTTACCTTCGAGCTTTACTTTATGCCATGGAAACTCCTGGGCCCGACTAAGAACACTATCGCCATGCACTTTTACAAGCTCAGGTGGGAGGTAAAAAGCCCATTATGTAGGACAAAGGCATAGTTGTTGCCCGATGGGAACTATACACATCAAATTTTGTCACAGCCCGTACATTGTATAGGGGTTTCTGAGATATGAGTATACTTTTGATCCAAATATGAGTGGCTACATGCTCATCCCTATTTTTTCCACTCCGCCGCAATAGTGACGGCCAAGGTTCAAATTCTGGTTCGATTTACATCCAAAAAATATAGAAATTTTTTTTTATAATTGCGAACGCCCATCGGCAGGGAATTCCAAGCCAGCCGAATGTATTTTTGGCTAATAATAATATCAAAAAATGGTATCACGAAAAAGGAACCTTAAAAATTAATATTTGTCAAAAATGAAGCTCAAAAGAAAGACTTTTTCTGTAAAGTCAAAACGAATGTCAATAAAAACTCAACCTCAAGTTTATACATTTCCATGATTGGTTAGAGATAAAGGGATTGTGTGAGCAATAAAGTTTCCGGTGGAGCTCTTACTCATGTGCTTTTGCCCTTAGTTAGTAATCAGACCCTTTGTGATAACGAACAATATATTGAATAGAATATTGGAACTATTCCTCTCCCGGCTAATTGAACGGTGATTCTTTCTAACAACTGGACGGGTGGAGCTTAATGTACGCTCAACTCCGACGACTCCAAATAAAAGTAAAGTTACAGGATGTTACTTTCGATAGTTTATATACCCTCATTCCGCATAAAATTTCAATTAGCAACAAAATCCCAGAATAAATTATTTGACAATAAATGAAAAAAGAAAAAGTAACATGAGATGTAACTGAAGAAATTTCAGACATACCTATTAAGGCTATTCATTGAGACAGTCGACAGGAAAACTACTTATGACCGAGCACCACTTCCAGCGCGAGGTACGGTCTTGCATTGTAAGTGGTATCTGCAGCAACACGGCAGCATGTATCATCTTCGCAGGCACTTGTACCAAGCAGTACCACCTCACGGACTTGATTCAATGGAGGTCTAGTGATCTTTTCTGGATAAAAACTGAAAATTTGCCTTTAGGGCCAACTTTAAGAACTTTTATAACGGGTAGGTCACGAAAAATATTTTTCAATAATTTTTTTTTAAATGGAAGAAATAACTGTCACGACAGGTCTTACGTAGTATACTCATATTCTGTTCAACTATCTGGGTCGACCCATTTTTACAAACCCAATTTGGATTGTGTGACCCTCCATGGCTGCAAAGGCGACCTCAATTTTGTAATTCAAGCCATGAATCATCTCTGGATAGTTGGCTTCCCACAAGAAATAGTCCAGCGGAGTCAAATCGTTACTACGGTTTTTGGTTTTTTAGGGATTTTCGTGCACAGTACGTAAAAGATCTGTGTATAATATTGTCGGTGTGGTAGGTAGTGCCGTCTTGTTGAAACTATCCATGGTCCATACCATTCACTTCGCCATTTAGAAACAAATAATCCCAGACATGGCTCGGAAATGAAAGCTCCTTTCTCTTTTAAAAAAATGCATTGGCTAAATACGGTAGCTTTATCGGATGAGCTTATTTTTTGGTAACATTTTTCATCTTCTGCCAAGCAATCTTCAGTCCATTGAGAGAAGTGAAATCATATCAGATGATAGATAAGATTTATTTATTGGACCAATGGGACTTTATAAGCCGTCATAAGGAGGTCTTTATTCAAAATCCTGTGCAAGCGTAAGTTCAACCATTGTTTAAACTGCAAATCTTTTACTGAATATTAAGCACTTCGGAAATATTATTGAGTATGTCCAAGCTCAAATAAGCCATGGATCAAAAGGCAAAGGGACATGACCCACCCTTTTTTATATGGCCAACCAGTTCGATCAATGCAAAGTACGAAAAACAAATCTTTTAAAACATCGTTGATGACAACAAAAAAGCAAAAAAACATAGTTAACTGACAGGGGCAACAACAACAAGAAAATAATCGTAGATAAATACAATACATAAATGCCAGTAAACAAATGCGAGTCGCTTAAAATTTATTACTTTCCCATGGAACCAGCTCAAAGTACGCCTGAATATCACACAAAACTAGCATTGTGAAAATAGTAGTTATGCTTCCAAAGCACTTCATTGCGATTTGCTGCGCTCACTTAACGCTTGTCACAATCCATCACCGAGAGAGTTTTCTTGGCGTAAACTAAACAACAAATAACAACTCAGCAAACCCGTCAGCAATGATCATGATCGGCATTCGATTAAATTGCTGTGGAAACATATACATATATGTACTTCTATGTATGTTTGTATGTATGTTTATATGTATATTCAACACGCACCCACAGCCAAAGAAACGCATACAAAAAGGCAAATTCATGCATGAGATACCCATAGCAACGGCAGCTATGTTCCAATGAATGGAATGGAATACTAAACAGTTTGGCGATCGCTTGACGACAGGAACATCAGTTTACTTGCAATTAAGGCAGCAGATTGATTAACGCCTCATCGTGTTACGACCATGTGGCACATCAGTTTGGTTGTTTGTTTTATACATACGAGTATGTATGATTTGGTTTCTCTTGCTTATTCCGCTTTCGTTTGAGGGTTTTGATCTTCGATTTCCCAGGAAAGACAAACTCGTAAAGATGACAACCGATCCCGTTGCATGCCACACATACTCGTACACCAGTGACATAGTGGCGAGAGATGGTAAACTGGAGGTATGTTTGATTAATGCAAAATAAAATTACATGCCTACGTATATAGGTACATGTCTACCTGAGTTGAATACAGAGTGTAGGTGTATTAAGGATATTCACAGATTCAATCGCATTCGGAGTCAGTTATAGCCAGTGGTGACATGTCCGGTTGTCGATCTAATTTATGGCAATTGCTTTTGCGGATATTGTGCAGGAAATGTAATTAATTTTTGGTTTCTGTCTATAAGAAACTTGTTTCTTGGTTAATCATCGCAACGTTTAGACGACTGGAGTATAGCTCCTTGCAAAGTAATGCCCCTCAAGGGAAGTTTAGACTTCCTTTTGGGTTGTTCAGACTACAGTCCAGGGAACATGAAGCTATTCCAAAGCACATCTCAGTTGTACTTTTCATTATTCGCCAGACAAGACCTACAGTTAGTGAGAAATAGGGGGGTTGATACCGTGATATTCATAGCCTGCTATACATAGGACTGGCCTAGGCAACACTAAGTGTTGCCAGGTGCAATCTGACATTTCCATAGGAAAGTTTGACATTTTTTAGCATAACATCACTCAGAATGTTTTGTCATTTAATCGTGAATTGTTTTATTTACTGGGAATTAAAAAATTCATCTCGGCCAAAAAATGGAATTAACTAGTGAACATTTTCGTGCGATCATTTTTCACAACTTTCGACGTGGATTATCACGACAAGAGTGCATCGATGAACTCAAATTTTTGTATGGCTATGAAGCACCATCCTATAGCACTGTGAAAAACTGGTACAATGAATTCAATCGTGGCCGACGCTCGCTCAAAGACGAATTGGAAGGTCGTCCAAAAACAGCCGTTGTGCCAGAAAACATCGGTGCCGTACGTGAACTGATAATGCAAGACCGTCATGTAACATACCTTCAGATAGAGGCATGCCTATGCATTTCTCCCACCAGCATACATTCGATATTGCATGAACACCTGGCCGTAAAAAAAGGTTTGTTCTCGTTGGATCCCGCACAATTTGGCAATCGCTCAAAAAAAGGCTCGTGAGGATTGGTGTAAAAAAATGCTGAAAAAATACGATCGCGGTGCTTCCAAAGACGTTTATAAGATCGTCACAGGTGACGAATCAGGGATCTATGCGTATGAGCCCGAAACAAAACAGCAATCGACCGTGTGGGTCTTCCAAGACGAGCCAAATCCAAAAAAAAAAACATTTTCGTTGATAAATATTCGTATTTTCATTATTAGGCCAGAAATATATATAGCAGCCTACGTAATGCTTGAATCAGCTAGTCTTTAAGGTGTATCTTTCATGATGAAAAAAAAAAATCTGTATGTATGTGAGCTGCTAAAGCTTCAATAATTTTTAATACAAATTTATTTTTCTTAAATTCTGAGCACTAAGGGTCGTTTTTACCCTTAGTTCTGCTTTGTACACCTGTGTTCGTTTTTTATTCATTTTAATTCAATTTAGTTCGGTTTTAAATTTTTTGTTACTTTTTATTTTTTTTATATTTATAAAATTTTATATAGAGTATACCCACGACTTCGTCGGCACGGAATTTGAAAATGCATTTAAATTTTAATTTTAATCTCGTTTTTTAATTTATTTAATTTATAGTAATATGTATATAATTATTGTTTTAATACTTATAAAATACAGCAACTTTTATTATAATGTATTGGCTGTAACCCCCCTGTAAGCATGAAAAGGAAATTAAGTCTTAATATACATATGAAAGTGAATTTTAGTTTGTTAGTGACGTTAAGGCTCGGAAATGGTTAGACCATTATTAATGAAATTTTCAGAGGTTGTTCGATGTGGATCTGCAAAGGTTTAGAAATAAAAAAACCGTATACCTTTCCTGAGGAAAAGTCGGAAAATTGAAAAATTCCAAAAAATGAATTTCTTCTATTCAATTTTTTCAATTGGTTTTTCAAAACTTTTTTTTTAAATTTGAATTTGGATATACCTAACCTCATTTCCATTGGAATTTATGTGCGTTACTTCTTCAGCTGATTTGTAAATTATTTGAATAGTTCAATTTCGGTCGTTTACTTTCTTTATTTCGACTATTCAAAAGGTAAAATATAGAAAATAGTTCAGTGAAAACTACAGATAGAAATTTGTTACGATACCATAAATAGGTCGCTCTAATAGCGGCCGTCATTCCCGACGTACAACGGACCAACGTAAGTATACAGCACGTCGTATGGAAAAGTAAAATGACTGCAAGAGAATCGGTCAATCACAAGAGGCTCACGAAGCTTACAATGAGCAACAACGATTGAGAAGAAGACAAGTTCGAATATCGAACGTCCAGCCTTTCGATTTGAGACTGTTTACAACATTTCAAAGCAATTAGCTATGGCAAAAGTGTTGAAGAATAGTAAACTGATAGTAAGGGATGAGTGCACAATGGCTCACAAACGGTATCTATTGTAGAAGCACTTAACACAACAATTTACGCACTATATCAATGTAAACTCGATTACATTTCGATACAATTTGGTGCCATTGTACAAATTTTATGAATTTTTATTGGGCAGTAATTATGTTACTCCAACTATTAATTGAACATCAGTAACATATGTATCTTCTTAACTACACTCTCATATTTTTAGGGAAATCAGTTTTTCCACTAAAGGCCACATATAAGATCGCTTTACGCATGTTTTAACTTCGTCCGCACGCGTTCCTCAAACTTTTCGAATTAATCGGTCCCGGGTCCACTTTCCTGAAAATGCTTTCTTATCGGCTGCTTACGTCATACGCAGAAGACACCCTTCAAGTTTCAGGTCTCTACAATCAGTGTTTTAAGCTGTGTTTAAGCTGTCAGTCATGCAGGACAAAGCCTTTTATGCATGTACGTATACGAGTATATGATTTTGTTTTATTATTTTATTTTATTTAATTTCTTATTATTATTATTTATTGTTTTACTTTACATTAATTTATTTTATTTTACTTGACTTATTTTGTTTGATTATATTTATTTATATATGCATATTCTATGATATATTATATAATTGGCGTTTTGTAACCGCTGAAGCGTTTTTCAGCCGAGCAAGGAGCTCCAATTGTGGTATACGTCTTAATGTTTATACTAAGCCTTCTCTGAACGGCTGATGGTGTTTTATCAAGAACTTTTATTTGATTTTCAGAAATACACTAGAAGGGCGTAACATTTCCTTCCGAGGGGCGACCGCATTTAGAAAATTTAGCTTAAATTTTTATTTTAAATTAATTTTCTATAACTCTTGGATGTTGGTCGTACCAGGATTTGAAATCTGGCCATCCGAATGGCAGTACGCAATGCTAATCACTCGGCTACCGCCTGTGATGATTATTGAGTAATAAAACATGGTGAAAAGTCCCAGAGAAAATGTTTACTTAGTGATGATAGTGACAGTGGAAAGTGTCTTATCATTATGAGACAATCTGTGAAGCGTTTTTCTTCCCACTTTTTAATACATACGTGTACACGTAATAAACCAATGAGGTTTCCCTTGCAGTTTATTTATACCTATCATTCCAAACAAACTACTTTCTTGTTAAACAAATTAGGTCAAATTATTCAAAGACAAGCTAGTGTCTTATGATTCTGAAACGCACCTTATATTGTTCATAATATTTTTCTACAAAGTACAATTGAGCTCAAATTTTTTCCCTTCTCATTTTTTTTACCGAAAATTCATGACTGAACATTTTCTATGCACATTTCTGGGTGACAAGTTGTAAAGTCGATGGCAAAACCCTTGAATGTACTGCCCAGCCAGTCGCACAGTGGATTAGTTAATTGATTTGACTACAACTACTTCTAGGCAAAACTTTAAATATCTTGGAATACGATGGATTTCTGTACAGGGTTTGCAGTTTTCAGTTTTCTGTGTCTATTGAGAGCTTTCATTGTAGTGATTGTTTAAATTATAATTTGAAGCTTCAATAATTTTTAATTTTTTTTTGCAATAACAATGCACTGTACTCTATAACACAAAACACTAGCAAGTATTGTCGTCTTTTCGCTCTTATTTAGTAGTTTTGGTTCAGTAGACGCACTGCTCGTCGCAAGCTCCATAGTTCCTGTTGCTGCTGTTGTTACACCGATTTCGTTTCGCTTGTGCTGATGGGGTGTGATTTGTTATCATATTGTTGGCATTCATGTTGTGAAAATTGTGAAAATTTTTAGCAAAAATCTAATGTTTACGAAAATGTCGAAATGTCGAAATGTTAAGGCAATTTTCAGCACGTGTTGTCGGTGTAATAAATTTTCACTTAAAAATTTTCAAGTATTGGCCACATCCGATGAATGAAAATTGCACAGCGTGCTTATAGTAACAACTATGTTTTGTGCATACATACATACATATACTTGTGTATGGTTACATAGTAATAGAGGCATGAAAAACAATTTCAAATATTGATGAATATACATATACGTATGTACCTATATAAAAATATATCGTTCTAAAAAGGGCGTTATATGTAGTACATTGTTGTGTTATACCTATGTCAAGGGGTGTCAGCGCTTAAACACAACATGTGCCTCTGTTCACAACTATGTATTGATAAACAACCGTTCTAAACTCCGTCCGTTTTGTTTTTATTGCGATTTTAAAATTGTTACCCATTTCTGTTTAACACTTTTCAAAATTGGTGAAAGTCACATTATTATGCAATATTTTTATTGCCGCAAAAATTTCATAATGCGCCAAAACAGTTGTTTGCAAGGGTTAAAAATGTAAGGACGTATGTACATACATACATATCTACAAGCTGGTCCACGCACTGACTGGTAAGGGTAGTTGACCCGACTTTTGTAATAAAAATTTTAAATATTCACAAATTGATTCTAATAAATTAACACTTTATGATTGTAAAATATTGGGGGAAGGAGGAGTGAGAGCCATCAAGCAAAGCACATTTCTTTTCATATATATTTTTGTGAAATTTGCACAGTTCGAACAAAGAAATAAATAACACACTTTTAATGTGGTACAAAATTGTTAAAATAGTCAAGCGAGGAGGTTAGTCAAAATAAAAAAAGAGTATTCTGAGATTAATATCGGTTAGATACAATTGAATATAAAGTCATCACATGATATTATTGAAAAAAAAACCTCTATGAGTATGACTGGAGACTACAAGAAAATTTAATCTTATGAAAAGGAAAGAAAAAATCGATACCCCATTCCTTCATCAATTTGACATTAGTCAACTAAATGAGTCCGTTCTTATGTTATACTAGGGTACACGTGTTAGTGCAGTTAATACCAGAGGAAGAAAAAGAGAAGCACCTGGTTATACTTGGTATATCTAATTGTCGCCAAACAGTGAAAAGAAGAAAAGAATGGCGCAATGCTGATAACTCGCTTATAACCGCGTAGGCGGTGTGTACCCCAGTAAAAAAGGGGAAGAAGTGTGCAAAATTTTTACAATTTTACGCTCTGCAAACCGTCAAAATAGACTGTAACACGGACAAATATAAATTTTGTTCTGTTCTCTTTCTCCTCCTTAACTTAAAAAGCATACAAACGAAAAATCGGTAGATCTTACTTAAAAAAACCAAAGGAAATTTTCTCTTCGTTTTTATAAAGTTTATGAAAGAAGAAAGTTATTTTCCATTTATTAAATTTAGTAAATTTAAATTACCATAAAGATATTTTCACAAGATAAGGTCTTCGAAGCTTATGATATTTGATATATATAATGAGAAAGTAGCCCGAGGCAGAGGAGTATATATAAGAAAATAGTGTCCAAATCTTTGAACAATCTTAAACAAAACGTCCGAATAGCCGAGTGGTAGGCACTGCGTACGGCCATTCGAAAGGCTAGGGTTCAAGTCCTGGCTCGACCAACATACAAAATAAATTTTCTTACGTCTGAGTTTAGTATGACCACAATAAATATAAAATTGGCGCTTTGTAATCGTTGAAGCTAGGCCGAGCTCTTCCTCCAATTTGTGGTTTTGCGTCTTGATGTTTTTTCCAACGACCTACAGGACCTCCTCCGAACGGCTGATGGTTTTTTATCAAGAACTTTTATCTGATTTTCAGAAATACACTCAGAGGGGTTGACATTCCCTGTCGAGAGGCGATCGCAAGTAGAAAACTTAACTTAATTTTAAAAATAAACTCTACAACTCGCTCATTATTGCCATCTCATCCTTTTTTATTCAGACGTGTCAGTTAAAAAGTTTTGGTGAAGAAGGTTTTGTGAAAGATTTATGGTTCTACGCTTATAGACGATGGCGAGTACGTTAGACTATGGAATGACGAGCTGTATGCGATAAACGGTGACGTCGACATAGCTCACCGAAGTGAGAACAACAGCTATTCTGCCCAGTTGGATGAGAACCTCTCTCGCACGAAAACCAAGTCGCTCATCATACCGGTCCTACTATATGGCGCAGAAGCATGAACGATGTCAACATCTGATGAGTCGGCTCTAGGAGTCTTCGAGAGGAAAGTTCTGCGAACGATTTATGGTCCTTTGCGCATTGGCAACGGCGAATACCGCAGACGATGGAACGATGAGCTGTACGAGCTATACGATGACACTGACATAGTTCAGCGAATGAAGATACAGCGGCTACGTTGGCTAGGCTATATCGCCCGTATGGATAAGAATACGTCAGCTTTGAAAGTAATCTATGCAGTTCCCGCCGTTTAAAAGATCAAGTGGAGAGTGACTTGGCCTCACGTAGTATGTCCAACTGGCGCCAGACAGCGAAAAGAAGAGAGGAATGGCGCGTTATAATTGATTCGGCTATAATCGCGTAAGCGGCGCCAACGCCAATAAAGAAGAAGAAGACGAGGATGAGAATACTTCAGCTTCAGGTGGAGAAAGATATGACTGACCTATTGACACAGATCTCCAAAAAAGAAGAAACACGCTATAATTGATATGAATATAAATTCGTGAGCGGTACCTATGTCAATTTAGGAGAAAAAGAAAAATTGTAAAAAAAAGTTTCCATATACATACATATCTTTAGAAATACTAGTATGCACCTTTATTTTTGTTCTGAAAATTTGTATTTTATTTATTTATTTTTCTCACATATTTTCTAAGTTCCTGTTGTTGACTCATGATCAAAGGAACAACAACGTAGACTAGAATTCTAATCCATTAAAATCACACATATCTATAAAAAAAAAATAAGAAAACAAATTGAACACCTGACTTTCCAACCATTATGACTTTTAACAAACATACGTGTAAGTATAAAACAGTACTTGTTCTCGATACCATCGATGGTGTTCTTTTCGACACCTCATCATAATGAGCTGTTGAGCACAGTAACACTACTGTAGTTACACAATCTTACATATTATTGCATTCTTCCATTCAGTTACTCAGCTCAGGTGTTGCGCACGTACATGGTAATGTACATATGTATATACATATACATGTATGTTTACGCGTTTTCGCATGATGAGAATCTCCACCTTAAGAGTCCGGAAGGAAGGAAGACATTAAATTTCTTCTTTATTATGGTTTTGATTGTAATCTGACAGCAACACCATACAATTGATTTTTCAAATAAATTGAGATTTTTGTCAACATATTTTTCCACACAGTTTCTAGTTTTTTGTGTCCTTTTTGGACAGCTTGTTGTATTTTTTTGCTTTTTCTCTTCTTCTGTTGTTTTGTTTTGCCATTTCTGTGTCGTCATAATACGCAGAAGTGATTGACGATCATGCAACGTGGGCGTCAGACACTTCTGCAAAGTTGCTCTTTAGATTTTGCTTGTATGTAGTACGAGTGTAACATATGCATGTACTCGTATGTATGGATGTACTCGCATTTGTACATTTGTTAACATTTTTTATTGCAACATTTTTTGTTCACTGACTTGACACTTTTTAGTCTGTGAGTCACACACACTCCATCCCATATATATAAATATATGTATGTACGTACTTATATTTCGAGATGAGTCAGATAAGCTATTTAATATTCGTGCCAAACATTCTTATGTGAGGTTAGAGATTTCTGACAAGACATACATACATATATAAAAAAAAAAACTAATTACTTTTTGCATTATTTACTGTAGGAATATACCGTTATATCTGGCAGGTTTTATTAAAAAATTAAGTATGAGATGGTTATTGGAAATATCGAAAAGAAAGAGATTGGTTCTGAAACGTGAATTTCTATCAGTAGAAAGCAAAGCGTGGTCCTTCACCAGCTAATTTTTCTAATAGGTGGAGATTTTCTCTTCCTTTGCTTCCATTGCCTTATCCAGTCTCTTTATTCGATGTACTATGTCAATACCGCCCTCTTCCTTTGCTTCTATTGCGTTATCCAGTCTCTTTATTCGATGTACTATGTCAATACCGTCGTATATCTCGTATAGCTGAACGTTCCATCTTCTACAGTATTTTCCGCTGCCAATGCACAAAGGATCATAAATCTTCCGCAATGCCTTTTTCTCGAAAACTTCTAAAGCGAAGCCATCAGAAGTTGTCATCGTCCAAGCTTACGCCCGATTTGATGAGGAACTTCTAGATGTGCTTCTTACTCATCAAGAGAGGACTTACCTTTCAGTTTCTTACTCAATCGAGTCTGGAGAAAGCATAACCAACGGTGTGATTGGTAAACAGGAAACTAAAGCTGATGTCAATACTTCTTATGGCATGTGTAGAGCATACTCAGATTCTAATCTTCTGGTATGCTTATGTACGACCATATGTTCATAGCTGTATGATGCCAGAATCGTTCCAGTTTCTCGCCGCCATTCTTTATATTTCAACCCGTAAGTTCTCGTCAATTTGTTATTCTTCAAACGGGAAATCGCTATTCGAATTTCAGCATAATTGTGTGATAGATCGTCATTGATTGGAATTTCGGCTTCACTGGAAAAGTCGTTCCCCCATAAACTCAATATATTCCGAACGGCAGTTACCAGATCTCTTTCCGCGTCTTAACATAATCCTCCAGGTACCGCTTTTTTTTTAATAAAATTTTTGAGAATTTTCCTTGTTGGTTTTCTCCTCAGGTTTTTCGTTTTCTCTTCTTTCCTCTTTTCAGTCGATTTTCGCAACTTTGTAATACGACTCTTTTATCGACCGAGTCGTTATAGAAGTTAGGTTAGGTTGATCTGACTGACCCATTGTGTCTATCATAGACGATATAATACATCCATAGTTGACTGACACACCAGTGTGGAGAACATTGCTGCCCCTTGGCCATAGCCGATCGAAGATCACAGGTTATATGCTCCACAGTCGCCACACATTCCTTATATGTATTTCCTACATTTGTTTTACTTTTACTTTTTGCTTTGCTTCCCTTCCTAGAATGGAACTGGATGGTTCGATGCTGCGTCCTGTTCTAAAGAGACACGCTTCTTAGCCAGTTAGTCAGCCATCTCATTACTTTCAATGTCTTGGCCCTCACACCCACTGTTTTCAGACAGTACTCGAATCGCCTCCTTAAATAATGCGGCCACAGTTGACTTCGTACTGCATGAAATTAAGACCGTTCCGTCTATCCACATACATATGTAGTTCTGCTGGCATTTTTATACAAATATTGGAAGATACTGATATAGATTGGTAGTTTATATGACTTCCTTATCTTTTCGTTCATTTTAGAATCATCTGCATGTTTCAGACCTTTGCTCCAGCTATTTGCCTTTATTCTAGTTGAAAACAGCTTCTTAGAAGTCAGGCGTGAGATTACGTAGTCCATTTCGTACGTTCAGGGGTAACGCTATACTACTATGCCCGTAGGTGCTGACTTTCAGCTGCCGGGGAGCATAGAGCATCGCAGCAGTTAGGACTGCTAAAACATACTAGGTTCCCTGTTGGAATGCTTAAAATCGCGTGAAGCCATGCACCATATTAAAGCTCTTACGGAGTATTGGCTTACCAATCACAACAAAGATTCAGTGAGAGATAGCGAGGGAGAGACCCCAAGTGCAGCCCAACATGCTTTTACATGTATGTATATTGGGCCGCTGATGCCTTCTTCAATCGCTCCTTTCCATTAAGTCTCCACGACAATTTGCTATCCAACGTAATTCCCAGATACTTAGTGCTAGGTCTCAGTTGCAAAGTGGCTTCTCCTAGCTTTGACTTGATCTAAGCTGGAATTTTGTATTTTCGTGAGAATAAAACCTATTATAATAGTATTAACCTTGAGTTCTGCTGAAATAGCCCAGTTGTTAATAAATCTAAGTGTCTGATTCGCCGGAGTTCCGATGGTTTCCAAACATTTACTGTCCCGCCATTATGGCTGAGATGTCGTCCGTATAGGCTGTAAGTATGACAGCTCCCCTTCTATCTTCTGGAACAATTCATTAACCGTAGTATAGAGGTGATATTACTCAAGTCGAAAAAAAATGGCTTGAGTTGTGATAACACCTTTGAGGTTGTTGACGTGAACTCTTTGCTTTGCAGAGGCGAATATCTATCCTGCCTGATTGCTTCGGGGCTGGCCAAGCCGATCAGCCTCAGCTAATTTAGGGGTAAAGCCACTGTAGAGGTTGAAAAATGGACTCATTTTTGAAAATTTATTGCAGGAATATGGGAAAAGGAATAGAATATGTACATATATTGAAGTACAAAAAAATATTCTTTAATTACTATTTTGTTACAAAAATTTTGAAAGCCGTCCACGGTAGGACCGATTTCTTATAAAGGATGAGACCAAAAACAGAAAATCAGAAAGTTTTATGATCCACAAACTATTGTCTTTGGAAGTACGTACGGATTTATTTTTTAACTAATTTCTGTGAAAGTGGCACACTTTTTTTTTAAAATATTGATTTTTGACTAAAAATACGCTCTAAATTATTAAATAAAAAGTTTATATTTAATCAAAAAACGGCTACGTACTTTCAAAAAAAAAAAATGTATTTGTGAAGCTACCATGAAAATTTCGGATAAATCGATGCAATAGGGCCCAAATAATCTATCCTCCCAGTTTGAAAAATGTGATTTGGAGAAAAAACGTTTAAAGTTTTCTTTGTATCCAGCGCGCGCTCTGAGGGGCTGAAGTTCAGCTATTTGAAATGTGTTTTTCACTTTAACACCAATTGCATATCATTTCTAGGACCCAAAGGTATCCTGTGAGCAACAAAAAAAAATTGCGTTTTCCAAAATCCAGGGTGGCTTTACCCCTTAAGGGAGGTCTCGTAGTGTAGACTGAATTTTTCTAGATTTTTTTTTACCAAAGATACCGTCTTTACCCGACAAGGCGCTCATCGACATGTTAAAGCATTCTACTTTAATGCGTACTGCGACTAAACGCTCACACACTGGGGTATATGATAGTCCTCTGAGACTGAATCTATTTCTCTCGACACAACCAACACTTTGGTGTTACACTCATTGGATTTTTTTTTAACTTCAAGACCGACACACACACGAAGCCGCTCCTATGGTGAATAGACGCTCCCATTGGATTAAATGGTGATCTCACTGAAGCTCACACTACCGTGATCTATGCCTCCAAATGGGTCGGTTGAATTATCTCCCACACGAGATGATGAAGTTGACAGGGTGTGCGTCGAAGGCGGTAAAGTAAAAATTGCTTTTTATGAACAAAGTTTCTGAAAACTCTTCCAATTTAATTGTAACTAATATTTAGTTTTTTTAAAACTTTATACATCTCTATGTCTCTATTCAGCGCAGCAGTAATTTTAAAAAAATTCTAAAAAGGAAACAGGAAGTGGACTGCCACGTCTGGTCAAATTCATAGCCACAATGTCGGACTGCACTGCAGGATATTAAAATATATGCTTCTAACTATTATATATATATGTGTGTATAAATAAATATGCATGACCTCCGTGTGTACAAACATTAACAGGAATATTGCGTAGCTAGTTAGGACAAGCTGTTGGAATCGATGAAGATAAATACATTTGTCATTTGTCACTTTGGGGACCGCCCGTTGCGTTTTAAAACGAGCATATCCTGGTCACAGTCCGTACAGGCGACGCTGCTTAGGCATGTCAACCATAGAAGCTGCCCTTGTATGAATATATAGACAAGAGTGTGGTCCTGGGGTCAGACAATATTTTATTTATAGTTTTATTTTTTTTTTGTCATATTGTCCTTTTTGCAATTGTAAAATTTCTTTATTTACTTACTCCTTCTTAATATTTTTTTTTTATTTTGTCATTCTCAAATGGACACAATATCCCTTTTCAGTTTGTCTATATTCATTTTTGTATAAATATTTTCTATACTTTGTGCTCTTCTTGTTGTTATCATTTAAAGGATGTTGTGTCAGTTGAGGAGGAGTAGGAGGAGAGCCAGAGTCGGTCGTTATGTCCTTTATTTGATACTCGCCAAAGTGTTTGGTATTTAGTATCTATTTAACCTTTTTTTCTCAAATATAAGTGCGTGTAAGTTCGTATGTGTACAAACATATGTTCTTAACAGAAGAATGCGAATGGTGGTGGTTGATGGAAAAAATGACCCATTATCATTTATCATTTGGCATATTGTTTGATTTCTCCAGATTGGCAGCGTATTGAAGTCATTTTTCGCTTCAGTTCCAATCGTTCAACACACACATACTTACTTACACGCATACGCTGATACAAACACGCATTTAGCCATTCAAGCGTTGCTCGTCCTGATTTCCTGCTGTTTTGTCGTCCTGCCATCAATATCCTACGTTTTTTTTTGTTTGTTATGTAGCATCTTCATAATGACATTAACTGCGTGCGGGAAGAGAGCAGAAATATGCAGGAATATTTCTTTTTCTCGCTACACTCTGCGCTCACTTGGATGTTATTTAATTTCGAGCATTGTCTTATTTATGAAACGGAAACCCCTAATCTGTTAGCCTTGGCTGGCCTTATGCATGGTTTTTGACGCCATCAGTCCTTAAGGAGTTGTGGTGGGGTCTTTCCTTGCGCTGGAGCCACCATCTGCGAAATGGTGGTAGGAATGTCTTCAGTATGAAATGATTGAGGAGTAAGAAATTTAATTTGAGTATGAAAAATGTTAAAAATTTCCTTTTCCTTTGTCACTTTCTCTTTTCATTTCATCTTCGACTTTCTTTTATTTGTCCTCACAAGCTTATTCCTTTACACTCAGCCAACTATTTGCTTGGTTTCCATTGAATTTGAAGTGTTTAGTCAAAATATTTATTAACAGCAATAGAAAAGATTGGCAAAATAAATCTATTGACGAGGTTGCCACATGGCTGTTAAGGCGGAAATGGTCTTAAGAAAGGTTGAATGATGTCTTTGATACGGTATTTGTTTGTAGCAAAAAAAAAGGATGTAGTGAGCATTTTCCAAGTAGAAATGAAGAGGATAATAATTTAAACAGAGCACATTTGTCCTTACACAATAAGCTTATATTTATTCTTTTAAGAAATAGTATTTAACTCAATTTTTAGTCGCCACCTTTGAGATTTTAGAAAGACAGCGAATGCCGTAACAAAATTTGCATCGAATAATATATATATAATACAATAATAAAAATAATTTTCCATTCTCCAAAGCAGCGTATCCAACCTCTTTACGGAAACTGAAGTCCAAATTACACCAAAGAACATAAATGGTAATTAATGTAAGTCCACAGGGGAACCAATCAGGTGAATGCTCCGACCAACATCCATAAATTATTTTTCGACAGGAAAAGTCAAGGCCTCAAGAGTTAAAGGTTTATCCGTCCTAACACGGTCTTTTGCGTAACGTCGAGAAATAGGCACATTCAGGTCTTCGGCTACACTTTCACTTACAGTAGCGGTATTTAAGTTGAAACGAGCCTTACAATATCTGTAACCGATCTAGACCAAATATTTCAAGAGCGCCATCTACCGTTCGCAACTGAATTGAGCTTTAAGCTTTTACATCTAAAAATATTGAAATCGAACACAGAAAATTGTCAAACTTCAACCGCGATTGCCAGAAAATTGGGCACAAAATTTGGACGACATAACTCCCCACATAGTTTTTGGTTCAACTTTTGCGAGGAGCTCACCAACTTGGTTCGTTATCTCACCAAACAACTCGCGTACATGCTCGCCCAGTGCATTTAGAGGAAAATCTTGGTGGTGCTCGACTCCGTTCGCACTTCTTTGCGCTGGAGTTTGCATAAAGATCTCTTTGTGAAGACTTCCGAGATCCTTTTGAAGCTCGGAAAAACCACACGTAAGCAAGAAAAAGTGATATATGGACCATGGGCATATTTGGTCCGTTTTTCTTCGAAGAGGAAAAAGAAGCTGCCGTCTTCGTCGTCGCCGATCGTTGTCGTGCCATGCTCAGAGATTATTTGGTTCCAAATGTTGATGATATTAGGTGCAACACAGCCAACGATATAATCGATCATTTGAGCACATGGCGATGTCAACGGTCCGCCTTGCAGTTCTGGTTTGACCCTGGGGGTCTGTTTTTTGGTGGGTAGCCGTAGAGAAGAAATGCTTACGCAAGCTATTCAGAGACGATTTATAATATAAAACTCGAAGTTAAAGAGGCATTGCAGCCATAGGGGTTTACACTATCGAAAATGTGTTAAAAAATTGGATTGACAGACAAAACAGAATGGACTACCGTAAGACCAGCTGCGGCAGTTATATGAATGAAGTGGTGTGAACAAGGAAACATTTGTCGAGAAAATTTTGTACTAATTTTATTGTACAACAAGTTCAAGCCTGATTCGCTTTAAACTCCCCAAGCCCTTGAGGATTAATCACATGCGAAATTCTTCGGGTCTTCATCAAGGGAGGAAAGTAAAGCTATACTCCTATATACTCGCTACCTGAAATCTTCTAGATATTATAGAGGTATGTTCAGTCCTCTATCTGTAACATTACAACTATTGAGATTTCTCCGTCTAGAATGAATACTTATTTTATTCTGAGCTTACAAGCGGGAAGCGGCCTACCAAAATTCGTCCTAACAAGCTCATTCGCCATCTCGTTAGATGGTTTGTTATACCGCCTTGGCACTTATACTAGGTTCTGAGAGCACTGCTTATCAACCTCAATATGAAATCTGCGGCATTTCTCTACCGTTTTTGGTTTTATTATTATCACAGATTGTAGAGCTCTGAATTCTACCTGGCTATCTGAGGAGATATAGATACAATTTACGGAGAGTACCATAAATCTAGACAATTGGTAGCCATCAGTTTCGCTTGAAAAACGCTATAGTGATCTTGTAGACGAAGGAATTTCTTTGAATACATTCCGTATTAAAATGAATCGGCCCTGCATATGCTGGATCCAGAGTAACCAACTTGTTGGTTTTTGTGAAGTCAATGAAGGTTATGTAGCAATTCTTCCTTACTGATAGACGAAACCTAGAATACTTAAAATATTAGTATGACCGTGACTTCCCAGTTTCCTCAATCCACTCTTCATATTAACGCATATGCAATGACTCTGCATATCCCCTTCTCTTGCATGTATCTCTGCAGTTCAGTATACAGTTTAGACCCAAAGTAGAGTCGAAGGAACACCACCGTGTTGGATCTTTCTACTAACATGCTGTGTGTCGATACCTCCGCGAGTTAAAGTACATCAATACATACAAGGAAATAATGGCGAAACTACGCCAGATTAAGTCCATAAAAAGCTATTCTACCATTATGCAATCCCGTAGCCAAACCACGAATAAAAATTATTTATATTAAATATGATTTTTCCAAAATGGGTCCACTTTTCCTTCCACACCTACTCGTATATAGCCACTCTCGCCACCTAGCAGGCATAAACACCATTTTTCAACAAAATATATGGAAATGCTTAAAATCAAATTCCAGAAAAAGAATACGCTACACTGCTTTGAGAAAAAAGGGCGCTACGCAACGCCTTGCCACCTTTGCATTGAAAGGCATCCATTTCCCATTTCCCCGGTGTATCTTTCAAAGTATCCAGAGGAAAGACTGTAATGAAAGTTTTATAAGTGTGATATTACGCTAACTGCCTGCCAATGAATGACTCACAAGGCGAACGAATGCACGAGTGAAAAAAGATGGCGCCGGTGTCAGATAAAGCACCATACTACCCTCCATTCCTGCACCAGCGAATCAGGTGGAACCCAGTTCATGCAACCAACAATTAGCAGACGTGGAGGAACAAATGATGAGTTTTCATTGATATAAGGGGCCATGATCCAGGAATCATCGTAAACGGGACTTTACCCATTACTTTCGGTCTTTTGTTGCCAAAAACACGATTTTCGGGTACATTTTGTCTGAGTCATTTAAGAACTAAGTTACAATTTTTCAAATTTCTTTTCCTAATATAAAACTTTTTTTAAGAATATCAAAACTAAATAAATCTCGTTCTTTCAAAGCAGAAGCGACATCTAAAAGCTTCTGCAAAAGTAGTTAAAAATATGTGTCTTGGAGCTCTTTTTTTTTCAATATTTCCCTCTTTTTCTAAAAATCTGGCAACATACATACATGTACAATGGCCATACAAAGTGAGCAATTTCCCAAATGACCTCAATTGTTTGGTCTTCTTTTAAGTATTTAACAATTTTATGATTTTATTTGAATTTTTCTACAATCAGCTGCGCATTTGCAGTGTCAATACAAATGAATTACAACTAAAATTGGTATCGGTACAACAACAAAATAACACAAATTCATAACAGTCAGCTTAAGAGCTGCTGCACTTGCATTGTTCACACGCAACTCAAGCTGTGACGCTTCGCCTTCATACATACACACACATTCATATACAGTCCCGCCTATAACCACAACGGTCTATTGTTGATGCTGCTCTTCGTTATATGTTTGGACAAAGGACATATGTGGCAGCAGCCGTCGTTACTATGACTTTTGTCCGAATGAAAAAAAAAGAGGAAAAACGAAGTGACCAATCGTCGTCGGCGTCATCATCGTTGTGTGGTTTCGCAATTAAACTCTAATGAAACTGTTTACGAGCAACGTCTCTATTAAGGCGATTAGTCGTCTAGTCGATGTCCAGCAGAATGAGAGCAAGTACCACCAACTGTGAGGGCATTGTTACACACAAGACACAACGCACAACTCACAGCTCAAAAGTCACAACACACAACGCACAACGCACATACGCCATTGAAGAATATTTACCAAACATCGATTTCACGCTACTTCAGCCGCCAACAGCGGGGACAGCGGGGTAGGGCATGTGGCAAAGCCGGAACACCCGCGCGTCTACTAACAAATGGCGTTTAATCATGGAAGATTTTTGAACTATTCGTATTACACACAAATTTTATTCCGCTTACTTGTTGTTTATAGGGATCACAATGGAACTTACTGGGAACTGTGTATTGAGAATTGAAAAGGTGCAATGAAATGTCTAATAAAACTAGAAGACTATTTTACCACATTCATGGATCAATGTACATACATACATACATATATAAATACGTGTATATTTAGGAAGCAGCTGAAAACTAACAATGAGCGATTCAGAAGTTTTTTAATCCGCCAAAATGGTTATTTAATTGGACTACTTTACACTACCTCGGTGGTCCTAAGTATTAATGTACATATGTACCTATGTATTGCTAGTGAATTTAAGAAAAATGTGTATGGGAAGATTATTAAGATGAGAGATTACGTTTGTTTTTGTGCCTAAATAAACATACAAACATATGTATTTATGAAAAATTATACAGAGAAGGCTTACCAACAGCTGACTAATTATAAAAAAATATGTAAATTTAAAGCAACTTTCAAAAATAATATATTTTCGAACAAGGTCTAACATTAGGTGAGTCTGGGAACAAAAGTATGTATCATTTTTGGGAGACTTTGTATTTAAAACCGTAAAAGCTGATGTCCAACAAAGGTATATAGAAAGGAATAAATCTTTTATTGGAAAGCAAAGACAAGATATTTAGAATCTTAAGAATCGCCACGTCAATTTTATTGAACATTTTTATACCCAACTTTTATTTCACCCTGCAAGATAGGACCATACGCAGAACTTCACGCAAGGGAGAAAAGTTTTGACGGCCATCACATAAACGTTCCATAAGATTCAAGTAGCTCACGACTCCTGGTCTGAGATCCAGAATCCTCAGGGTAGCCATAGAAAACCCGGCTGGAAGCGAGCTAAAGTGAGAAAGCGAGTCCCATGCGGTTGTGCGTGGGGTTTAAGACCTCAAAGAAATCGGATGAGGGACTCCCCTCATGATGACGACTTCTTCAAAGGTTTTAAGGATCACAACGGAATGGCTGATCTCTTAATTGGCAATGTGTCGCTGCCCAGCTGGTTGATGTCCTGGCTAAGTTAAAGGCTAACATCCCACTGTTCAAAAAGTGTGATGGAGGAGACAATGATGGAAGAAGGTCGGTAGCAGAATGACTCCGTTGCCGAGTTCTGGCATTCTCTCCGGTGCATGAACGCTGATTTGCGATCATGCTTCCCACCTTTTATGAGCGCCTGGAGCCTGTCTTTAACGACTTTAACGCCGGGGTAGACAGAGAAGGTAAACTCGGCACATCAAACTGAAAATTCAGCCTCTACTGCAAAAAATTTCCAAATCGCCGAAATATGGTTGTCGGTAGTACTAGATTCCAGCATGATTCCAGCTTCTTAACTATCGCCAAATCGATAAACTCACAACCATAGTCCTCCAGATGTGCGTACGTTCTTAGGTCCTAACCAAGAATTGGATTAATATATTGTCCAAACGAAAGTACGCACCCACATCTGTGTATCAAAGAACGCCAGTCAGTAAACACAATATAATAACCGGTTAGCACTCACAACATAGAGCTGTACACCTTCTTTTTTTAGCACTCACCAGCAACTCGACATAAGGGAATTGTGGAACAACATCTCAAAATCCCTACGTACCGCTGCTAAGGCAGTGCCAAAAAGAGAGATGGTACGATGAGGAATATCGAGCTACAGTGGAGAGAAAACAGACTGACTACCATGCAACCTAGCGATTGACCACAACGCGCGCAGGGTTGGAATGATACCGAGAGCTAATGAGGGAAGCAAGATGCATTTATAGGAAAAAAAGAAAAAGGCCGAAATGAGTGAGTATGAACAAGGACCGACAAGGGCAATGCTCGAGAATTATATGGAAAGATATGTCGACTAACGAAAATTTCTAAGACCGGAGCAAGATTTTAGAGGGCCCTAAGAGGTGATCTTGTAACGAACGCCCAGAGTATACTGAATTAATGGAAAGAACATTTATCCAGCCTGCGGGATGGTAGTAAAATAGGGAACATCAGGGGATTGTGAACCCGAAGCTCCAATTGATGATGATGGAAAGATGGAAAAGACGTTCCATTGCCCGACTATAACAAGGTTCAAATAGCGATTGTCCGTTTAACAACAACAAAGCTGCTTGAGGAGACGGCCTACCGGCACAGTGAGGCATGCATCAGCTTCTTTGCAAAATATAGTTGAAGAAAGGTTTCCCGACGATTGGAATTAAGTATGCTCTGCCCAATCCATAAAAATGGGGACCCCACAGAATGCGTCAATTACCATGGGAGCAGGCTTAATATCGAATATAAGGTCCTTTCAAGTATATTGTGTGAAAGACTAAAGTTCATCGTCAACAAACTGATTGGACTTTATCAGTGTGGCTTCAGACCTGGTAAGTCAACTATTGACCAGATATTCACCATGCGCCAAATCTTGGAAAAGACCCTTGAAAAGAGGATCGACACCCACCACCTCTTCGTCGACTTTAAAAGGAGGCGCCTCTTTGATATCCCCACAAAACTTATACGGCTAGAGAACCCCAGAAGGCTAGTCGGAACTGGTAAAGACGTGTCTGAACTGTACCAAATGAGGTTTTAGGGTCACCCTCAACTTGAGATTTCTTCAATTTGAGCCGTTAGTCCTTCTTTCTACAGGCTTGATAAAGAAGCGAAGCAAATCGGTTCGGTAGGGAACGAGGACAAGACGAAATATCTCCCGCCGTCAAACAAACGGTCATCGCATTCGTGACTAGGCTGCCACGTCACTGTTGGCAGTCATAACTGCGAGGTCGTAATTTCGTCTATCTAGGGACCAGCATTAACATCAATAATAACGTCAGCCTTGAAATCCAACACATAAGCATTCCTGCTGACAGGTGCTACTTTGGACTGAGTAGGCAATTGAAAAGTAAAGTCCTCTCTCGGCGAACGAAAACCAAAATCTACAAGTCGCTCATCATACCGGTATATAGTAGATATAGTGCAGAAGCGTGGACGGTGTCAACATCCGCGGAGGCGGGTTTGGTAGTCTTCGGGAGAAAAGTTTTGCGTTAGATCTATGGTCCTCTTCCCATTGGCAATGGCGAATATCGCAGACGATGGAACGATGAACCGTGCGAGGTGTATATCTACATTGTCATAGTGAAGAATGAAGACACAGCGGCTACAACCTTCACTCTGTTAGAAAGATGAAGCGGAGGGCGAACTGGTTTCACTTGATATTTCCAAACTGGCACCATGGGGCAAAGAGAAGAGAGGAATGATGCACCATTTTTGATTCGGCTATAATTAGGAAAGATGTGTCTACTCCAATGAAGAAAAAGATGAAAAATACCTGCCACCAGCTCTTCATTGCTCCCGTTTTCAATATCATTTTGAGGAAATTTCGGTTTGTTTCGGAGAAACATTAAAAGCAGCTTCACAGTTCATTAAGGGTTAGGGGTAGTCAGAGGCACGAAAAAATTAGAATTTTCAGTATTTTTTTTTTGCTATTAAATAATTTTATTTTACACAAGTAGTGATATGGTATTATTAAACAATGTTTTGACTTGAAGTCACGAAAATTTCAAAAAAAAAATTTATTTCCGAAGTTACAGCTGTCTGTGCTAACCCAGTTCCAAAAAAAGGTCCTTGCGGTGACAATCATAAGTCCTTGGAAATTTATCTGAAATCAATCGGATAGAAAAAATTAGTTTTATAAATAAATAATCCTGGGTCTGATCCAAGGGCTTTTTTTTCAAAAATTAACAAAATGGCGGCCTCAGGAAATTTTTGTCTAGCTTTTTGTGAAAAAATCAACAGTTAATTGGTCTTAAAAAATCGAAATTTTTCAAAAAAAAAAAAAAAACTTTGAATAAGGCCCGAGTTTATTATGTATTCTAAAAGCTGTATAAATTTCATTAAAATCAACTGAGCGGTTTTCGAGTTACAGTTGTCACCAGTTCAAAAAACATAGTTTTGAGAAAAACGCGTTTAAAGTTTCACACTAGCGCTTTGAAAGGCCCGAGCTCTCTTTGTTATTTGTCGAATAACTTAAAAACGAATTGTCGGATTAACTTGAAATTTTCAAAGATTATTTTTATGATATTATACTTAAGGAAAATGCAAAAAAAAAATTTGATGTTTTGAAAATTCTGACTACCCCTAACCCCTTAAGTCATGATGTCAATTGTAAAAAAAATATATACTTCCATTACTATAGAAATTTGTTAGTTTAACGAACTGCAAAAACTGTTCACGAGCCGACCGAAGCAAAAATGCAATTAATTGTTGTAGTGGTGCGGAAAAACGTTGCTCCTGGGGAAAAAGCGTAGCAAAAGCTTGGTGGACCAAAAAAAAAAAAAGACACACACACAGACACACACATACAAGCAATCATGTTGTTATTGTCATCAACGGTCGTGTTTATATTTAATGCTGATTAAAGTGTTGGAAAATATGCAAAACATGACAACGACATTGCCGCAAACAAACACAAGCAAACACACAAATGTATGTACCATATATTCGCAAACAAGTAAGCAAGCATTAAAAAAACAAACATAATTACACATACTTATGCATATACAAAGTTATAGACAAGTGTGCCTACATACATAGGTACGAGTATATTTTGCAATTACAAAGTGTAGGTGCATGCGGCATGTGTTATTGCAACGCCTACACAACATGCGACATTACGACAAGTGTACAAACGACAAACTACATACAACAAGTAAATATATGCATAGTTGCATTATTCTATAGGCTTAAGTGCGACACTTTTTGCAAAAGCCTCTACATGCATACATACATTCATACATACATACATACATCTGTCTCTGTGTGTTGCCCGGTAATGATGTCCTGTCGCGGTGTTTTTATGCCACATAATGTGGCAGCGTGTTGTTGTGGTTGTTTAACGCACTTTTGTCACTGTTTGTTGTTGTTGTTTTTATTTTATTTTATGCATACATATTTTGTTAGTGCGCTTCAGCGTGGCATAATTGTGGTGCATGCCACACATGCGGTACAAGCGGAATTTCCACCATTTGTTGCATGTGCGCCCAATGTACAACAGTTTTGTTGATTTTATTTAATTTATAAAAATAACTTTATACATTTTACACTGTTGAACTGCAGCAGTTACCCATTTTGCAAACAAACATACATATGTACATATGTACGTACAATGTCCCTCCGTAGTAGCCATGCCTTGCTGCTGTGGCACTACTGGCCTCAACATATGTTTTAGATTAGCCGACGTACGCCTCATTTTAAAGAGGCCCAAGAGTCCGGTCGGTGTCGGCGCATATTTATGGTAATATACGAGTATTAATATTCATGTAAGTACATACATATTTATTTATTTATATGGGAAAATTGCAGAAATTACGTATTTTCCCCGTCACGTGTTGGCTTGTGGGTGTCAGTCGGTGTCGGTGCAAGTGTCGTTTTGGCTAGTTTTGCTTATTGGCACTGTGCGCATGCGCACACACATACGAGTGGGATTTTTTGGTTTTGTAATGAATTGGCTTAATGCGCTGCCATGTGGCAAGGTTGTTTGTAACTGCGTAGTATTTTGAAAATTCTGAAAATTCCACGCGGTCCATTTGCGGTTTGTGGTTGAATAGCCGCATTTTTACGTATACATACACACTTACATATATGTATACAGTATACATTTATTTTGCCACAATCCGATTTACTCTGGCGCTGTTTCGTTAGTCTCGCCTTTCGCACATAATCGTTTTGTGTAAACAGATTTTACTAATCGTGTGGTTATTACTTACATGCAACAAGCCTCAAAATGTAATTGCAAAATATACATATTTGTAAATTTAAATAAACATATATGTATTTAACTGCGTTATGGGGTCATAACACATATTTATATACATATATATAATGCATTCTGAATTTAAATATGAACATATGTTGTTGAAAATGTTGGAGTTTCCGTTCGGAAATTTTGAAAAACGAAAAGATCATCACGGTGTTTTTGGGCAACACTTGTTGCTGCGCTGAAAAATGTATAGAAAGAAGGTAGTCTTTTCTGCATTATATATTTCTCGTAAGTCTTCTTTGTAACTCATACTTTGTACTCCCTTATCTTCGGAAGAAGTGGTCAAAGACGGCCGCATAACTAACTTAAAGTTATCTTTTAGCAAGATGAGGCATTGTCTGGCATCTTGGTATGCAGTTACAGTTTGATAGCTATTCTCAATTCACATTCTTATGCCAAAGTTTCCTCATTCAGAGCAATGTAAGCAAACTTCCCAAAATATATAGTAAACAACCCCCGTCGTTACTTGGGTCGAGGTCGAATGATTGAAAAATACATTGAAGATTTATGACACTAAGTGACTTGGTGAATAAATATTTTCGACGAAAACCAACATATCTCAAAGTTCATAAGATGAGGTCTTAACAGATGGTCTGATATTGACTAATTTCTTGGAGTCGGAAATATACTCACCAGTAGCACACGATTCATATTGTATTGGGCGTTTTTTTTTTATTTTTTTTATTTTTTTGTTGAGATGGAAAGCCATCGAAAGCATTAACCCCGTCAGTGTGAGACTTTAACCCACTAAAACCACCTCACCCGTACGGTAACCCCTGCTACTACTTTTCCGTATTCCGTCAGGAGACCGTTGCAGCTAATAGCTCAATAGTCAGAGTCAATATCGTTTGTCGTCGTTATTTGTTAACCGTCTCGGTATCAGTACTCGTCACTGACACAGTACGTAAGTTACCCACATAAGTGTCAGTCGCTGATGCGCTGTTATCGCGCCTTCGCCTCTGCTGCTCACACCATCGCAAAAGCTAACTGTGGTAACTGTAATCCAGGCATTTTCACTTTGCAGCATGCATTTAAGGAGAATTTCTGCCTAGAGACTCCCGCGAAGCGCCTGCAGACGAATATTACGTGCTCGGCATCCTCTATAAATTCTGGGCCGCAAACTTTGCAGTATGGATCCGCTTCATGGCCAAAGCGGTGTAAATAGTTTTTAAGGCATCTATGACCACTGAGCACTTGCGTTAAATGGAAGTCTACTTGACCATGTTTCCTGCCTAGCCAAATGGTGGATCGATCTTCCTTTTTCACTAGTATTCCATCTTCTCTGCCAAAGAGCAATAGATAGGAGTTTTTCGGCACTTTTGATACTGTTGCTCTGTTCTTCTCGTCTAAGATTTGCTATTGTGATTTGCTCCCTCGCAACGATGTCGAGAGGGATTATCCCGGCGATAACTAAGGCTGCCTCGGATAGATAGCTGTTTAAAGATAACTCTTGGCCTTTGTGTCCCTTGTCATCAAGGAAAACATGAGACGTCGTTGCAAGCTCCTTACCTACTTCAGCTAAATAAACAATAAACTGTCTTTATCGGCAGAGTGTTCGATGGGAACTCACTTATTTAAAAAATAAAATAAAATAAAATAAAAAAGAGTTTCTATATGGAGAGAGTTGAGTGAGACCACGCATTTACAAAGCTTAGCTAGAAGAAATTTTCTAAAATTATATAAGAAACTGGGATGCGAATAAGTATATCCCTCCCTCTCCCGTAAAAAATCGTTTACCTTCCCTTTGAGATTATGCTTTGAAATGCACGATCCTTTTCGATGTTTGTGCAACGATTTTAGTACTGATTTTAGTACTAAATTTGGGCGGGTGTTTCGTAGCCGCAATAGCCGAGTGGTTATGAGGCGGTTTTGTGTAAATTATAGGTCTATCCATTTTTGGGAAAAACATCAAGACGCCCATCACAAATTGGAGGAGGAGCTCAGCGGTTACAAAGCGTCAATTATCTATATATATATGTAGGTAAACAAAAGTCTCACGTTCGTTTGCAAAGATCCGCAAATCTCGAAAAGTTACCGACCGATTGACAAGAAGCACACCGGCTCCAGATAGGTTCTATGGTTCCCGGTTTCAGAAAGTGGCCGAGGGACTTATTTGCGGTTAGATTTACTTAAAACTCGGTAAATTAGCAGGACCAGGGAGGGACCTATTCGGAAAAATTGTGTTTATGACTCTACTAATTTAAAATTTGGTTCTTTTATTTGAAATTTTTTTGAAGGGAAGTGGATCGATCTCTTTAAAAAAATATTCATATCCATGGTGCGTTTTAGTTAAAATTTTGACGTTTTTACTACAAAACATACAGACTACTTTTAGTTTCTTCTGAATGAATCTAAAGACTAGGTTATGTAAAAATTTCGTTCGGTTTTTATCTAAGAGATGGCGTTATTGTCCATAGTACTAGTATTACGTGTCGCATCATGTCATATTAAACGGCGCTGAAAACGTGTTTATTCGCGCTAAAAGTTTGTCCTTGACAGTTTTTCGATTGATTGACTCAGTACGTTGTGAGCGCTCGTCAAAGATGGACACCAGCAAAGAGAAAATTCGTTACATTTTACAATTTTTCTTCGATCAAGGCGAAAAAGCAGCCAAAGTGGCTGAAAATATTAATTTAGTTTAAGGGCCCAATACTGTAAACGAACGTGTAGCACAAAAGTGGTTTGCTAGGTTCCACTCCGGTAATTTCGATGTCAAAGATGCACCACGCGTCGGCGGGTCGGGAGGCCTGTCGTCGAAAATTGCGATAAAATCATGGAAATAGTGGAAACAGACCGTCACGTGCGCACTTATTCAATTGCCGAGGAACTAAAGATAAGCCAGAAAACCGATAGGAACCATTTGCATAACATTGGATAAAAAAGAAGCTCGATATTTGGGTGCCACACGAACTAACGCAAAAAATCATGATGGACCGAATTTCCATCTGCGAATCGCTGCTGAATCGTAACATAATCGACCCATTTCTGAAGCGTTTGGTGACGACAATGTCAAGCGAAACGCGGTGAGTCAGCGGAAACGGTGGCCACGCCAAGAAGGATTTGCTGTGTGCTTGGTGGGATTGGCAAGGAATCATCTACTACGAGCTGCTCCCCTATGGCCAAACGCTCAATTTGGCCCTCTACTGCCAACAACTGGACCGCTTGAGGGCAGCACTCATCCAGAAGAGGCCATCTTTGATCAATAGAGGCCGAATTGTTGTCCATCAGGACAACGCCAGGCCACACACGTCTTTGGTGACGCGCTAAAATCCCCAGGAGATCGGATGGGAGGTCCTAATGTACCCACCTTATAGTCCGGACCTGGCAAAAGTTATTACCATCTTTTACTGTCCAAGGCGAACGCGCTTAATGGTGAGAAGTTGGCCTCAAGAGAGGCCTGTGAAAATCGGCTCTCCGAGTTTTTTGCCAATAGGGACGCCTTCTAGGAGACAAATGTACACAAAGTTATCATGTTTTGAAAAATCAATAAAAAAAAAACCGAACGAACTTTTTACTTGGCCTAATATAAGAGAAGAGGATTTGTTTATCTCACTTATTATCAAAATCTCTTTAATATAAAATTGATCTAAGTGACGCCCTTTTGTCTGCCAAAATAATTATTTTGCCTTTCTTAAATATTCCCACACTCTAACACACTTACATTATGTACACGTATGTATGTAAGTTTTCAGCCGAACGCATGTAAATCGAAATCATAATTATGTTCAACGCAAAACCACAAGTCAGACAAGCACACGACCTTTTATTTACCGATGCTTTCTGTTTGTACCCATGTATGAGTATGTGTATCGATAGCACAAAAGCTATTGTAGGGAATTTACAATAAAAAATCGTCATCCGGCGACTATGGATACGCATAATTTCGTCCTGTTTTTGAGCGATGTGAACACGAATAATGAATTTATGATGGATGTGTGCGCCAAAGTGTCTGAGAATGAAGGGAAGGGGCGTACATACATATGTATGTATGTATATGCGAGTACATATGTACGAGTATATGAAAAATACATGTCAAAGAATAGTGGGGGGAATATGGGTGATAGTCGTAGCTCTTGCAAAACCTCAACTCTAACTCACGGTGATATGCGGCATGTGTGTGTGTGTGCGGTTACTTTGGGTAATCAGTCAAATTAAATTCTGGCTTATCCGACAGGAAGTCGAACCATCACGAAGTGGTAAACAACTTTGGGCACTAAAAATGCATTAGAGCAGCGTCGAGCCAAGTAAAATCATCATCGAACGAGTACAAAGCCAAGCTGTTGTTGTTGTTGTATATCTTGTTTTAGTACCGATAGGATGCATGACAAGTTGGGAGCGTGAATTTGTTGCCTTCAAACAACAAATAACAATGATAGACACATGTATGTATGTATATATGTATGCATGTGTATGGATGTGTGTTGTATGTATGTAGTACGGGCAGATAACATGAACCGCCGTCGCTATGTACCCTTAGGCTGTACTACGACAGCAAAAATAACAATGGCAATAGGAATAACAACAACAATAACTACAATACCACCATCATCATCATGCTAATGCAACAAAAACAACAACAGAAAATCATGTCGGAGTCTGGCATGTTAACATACACCTTGAGGAGGATTTGCATTTGAAGTTACACACATACACATGTATATACTCGCAGTCACCCACACAATCAACCAAAATTCATTTACGTATGAAAAGTCCAAAGTCAAACGTCAAAAGGACAAATGAGTATGTAAAATATCCTTTTTTGTGTTGTTAAGTATATGTGTCGGCATCAGTTTTTCTTCTTTTCTTTGTGAAAAGGATATGGATGAATTATTGTAAACATGCATTATTGCTTGTTTGTGTTGCTTACGCTTAGCGCGTATATTTTTTATTGTAAACAACCACAAGTCACTTTATGACGCAGACTTTGAGCCGCAGCCGGAGGTCATGAATTTTAATTAATAGATGCTCGAGGCGTACAAGAGTCATAACGAAATCCTTTCATTGGTAATGTATTTGATATGTGAAATTAATTTGTGGAATTTACGTGCATCAAGTGGAAGAGAAATTGATTTATTTAAGATGACAAGATTTTGAGAACTTTCGCGCTCTATCATTACTGTTTGAAAAATCTACGGGAAGTAAACTGTTGTAGATCCTAGAGAGGTGATCTAGTGATGAATGCCCAAAAGAAGAAGTTCGAACAGCAATTGCCTGCTTAAAAACAACAAAGCAGTAGAGCCGATGGATTTCTTCGGATGAAAGCCACCACTTCTTTGATTTTAAAGTAGCCTTCGATAGCACGAAAAGGAGCTGTCTGTTTAAACAGACGTCAAGCAACACCTAAAGGTCCGTTAAACTCGGGAACGACCTCTCCGAGCCGTTCGTTAACAAACCCGGTTTCGTACAAAGTGATTCCTTATCGTATGACTTCTTTAACTTATTGCTGGAGAATATAATAAGAGCTGCAGAGCTGAATTGAGAAGGTACAATCTTCTATAAGATTGTACAGCTCCTGGCGTACACCGATGATATTAACATTATTGCCCTTAACCGCCACGCCGTGAGTTCTGCTTTCTCCAGACTGGATAAAAGAGCGAAGCGTATGGGTGTGGTAGTGGACGAAGGCACAAACAGTCATCGCAATCGCGACTCTGTTGGCAGCAATAACCTTGAAGTCTTAGATAATTTCGTCTATCTGGGTAACAGCATTAATACTAACAACAATGTCAGAAGGCGAATACTGTAGTCGATGGAAGGAGATATATGGAAACGTTGATAGAAATCAGCGAATCAAGAGACAGCGATGTCGTCCCCAGTTCTATTGTACAAGAATATGATTGACAGGCTTTACTACAGGCTCTAAGACAGAAGTGATCGGATTTGATTTCGTGTTTTGGTCCGCTAGTGATATTTTATTTCCTGGAAACTCCCAATGGACTTTTTTAATTTACTTTGTTTAATTTTTTTAATATAATACAATATTATTTCTCTTTCTCTATTTAATTTTATTTATTTCATAATACTTATTATTTTAATTCTTTTTTATTTAATTTTATTTTGATTTATTTTATTTTGTTCTATTTACTAATTCTTTAGTTTAAACTTTTCCTTATTTTTATTTTTTATTTTTAATTTTATTTTATTTTTGCCAGATTTTTAATTTTAATTTTTTTTTTATTTTATAAAATTTAAAATAACTTTTTTTGAAATATTTTATTTTATATTATCTTTTTTTATTTGATTTGATTCGATTTTAGTTTATTTTATATAATTTTAAATTAATTTTTTTGATTTATTTTGTTTTAAATTATTTTATGTTATTTTATTTTATTTTATTTTATTTTATTTTATTTTGTTTTATTTTATTTTATTTTATTTTATTTTATTTTATTTTATTTTATTTTATTTTATTTTATTTTATTTTATTTTATTTTATTTTATTTTATTTTATTTTATTTTATTTTATTTTATTTTATTTTATTTTATTTTATTTTATTTTATTTTATTTTATTTTATTTTATTTTATTTTATTTTATTTTATTTTATTTTATTTTATTTTATTTTATTTTATTTTATTTTATTTTATTTTATTTTATTTCATTTTAATTTATATTATTTTATTTTATTTTATTTTATTTTATTTTATTTTATTTTATTTTATTTATTTTATTTTATTTAATTTTATTTTATTTTATTTTATTTTATTTTATTTTATTTTATTTTATTTTATTTTATTTTATTTTATTTTATTTTATTTTATTTTATTTTATTTTATTTTATTTTATTTTATTTTATTTTATTTTATTTTTATTGTATTATATTTTATTTTTTTATCTTACTTTATTTTATTTATATTTAAATTTTATTTAATTTGATTTGATTCGATTTGATATTTTTTTATTTTATGTTATATAAGTTTATATTATTTTATTTAATTTTATTTTAATTTATATTATATTATATTATTTTATTTAAATGTTTTTATTTTATTTAATTGTATTTTATTTGATTTTAGTTTATTTTATTTTTCTTTACTTTATTTAATTTATTTTATTTTATATCGTTTTATTTTGTTATATTATATTATATTATATACTTTTTATTTTATTTTATATTATTTATATTTATATTATTTTATTTTATTTCATTTGATTTTATTTTTTGATGTTATTTTAATTTATTTTTTTTTACGATTAAAATTTTTCGATTAACGTGAAATTTATCGTTATGATGCAGCCTTGGTTTTAATTAAGTTTTTCATATGTAAGTAACTAATTTCATTTAATTTTTTTATTTATTACATACCATTTCTATTTTATATATAATTTTGATAAAGTGATTGTGGTGCAGAAATTATAAATTTGTATAATTAAACTGAAATCAGCTATTAATAAAACCGAGATGAATCATATGTACGAAAACATTATTCATACAGAATTTCTTGCGGTTAGCTTTTGTAGAGTTATGTGGGGTGATAACGCGAACGAGGCTTATAAATACCTTCAACAGCTTGAGCGGCTTCAACAGTTTGAAGAAAGCTTTAATCGAGGAAAGTTCGCTAATAATTAAGTGTTAAGAGAACTTTAGTTGGATTGATTTTGAAAAGTGCAAAAAGTGGATTTTCTAAATACTTGCGTATATATATTATATAATATATAAAAATATATATATAATATTTATAAATACATACGTATACCCTAAGGCATAGTAGCACTAAACAGTAAAAATGTCTTATATATTGGTTACCAAGTTATTTTTCACGATCCTCTTGGGTCAACAAATCCACCCGTTATTAGCTATGGATATACCGAATTGTGCATTCCAAGACACCGTTAACCTAACTAACATTCAACCACGTATCGATGGCTCTTATGAATATAATGGCATATGGATTCCAGCAAATATGACTGCCACATACACATATGAGGAACTTGGTGATGGTACGAGAATTGACGCGCCGCTGCATGTCAGGGGATGCGCTTGTAAATTGAAGCAATGCATTCAGCTTTGTTGCGCACCTGAGGAGCGATTGGACCAAACATTAAAGACGTGTGTTAAACGTGAGCTCACGGAATACCCAAGAATCGAAACTTATTCGGAAAATCTCGCAATGAGTGTTAGCGATGTGTTCAAGAAATTCATACCCCAGCAGCGAATGCCTTGTAAAGATTTCAAAATCTTGAACGCAAGTTTATACAATGAGTACAGTATTTTATATGAGGTAAGAATTTTAGAATATATATAATATCAATATAAATACAATAAATGAATTATTCATCCACAGAATGTCACACTGTATCATTTAGCTATGGACAAATACATTTCACATCGTGATTTCTGTCTCACACCCTACTGGGAGAATGCAACCTATCTAACTTTGAGTCCCATACAATGTGTTAAGAAATCTGTATTATCACTTTTTTTTAAATATTTCGATTAAAACTATATCTCAAATTTTATTGCACTTTTCCTCTACAGTATCTGTCTTATATTACAACTACTTTCAATTTCTTTACATGTATATTTTTAATAAATTTATCATTTGCTAAAATTTCTTTTCAAACCAATGGATTTTGATAATTTATATTTCATTAATGATAACTGAGCTTTTATTATTAATTTTAATATACTAACTGTAGTCACTACTCGGAAACTGCGTAATCCGTAATGCGTAATTTCACCAACAAAATACATAAAACTGCCTCTCACATCCACAACAAAACTTTTCAACCATTTAGAAATAAGCTACCATATACTGATGCTGTATTTGAGCTGGTAAAAAACAAGAGAAGGCTTCGAAGAATTTGGCACAGCAGCAGAAATCCATATGACAAATCAGCACTTAACAAGGCAGTCAAGGAACTTAAGCATAAACTAGCTGAAATGAAAGAAGAGAATATCTTAAAAATGTTGATCTAAAGAAAGACGCTGAATATAACATTTAGAAGGCCACAAAATACATAAAAAGACCAACATTACGACAAATCCCAATAAGAGATGTTAAAAACTCATGGTACAGAGAAAATGAATGAAAATGAATATTCGCGAAAATACTCGAAATAATATTTCTTCGAAGTTTACTGCCAGAGTTAGCAAGACAATCGATTATTCCACATCATCTCTTCGGTTTCAGGCAGATGCATATCACTCCGAAGCAATGCCATCGTTTAGTTAAAGCAATATGGAAGTTTGGAAGCAAGCATTTGACAGAGTCTGGCACTCAGGACTGCTAAATAAAATTAAAAAAAAAATACTTCCCACCACATTCAATCTCTTTCTTAGATCTTACCTAATTCACAGACATTGCTACGTTGAAATTCTAGATTCTGGTTTAGATATATATGAGGTAAATGCTAGAGTTCCACAAGGGTCCAACACTTTACAGGACTTACACCAATAGATAGGCCAATAGTAGAGGACACCAATATAACTGTTGTTACTTATGCAGACGAAACTGCAATACTTTCTTCATCCTTCTCTGCAATTGAGGCAGTAGAAATTGTACATAGATAATTGAATGAACTACAAAACTGATTTACCAAATGGAACATGTTGTTGTTGTTGTTGTTGTATTTGTTCTTGTTGCGGTTCTTTAACCCCGCTTAGGGCAGGCTTTGTCAATCTAAGTCGCCGAGGTCATCTATAGGGAGGTCCAGGAAACGTATTGTTTAGCCAGGATTGGACCAAAGGGAAAGGGAGGTTGGATGAGTTGCTTTAAGAGGGCATGTGAAGAGGTGATTAGTGTCGTGCGGAGACTCTCCACATGCAGGGCATACGTTGGGTATGCTGGGGTCGAGTCTGGATAAGTAGGAGTTTAACATGCTACAATATCCAGATCTAAGTTCTGCAAGGTTCATGCGAGTCTCTCGATGCAGCTCGAGCTCGTTGTCTGCTATGGGTGGTGGTTTAACTCCGAGCACGCCATTCAAGGGAAGGGAGTCTTTGAAGGTGTTGACTGACTCCTGGTTAATGGCGTTCAGTACTTGTCGGTACGCCGTCCTGTCTAGCGATGTACAAGTCAAGTACTGCCTTCCTGATGTACCTAGGTGTAGGATCAGCTTCAAAGAGGTGCCTACTTGCACAGCAAAGCATTATGCTCCTTAACTCATAGCAAGTGATGCTCCGGTGAAATCAGGAGGTTTCCTGTCGCAGTCCTAAGGGCGGTGTTCTGGCAGGCCTGTAACTTATTCAACTCCGCCTCGTTCGATCCCGGTGTCCAGATCGGTGCAGCATAGTTTATGACCGGCCGGCCAATTGCTCTGTAGGTTGCCAGCAAGGTTTCTTTATCTTTACCCCAGGTGCTGCCGGCTAGCGCTTTGAGTATTTTGTTGCGGCCCTGGAGTTTTGCGGCAATTGCGTTCGTATGCGGAGAGAAGGAGAGCAGGCTAACGAATGTGACTCCCAATATCTTAGGGTTGTTTACAGTCGGAATTTTTTGGTCATCGACTTTCACATCAATTTCAAGCCTGTACTTCTTCGCCCAGCTGGTGAAGAGGGTAGCCGAGGATTTGGTCGGTCGTATTCGCAGCTGTCTTGCAGTGAAGAAGTGAGAAAAATCGGCGAGGTAGCAGTTCACTTTCGAACAAAGGTCATCAATATTCTGGCCAGATGCCAATATCGTGCAATCATCGGCATACGAGGTTAGGGAAACTCCTTCCGGTGGAGGAGGGAGCTTCGATATATAAATATTAAAGAGTAGCGGGAAGAAGACACCAACCTGTCGACCGATGATTGTCGACCACTCAGGTAGCCCATGATGCACCTCTGCAATCCCGGCGGTAATGAGGATTCCTCAATGTCCGTGAGTAGCACTGAATGGTTCACTGTGTCAAGGGCTTTTGACAAATCCAATGCTACCAGGGCAGTTCTCGCCCAAGGTTTTGGTTTAGGCCATTGACTACCTGCTAGAAAATAGCGAGGAAGTACGAAGACTACAAAGACTGCACCCTTTAGACTTGCCATTCAGATCTTAAACTTTTGGAGCTTTCTCGCCTAAAAAAAATTTTTTTTTTTTTAAATGGGATCCTTTTGAATGAACAAACTATGCTAATACCAAAAAGAAAAAAACAAATAAATAAATAAATTACTTATCATTAGTTTAGAACAAATTGCACTTAATGCATCAACGTAAATCTAAGTTGGAGTATAATTTAGTTTTTCTCAACCGAGAGATTGTAAATAAATAAATTAAAAAAAAAAAATTAAAAATTTGCTGATAACTAAAATATTTCAGAGGAAATGGTAAGAATATCCATAAAATTACACTTTCCAAATTATCGCCACAAACCGTTATCATATCATATAACTGTTAGAAAAAAATAAGTATGAGATAACCAAAACTCTACCAATAACGATGAGAACTCCAACAATCTGTGTCATTTAATTGAATTTGTAAAATTTGTGCGCCAGCGAGGGATTTGTTTTAAGTTTGTAAATTTACATTATTTCAATTTACAAATGGCGATATATTATACTATGTATATGTATTTAGTAGAAACGGCTCCACAGACAGTCAGACATTTGGTTATGCCAATGGCATATCAACGGCCAATGCCCACAAAACAACAATAACAATAATAATAGACGAAAAATAAACGAGGTTGGGGAAACAAAAAGAGTACTGACTTTAAATGTACATACATACATACATATGTATCAACGAATAAACTCGCCAACGCAATCAAAATATGCAAATATATCGCATTAGCGTTGTGACCACAGCGACCAAAATATTGCAGTGCGGCAGCTGATAGAAGAAAACAAAAAAAAAAAAAAAACAGAACTGAAATGAAATAAAATGATGAGACAGACCGCAAAACAGGCATTGACTCACTCCTTTCTCCATTTCAAACCGAAAATTAATGCAAAGTAATTTTTAACCAAATCCAACGCGATTAGTTGGTTGGAGACTTTCGGACACTTTCAACACTTCCACGGCTTTATTTCCCATAAAATATTCGCCCACTTTACGGGCACAAGGAAAAATTGTTGTGCCGCCCTGTGACGTCTAATTTAATAAGTACCATTTTGTTTGTGTGTGTGTGTGTGTGTGTGCAACCCTGCTATTCCTTGTCTCCACGCCTTTCGCATGGTGTGGATAAGGACTACGCGCCACTTGCTTTGCTAGAATAATGCAAATCCAACGCTTAAGCGCCAATCTAACCGCGCATTCGGATCACATTTACAATAATTTACATTTTTAAGTCGCTGCTAACCGCCAACGACAATCAAATAAATTCACTAGACCTAACTGTTGTTGTTATTGTTGTTGTTGTTGCAAGCGGGTTTGTGCGCGCCGAGCTTATAAGATGGCGTCTGGCGATGGCAACGCGGCAAATGGACGATGGCAACGATAGGTAAGTAGACAGAGAGAGAGAGAAAGAGAGAGAGAAAGAGAGTGAAAGAGAGTGAAAGAGGGAGAGAGGGAGTGGGGTTTCGTAAGAAATTTTCATTGTTTGTCCTTAAAGTAAATTACGAAAATGGTGAGGCAACGGAGCGACAAGTGAATTGGCGCAGCTAAAATCTGCTTTGTCCGAAATCCGCAAGAGCTTAAAATAAAAGCGAAATAAAAATGTTGAAAGTACGCGGCAGTGAGTGAGTACAATTGTGAAAAGAAAAAAAGAACAACAACAACAGCAGCAGTCTATTGCCTTTGGAGTAAATGAAATATTCATTAATGACGCGCTCACCGAAGCCCTTCCCGCGACACAGCTCCTACATTCGCGCCCATCCGCTTCCGTTTGTACGCTGACATCCGTTTCCGTTCAGCTAACGAGACTGCTGAGGGAGTCGGCTCAAGTTGGTGCATTTGTTGTTGTTGTTGTTGTTGTTGTTGTTGTTGTTGTTGTTGTTTTTGTAATAATTTCAATTTCATTTGTGCGCGCCCAAGTCGTCACTAACACCCTGTGGCTCGCTGATGAGGAGCTGCCAACAACTACCTCCACCCATGCATTGCTTGGCTCCCGCACCCCACACCGGTTGAGTTGGCTTTCTCTCATGCAGTTCTCAGTCATTCGGAATTCGCATTTTTATTGTGTATGCTAATGAAAATGTAAATAACAATTGAAGTCGACTTAAATTAAAATCCAGTGGCTTCATGCGCAAGCAAAAAAAAAAAAATAAGAAAGAACCAAACGTAAATGAAATGAACGAAAAGAAAAGAAAGACAATGGGGGAAGAGAAGGGTGTATATACTACACAGCGGGTTGGCTGAGCAAAAGAAATTGTAATTTACGTAAGGAAGCATCAGCACTGCTCAGTTGTAGAAGTTTCCCTCCAATCGGAACCTTCAAGTGGCCTCCATTTGCGCGTTAACGCGGTAAGGTGTACGTCCGTGTTGCAACATTGCAGGCATTGCAGCCGTTTCCTTTCTAGAGTTCCCTCTTCTGCTCTTTTGCGGCAAGGTTTGTTCGTTAAATCCACTTCGTTGGCTTGATTTGCTTAAGTAGCTCTATTACGTTTTTTTTTTATCCACTTCGTCGACTGGTTCAATAGCAACTGTGCGCAGATTTGATTGTCTGCTGCTCGCGTAGACGCAACGGAACTCAATTGTCCTTTGGAGTAATAACGCACTGATATCTCATTATATACAAATACTTTGAAATATATGTATATATTTTAGTCTATTTATGTACGCAAAGCCAACATCATTCTTGAATAATAATGATAATGTGAGTAGACGCAAGTAGGCGTTCTCTTCATTTCACTTACCACTATTTACTTATGTAGATGGTGTAATTTAAATAGAACATGGCGGGCCAAGTATTATTGCTTTCACAGCTTAAGTTAGATTTTTCCAAGTGGATAATGTTTTAATGTTGGAAACGAGTGCTCATGAAATGATTTGACGATAAATAGAGCCAGCAGGATTTGCGCAAGAACAGACCGGATGAAATCTTCATCGACAGAGCTTGAAACTTTTACTGCTCAATTCCGGGCGGCTCGACAAACATAGAAAAAAATTTGTGGATCGGACATCCAAACTGAGAAAAATTAAAGGGAAGGGTTTTAAAGGCGGGTACAAAGACACCTCATCTATGCTGCGTGTTATAGAGCATTATGCAAACGGAGCATCCCAACAAACATTTATTAGAAGCTGAACCAGTACCCCGGCATATCATAAAGGGAGTAATTGAATTAAAGGACTGCATTTAACAACATGTACAACAACCGCTGGACAGGACGGCGTACAGATAGGCACTTAACGCCATTCCCCAGTACCAGGTATGTTACTTGAAATTTGCCGGTTTTTTCGATAAAGAAAACACTTAATTTTCAGAGTAATCTCAAAATTTTTTTATTCAAAGTATTGGCCATTTCGCCCATCTCTCAGGCAAATTATGGATACCATTCCAAAAAAACTTTTTCTCTTTTGAGGTAAACCATTCGACGTGCCATTGTTCCACTTCTTCAAAATTAGCGAAGCACTGCTCTGCAAGGGAGTGTCCCATCGATGCGAAAAAGTGATAGTCGGACGAGGCGAGGTCTGAAGAGTACGGCGGGTGCGATAATATTTCCCAATTAAGTGTTTTTAATGTGTCTTTCACCAGTTTAGCGGTATGAGACGGCGCGTTGTCATGTTGCAAGATAACTTTGCCATGTCTTCGGGCCCATTCCGACCGTTTTACGATCAACGCATGATTCAAATTGATCATTTGTTGTCGGTAGCGATCCGTGTTCACCGTTTCACCAGGTTTTAACAACTCGTAGTACACCACACCACACTGGTCCCACCAAACACAGAGCATTGTCTTACAGTCGATGGGCCAGCTTCACCAGGGGAAAGACATGATTTTTTTCGCTTCGGGTTCTCAGAATAAATCCATTTTTCGTCCCCCGTGACAATTCGATGCAGAAAAGATTTCCTTTCGAATCGTTGAAGCAGCATTTCACAATCCATTTTTCGATTTTCCATTTGTCTATCGTTCAGCTGGTGTGGCACCCATTTTCCATACTTCTGTGAAAGCCGTTCTCAGAGTCCAACCACCACCCACAGCAAACGAAGAGCTAGAGCTGTCTCGAGAGTCCCGCATAATACTGGCGCAACTCAGGTAGGGATATTGTAGCAGGTTAAACTCATACTTATCCAGATTCGACCACGACATGCCTAACGTATGTCCCTCATGTAACGAGTCCCCGCACGACACTGAACACCTGTTTGCATGCCCCTAAAATCAACTCATCTAACACTCCTCACCCTCTGTTCCGAACCCGAACTCGTTTCCTGGACCTCCTGTTAGATGAGCTCGATAACTAGCTTGTTCCTAAGCGGAGTTGGAGAACCGCTACCACAACAACAACACTGGAACAAATAGCAACTTCTAAAGTCTATTCTTCGTTCATCGAGAGGGCATCTTACTTTTCAGTTGTCTACTCAGTCCAAGACAGTACCAAGCAAGCTCTTGCAGGACGCAAATATGCTAAATGTTGTTTTGCTGAGAGGAGATATTTTGTCTTGTCTTCGTTTCCTACCAAACTTATACGCTTGGCATCCTTTACCAATATGAAAAAGTCAAAACTATCGTCGCGGTTGTTACGGACGCACAACGTGCTCAGTGTTAGCTTGTACATTCGATCCTTTTCTCTGGGTCTTTTTCCAAGTTCAGGTGCAGAGTGAATATCTGATCAATGGTTGATTTATCAAGATTGGAGCTACACTGTTAAGGTTCTATCAGTACCCAGTTGAGGGTGGGCTTTATTCTTTCACTAAATAGCCTCGATAAATCCTTATAAGCAATGCTTAGGATCTTACCTCACGATAAATGGCGGATATTGTAGGGTCTACCTTTTGTGGTATGAGCATGGGTCACTGACGTTTTACTCGCCGTTGAAGCAAGGTATGTGTAAGATGAGCTCTTTTTCTCCTACTAGAGTATGTTTTGCTCTTGAAGTTTTCTGTAACTTGTCGCATTTTTGCAGTGTCTGCAAATGGCTCTCGTTTCCGTCCCTGTAACTATCCCGCTATCACTGCAACAATGTGCGCGTTATGGTCACCCGCCCCGTCATGAGGTAGACAGTCTTTTTACTCTTTATTGTTGAAAATCAATAGTTGTGTTTGTACCTCTACGTAGGGCTTGAAATGCCGTTCCAGAATTTCTTTTTACTAACCTGTCGAGCACTAGTGCGTATTTATGCTGCTGCCAGGTAATTTTCCGAGTCGATGTTAGAAACGCGGAGTGTATGTCTATTTAGAACACTGGAGACAGGAAAACCAATGTAACTTGATGAATTTTCTTGTGTTGAACGGAGTCAACCGATTGCTGTCAACCATATTTTGGGTCAGCCGCAACTCGTTTGTGTATGCTTCCTCATGAAGGTCGAATTTTCTGACTGTTGTTCCGAAGATATCTTCCCTGGCAATCCCGGCGTAAAAGTCCTCAAGACAGATTTCTCTCTCTTCAAGTTTTAGTTGAAAAACTTCGCTTTCGCTTGGGGTGAGACTTTCACCCACCAGGGTAAATGTCAGTACTCGTGTAGGGAGTCTGTCTCGCACCACAAATATAACACCAAATTTGGCTCTCTCCGTATAGGACCGCTGTAGTAGATTTAACAGAACTCCATCTTCCCTCGTTTTCGCCCCGTCTATAGCGGTATTTCGGGATTAATTTTAGTAAGGACTTAAACCTACTACGAGTATCCAAAAAGAGACCAGCCATTTCAAGTGCATGGCTTTTAAAGTGTGATTTTTATGTAGAGGTCCTCAGCCGTAGCATATTTTTTAACTCTACGTACAGCTACAGGGGGTTTCCCTTCTTAACTTAGCTTGCCTCCAAATGGATGTTTTTGTGGGATACTTTTTCTACGACCTGAAGTCGTGAGCTGCTTAAATCATTTCTGGCTAATTTAATTTTATCAAACTCCCTGCCATCAAACAATCGGCGCATTCGTTAATCGGCTCCCACGTCACTGTTGATAGCGATAACTTCGAGATCATAGTTAATTTCGTCTGTCTAGGGACCGGCATTAACACCAATAATAAAATCAGCCTTGAAATCCAACGTAGTATCACTTTTGCCAACAGGTTCCCAATTGAAAAGTTAAGTCCTCTCTCGAAGATTTAAAACCAAACTCTATATGTATAAGTTGCAGTTGCTCATCATTCCCGCCCTACTACGAGTATATGGGGCCGCTGATGTCTTCTTCAACCGCTTCTCTACATTAAGTATCCACGACAATTTGCTATCCAATGTAATTCCCAGATACTTAGTTCTAGGTCTCAGCTGTAAAGTGGGTTTAGGATTTATCCAACCCGGAAATTTGCTTTAAAAGCATACGATGAAGTACCCGCGGGAGGAAAGTGAGGAAGAATAAGACCTCTACACCCATGGAAGGATCAGATAGAGAACGATCTGGTTTCACTTGGTACTTCCAATTGGCGCCAAACAACGAAGATAAACACCGAATGTCGCTGATTCGGCTATAACGCCAATGAAGACGAAGAAGAAATTTTTTTTTTTTCCTTCCCACTTTTTTGTATATACTGCAGTGAAGGTTTGTAAGAGTTCGTCAATAAGTATGTGCCTAATAAACTCATTACAATGCTTAAGTTATGAATCTGTAGCGCCAAGTTGTTACTTTAAAGGAGTATAACCCCATCTGTCTCGCTGAAAGCAGCTGGAATATTAGTATACTTTCATTCACGGGGCTCAGAATTAAATATTGTAGCGCTACATGTGTATGTATGTCTACCATATATACTTAGTGACACATCCTGTTCTTAATACCTCCAATAGAATAACGAATAGCTTAGAATGAATAGAAAGCACGTGCGTGCCGCATCAGCGCCAGTAATGCAGGCGTGTGTGTCTCCTTACATACATGTACATATGTATATGTAAAAGTGATATTCGACTACTGTTATTGCGTATTCATACATGGTAGTATTGACAATGTCCTGCGCTCAACCGAAACACATGTGAGCACATACATACATACATACATACATATACACCTAATGTTTTCAAAACATAATAGTAAAGGCAACGCATGTTTTTTAATAGGATTTCATATGGATGGAGGCACGAAAAATATGACTTTTGTTGAATTTAATAGCGATGAATTGCAAAAAGCGAAAGCGTGAAGCGTTACGATTTTGATGTGATTTCAATATACATATGCATATGCATGTATGTATGTATGTATGTGAAATAAATTTTTTTAGAATGAGCAGCACATGCCGAACAAGCGAAGGTAAGTAAATGCCACACGTAGACGTGCATATTGATAAATATGTATGTATGTGTGTGTGAGTTTGTATGTATTTACGTGAATTTCATGTATGGGCAACCCTCCATTATATTAATATTATTGCAGGCAATACAGCCACACTCATGCATCTATAGTATAGATTCTATACTATGTATGTATGTACATATGTATGAGCAACACACACGCCGTTGCGGATCATAATCCTTTGCAAGTCACTTTTCTATTTTAGTTTTTTCTTTTCGCTTTTATGTCTTGCCAATTTCGTTTTCACTTCGATGTGTGATATCCTTTGCAAGGATCTACACACATGTACATACATACATACGTATGTGAAAGTGAAAAATCTTAAGCTGTAATCTTTGCACACTTTTTGATGCGTTTTGACATTTTTATTAGTTTATTGTTGCAAACATCCACTCAACAAGGACTACATAACATGCACTAAGTCAGAAAGAAAGCATTATATACAGATGTATGTACATATGTATAGAAGCAAAAGTCTAATCATTTGGTCGCTTGACGGTCATTGTAACACCACTTTTGTGCTGTGTGCTCAAGCAGCTTAAGGCTATCACACCTTTACGACACATTAGAAAGAATCTTCCGTTATCCGATACAACAGCAACTCAACAAGAGTAGCAGCAGGAGCAGCAGCAGCGCCAGCATAGACTGAAGGATATATGAATGGCGTCCGGCGTACTCGTATATATTGAAAAGCGTTTGGAACGACCTCTTAAATTGGATTAAGTGTCGGAGACTTTTGACTTTTTGCAGCCGTTATGCTATTTTAGCTCTACACAATTGCCAATGGCAAATGGCAATTTTACATTTATTCCTATCATTCTTCTATCGCAATGTCCTTTCTATGGCAAATCGCTATTTGGCTTGGCTTTGTGTGTTGGCAAATTTTTTAACGAAATTGGTTGAAATTCATGTTTTGTGTTTGGTCGACAATGGATTTTGAGGCGTGAAATCCTGTCAAGATATCAAAAAGGTGCGTGTATCCGGCATTACATTCATATGGATAAGTAGGTATGTAGTACAAGTAGTAGCATATGTGTATTACATATGTTGACAGCTTTTGAATTGTGTACAAAATATTAATGAATTGCCGACAAGCAGGGAGATTAAATACAAAACTGAAATTGAAATGCTAAAATGTGTGAATATGAATTTATACATATGTATATCTTAAACAGCATCCGTTTTTTGAAGCATTCACAGAGTTTTCGGTAGAAGCAGATTTTTGGTAGAAAACCCATTTAAATATTAAAATTAAATTTTATTTTATTTTTAATTTGTTTTAAACCATTTTGTATTTTGTTTTACTGTTTTTTATTTAAGTTTAGAACATTTAAATTTAATTTATTCTTATTTTGTTTCCTTTTACTTCATTCATTACCTGTTATTTACAAGCTTAAATTTTCCTTCATTTCATTTTCCTTCCTTTTATTTTATATTTTTTTAAATTTTCTTTGATTATTTTATTATTTTATTTGGTTTTATTTTATATAATTTAGTTTTAATTGAACTTAATTTATTATTATTTATTTTTCTTATACTTATTTTATTTAATTTTTATTTTTTAATCTTAATTTAGTTTTAATTCCACTTATTTTATTATTATTTATTTCTTATATTTATTATATATATATTTTATTCTATTTAATTTGTATTTTTTTAATCTTATTTTATTCGTTTTTTTATTTTAAATTATAATTCTTTAATTTTTTAACTTTATTTCATTTCAATTTTTTTTCCTTTAACGAAACCATCGATCTTTTAAGGGAAAAGTTCGCAATTGATCACCGGGATGCTGTGATTTGAAACCTTTGGGGCGACGATAAAGTCTATGCCTACAGGCCGACGTCGACTCAAGACCTCAAAAATGGAATTCTCTAATTCGGTATTCGCTATTGAGGGCGTACGGCAGCCACTTTGCGATTTCGTGATGGACGATTTCATAAAAAGGCTATTGTTTTCCATTCTAAATGGCATATACTCCTCTTTACATTGAAAAAAACATCCCATCATTTATTTCAAAAATTGCAATTTATCTTCGAATTTCAAAATAACAACTCTTATTGGAAAACCCTTTACTATATATTGATAAGGTATAGTTTTATTTATTAATTTATTTGCAATTTTGAATATTTTATTTTATAGTATTTAATTTATTTGGTTTTAAATTATTTTATTTCATATTATTATTTTTTTTCTGTTTTGATTTAATTAAATTTGCTTTGATTTATTTTATTTTGCTTTAATTTATATTAATTTATATTATTTTAGTTTGTTTTATTTCTTTTTATTTAATTTAGTTTAATTTTTTTTTAGTTTGATTTAACTTAAATCAATTTAATTTACTTTTTTATTTTGTTTTAATTAAATATATTTTCTTTTACTCTATCTTGTGTTGTCGTGTTGTAAATATTTTTTTTTAATTTAATTTTAAATATATTCATTTAGTTTACATTTGTTTTATATTATTTTATATTTTAATTTTTTTATTTATTTTTTAATGCATATGTACATACATATATATTTTTCTACTTTATATAAATAAAATAAAACATTTTAATATATTTTTTTTTTAATTTAATTTAAAATAATTTCATTTAATTTACTATAGTTTTATATTATTTTATTTTTTTTTCTATATTTTTTTTTTGATTTTTTTGTTGTATTATGTATAGTATTTATGTAAATATTTATTTTTTTACGTTTTTAAGATTATGTTTTACTATATTAATTTAATTAATTTTTTTAATTTATTTTATGTATAGTATTTTAGTTTACTTTATTTTGCTTAATTTATAAATTTTATATATTTTTTCTTTTAAGTTTTTTTTTTTTATTAAAGGGAGTGTGGCACAGAACTAATAAAATTGAATATTAAAGTTGAAATCAGCTATTGATGGATGTGAGTTGAATCACATGTAATATTTAATACTCATGAACAAATAATTTACACAGAATTTCATGCGGTTTGTTTTTGTATTGTAGACTTGTGTGGAGCGATAACGTGATAAGAATTTTCATTACTAAACGCCTTGATCAGCTCGAGCGGCTTGAACAGTTTCAAGAAAGCTTTGATCGAGAAAAGTTCGCTATGAATTAAGTGTTAAGAAAATTTTGAAAAGTGCAAAAAGTGGATTTTCTAAATATTTGTATATATTATATATAGATACATATTATATGTATATATACACATTGGAAAAAAATATTTAAACAGTAAAAATGTCTTATATATTGGTTGTCCGGATATTTTTCACGATACTTTTGGGTCAGCAAATCCACCCGTTATTGGCTTCGGATATACCGAATTGTGTATTCCAAGACACTGTTAACCTAACTAACCTCCAACCACGTAGCGATGGCTCTTATGAATATAATGGCATATGGATTCCAGCAAATATGACTGCCACATACACATATGAGAAACTTGGTGATGGTACGTGGATTAAAGCGTCGCCACATGTCAGGGGATGTGCCTGCAAATTGAAGCAATGCATTCAGCTTTGTTGCGCACCTGAGGAGCGATTGGACCAAACATTAAATAAGTGTGTTAAACATGAGCTGACGGAATATCCAAGGATCGAAACTTTTATGGAAAATTTCACAATGAGTGTTAGCGATGTGTTCAAGAAATTCATAACCCAGCAGCGAATGCCTTGTGAAGATTTCAAAATCTTGAACGCAAGTTTAGACAATGATTTCAATATTTTATATGAGGTAAAGCTTTTAGAATATACATACGTGTATATTTATAATATCAAAATATATACAATAAATTAATTATTCATCCACAGGATGGCACACTGTATCATGTAGCTATGGACAAATACATTTCACATCGTGATTTCTGTCTCACACCCTACTGGGAGAATGAAACATATCTATCCTTGAGTCCCATACAATGCTACAATAAAATTCCTGTCTCAACTTATATATACATGGCATGTAAGTTTCAAAACGACGTGACTTTGTGTGAATCTCATGAAATATGTAAACATTTTTCTAACCAATTTTCAGTATTAACCATTTCGGTGCCATTTCTTTTGGCCACAATTTGGGTTTATCTCTATGTGCCCCAGTTGAGATGTCTACACAATTTGTGCTTGGTGTGTTTTCTTGGTACATTCGCATGCGGTAGTTTCATATTGTCCTCGATGTTATGGTTCAAATATTCTCTCGAAGTCTGTATGACGATAGGTATGCGTAAAAAAAATTTATAAAAAAAAAAAATATCTTAAATTTTTCAAAATCTTTTCTTTTAGGCATATTGTGCTATTTCTTCATGATTTCTGCTTTCTTCTGGTTAAATATCACTTGTTTCGATCTGTGGTTCAGCATACGTGGCATAAGGTACAATCAACATTTAGGCAGCACGAAATCGCGTTTCATTTTCTATTCAATTTATGTTTGGTCGGCAGCAGTGATTTTTACCCTTGTCGCCGTAATTATAGAGTTTGCTACGAATATTAATGATGCCTGGAAGCCGGGATTTGGTAATGGCCAATGTTTCTTAAAATGTAAGACATTTTCAATTCTTCTTTTTAAGATTTTTAGCGCTTTTTTAATGTATTTGTTTGTTTTTAGCGCGAGATTGGTCAGCAATGCTATACTTCCAAGGCCCCAGCGGTTTGTTAAATTTAGTAAATTTGTTATTTTTCGCATTGAGCGTCATAAATTTGTATCAAATCAAGGGAGACTCATACGAACTGCAAAAGGAAAATAGTCAGCAGTATAAGTAAGTTGAGGGGAAGGAACTTGATTGGTTCAGTCTCGACATTTAATTTAAAATTTGTTTTAATTTTCATATTCTTCAGAAGCATTCATTTTAGATCTTTTGAAAAAAAATTTAATCTAGATTTATTCTTAATTTCACCTGAGCGTACAATGAATTCAGCTTAATTTTGACTCTAAAGTCCGAAAACATAAGAAATTTTTATTTTTTTGATTTGGGAAACATTTTATACCGCCAAATTTTATTGCCAAATTTGACAAGATGAAAGAAGCTTTCACTCAAAAATTTTTATTATTATTGTTTATGTCTTACAAACATAATTTTTTCATAACTTTTACTAACTATTTCTTTTATTTAAACATTTCGTTCATTAACAGGCTCACAACATTTTTGCGTTTATTCCTGGTAATGGGAGTATCGTGGATTTTTGAAATAATTATGTATTTATTTCCAAAAGAAGCTGCGGCTATTAAAATCATTTTTAACACATTTAATGCATCACAGGGTATAATATTATTTATTGTACTTGTATTGAAACGGAGGGTATTGACTATGCTTAAAAATCGGTAAGTAACATGTATTTTAATTAATTGAAAATATAAAAGAAAATTTTAATTAAGTAAAATAATAAATAATGATATAAAATAAAATAATATAAAATAAAAAGAAATGAAATAAAATAAAATAAAATAAAATAAAATAAAATAAAATAAAATAAAATAAAATAAAATAAAATAAATTAAAATAAAAAAAAATAAAATAAAATAATATAAATTAAAATAAAATGAAATAAAATAAAATAAAATAAAGTAAAATAAAATAAAATAAAATAAAATAAAATAAAATAAAAAAATAAAATAAAATAAAATAAAATAAAATAAAATACAATAAAATAAAATAAAATAACATAAAATAAAATTAAATAAAATAAAATAAAATAAAATAAAATAAAATAAAATAAAATAAAATAAAATAAAATAAAAGAAAATAAAATAAAATAAAATAAAATAAAATAAAATAACATAAAATAAAATAAAATAAAATAAAATAAAATAAAATAAAATAAAATAAAATAAAATAAAATAAAATAAAATAAAATAAAATAAAATAAAATAAAATAAAATAAAATAAAATAAAATAAAATAAAATAAAATAAAATAAAATAAAATAAAATAAAATAAAATAAAATAAAATATAATCTATTATTATATAATATCATGTAATATAAAAAAATAAAAAAAAAAAACATTATAAAAAATTTAAATAAGTAAAATAAAATAAAAGAGAGGAGACATAATAAAATAAAATCGATTCAAATAAAATACAATAATATTAAATGATATAAAATAAAAAAAATGAAATAAAGAAAGTAAACTAAAATGAATAAACTGTAATAAAAGAAATAAAAAATAAAAATAAAATTAAAAAAAAAATTAAAATAAAAATAAAAAATAATAAAAAATAAAGTAAAAAAATAGAATAACTAACAGATAGGAGTGTCCAGCATAACAGACCAGATGTTATTCTTGTCGAGAAAAAGTAAAAGAGAGCTTCTCTTATTGATGTCGGCATACCTAATTCTCATAATCTTCAAGAATGCTATGGCGAAAAGAGCAAGAATTGTCAGCAGTTGGCAGTAGAAGTAAAGCAGATGTGGCACTTGGGCAAAGTTATATTTGTACCGATTATTACTTAACATTGCTGAAGATGTTGCAGGAGCTACAACTAAGTGAAAAGTTTTTGAGTATATAAAAATCAGTAATACTATCAACAACATCAATTGTTTGTTCGTTTTTGAATATTGAGATGTAAATATCTGTAAATAATTTAAAAAATAATATAGCAATAGTTTTACATATCTTGTTGTAGATAACCGATTTTTTTTTTAATCCAAAAAGGAGTACAATAAAGAAACAAATAGAATAAAATAATATAAAATAAAATAAAAAAAAATAAAATAAAATAAAATAAAATAAAAAAATTAAATAAAATAAAATAAAAAAAAATAAAATACAATAAAATAAAATAAAATAAGATAAACTAAAAAAAATAAAATAATATAAATTAAAATGAAATAAAATAAAATAAAAAAAATAAACTAAATTAAAATAAAAAAAATAAAATAAATTAAAATAAAATAAAAAAATTAAATAAAATAAAATAAAAAAAAATAAAATACAATAAAATAAAATAAAATAAGATAAACTAAAAAAAAAATAAAATAATATAAATTAAAATGAAATAAAATAAAATAAAATAAAATAAAATAAATAAAATAAAATAAAATAAAATAAAATAAAATAAAATAAATAAAATAAAATAAAATAAAATAAAATAAAATAAAATAAAATAAAATAAAATAAAATAAAATAAAATAAAATAAAATAAAATAAAATAAAATAAAATAAAATAAAATAAAATAAAATAAAATAAAATAAAATAAAATAAAATAAAATAAAATAAAATAAAATAAAATAAAATAAAATAAAATAAAATAAAATAAAATAAAATAAAATAAAATAAAATAAAATAAAATAAAATAAAATAAAATAAAATAAAATAAAATAAAATAAAATAAAATAAAATAAAATAAAATAAAATAAAATAAAATAAAATAAAATAAAATAAAATAAAATAAAATAAAAATAAATAAAATAAAATAAAATAAAATAAAATAAAATAAAATAAAATAAAATAAAATAAAATAAAATAAAATAAAATAAAATAAAATAAAATAAAATAAAATAAAATAAAATAAAATAAAATAAAATAAAATAAAATAAAATAAAATAAAATAAAATAAAATAAAATAAAATAAAATAAAATAAAATAAAATAAAATAAAATAAAATAAAATAAAATAAAATAAAATAAAATAAAATAAAATAAAATAAAATAAAATAAAATAAAATAAAATAAAATAAAATAAAATAAAATAAAATAAAATAAAATAAAATAAAATAAAATAAAATAAAATAAAATAAAATAAAATAAAATAAAATAAAATAAAATAAAATAAAATAAAATAAAATAAAATAAAATAAAATAAAATAAAATAAAATGAAATAAAATGAAAGGTGAAGTGAAATGAAATGAAATGAAATGAAATGATATGAAATAAAATAAAATAAAGAAAAACAAATCAAATAAAGTAATATAAAATAAAAAAAAAATAAAAAGGAAATAAAATAAAATAAAATAAAAAAATAAAATAAAAGAGAATAATACCTAGATAAAATGAAATCAAATAATTTAAAATAAAGTAAAGTGAGATGAAATAAACGAAGATAGAGTAAATTCGGTTTGATAAAAAAATAAAGTTAAAAAGTTAAAACAAATTAAAACTAAATCATATATAAATAGAAAAAGAAAATAAATGAAACGCGTTGAAATAAGAAAATAAATTAAATCAAGTGGAATTAAAATGAAGTAAAATCAATAAAACCGGTTAAATTAAGATAAAGCAAACTTAAGCATGCAAAATAAAATTAATAAAATTAAATTTAATATAATGGATTATAATTATATTAAAATAATAATAACTTAAAAAAAATGAATAAAAGAGATCGAAATAAACCAAAATAAAATACAAAACTAAATTGAAATAAAACAGAAATTAAACGAATAATAAAGAATTATGACTTTAAATAAATATAAATAAAATATTTATTTTCCAGTTGGCAAAGAAACCGACCTAGAAAGTTATCTTTGGAAAGCAATAAATCTTACGTGTCGTGATAAACCTCTGTAGATGTCATCATGGATTTGAAAGAGTTTGATAAAAGCAAAAAATTTTGCGGCATTGAGTTGTTTTGTGACATTTATTGCTATGCTAAGGACGCAGTGATTAGAGAGAATAAGTTGATATTTTTGTTATGATATATTGTATAAATAAATAAATTATTTGTTATAAATAAATAATGTTTCTTTTGTTTCAAATACACGTGTAGGTTCAAAAAAAAAAGTAATCTGTCTCACTGAATATTCGAGGAGATTTTATATACAATAGATAGTGGAATAACTATTTTGAAGCTTTCATTTGTAATACATAACATGCAAGCACAAAATTTGTGAAAGCTCGTGGACTTTTTTGCAACTAATTTAAATCGACTATAGCAGACTTCTACAGAATTTATGTCTGTCTGAAAAAAAAAAAAATTGTGCTATAAATATATTCTCGGTTGATTAATAGTGGATTGCGATATTAAAATGGTCTATATTCAGTACATATAGCTGCTCGTATTGAACCAAAGCTCAACTGATAAGCGTGGAAGCCTCTTAAATTCTGCATAATTATTTACTAACTCACACTTACACTTTTTTTGTAGGTTTCTTAGAAAATTTGTTGCATTTATGTTATTTTTATTACTATAAATAAATAAACACTGAAGCAATGTCTCAACAAAATTGAGTGCTTTCCATTAAATTTGAAAAATATTGATAAGTATTTTCAACCGCAAATAGAATATGTATGTATGTAACAAGAGTGCGTGACTCTTGTTCAGTCTCAGATAAGTCTTCAACGCAATGTTTAGTCTTTAATCGACTAATTCGTTTGAAACATTGAGAAAAACATTGGCAAACGGAGGGGATATTTAATTATCAATCTACTTCCAAATATTGCGACTTTCTTGTATCAAACGCGTCAACTGGCATCTTCGTTCTTGGGAAGTATAGTTGACACAACCGTCAGCTCAACAGCTAGCATGCAAGCTATTAAATATGGTTTATTTGATGAAACTGTGAACGCAAATCTCTATCTAAACTGAAGCGTATACAACTTTGTTGCCACTCGTCAGAGTATTTGGAGGAAAATTTGCAAAAGTGTATGAAATCAAGGGACAGGAGCTGGGAACGATTATGAAAAATCCAAATATTTATATTTTAATCATGATTTTTCTCTAACACGAGGGAACCTTCAAACGTTTGCGGTGGCATGTGATCAAAAGGGGCTTATTTACATTTTTCATTGGAGTACATTTTTTATTTGGTGGCGAGAGCCTTTTCACTTTAGCTCGCCTCCATCCTTGAAATAAACTACTTCCATATATAAATACACCTATCTTTCTATCCATTTTTAAACAAACTAAAATTTCTACACCTCAACCAATTAGTTTTACATTATCGGCACATGTTTATCACAAACTAACAAATTCCCTTTTTATACAAGTACATACATATTATATATACATACATAATGAGATCGCCAAACTGAGACAAAGTTTAAAAACAAGCTTTCTAATTGAAACTAAATGAACTGGGAGAGAACCTCCCAAAATCATGTTACAAAGGACTTTAGAGTGTTGTGCCTTTCGGCAGAAATTGCAGGCACCAACAACACTTACATTGTTACAAATACTAAATATATATATGTATGTATGTGTCCACTAACGCCTAAAATTTAACACTTTCAAACAAAAATCTGTCGGTTGAAAAGTCAAAACACTTTGACGTGTGAACTCATGATGTTAACGTACTAGTAGAAGCTCTCTAACGGTAGCAGATGCCGTTGCTGCTTGTTTGATAATAACGACAAAGTATGTAAATAGTTTTAGTTATCCTTGCGCCGAAGCACATATACTCGTACATACATAGTGAATGTTTGAACTTCAACTTTTGTTGCAACGCAGACAAATGCCAGCAAGTCCTTTGGGAGTAACGTTGTCTGCATTATGAGCTAAAATATCCTACTCAGTGTTGAGACAATTGTTTTATATGCTGAGTTTGTTACTATTATTACATTGTATGGTATTTACATAGTTGAATATTGTGCAATGCTGTGGGGCTTGGAACCTGGTTACACTACCTGGATATAAAGAAAGAAGAGGAACGACTAGTGTAAAAAAGTCGTTATATTAATCTATATATATATAATAAGGTTTATATACTTCATGTCTATATATATCAAATGATCCAACACCTAGCAAAATTGCGGCATTTGGGATGAAGAGCAACTTGAAAATATTCAAGACCTGTAATTTCAGCCAGAACAAACAACGGTTTGGTGTGGTTTGGGGGCCGGTGGAATTATTGGTTGATGTTTCTTCAAAAATGATGCCGGTAGGCACGTAACCGTCATTTGCTACCTTTATCGCGTTATGATAACTGACTATTTGATGCTAAAATTGAAACTGGTGACCTGGGCGACATTTGGTTTCAACAAGACGGCTCCACTTTCTACACCCCACATCGCATTAATCAATGAATTTATTGAGGGAACACTTCGGTGAGCAGATCATTTCTCGTTTTGGTCCGCTTTTATTCGCCAATTACCTGTCGAAATGCTCGAATTAGTCATCGAAAATTGGACTCAACTAATGAGCCATTTGAAAGAAATAGTCTTCAATAAACGAATTCCAGGGAATGTTCTTTCGAATGATTATAAACATTCCCCATGAAGTTTTAATTTTCTGTGTTTTTTTTTTTATTTAAAAATGTAGGAAACCTCGAAATAGATCTCCCTTTGTATAAATATTTTGTTCGTTTGTAAAGATCCGTGATCTGCGAAAGTTACCCGCCGATCGGCTTGGAGTTTTGTCAGCTTGTTTGTATGAGTCCTGGGAAGGTTTATACAAAAGTTGTTTCGAGAAGTGGACCAGGGACCGAACTAAGCGAAAAAAAATTTATTTATGACTCGATTTACTCAAAATTCGGTACATAGGTGACCTTTTGCTTATATTAACAGGAAGACTACTCCTCTATCAATTAAATAGGACTAGGGACCGAACTAAGATTGACAAAATTAAAAGAGCGGGCAGTTTTAATGGCAATTTTCTGGTCTGGTCTGGTAAGTTTTTACGAAAAGATCAAATTTATACATAATTCTCTTTACTTGACATTTTTTTTTTATGGGAAATTGATCGATCTATTTGAAAAAAATGTGCTTTAGTTACATTTTTGGATGATATGCCTAAATGGAATACTTTTGTTTGCTGGAAACAAACCAGAGACCAGGAACCAAGATTAATTTGCTCGAAATACAAATAATACTCCTTTATAGGAGAGCCACAGCAAGTGTGGTCGGGTCGGTTAGTTAACTATTAAAATTAAGAAATTACACATAATTATTTTATGCTAATCAGCAACTTGGACAATTATAAAAAAAAAATAAAAATATTTTATTTTCGCTTTTTCTTGCGATAAAATTTTTTATTTACTACATATTACTTTCATATATAATTAAATTCTTTAATATTTTGTGGTACATGTATGTAAGTTTATTTATCGTAAGTTTCGTATGAATTTGCTTTTCATTTAAAAAAATCACAAATATGGTAAGCATAAATTACTAATATTTCATATCACAGTTTACAAGGCTTTCGTAATTTCAAAAAAAAAAAAAATCCACTTAACACATGACACATGAAATGCTTTCGTATAGTATAATCAATATATATGTATGTATGCATATAAAGTGCATACAAATATGATTACATTGAGTATGAAAGTTTCGCTTCGAGATAATTTTATGGTTTCTTGGTTATGGCAATATTCGACTCTTGAGAGGCGTTCAACGGAATGAAATCGTAGAAATGGAAAGTGTGAGAATTTAATATAACAAAAAATTCTCTAAATGTCTAGAAAATCAGAGACCACAAGTAGAAGCTTTCAAATTATGAAGAAATTCATCTGATAATACTATTACGTGCTAGTTAAGATAGAATAGAACCAGCTTACAATCAAGAAATTTATTCACTATGAACTTTATTTTCTTGTTTTTAACGTAATTGGAAAAATATAAGACTAAATTAACTTGGACTGTAGTTGTAGTATTGCTTCTGGGTATACAGTATTTTGTATCGACATAACGCACAATGGAGTTGTGAGCTACCCTTGATCTTGGATCACGACTAAAAGAGAGGAAGCTTCAGTGAATCCACTCCGACATATTCGGTTTAAGGTCTCATTGAAGTGTGATTGCTGAATCGCTATAAAAAAATGTGCCTGATCGAAACCGACGCGCCAAGAGAGGTTGAACACTGAGTTTGGAATCCGCTACGTAGAAAACGTATCTAATAAAGTACCTAATGATGTCTCTGGTGAAGGACACCACACTTAAGATGACAACCACTGCAAACGTATTAGTGACAATGATTTTGGAGCAAGGCGCTGCAATGTCCGGTCCCTTAATTGGGAAGGTGTCGCTACCCAGATTTGTTGTTCTCGTAAGACTAAAGGCTAATATTACCGCCATGTAAGAACTGCGATTGACAAGGCAAAGAATATAGAAGGAAGATATTTCCGCGCAAATGTCGGCGCAGCCTCCATGACGAAATATCCCCTAATGGGTTGGAGTTGATTGATTTCGCCGAGGGCCTAAATATGGGTGTTCGTATAAGATTCATGTAAAAAATTCATCAAACTATGCTGGCTTCGAATCGATATACTCGCAACCAGATTGATCGAGGTATCAGCACCATCTTCACATAAACTTTACAGAGGAGTGGAGCTACTCAGGAGAGTATTGGTCGAAAACTTTCTCAGCTGGAATGCTCTCATCCAGTCAGCGCAGCCGGTTTCTCTTCTAAAAATCTTCCGCAAATTTTTTCTCTCTTAAACTTCTTGGCACTGTTAATCGGATGTCGTCTTTGGCGAATCATTTGCTCCATATAGTAAAACAGGAATGAATACAGATTAACAGAGTTTGGTATTTTTTCGATGAGAGAGTACTTTGCTCAGTTCAAAGTGTCCAACTGTTGGGAAAAACGATATTCAAGGCTGACTTTGATGCTGATCCTCATCGGAAGCCCAACAATAAGTAATAAAATCTGAAACTAAATTAAAACATAAAGTTCATTAGTAGGAATGGGCTGCTGGCTTGACATTGCTCTTTATTAGGCTGCTTACTCTTCTCCGCTGGCCGGTTTGACTTGTTGCATGAGCCAAGGTGTTAGCCAAAAGGTTCGGATGGTTACGAAGTTTTGATAAATATTTTTGGCTGTGATTTCAATCTCTTCCTTGATGGTAGGTATATTTAGATCTCTTTGGATATTTCATGTGCCATGGTGCGCCCGTTATTACTCTTAACGTTATTCGGAAAGTTTGGATAATCAAGGCAACAAGCTGATTGGTCTATATGATGACAGCAGAGTAGAAGCGTTGGGAGACAAAGACTTTATAATTTTTTTCCTATTTCTTTCGTCGTCGTATCCTAATGTCTTTTTTAGCTTGTTTTCTTCCATCTTTAGTCGGATTTTTGTATCTGGCGATCGGTTGGATTGCCATTCACGACACAAGCATCGTTTGTTTAAAACCAGCAACTCTATGGTATTTCGCTGTTACTTATAATTTTTTCGACCTTCAGCGAAGATTTCTGATTTGGTATAGCAATGCCTGCTGCTGCCGCTAGCATACTGTTAAATAAAAGTACCTCGTTATCTATGTCATGTTTTCTCTTCAGTTCCTGATTGGTCTGTATATGACTGCTTATGTATTTTTTATATTTTAGCCAGTTAGTCTCTAGATGACGTAAGACGAAAGGGACACTGACTTTCAACTTGCTCTTTGTTTGATGGCGTAAGATATTTCCTTTTCTCCTCGTTCACTACCATACCCAGCGTAATTTGTTTGAAACCTCGTTTACTATTGAACGGCTCGCTTTTGCTGTTGCTCTGCGTCGGCAATAACAGTTTTCTGGTACGAAAAAAATTGGCATTCTTATGCAAAATTGAAAATAATTATTCTACAATATTTGGCGCTCTGGCAGTGGGGTTTTCACTCTTTTAGATTTGACAGTAACCCATCGACCTTCAACGTTTCGTTGTTTTTCCAGCGGGTAATAGCTATACGTGTGATGAAAGGTCAATTCCATCGTCGAGGATTTATTCCATATATCGGCCATCAGTTCATTTCTTTGCTTATACGTGCATACATATAACATTTTTTGTCTCCAACAAATAACATTTTATGCCAAATAGTTGGGATTTCCATCGAATAAGTTCGTAAGAATTCCTCATTAAGCAATTTCAACCCACTGCTTCCTAATTCCAAGTATTTTAAAGAAAAAGTTTTAATTATTTTTCGAAATTTTGATAATATTTCTTGAGTGAAATATTTTTTTGGCAATTTTCTTTGGAAGTTTTTGGATTCACATTAATTATTTTGATATTTACATAACTGAGAAAAATGTTTGCAAATGTTCGTACTTTTATAATGTTTTTTTCTTCATATTAGTATTAAACAAACCGCAAGAAATTTGTGTTATCAAATTGAAAGAAGAAGAAGAAGAAAAAGAAAACAAATGCGATCGCAAAAGAAATTAGTCACATGACATTACTAAGAGTGTTGATAATATTTTCTTATAATTTGTTTTAACAAAAAGTGTAAACAAACTTAAACGCTTTTGATATGAATGTACGTAATATACAGCGGGCATATAAAGGAGCGCGAAATTGGTGTGGGATTGGTGGTGGGAGCGAGTTTTCGTCGTAAAGTACTGGCTCCGACAGAAAGGAAAGACGATGTGACCAAGGACGTGTTTTCTACGAGCGCTTAGTACGGGTCTAAAGCGCTGCCTCCGCCAGTAAAACAGTAGGGAAATTCAGCCTCCATGACGAAACTTGCCCAAACGGCTTCCGAAAGGGAGCTAAACAGAGAAGAGAGCAAAGACAAATCAAATTCTGTCCTGGGTTCGGTATATTAACATCAAATAACAGCGACGCCGGTACCACCCAACCTTAACTCTTTTTAAGTTGAGGTTATGTACATACATATATAATATGTTTCCATCATGTTTCCCTGAATGTGAAATGTTTGTATAATTCATTAATGAATTTTCTTGTTTTTCTTTAGACTCTACCAGCCTTTACTGATGCGTTGGTGTTGGTGTTGCAACCATTCAAGCACTCAACATCAGCCACCAGCCACCAGCCATCAGCCACTAGCCTCACCGTCCGTCCGGCAAAAGTTGCATCTCCTGCAAACATTTGTAGCTCCTTTTGTGAGTTTGTATATGTTTGTGGGTGTATCGGTGTGTCGGTGTGTGCTTCCAAGTGGTAGTGGGTATACTACTCGTAGGCCTTGAATGCGGCTTGTAGTTGCATGTTGCCATCGGCTACATTGTTGCCACCAACATCGGTTGTATGTTATGTAATGTTGCTGTTTTTGTATTTCTTCTTTTCGCACTGACTTTTTAGTTGCTTTGTTGTTGTTGGGGCAGTAGCAAATGTAGTAAGTTCATTTTATTTACATTACATTTGGGCAATTTCGGTTATGTAGCTGGTTAGTTAGTTCATTTGTTGTTGTTTGTTGTTGCACAAAACATCCCGTTGTTGTTACTTGTATTATGTTACAAGTATGTTGTTGCATTTGTCGGCTGATCGTTGTGTTGGTGGTTGATTCTTTGGAGCGACTCCGTACCCTCTGGCAGTACATGAAGTGTTTTGTTTGTGTAAATATGTATTTGTATTTGTTGCTATGGTTTTGGTATTCATGGTATTCTGTATATTTTCTGCGTCTTGTTTAATATTTTACACAATGTAAAAAAAAAAAAACATTAGAATCCTGGAAGATTTTCTTCGTCCTGGTAAAGGGATGTGATAGAAAAAAAATTACCTCGCTGCGAATTGTGACTACTTGTTTGTCCACCAGTTTCAGTGCTGGTACTTGTGTATAGCGTCTCCCCTACCCCAATATCAACCCAACATCAACATTGGGCTAACAAATATTGCCGCTGTGGTATATGTCATAAGGACTTGTCTTCTGGAGGGCAATGACTAAAGCGTTGTTCTCAATTTCTTTTTCAATGCATCTGATATTGGATTCGATGGAATTCCAAAGCCACAGTATGAATGATAGTTGCAAGCTTTCCCACATACCTACATGGACCTCTCAACATGGCCTAGTTGGAAGCTAAGCCAGTCGAATACAATGATATCACGGCCGCTCGCCGAGCAAGTTTGGATAAGTTAGTGTGAATGATAGAATGCAAGCTCTCACCTTTTGTTTAAAAAGTCCTAATTTATGGAGCTTCTGTATATTCTGATCTTCCTGACGGAGAACTTCCCCTGGTACCGCATCGAATACTTTCAAAGCTAAAGTGAACTCAGCTGAACTATATCGTTCTATCGTCTTCACAATGCGCAAAGGATCAAAAATCATCTTTAAATTTTTCCTAACGAAAACTCCAAATGCTAACTCAGCAAATCTTGGCATCATCCAAGCTTCCGCAATATAAAGGGACATGAATTATGAGAGGCTTTAGAGCTGTGTTGAATCTCAAGGTTCACATTATTTTTGGTGTCAATGCTGGTATCTCAATTGCTGAAATTATCTAGGACTTCAAAATTATGATTTTCAGAGACGTGGGAGCCAGGGCGAGTGGCGCTACAACTTCAGCACGATAAAGATGATGAAACTCTTTGGTTTGTGGTTTTTGTTTAAGAAATGCGAAACATTAGCTCTTCTGCAATAAGTAGATTTCCAAACCTGGTGCATTGGATGGGGAGTGACTCCCGATATGGGACACAACTAAACAAAAGTAGACTCATTGTGTTGATTTAAGATTAAAACTTTTGTCTTGTATTTTTTTATCAACATTGTTTAGTAGCTTGTTTATCTTAGTGATAGTCTCTCGGCATACAATATTAAGGTAAGTCCATCCATAATTTTGAATCCCTCTGCTAACGACTTCGGCAGTGCTATATTACAGAGGATAGGCTTCAAAGGACTCTGCATCCTTATGAACGTGAGTCAGCAGCTTAAATAGCAGTTCTTCTATGGAATTCGTGACTAAATCTGAAAGAAAAACGAAGCGGTGAACCATCTTTTTTGTATTTAACCACCATCATTTGGAATGTAAAGCTTCCTTAGCATACCTACCATCGATAATTTGATTCCCAAGGTTAGTGCCAGTGACAAACCATGAAAGGCAGTTATTTGGTTGTTGGAAAGAAATTGTAACACTCTAGATTTTCGAGTTCCTCCGCCCCAGTTCCCTTAAACGTAGAGCTGATAATATTTCCTCCTCGATATATTGCCAGAACGAAAGGCAGCTGAAAGAGTAGTCGTTCATTTCCAGTAATGTATTGTATTAAAGAAGGCATAAATACCACTTACGTGATTATAGCCGAATTAATAGCATTGCGCCATTCATTTCTTCTTTTCGCTGTTTGGCGCCAATTGGAAATACCAAGTACAGCCAAGCCCTTCTCTAAGTGGCCTTCCAAACAGAGTGGAGGTCTTAATGTTCCTCTGCTTCCACCTACGACTTCAAAGTTATGACATGGACATGAGAGGAGAGTCGCGATTGTGAAAGTGATTAAGTGAAGTAAATGTCATCTGGACTTGATTGGTAAGACAGAAGTAACCAGAGGAAACCGCTACTAAGAAAATTATTTACGAATGTTGACTCGCACTACGACAAGTTGTAAATAAAGGTACCGCCAACCTGTTTGAATTTGGAAGAATCCTCGGATATGTAGTCTTTAAAATGGCTCTGTCTGATAAGACGACAAGCAGAAAAGTTAGGAGCTCCCTATAAAAGATCTCTCATTTTTTTTTCTCAACTGCCGGAAACAACTGTCAAAGTAAGTGACCTAAAGCCATTCTACTGTGATAACTCTGGCTCACTAACTGGGAGCTAAAGGGTTTTCCAATAAGAGGTGTTATTTTGAATAGCCTGCTATTCCGGTAGATGTCACTTTTCAAGCTGTAGTTTTTTGACATTTGACAAATAGAACGACAAACGCATTGCAATTATTGAAATTCATAATTAAAATGGTGAACACCTGGCAGAAGACGGTTCGTAAAACATTTTTCTGTCGTCGTGAAGCACCTTGTCGGACCGCAATACCGAAATTGGTTAAAAACATAGAGCTGTTGGGACAAATTAGTGATGGAAAGATTAAATCATGTGCAGGGAACTCAAGAACAATTGAGAATATTGCTTTTGCTGTTGAAGAAAGTCCAGTTTGTCCATTCCTCACACCGATTAATGTGCATAAAAACTTAGCTCTTACGACATTTAAAGTTCAGTTAACACAAGAACTCAAGTCGGCCGATCATCAACAAAATCGTGTTTTGCTGATTGGTCCTTGAAATGCATGAAAATGATCCGGAATTTCATCGAAAAAACATATTTACTGATGAGGTCCATTTTTACCTCTATGGCTACATCAATAAGAAAGACTGTCTCCTTTAGGGCTCGGAAAAAACAAAATTTACTGTCTATCTTCAACGTGTAACTGTTCGGTGTGGATTATGGTCCAGTTAGGGTTAATGGTTAAAGTTACGGTGAATGGATTGCGCTATCGAGAGACGATTAATGATTTTTATGGCATATGGAATTGGATGGTATTGATCTGGACAACGTTTACTTTCAACTTGAGGACGCCACGTGCCACACAAGCAACGAAACTATCGATATTTTAAACGAAAAATTTCCGGACCGAGTTATTTCTCGAAGAGGTGATTGACCACCAAGATTTTGTTATTTAACATCTTGCAACTTCTTTCTTTAGAACCAAGTGAAGCATATGGTCTACAGGCAAGAGGACGACGTCGATTCAAAACCTCAAGTATGGAATTCGTGAAGCTATTAAGGACAAACAGCAGCCACTTTGCGATTTGGTGATGGAAAATTTCATGATAAGGATACGGTTCTGTAACGTAGCCGTAGGGGTTATTTGGCTGATATAGTTTTCCCTTCTTAATGTCTTATCTTCCTCCTTACATTGAAATAAACAAGCGATCATTTATCTCCACAAATGACATTTTTCTTTGAATATCAAAATACTCGTGATAACTTTTACTGGAAACCCCTGCATCTCCTTTTCAACGACAACTACTTCAACCTAACCTAACTTTGTATCAAAATTCCTTTTACAAACAACACATATGAATACACACATGCATATATATATAGTTTTTGAACTTTCAGCTGAGTTTGAGTGCGACACCTAAAAGTGTCTCGACACGTAAAGGACAATTCGTAAAATCAAATATCAAATTCTCAACCAAAAACATGTCGTCACAATACCAAAAATAGACCATAAAAGTGGAAACACTACTCTGTTGCTTTGTTGCAACACATACACATACATACATACACGCACAATTAGTTAACAACATTTTACGCATGGCGCCATTCATGCCACAAGCAAGGACATACATAAATGTGTTGAAGAAAAAGCAAGGCAAGGATAAGTGAGGAACTACTACTACTTGTGGGCATAAATTCAAAGCAGAATAATTTGAATATAGGAATTTGGCTTAAGGAGGTAGCGAGAGTTGCTACATACACACACAAATAAACTTCTTGTCGTTTGTGTGCGTGTTGGTGAGAGTGAATGGATGGCTGAGTGAGTGTTTGAGATATGCAAATTAATGTTTACTCAACAAAGGGACAACATTTTAAGTAATTGGATCTCCATTTAGCACTGTTTATGATCTCGCAACAACAACTACTAAGAGCAATACACCCACACACACACACTAAGTACCCTTACATAAAATAGTGTTAGTGTATAAAAGAGTATGAGTAGATGGGGATGTGGTTGTGTGTGGCTGTGTGTGTGTGTGTGTGTTTGTAAGCAACAATGACTTTAACAACTGTTGTTCATTGTGCCACAAAATGTGCGGCTACCAAACTACAACAGCAAAACCAACAACAATGTAAACGCATAAGTAATGTTTTACGCGTTGAACGGCTGAATGGCTTGCGCATAGGCCGAGTGCGGTGGGGTTGCGTAAAGTGGGCGTTGTTGCAATGCCAATCCAATCACTTGGAGGATTGCAAGGCTTTTTTAGTTACTTTGTAAGGATTAAACGACGCATAAGAGAGTGGCAAAGTGGCAAGTCGTAGCTGTTGTTGTTGTTGTAACACAGTGCCAGTGAAGGAAGTGGCAGCTGGCAACACAGCATTCATGAGCTTACACATACACGTACATACTAACGCATGTCTTAACTCAACCTACATGCATACACGTAGTTATGCTGACAGCTGAACAATATATTTATGTATGTATGTATGTATGTACATATGTATGTATGCTTTAGTAGTTTTAGTTAAATGTGTTACAATTTCATTTGTCATTCAGAGCTTAGTTGGGATTTTGGCAAATTTTGAATGAATCCTTTGCATTCATTTGATCGTCGTCTTTATAGCTGTTTGCTCATTACATTTTCATTATTTATGCGTATGTTCAACACTATACCGTTACACATAGCATCTTGCACATACATACATGCATGTGGGTGTAATATATGTATGTGTAGGTGGTTAATAACTCCGACAGCCAACTTCAATTCGCTCAATTTAGTGCTATGGATGCGTTATAGTTCTATATATGTATGTATGTAGTTATGCACAACTGTATCATGAACTCGGATAAATTGAATTTGTTCTCGATTTAGAATTCTTCATGGAACTTTTTTCGACTTAAAAACGAAACCTTCTCAGATCGATTTCACAGCGAAGACGTAATTTGTAGTTTATAAGGTCAATATATTTTTGGCACTCCATCAGGACGTCCGTAAGGACCTTATACTCGCTGTCTTTGCTTAAAAGTTCAGAATATTTTTCCTTCTACAATTTGAGAATTCTTTTGGATTGCAAATTGCAAGCGACTAAAGAAGAATTTATAAATATATATGTGTCCTTAACTGGCGTTTTATAATCACAGAAGCAAATGGAACCATCAGCTTATTCTAAGCTATCTCCGAACGGCTCATACATTTTTTGACAATAATTTTTGATGTCGATCTGTCTAGAATTAGAAACTTCTTGATTTATAGTTCTAAAAAAAAAAAAACGATGTTTCATGAATACGTTGAACCTTCCGCGTTCGGACTCGTGGACTGTCACTGGTTTTCGCTTACCGGTCTTTTCGATTAACCTTCAGACACTGCCCTCGGTCGGTTGGGAGGGAGAGGTAGTTAACTCTAAGTTCACAGTCGCAAGTAACTCACTGATGTTGTTAAGGTGCAAAGTTGTCAAAAACCTTAGTCTCACCAAAGTAACGGAGTTAAGGTGAGGTAGCGCAGATGAGTCGGTCATGCCATCCTCTAACAACTTATATTGTACTAAGTATTCCAAGATCCGGCATAGGCTAGAAGGCGCTTGGGACTTATGATTGATGAGTTTTGTCTAGAATTCGCATGCTGAAGTGAGATCCAGCTCTCTAGCAGTTGAAAACAGGGGTTCAGAAGAAAACTCATTTAACATCTTGTTAGCGATATCGACTCAAGGACGTCTATAACCACAAGCTAAGTAGCTTAGTAATTACTTACAACGATTCCGGTTTCACAGTAAAAATTAATTTTAAGTCTCTGAACTTTTTCGATAAGTTTTCAAACTCTTCTACTCGCCAGTGTTTAAGCTTGCTTCCGAATTCAAAAATTCAATTCCATTAGCCGTTAGATGTTAAAAAGGGGTCTATGATGAGTTCCTGGATTCGATTCGCTTTTCAAAGTGTTTGACTCTGTTTTTGAGGTTCCGGTGTCAGTCCAGAACATCGTTCGCCCCCAGTGCTACAGTTTCTTAATGAGAGCTCAATTTCCGTTCTCCACAGCAGCTATACCATTACAAGTATGGTAGCCATCATCGGAAGTTTCTAAGGTCTTAGAGCCTTGTCCCGCTTGAGGTATTCTGAGTTGACGATAATGTTCGTCTTATATTAAACGGGAAGTCAGACGCTTTTCTCATATATAGTTATGTATAATTGGCACCTTGTATTCGCTGAAGAGATTTTCGGACGAGCTCTTCCTCAAATTTGTGGATTAGCGCTATGATACCCTCCCAACAAATGGAGGGACCTGTCGAGGACGACTGCAAATATATATTTAATATAAAGAATTGGCGCTTTGTAACCACTGAAGCGATTTTCGGCCGAGCTGCCCCTCCAAATTGTGGTTTTGCGTCTTGATGTTTTTCCAACAAATGGAGGGATCTACAGGTTATACTAAGTCGCCTCCGAACGGCTGATGGTTTTTTATGAGGAGCTTTTTTTCATGTCCGAAATACACTCGGAGGGGTGGGCATTCTCTGCTGAGGGGCGACCGGAGTTAGAAAATTCAACTTAATTTTTTATTTAAATTAATTTTCCATAACTTTTGGGTGTTGGTGGCATCGGGACGACTGCAATTAGTAAAATAAATTTTCTATAATTTTGTTTGTTGGTCGAACCAGGACTCGATCTCTTGGGCTTCCGAATAGCAGAACGCAATGCTAACCACTTGGCTATTGCGGCCGTCCGTTCCATATTACCCAAATTTTATTCGTGATCTAAGCAGTTTCTTTCAAGAACTAATATTAAAAATTATTATTCGTCGATAGAAAGATTTACCTTCGTTAGAGACCAAACTCGTTTGCCTCATTCAACTTGATTTGGCTCGACATCGACAGAAACCGGTACGAGTCCGCGGTCTTCCTTGTTTGTCTTATAACTGTATCAAAAAATCTTGCAGCCGGTGCCAATCGAACTCTACTCTACCTTACTTCAAGGTTTGCCTTCATACATACATTATGAGCTTTTCTTGCCTGAATATGAAACATACAATTTTATTGTATATTCGTAGTGATGTAGTTGGTGACGGAGAGATTCTCACACATACACATAGCTAAGCCACAATGGGTATAAAACTGAAAAGGACATTCCGCTGCCGCTAGCACTTGTGCTCATTCGGCGACAATCTGGAGTATGCGTCCAGTCATCAAATGGTGAATATCACAATACTCTTTGCTTGTATACTTGCCTGACTACTTATGCTTGACATTTGTAAGTATGTGAAATATATGCACTGTACGAGCGAAGTACTTTGTAGTTGGTGGTGTAATGTTACAAGATTTTAATAGTGTTTCACACTAACAGTGTCGCACTCACATACATGCTTATGTCCTGTTTGGCAGAACGAAATAGAAATGTGCACAGGGATGTATGTATGTACGTGTAGGTGTGTGCTGCTTGTAACAGTTAGTGAAAAGTTTCTTTTTTGGGGTTGTTTAAAAGTTTATCTCACATTCACTAGTTCGCCCAGCAGCCCAGCAGCGGAGCGTTACGGTCCATTGTCCTCGTGGTGTTGTTAATGGGTTTTGCCAATTAGACTGACAGCGAATGTAATAAAAATCTATTAAATTGAAATGTTGTTCTTTTCAACATGTTAACAAGTATTATATATGTGTAATACATATGCATGAATTACTGATAAATATGTATTTTTCTTGGACATTACAGCTATTTGAATCTTTGCCTTTTGAAAATTTCACAGCATTTTCCAACTACTTCGGAGTGAGTTTGGTGGTCAAGAGTGTGGATTCCACCTAACCTGAACATTTTAAAATACTTTTATACGAATAAAATTGCTAACATTGCCTATTGGATGGTTGTGATACTTATGTTGGTTCTCCCAAAGAAATTAATTTTACCGAGGCAAGCTTTGCAAGGCAATCGAAGGCAAATTTTCTGAGAAAACGATAACGGATCACACTGAGAACTGGGACTGATAAAGATAATGTTTCATCGATTCCTTCCCATTAATGTCTCTGCAGCTGCGGCAGAATTCGTTTGGGAAGCAAACCAACCTTCTACTAGTTGTCCCCATAATACAGTGACGTGTTAATACGCTGGTTGTCACACCGAGATCCGGCTTAGAAGTACTAGAGACTTAGTTCTGTTTATCTCGATTAATGGCCAGATTTGTCTTATCTTCTTGCACTTAGTTTCACTCTGCCATCTGTTGTTGGCCCTTCTGCTGCTGTTAGCAGATGCTTTGACGAGAAAAGCGGTATGCCAACGTTACCTTGCTAACCAGTTCGTCGGCTACGCAGTTTCCTGGGTTGTACCTATGACAGGGATGTAAACCATTGACGTTTCGCATACTATCGAGTGTTTCTAAGATTTGTATGCATTTTATTGACACCCTTGAGGTGATATGATTGCATTGGAGAGACTTAATGACTGTCTGGCTATCAGAATATATTGTAATAGGTTGTATGATTGTACAGCTTATGGCTCTTGTTCCTCTTATATACTGCAGTAGTCAGAAAGTCTTTTACTTAATTTTTAGAGTAAACTCCACAACCTACTTTGCCATCTAGTTTAGATCCGGCAGCAAATAATTTTATTAGAGAGATCTATCGTCACTATGCGAAGGGTCATGAGTTCGATTCATGTCCCCACTAACAATCAAAGTTATAGAAAATTATGTAGTTCCTCTTAGTAGAAAATCGCTTCAGCTGTTACAAGGCGAAATTAATATAAATGTACAATATTATATATCAGGACATAATGAAGTTAATTGGCCGTAAGCTTTGGCAAAACTGAGTTCCTAGTATAAGAGTTGGGCTAAGATCTGCTCTTTATAATGGATACACAGATAGGTAGGTATGGTGGATGTATGACGATGCACCTAGGACTTTAGGAGACCCATTGTGAAACCATATGAAGTAAAATCTCTTCACACTACAATGGCTTTTATGAACCCCAGTGTGGTCTCGAAAAGTTGACCGATGTTTGCGAATCTTTTTCTATACAAAGTTTTACTTCAACATAAAAGATATTCTCTTCTTTCTCCACTTATTGTAAGATACAACAGTAAACATTGTATGGTAACCTTAGTCTGATGGTGTGTCTGTTAATAAGGCAGTGCCCTCAAGTTCTTATGTTATTTCTTTTAAATTTCAATAGTCGGCATGTGCGGTCCATATTCCAATCTCGTCAAGCGTAAAGTAAACTAACGCTTAGACTCAGCTATATCTATGACATATTTTTCAATTAGATATCTACAAGTAGCCAGAGACTTACATTTTCATATTAGAGTCTAATTGTAAGGTGTTACCTAATCTGAGAATTTTATCTGCTTCACAGTTACCTGGAAGATTCCCTTGTTAAGTAAGTCATAGCATTTTTATGTGTATATTTCTTGTTGTAAGCACTCTCTTTGTCAGAACCATAAGACTTTGTTGGATTGCAGTGATCCCCACATGTGATATGGAAGTTGGAAGGCGTTTATGATGTCTAACTTCACTGAAAAGATCTGGTAGGTAGACATCCGAAAAGGTTAATTTATACAAAAAAAATTTCACTTTACAACCTCTGAAGCAATTTTCCGGTAAACTTCTTCAAAGTTTTATGATCCTGCAATGGTTGGTGGATTTTTATTAGTATTTTAGTGCTAGAAACTCATTTCGAAGTATTGAAATTTCCTACTGTTAAGTGATAACTTTAGAGCTGAACTTGTAAGATGTTGATCCTGCATGGACTCTATGGTACACCGGCTCGTAACCTTATACATATATTATATACTCGGTGCAATACGTATTGATAAAGAGAGCAGTGCTATACCTCTGATAAGTTGGGATATGAAATATCGCCGTACTCAGTTAACTTCGTTAGCAAATTTGATATCTTCGGCTTGATTAATTCACAATTAGCAATTAACGCCGTGCTTGAGCGGAGCGAGTCAATTAGAAGACGAAGAGCTCTTCGGAGTATGATCGGTTCAACCATACCCCGCGATAGAATTAACCCCTGAACACAGCCCAATTGGAGGCCTTGACATTTCCTGCCGAGGGACGACCGCAATCAGAGAAATTACATTAATTTTCTATAATTTTTGGATGTTGGTTGGCTCACACCCTGGCCTTCCGTATATTGGAAAAGAGTTGTAAGAAAAGTATCGGAACATATCACCTCTTCGTCGATTTTTAAGCGGCTTTCGGTAACACGTAAACCAGCTGACTGAATACTGAACACCAAAAGCTTCGCCAGTATTATTAAGGACCATTCTGAGCGATTCATGGTTTTAGATCTTTTAACTTGTGTAACCGATCGTTGAAAAAATTTATACGTGCAGAGTGTAGAGCAATGTTCAATAAGAGCTGTAAGAACTGCTCGCGTATGCAGTTGATATTGACATCAAAAGTCGTCAACGACTGAGCCAGACTTGATAAGTAAGCGAGGCATATGGCTCTGGTAGTGAATGAGTACAAGACGAAATATCTCTTTTCAACAAGCAAACACTCATCGTCCTGACTCCCACGTCGCTGTTGACTGTCATAAGTTTGATGTTGTAGACGATTTGATTTATCCAAGAACCTGGATTTAACCCAATAACAATGTCAGCTTGAAAATTCAACGCAGAAACACTGCTTCCAACAGATGATACTTTGGACTGAGGGGGCATTTAAAAAGTTTACTATCTCTCTCTCGATGAACAAAGATCAAACACTACAAGTCGCTCATCCTTCCAGTCCTGCTATATGGTGCAGATGATTCGGCAATGACTTGACATTGGGAAAACAGTTTTCGTGAGAATGATTTATGCGAAAAACTTATAGTACAATGTGAATTTTGTGACGGTGAATACCGCGGACGATGGAACAATGAGCTGTACAAGATATACCATGTGAATGAGATAGTTCGGGGGATAGAGAGTAAGCGGCTACGTTGGTTAGATTTCGACGACAAAGGGAAAGCTTAGGTTAAGGGGGGACATTATTCTGTATTTCTAGCGTTCATCGACGATGGAATAATGAGCTGCACGAGCTATACGATGACCATGTGAAAGCGGTTGTGTTGGCTGGTTTTCGGCTCCAAAGGGAAAGTTTAAGTGAAGGGCGGCCCGGCATTGTTTGGTGTTTCCAATCGGCAAATCGGCGAATGCTCATTCGGTTATAATCCTTGAGGCGGTGCCTGCGCCAAATTGGGAAGAAGAAGTTAATCAAATTGTCCATTGTTGAGAGAAAATCAGTTTTTACACGTCTCATATGTCAACCTACTAAATCTCCGCAATTTCGCATCTTATTAAGATAATCCAGGAGTAGCCAAAGAGATGAAGTTAGCTTGCAATTCAACTACGCTGCTAAAGCAAAAAGTGGCAACACACGGCAATACCTGATTCCCAACTCTACTGCTTTTAAATACTTTATCAGAATCAACTAGACGAGTTGCCACTTCCAGCCAATCTTTATGATGAGTTTTAGCATCAGACATTTGGATCCTTCAAAGTAATCATATTGAAATTATATACAATTAAAATCAATTATTGAGCACTCGATTTAAGTATTATTGAATTAAAAAGATTATAAAAACGACACATCTGCACATACAATGTCTCATAGCAAAGGTGAATTATCTTAAAAGAATTTTGTTAAATGCAGACACAACATGTTTACTTGCATTATCGCGCTGCTTTACACCGCAGCAGATAATGAATGTAATGAGCAGCGTTTACTTAATCTTCTCGGGGAAGAGGGGGGAATTCTACGACAAGAAACCTGTCTGCACTTTCACTTGCGTGTCGCCATTTAATCTTTGCCGCATCTATGGAATGGCATCAATTACATATCTTAATGCACATTTCAGCTGATGCAGATCTTAAATTCCCTGCGTATGTGTGTGTGTGCTTATGTCGTCCAGGGTCCGATTGAAACGAAATTATGCTCAGACGTTTTGCGCATTGCGTTTACGGCGTCAAACCTGAGTCATTTTTCTTATGGTCAGGAACATGGTAAGTCCATTAAGAGCGAACACATTACCGACCGACACCGAGCAGCAGCAAGTCAACGGTAATAACAACAACTATGAACAATAAATGGTTTTCAAAAAGAAACAAAAAAATAAAAATAAAAAATTGAAGAGAACAGCACAAAATCACGTTTATCGCTACGTAAGCATCTCGATCTTGCATACACAAACAACTGCACATACACAGACACACACATACATTACATTAAATCTATGAATGAATGACTGTGGCACTGCCGAAATGCCAGAAATGGCTGCGATGCATTCAATTTAAAACACATTAGCGACAAATGTCTGATGAGGATCACCACATGGCATCGCACCGCACCGCACCGCCCCGCACCAAATTACTCCACTTCTTTCAATGCCGATCCCGCGCGCAAGCCGATCACATATCAAAATCAAGATAAACGCGTTCGATGATCAAGAGTGTCTCCAAATTTGCGCCGCCCCGTAACGCCCGCCGCAGACGCGTCACGTCATCCCGCCTGCGATCATCAATTACGCCCTCTACTCCGCTCTGCGACTGCAGTGCATAATTGTCTTTGCGTACATCGTCGCTCGGTCACAAATTAGGTAAAGCGTAAATTGCTGCGCGACAGAGGCGAGACCGGCTCGGGCGGTTTAAGGTGTTTTATATCAGCTACCTGTGTTTCGGTGCATTCGGATTGGATTAGCATTTATTTCGTTATCTCGCAGCCGTGCATGCGTGTGTGTCTCTGCAACTGCATTTGTATGTGTGTGTGTGTGTGTGTGAAAAGTGGGCAGACACCGCACTCAGCCCTCACTCAGACTGCATCAGTTACAATTATCAACTTTGCTACTGTTTCATACTCCCATTTCCTACACATTTCATCTCAAATGGACACTTACGCTTATTGTCTACCCAACCGACCGTTCGTCCGTCCGTCTCTTCGTTCGTTCATCCGTCCATCCAACGCCGGGTCGGTCGTGTGCGTGTTCAAGTCCGTGCTGAGTTTATTAGATATTTCTCTTTAGATGCTTATCGCGAATTGAATTTCCTTTCTTTCATTACACTTTGCCTGTAGTCTCTTGTTTCTTAGTTCATTTTCAGTGATTTTTTTTAATTTTTTTTTTTGAAATTCTTTATCAAGTATTTTTTTTTCGTTTTCTTGATTTTGTTCAACATTTACTTGACAGAGTTTTATTAGTTTTCTGCTACACTTTCCATTGTTCCAATGCATGTCTGTCCGTCTGTCCGTCTGTCGGTCTATTGCTTGTTGTTGGTGACAATGAAGATTTGTTTGCCTGTTGGCTTAGAGATTAGTAGGGTCACTCATTGTGTCTGTGTGTGTGTGCATGTGCGTGTGTTTATGTGGCTGCTAAGCTATTGAACTGTGATTACTAAGCTGCTGCAGAAGCAAAAGCGTTTCTTCAAATTGCCTTTTTCGTAGTTGTCTTCGGTCTTTCGTAAAAAAGGTTGTTAGCTCACTTTTATTAATATGGCTTTATCTCGTTTTCTTACCAAATTGATTTTCTTCAATTTTCTAGATGTTCATTTTTCATACTTTTTTTTTAATTTGGTGAATTCAATATGTTTTTTTTTTCTATGTTTATTATGTGCCTGAGTTGACAAATATCCAAAGCTTTATTTTGTTTGGTTTAGATGTGAGAATTTCGAAGATAAACGTATTAAAAAGCAAGCGTTGAGAAAAATGTGGGAACACATTTTTTATAGTTGGGGAAATCTGTAGAAAATTTTCTTAAACATGCCGAGTTTCGCCAATTATTTCATAAACATTCGAATAAAAGAAACCTTTTCTCACTGGTGTTTTCGAAGTCTTGGCGCCTGGTAAATATCTGATCTTCTGTGAATCTCCCAAATCTGAAGTCACACTAATAAGGTCTAATCTGTTCGTTTAACCGCGGACTTTTTTCTTAATAAGCGCCATAGGATATATGTATTCATGCAGCTTTTTCCACAATAATTGACGCAGATTGTAGTGCCCCACATCTTATGGATTGAACAGAGCACAATAAGGTTTCAATGATCAGGTATGCCCTCATCATAAGCAAGAAGCTGATACATATATTAAAACCAGAGGGTTTCCGGAAATTGTCCTTTAAACTGGGCGCGCTGAATATTTTTCAGCAAATTTTTTTGTTAAGTTGGTAGCACTGTCCCTAATTAATATGCCAAAAATGAGCGCGATTTGTCAACCAGTTTGTTTGCAGCAGCTTTTGAAGTCAGTTGTCCTCAGTTCCCTCTGCCTATTTTCTTTTACGGCCTCAATCGAGTCGAAACGGGTTCCACGGAGTGGTAATTTGAGTTTTGGAAACAAACAAAAAATCGCCTGGGATCAAATCCGGTGAATATGGTGGTTGATCGATGGTATTGAACGAGTTTTTGGTCTTAAAATCGTTCACAACTACAGCTCGGCACGTTGGCGCATTATCGTCATGAAAATTTCCGGAAATTGTTGGCCCACAATTCCAGCCGTTTACGGGAGATGTTTTCACGTAAACGCCTCAAAACGCTCAAATGATACTCTTTATTGACCGTCTGATGAACCTAACCGCTAGTATCAAAAAAAGCAATTTCCAGAAACTTTCTGGTCTTAATGTAGCTTTTTTAGTTCTTTGCCACCAAATTTGAATAGCTCAGTAGGTGGAACACCGGTTCTCGCCCCTTTGTTTATCTATTGGCAAGTAATTGTTTTTTGAACTTCAGGACATAGGCCGATAGAGCAATGTCTGTTCCATCATAACTGACTGGGGTTTTGCGTTCACATTCACAATTTTAATTCTCTCAATAAACGCTCGCCAGATCGCCTTTCTCGTTGCTATATGAGTAAGCACTGGTCTTTGAACAGTTTGGAAGTAGGTTCAGCCACTTAGAATTAGAGCTCGTAGAATTTTCGGGGATTATCATTGTAGGCCGGCTTCTCATGCTCCTCATACTCACACATTTCAGTCTCTCTATCATTTTCCACAATTGCATGTTAGCTTACTCCTCAGCTCTAATTTTATTGTAAGGTAGAAAGCCTTGGTTTCAAAAACGGAACTGGAAATTATATATTTAAAATACATTTTCAAAACTAAATAACAGTAAATGTGTAAAAATTTTCATGAATCTTTTGTAGAAAATAAGGTATTACTAAGAGAAAAATTAAAAAAAATCGTATGTATAAAGGACGGAAGAATAGAAATTTCCTTTGGTAGATTCATAGCATTGAATGTATTAAATTATTAGAAACAATTTGGCATATGCCCGCTTCAAAAGCATTTTGGGATCTGCTGCAAGTCTGCCAAGGTGGCTTAGGAATAGTAAGAGCAAGAAATAAAAAAATGCAATCTAAGGTAAACAGGCACTCGCCACTCGCTGTACACTTTTTAGCCACGCTGGTCGGAGAGTCATAAATTACGTTACCGTTATTTGCATGCCGAGGACTAGCGGGACACAGATGACAAAAAGCTACAAGCCCACCTGAAAAACGGCAAACGATAAGATCACACAGTAAATACAGCACGCAATTGGCCACCGCACGACACTGATCACCTCTTTGCATGCCCACTAAATCCTACTCTTCTAACATGCCTTTCCTTCTGGTTCAAAAGCGCCGAAACAGCACGTTTCTTGGACTACCATAAGTTAACCCCGATAACATCAACTTACTTTTTCTTATCTTAAGGAGGTTTATCTAAACGCTACAACAACAGCAACAATAGAGGCGGCAGCCATTCCTGCTTAGCCGCGCAGTTTGATCTCCTCGATCCAAGGATAGCGGACAAGTAATTAGGCTTCAGCTACTACCACGAAACTTTCAAAATGGATAACTGAGGGACGACAAGCTACTGAGTTAAGCCGTTTACTTGATACAAGCTCATAGATTCCATGCTTTCAATCTATTACTAACCACTTGAAAAGGCTAGATACACAAAGAAGTTCGAGGTATGTATGGCTACCAGGTGAGTTAATGAGGAAAAACCTCATGGACCAAATTTCCAACTACGAATCTACGCCGATGAATCGTAACAAAATCGACCCATTTCTGAAGCGGTTGGTAAATGGTGCTGAAAAGTGGATCATTTACAACAACGTCAAATGAGAACTTTCGTAATTGAAGAGCAGTGAGTAGGCACAGGATTAACGGCAAGAAAGATTTTGTTCTGTGTTTGGATGGATTAACAATGAATCATCCACTGTAAGGTGCTCCACCGTGGCCAAGCTCTTAATTCGGACCTGTATTGTCAGCAATTGGAATGTCTGAAAGAAGTAATTGCCCAGTAGCGTCCAGTTTTGGCCAACAAAAGCAATTGGGTTTTAGAAGGACTATTGTTCTGTCCACCTACATCGATTTTGACTCTCCAGAAGCTTCAAGAGTTTGATTGGGAGGTTCCTATGCAGCTCTTTTAGAGGCCGAACCTCGCGCCAAGTGATTATCTTCTGTTACTACGTATGGCGAATGATTTGGTTGGAATAAAATTGGCCTCAAGAGAAATGTGTATAAATCGAATGTCACAATAGGTCCCTAAGGGTTTCTATGATAGAGACATACTGACTTTACATTCAAAATTACAAAAAGTTGTCAAGGAAACCGTTGAATATTTGACATATATATTTATATGTATATCGCTGAAGCGATTTTCGAGCTCTCTTCCAATTTGTGGTATGCGTTTTAGTGTTTTTCCAACATATTTGATATATTATATTAGGAGAGGCGAGTAAAACAAACCGAAGAGTTGGTTCTCTACGTTGGGACGCTTAGCTTTGAGACACTCTCCATAACCTACCAAGTTCCAGCAAAATTCTATCGTATACATATATGTATGTATGTTTGCTATGGATCGGAAGCTTGTTTAAGGGTAGGAAAAATTTTCCATAAGTTAACAAAAGCAAAAAATTACCTAGCTTCTCGCTATAGTAGACCACAATCTACTCACAAAATCATTGACCGACGATTACTGCTAAGGAATTTCTGCTAAATCTGGGAAATTCAAAAAAAAAAAAAAAAAAATAATAAAAATCTCTTTAAAAAATTTGGGTGGGAAGTAATAAATCACTCATATAAATAGGTATATGTATATATGTGAAGTAACTATTCAATTATTACCACCAATAATTACAAGAATGTTAACACTGTAAGCAAATAAAAGTCAAAACAACTGAATTTCAGAACTCACAGGCAGTTTTCATTGAACATAAATAAATATTTTTCAAATCACCTTTAATTCATTAGTCAAATAACAGACAAAACACAAAACAGTGCAAACAGTAGGACCACCAACTGTCTGCCCATGCAAGGTGTCAGCTAGGGAAACCCCCCAGAGTAATGAAGAATGCAATGACAACACAAAAATTATTTCATAAATAATAAAAGAAAAGTCAAAACACTAAACAAAAGCCAAAGAGGAGCAACAAAAAAAAAATAAAAATATGAAAAAATCTAATATGAATGGATTTAATTGTAAAACTAGCAAATAATGAAAATACAACACCAACAATGCCTAAACTGTGAAAGTGTGGAAGAAAGCAATACGCACTTTCTGAAGTCAAAATCTAAGCGAGGAGTTCATAAGAAAATTTTATGCGTAGAAGAAAAAGTAAGCAGCCGTGAAACATAAAAACAACAAAAATAAATAGAGTTAATATAACAAAGGCAAATGGATCCATTGAAGCCAAAAAGGACAAAAATGATGTGTGATGAGGATATTTTTGGAGAAAAAAAAATTAATAAAAAATATAAAAATAAAAACAAAATAAAATTTAAAAAATGTGTGCTGATTTCAAATAAAATATTCCAATGTGTTTCAGCAGGAAGAGTGTATACATTTATATGTATGAACTGTAGTGTAGTCTGGGTTTATTTCTGTTCCAATTCTTTTTTTCAGAAAATCACTTTCTTACGACAATCATTGTTCAACACTTGTTTTGTTTGGCACACGCATCCTAAGGCCTTTACTCTCACTTATTGTCATTTGATGCCACAGAAAGTCGAAATTCGGTCAATGGATGCCACTTATTATTGTTGTTGCTACTTTTGCTAACGCACAAATGTGTTGCATGTTTTTTGTTTTTTGTGATTTTAGGCAATAGAAAAGTGTTTTTAGCTGAAAGTTATTTGATGCCTACTCTTGCTCAAAGTACACATACTCAAATGTACTACATATGCACATACATATATGGTATAATATGTATATATGTATGCATGTATCAATTTAAGTGCACTTTCATTGATTTCTCAAAGTGTATGTTTCATATTGTTAATTTGCTATTATTGTTGCTTGTTTACACAAAGTGAAAGGACATCGCCTACACAAACATTTCAAGTGTTCTCACCAGGGACTTAACAAGCAATAACAGAGAGAAGCAAAAAAACAAAAAACGAAAAAAATTTTAAATAGAAATGGTTTGACTTTTTCCTGTTTTTCCTATGTTTTTTTTTTTTATATTTGTCATTCACGGCATTGAATATTCATGTTGTTTTCCAAGTGAAAATCACAATTTTTATTGCATGTTTTCATATTGTTTTTGTATAGATTTTTTTTCACTCCACTGCTTGCGCGCGTCCAGTGAGTTTGCAATAATTCTTGTGGTAATTAAATAAAAATATTTTCTCTAACAACTTTGGTGGTCGGTTTGCTTACATTTTTATATTTTTTTTTATTTTTAGTTTTCCAACAATTTCAGAGACCTTCACTTGGTGAGCTCTTGTGGGATTTGAGTGGTACACAAAGGATTGAATGGAGGATATACAGTAAGTCATACGTATGTATGTGTTAAATACATACCCTGCAGGGAGTGAGGTAAACTGGTATGCAAAAAAAAAGTAAATGTAAAATACAACAAACCTAAATGAACTGGTACACAACTAGTATGACGCTGATGCATAGTCGAACAATTGACAGTTCGCTGTGTTAAAAATATCCGTTGGGTACATGGGAAATATATAGAAGATATACTAGTTAGTGGAAAAATACAAACTATTATATTTGGATTCTAGTAAACAACTAGTAACTTCCCTTGTTAGTATGACAATATTTTAGAATAGAAATTTTCAAATCAAGCTTGCTAAGTTTTTCTTCTTTCTATTCTTTTTGATTTTCTCGGATTAAGATTTTTTCTTGATACCGTTTTCTTTACTACGCTAGAGCATCCTTTCATAAAAATACATATTAGGTCTAGTAAAAAGTTCGTTCGGTTTTTTGTTCTTAACTTGTTGCCAACGAAATGCCAACTTCATTATACCTCTGGTAGAAGGCTGTGTCCCCTATTGGCAAAAAATCTCGGAAAGCCAATTTTCACAGGCCTCTCTTGAGGCCAACTTCTCGCCATTAAGCGCGTTCGCCATGGACAGGAAGAGATGGTAATCACTTGGCCCCAGGTCCGCACTATAAGGTGGGTGCATTAGGACCTCCCATCCGAGCTCCTGGAGCTTCTGGTGCGTCACCAAAGACGTGTGTGGCCTGGCGTTGTCCTCTACTGGATGAGTGCTGCCTTCAAGCGGTCCTGTTGTTGGGAGTAGAGGGCCGAATTGAGCGTTTGGCCATAGGGGAGCAGCTCGTAGTAGATGATTCCTTGCCAATCCCACCAAACACACAGCAAAACCTTCAATCCTGGCTTGGCCACCATTTCAGCCGGCTCACCGCATTTCGACCACGACCGATTTCGCTTGACGCTTCACCACCATGTTTTTTTGCGTTAGTTCGTGTGGCACCCAACCATCGGGCTTCTTTTTGAATCCAAGGAAAATTACCGGAACGGAACCTAGCAAACCAATTTTGTGCTACACGTTCGTTTACAGTATCGGGCCCATAAACTAAATTAATATTTTCAACCCTTTTGGCTGCTTTTTCGCTTTGATCGAAGAAAAATTGTAAAATATAGCGTATTTTCTCTTTACTGGTGTCCTTCTTTGACGAGCGCTCACAACGTACTGAGTCAATCAATCGAAAAACTGTCAAAGACAAACTTGTAGCGCGAATAAACACGTTTTCAGCACCGTATAATATGACATGATGCGATACGTAAGACTAGTACTATGGACAATAACGCCATCTCTTAGATAAAAACCGAACGGACTGATTACTTGACCTAATATAATAACGTTATACGACGCTATTTCCTATAATTCTAATTTTCATTTTAGGTCCCTAGTATAAGATAGACTGTGGTAAACGTTGTCGATCTCAGTAATAAATGTTTCATACGTGTATGGTATGATATGATATCAATCAATAGTACGACAAATCTACTCAGCAAATTACAGAAAAAAACAGTTATAGAGAAGAAATATGCTAGTGCGTTCTTAAGTTTACTTCGTTTCTAATCCGAGAAAAGACATGATTACTTCGATTTGACCTTTGACAATAAGGACAATCTGGGCCAAAACTATCGTGCGAAAACGAAAAGATATATTCAGGGTTATAGGTTTCATTAGATGATGTTCTTTTCTTGGTATATGAGGGAACACACTGAAAGTCCTTGCAATTTGGATGAGTTGGTTAAAATGGGAAGGAAAATTCATCGGTTATTTCAAACTTAGAGATCATTTAACGTTGATTTCACGTCACAAAATCACTCGGCGGACTTAAAAATCCCTGCCGAGAAGCGACTAGAATTGGAAAAAGTAATTTTCTATAATTTTGAATGTTGGTTCGGCCAGAACTCGAACGCTGGCCTATCGAATAGCAGTACCCAATGTTAACCACACGACTATTGCGATCACCGAGGCTAATAAAAAGAGGAACGGAAAAACAATACCTACCGAATATCGCGATAATTTCCTACAGGGCCATATGCAATATGTAAATCTCAACATCTATGAACAAATTTATACAAATGCGTCTCATATGTGAAATAATTTCTGTTGTGCCACACACATGTTCGCTCCAAGTTCTTCCATTTCTCGGCGACAAAGACCGACATCGTGGTCATAAGCCTTAATTCTCTTGTGTATAAAACCAATATGCACATGCTAAATGCAATTCATATGTACATATGTATATGCATCCGTATATATTTATATATTATTTTGTGCCATTCAATTCAAATGCATTTGGCAACATAATAAATCATATGAAACGAATGATTACATTTATTTATTTTTATTTTTTCCTATTTTCTTTTTCTTCTTCTTCTTCAATACATTTGATTATTTTTCAATACTCGACATTTTCGATTTCTCAGCGATTTTTTGATCAGCCAGACAAGCTGAACATGACTGGCGAACATGGTCTCTCAGATCATGATGTGATGCCGATGCTAATAACTCAAAAACTCATATTAAAATGCATAAATTCGTGACAACAACAAAAATCACAAAAAATATCCAAACATAAATAAAAACAACAAAAACGAAAACAAAAGAATCAACCACATAGCAACGACAACAGCGATGAGCGAATGTCAAGTCTGGAAGGCAAAGTAACTGGCGAATGTATTGTAGAAGGGTTATTCGGTACGCAGTGTGGGAATTATTTATTTGGTTGGTTAAACTAACAACTTTTTTATGTCACTACGTTCGTCCCTCCAAAACATCCAAAAGTTATGGAAAATTAATTTAAATAAAAATTTAAGTTAAATTTCCTAATTGCGATCAGCCCCTCCGAGTGTATTTCGGACATGATATAGAGGTTCCTCGGTAAAAAACCATCAGCCGTTCGGAGCCAGCTTAATATAAACTGTAGGTCCCTCCATTTGTTGGAAAAACATCAAGAAGCAAAATCACTAATTGGAGGAAGAGCTCGGCCGAAAATCGCTTCAGCGGTTACAAAGCACCAATTATAGTATACTTCGTCCCTCGGGTTTTTTGTAGCTGCGAATACAATTTTTTCATGGAATTTGTATCTTCTCATTAAGTTACCGCAGCTGTTTGAAACCTGCCTAAAACTGCAAGTGTTTCCATAAAGAAAAATAATAAATATCTCGGAAACGTAGACCTTTCGATAAAAAATAGTCTCCCTCTCCTCAAGACCGTTCAACGTACCATTGGACGTTATAAGCCCAGGTGAGAATGATCGACATTAACCCTTATATACGAGTATATGTATATCATCTGTATAAGTCGAATTCGACTGTGATCCACCGATAGAGCAATCGAATTTTTCACCCTTATCCTTCATTTCGATTCAAAGATTCTTGGAATGACGAATAAATATGCTGATAGGTATTCCACTCAAGTCCTCGACTAGCAAGAATGTTGAGAACAAAGCTCAAGTCATGAAAGGTTAACACTTCAGAAGTGAAAGAGGATTGCAAAGGTCCTCAAAGGAAATGATCTAGCCAGGTAGGTTAGTAGAAGTGGTAGGAAAATTACGAGCTTTGAAACATTCATGCTCCTTGTTAAATAAGAAAAAAAGCTCTAATGATCGTTTTCCACCCATTTGGGTTCTTTTATGAATTACTATTTTTCTTTCACGCGTTAAAAGCTCTCCACGAAAGCGACGCCAACATGCCAACGTAGGTATACTTGTACTTAGAACAAGGCAATAGGTTGAAAATCGTTTCTTCATCCTTGTCATACCTCTGGTAATATATTCTGAAATGGGCTCCTAGCCATTCTACATATCATTCTATAAGACAATGTCACTTCAGGTTCTCAATTACATTTGAAATGTGTTTCTTCTTCAGAAAGGGTAAGCGATTCGGATTTCTCTGATCCAAGTTTGCTTCGATTTGATGCAAAATAAGTTTTAATTTTTGCCCCCTCTTTAGCTCGGCCTTTATGGTAATTAATACCTTTACATTTGGCTAAAGGCGAAGCAATGTGTACTGGAAGAAATTACTTGATCGTGCCTTGCATAGCAAGATCAGTTCTCAGTTCCCCTCTATGTCTCTCTGACAAGAGACACAAACGAAGAGATTTTCGTCAGTTTGACACGGTTTTAGCTTTTGCACTGCCAAACCTGTAGCTGGCTGATAGTCAGTGAAGATGAAAAAGTGACTTCCTGAGTATTTGTTTCCAATATGTTTTATTGCTACGCATGGTAGGAGATTTTGGCCTGAATTACAGTGTAAAGATCTGGCTTGCTTGAGAGGTCCAATGATATATTACGTGAGAAAAGAACCCTTCCAACCACTCTACCATTACGATTAGAATTTTTAACTTAATGCTGTGGGTCTCAATTGCTTAACCAATCTTTCTTGTCGGGCTTCAGTGAAATAATATGCTAGAATTCTAAAGTGTCTTGATGATTGATAGCTCCACCTTTTCTGTTCCTTTAAGCCAAGAGCCGAGAGAGTGCTGCTCTTTGATGTGCTATCAATTCAAAGGGAAGGTTGTCAAGAATTATGTTTAGAACTTCGTTTGCTGTGGCTCTAAGTGCACCAAAAATACGAGTACATAACAGCCCAGCCGTTCTACTACTGAACTATTTCATAAACAAATATCAAAAGTGTCTTGTGGAACGGTCAAAAATTAATATGGATATTTCCACCTCGCCCAGGAACATTAAGGACTGGATTAGCGCTTGATAAAAAGATCTAACCTTAGGTTTCAAGTGAACTCAAAAAGAGAGTCCATTTATTTGGTCTTTAGAAATAATGAATCCTTCAATATCCTGCCCAAACTCGTTACTTTCACAAAGGAATAAAAACACATAATAAATCACCCTTTACAGGGACATAAAGCGCATTCCCAAGAAGTATTCATGCACTTTGTTACCTTCTTGTGTTACAAAGATCTGCCGTTGTCAATGTTGGCGACAAACGATAAATGCAAACAAACAACGATTATTAAATATGAACAAACAACTCCAACAAATGCCATAACACTGCCACACATACACACACACATTACTCGCCGCCCATAATATGAGTTAATAAAGTTTTTTTTGTTTATTTTTCTCTTTTGAAGCAATTCAAATCGCACGAGTCTCGATTGACTTTCCTATCCGTGGCTCTCATACAACACTGCACTCGCTGACCCATTCCCGCTAGGCCGTTTTTGTGCACTCCCCATGGCATGCACCACCGCAAGCGTTTTTTTATTTGTTCGAATTAAAATTTATGCTGGTAAATAATGTCATCTGCAGTGCAGCGAAAGAGACATCGTCCAAAGCATAAACGACCGATAAAAATTATGACAAAGTGGCCGACAACAAAAGTCTGTGATATGTATGTGTGTGTGTGTGTGTGTGTGGGTATATACATATTAACGAAATACTTGGCTTAACATACATATAAACAAGCGCAGTAATCGAGGGCTTGGACGTACACAAGACGGACAATTTGAATCTTCGATGCCAAGTTGGGCGGCTGAGTTTTGGCGACGAAATTGCGCAGGTGAAGAGCTTTAGAGGGCATTTGCAACAAATGTATACTTGTATATGTTTGCAATGCCGTGCGACAGTTGTTGCAACATGCCACGACAACGAAACAACACCACAAACAATCCAGCGGACTGTCATACTTAACTACACGCCGATAACCAGATGGTGTGCTTACCGGCAAGAAAGTTCATGAACGCAGCGAATCGCTTAGAGTTGTAACATTCAGCGAGTTGCAAAAAAAAAAAGAAATCCTTTTAACTCCCAAAGGGAATTTGTCGATTTTTTCTTCAATTTCATCAATTCGTGGTGAAGGGCATGAGCGCTAGAGAAAAGGAAGGGAGGGAGTCAAAGTCGCTGGATATAGCTGCGAACATTTGGTTTTGTCAACTTTTATTTGCATTACTGATACTCTACACTCAGCTACTTGGTCTGTGAGAAAACGAGGTAATAAATATATTCACCATTGAGGGTGACTAGTTTTGGGAGGAACCGAGTATTGATTTGGGCTGATTTTTGAGTCGATACATCGGTTAAATTTCTGGACTTATTTTAAGTCATTTTTTTTTTTTGGACTGTAATCTCCATCGAAAGTACATACCAGGTCTTCAATGTGGAAACAATGTCATTTTCCACCCAAATTAAGCAATCTCGTCGGTTTTTGTGACCCACATAATGTGTGAACCAAATCTCATCAAAATATCTCAATCGGTGCAAGCTTAAATTTCAACTGTTACGAAGTCAGCAAGTCACATTTAAGCTGAACTCATAAGGAAGGATATCTTTAATTTTGGCTATAGGTAGGTAGGTAATAAGTCCCTTGGCTCTTTTAGAAACTCAAAATTTTGGCTAGACTATTGCCGATCTCTACTAGAGATGGCCAAACTGAACAGATCATCTCTCACTTAGGTTCCTCGGGGGTCGCAGGGTCTTCGAGGGAAATTGTAAGACAGACAAAATTGCCAGGCAAGGCACGACTTTTTTTAACCAGCTAAGTATATATGTAGTTGGCGAAGTCATCCCTTCTGATATATTGGTATTCCAGCCATCTTGTATTACATCATTATGATTTGAAAGGTTAGTCGTCTCGCCATAAGGCCTTCAAAAGCGGATTGTGGGAGTGGGGAATCAACTGTAGAGAAAGAATAAATTCATCAGTTAATTCCGGAAGGTTCGAAGGAAAGGTCGCAGTAGAAGGCTGCTGTCGAGAATTATCCATCGTCGGACGGTTCCGGCTTCCAGACAATTGCTTTTCAAAAGGAAGCTGCTAATATCAAGTAAATGGTAACCAAACTGCTTCGGCAGATGATTTCTGTGAGACAAGCCGGGATTTACTCAGGTAGTGTTTCAACTATTACCACCCGGGAATCACACAGGGAGAGCCCAAAAGTTTTGAAAACTACCTGTAGCGTCGACTTACTTCAAAAAAAAAAAAACCATTTCCGTACCAGTTTAAAACAGAATTGTTAGTAATTGTACAGCTTGATTAGCTTACACATATGGCTAGCTCCACACAAAGCACAAATAGGTGGTTCTCCGTAACATATGGTCTGCTGTTGGACGGGTGGAACTTGAACGAATTTAGCGAGTGGTGGACTAGCACCTCTTTAGGTGAAATAACGAAATTCGTCTGGGACTGTGGACTGTAGAAGGTTGAAAAAACTCATTTCCAATGAACTCAAAACCAAAACTCCCTCATATATGAAGAGTTCTGACTGCGTATTGTTCAATGGGCTTAGTTTTTCGGATCACCGATAACGTAGTTTTCTGGAAGGGGGAGCTGAATAATGTAGGCGCTTTTTCATAAGCTACGCTTGCGAGGCTGATACTGGAAACGGGCTGATCGCATAAGTTTAACAATTAGGAAGAGTTAATCGGCTTTGGGGATTCACTAAACGAAGAGTAGTCAAAAGGGAAGTTTTCGTACTGTGTCAAAACAGTGGAAGTTTATGTGTGACCCTCTTGGAATCAGCGACTTTTATCTAAACTAACCTAAAGCCTCAAGCCCAGTATGTTGCGTTATACTCTGCATATTCTACTAAATAAATAGTACTCTAACAAATTGAGGTGCCGTACAGTTTCACTACACTCCTACACCGCCCTGTGTATATGGTAAACAAACATACATACATACATTGTACTTTTTTCTTGTTGCTCCTGCACTGCAAATCAACGGCTGGCAGTTTGTTGTACAAACATAAATTTTTATGTTTGTATCATTTGTGATTTTTGTGAATATTTTGTGGCAAAAGTCAAAACAAAAGACTTTATGTAGCAACATCGAACTACGGGGGGTCTCCGACCAACTACGGTTGTGCCGACACAAAAGCAAAGATGTTGCTGCTGCTGCTGCTGCTGCAGATGATGATGATGATGACGACGCTGATGGCACCGCCAAAAGCTTTGACTCGCCACACCGCAAAACCAACTTCACTACCACCCCCAGCCTTAGCAGCGACTGAAGAGGTGACCGATAACTTGTAGTGGCCTTACCCACAAAGCATTGCTGTATTTGAGAGTTGCTGATCACTGGCAGTTACTGATCGTGCTGTTGTTGTTTTTGCTTGCTGCAGTTAGTTTTGTTGCTGATTGTTGTCGACAACATGCGGGTACTCGACGATGGAGTACTTCAACGGCACTGCAACTGTTAGCGGCATATTTGCGCTGTTGCTGAGCGGTGCTGTTGTTTTTGTTGCATTTTTGCTCTGGTTATACATAAGTTCAACAGTAACATATACACAGCAGCAACAACTACAACAACTTATGTACTAACTACTCAGTTAGCATCGCATAAACTTTCTGGCACTGCCGCCCTCACCACGCGAACTGGCTCTGCGTCTGATGTGGATTCGCATTCGGTGGTTGAGTGGATCGTGGGGGGCGGTATACGCTGAGGCGCAGAGTCATGGCGCATGCGGGCTTATCGTACTTCTAAAGTGACACGGTTCTTGTCGTTGTTGTTGTTGTTGTTCACGAAAGTGGTAATGTTGTGGCGGTACGCAACAACAAATTCTGCGAATTCGAATATCAAAAAATTATCATGTTTGTTTACATGAATCATATTTTTTCTCCCAACCTTTACGCAGCACAGCTGCCTTCCGCACCTCCTCCTCCTCCTACTCTCCCTCCTTCTGGCTGAGTTGCGGTGCTCTGCGTCTTTTGTTTCATCGCTATTTTGTGGTTGCCTTTTTGTTCTTGTTACAGTTGTAGCCTACAATTGCAAAACACTGATTGTACGCGCTGATAATGGCTTGAGGAGCTGAGAAGCCGAGCACCCGTGGTGGTGGGTTGTGCGCGTCCGTCGCGTGGTGGCTACACATATTCGATTGTTTCTAACCGCATTGACATGCATATGTACATACATACATATGTCTGTAGATAAGCGTACAAGCATACACAGAATTTCATACAAATCTTGGAGAACCGTCTCTCTTACTCGACTCGAATGTGTTTATGCGTGCGAAAGTCGGCCCCCGCAGTTCGATTTAAGAGGAATTGATTTTCTGCGTCTGACCGATTATGATTTGTGAAGTTCGTAGTTTCAATTGAAAGCTGACCATGTCGTATCCGGAATGCATATGTAAACATCTGCCCTAATTTATGACTGAAAAATGCGTAGATTTTGTACTTGTTGCTTTAATTTATTCCATGCGGAAGTGGATTTTGTGTTTTTAGGAATCCAACATTTTTAGTTATATGTTAAGTTAAGAAAAAAATTTCAAGTTGGGACAAACTAACTGCACGAAGAGTAGTGATTTTGGGACTTAAATTTGCAGTGTACAAACTCGACGCAATTACGTCTGAGAGGAAATCTCTAGAACGTCTATTCTTGAGAAGGATGTTTTGGAACGAAAATGATTTCAATAACCTTTCCCCAGCTCCAGAGACATGTAGCTATAAAATTATAAATTAATCTGTCTCAGAGTGACCTTTAAATGCATCGGTTTTGCCTGAAAAATGATAAGTTGTGCAGTGATAGAGGTTAATAGCTAAAAGAATGTCTGAAGGGTCCGGTAATGGATTATTTTATTGTGAGTTATCTTTAACGAAGGTTGCCATTTACAGAGAACAAAAACAAATATTAAACTTCAAAAATCGCTTTTATGTTTTTCGAAATATTCTCCATTAAGATCTGTACACTTTTGCCTGCGTTTGAACCAATTGCCGAAGCACTTTCGCAACTCTGATTGAGGTATCTCCATAACATACGCTCTGAACGCATAAATTATATGAACACAGTCTGACCGCCTCTTCGAGTGTCGAAAAACATTGTGACCTCTCAGCTTATATCAAGTCAAGTAAAAAGTTCGTTCAGTTTTCATCTAAGAGATGGCGTTATTGTCCATAGTACTAGTGTTACGTGTCGCATCATATCATACTATACGGCGTTGAAAACGTGTTTATTCGCGGTAAAAGTTTGTCTTTGATAGTTTTTCGATTGATTGATTGATTGACTCAGTACGTTGTGAGCGCTCGTCAAAAAAGGACACCAGCAAAGAGAAAATTCGCTAAATTTTACAATTTTTCTTCGATCAAGGAAAAAAAGCGGCTAAAGCGGATGAAAAAATTAATTTAGTTTATGGGCCCGATACTATAAACGAACGTGTAGCACAAAAGTGGTTTGCTAGGTTCCGTTCCGGTAATTTTCCCTGGATTCAAAAAGAAGCTCTATGTTTGGGTGCCACACGAACTAACGCAAAAAAACATGATGGACCGAATTTCCATCTGCGAATCGCTGCTGAATCGCAACAAAATCGACCCATTTCTGAAGCGTTTGGTGACTGGCGATGAAAAGTGGATCACTTACGACAACGTCAAGCGAAATCGGTTGTGGTCGAAACGCGGTTAGCTGGCGGAAACGGTGGCCAAGCCAGGATTGATGGCCAAGAAGGTTTTGCTGTGTGTTTGGTGGGATTGGCAAGGAATCATCTACTAGCTGCTCCGCTATGGCTCAATTTGGCCATATACCGGCAACAACTAGACCGCTTGAAGGCAGCACTCATCCAGAAGAGGTCTTCTTTGATCAACAGAGGCCGAATTGTTGTCCATCAGGACAACGCCAGGCCACACACGTCTTTGGTGACGCACCAGAAGCTCCAGGAGCTCTGATGGTAGGTCCTAATGCCCCCGCCTTATAAACCAGACCTGGCACCAAGTGATTACCATCTTTTCTTGTCCATGGCGAACGCGCTTAATGGTGAGAAGTTGGCCTCAAGAGAGACCTGTGAAAATTGGCTCTCCGAGTTTTTTGCCAATAGGGACAGCCTTCTACGAGAGGAGTATAATAAAGTTGGCATCTCGGACTTAAATCGGACAAATGTACACAAAGTTACCATATTTTGAAAAGTCAATAAAAAACCGAAAGAACTGTTTACTTGACGTAATATATGTATCTAAGGAATTCGTACATTCAACAGGAGTAGAGAATGGCATTTTTCTGACATAGGTGAATTCTCTTTGTACAAAAAGTGATTTCATTCGGAGAGAGTTCAACTGGCTGCTATTGTGATCTGATTTTTCTATGCAACCTGCTAAGTCGTTACTTTCGATTAAATCAAATTGGGTGATTGTCATCCTGCCGGCTCGAGTTTGAGTACTTTTCTAGTGGTTCTAGAGGTGCTATCCATCAAATTGAAATCTTATTCTTAGACAACTGTTGAGACTAGGGAGAAATATTTTACTTAGAACGTCGCTGCCAATTTTGGTAGGTTCGAAGCATTTGGTATTGCGGGGGTTGCGACTTTTTTCGTGTGATGCTGTTAGCATATTGTGAATTTGATATTATATTTGGGTGTTTCCATGGTTATGCACGCGACATTTGTACGCGTTTAATTGCGTTTGAATGGTGTAAAAATGGAAATATAATGGGAAGAAGTCACTTCTTTTAGGATCGCTACATTGCATGTGATGAGTTTTTTCCAAAAAGTATAAGTATTGCAAAATTGAGCACTGGGTACCCAAGTTGCAGTCAATCAAAGTTGCTTTTAGAACCGAGAGAAAAAATGCGAAAGTAAGCGAATTGTCGGAGATTTTTATTTCGGTAAATTTTTTTTTATAAAGGTTAATAATGGAGCTTCATAATTATGTTTGCTTCGAAAACAACTGATCATGCTTTGGCAAAGAAAAAAAAAATATTGATTACTCACGTGACATTACGCACGTGACAATTTTTACCTTCATACATAATTTAGTAATTTTACAGATATTTTCAGAAGTTTTTGAAAAAAAAATTAAACTTTTATTCAAAAATGGAAAATAAAAATTAAAAATTAAGGTACTACAAAATTATTCCAACTTAATTTTTTCTTTAAGTGATTATACTGTTCGAGCAACATTTACATATTCGCTTATTTTCATCTTGCTTAAGCCTCTCCCTCCACCGATTTTGATTTTTAGCAGTACTTGACTTCTAATATTTATTGTAAAAGTAAAATAATATTTATCAAAGGGACTTTTAATTACAATTAAAAGTAATACATTCTACAGGTTTTAAAGTGAATAAAAGGGTTATAAGTTTTGCATACAATTTTTTGGAATTTAAAATTATAAAGAGCTGAAATTTTTTTTTGCATAGTAAAATATAAACAATTTTCTTCTATTTTCTGTGTCTATAAAAATTCTGCGAGCGTTTTGATTTTTTAAGTCGCGGTGGACCATTTCATGGAAACACCCATTTAGAACTGTGCGCTCTTCTTTGGCTTATAAACTAAAGAATTCTTGTGTATGAGAGTTTATAAAAGATTATTGGTAATCGTGATGTAGTATGGGAACCATCAAAGCTTATCAGTTATTTGATAGGTCGAAGTGCTTTTTGAATCACTTGACTTGGAGACTGACTAATGCTGTTTGTTATGTTCTGTGTCTTATTGGAGCAAGCTTGTGTGTGTGTGTATGCTTGTGACTATTATTATTAATAATTTTTTAGAACAAATTTGGGGTTCCAGCAGAGAAATTTGAAAACTATTCAATTCAAATGCTTAAGGTCAGCCCAATTTTAATGATTCTGGATATTTCAGCACTAAAAAAATGTGAAAAGTTTTTCACATGCTTCTTGATATTTGGGGTTTTTCCGATAAATGTCTCGAATCTATATACAATTTGAATGCGCCTGTGGGCATTCGATGAATTTTATCTGAAATAATTATATTTTCCTGCCAGAAATGTAGTCAATTGAATTGACAATGCAAAACCGCTTTCAGAAAAGCACTTTTCTTTTCTCTTTTTGTTTTTTTTTAATGAAGTTCATCAGATTATTGAAAATTTGAAATCTATTCGTACATAAATATTTATTATTTTGATCTCAGAAATTCATCAAGTCAAATAGATATCTCTTTTTATGTCAATTTCCCAACCTTTTAGCAGATAAGTCAAATTAATTTGCTACAAATATCCGCGTCACTGAGCAATAGAGAAATACCCTGCCAACCAACAACGTCATCATTAATTTTTTATGACTTTATACAAAAATCATTTTCAAGCATTCAGCATTGCTCAATCTGCCGTGCCTTTGGTGGTGAAATTCAACCACTAAAACCAAATCGCTTCCCACCTACCCAACAAGTGATAACAAACCCATTTCAATGTCGAATGCAACCCTGAAAAAGAGTATTCTCATTTCGCACCAACCTTTAAATCATCTCATAGATACTCATTATAATGATGCATTTGATAAGATAACGAAGTGGAAAATTGAAATAAACAAGCGACACAAATAACAACATCATTGCCAATGCAATTACCACCACCAATACAATTGCCGTCATTATAATAATCGAGAAAATTTTGAAACCAGCTTGACTTTTGGGTTGTGAGAGAGCGTGCGGCGGAGGTGTATGGCAGTGGGATGAGGGTGGAAATTGGATTTAATTTGATAAACAGTTTCATAAATAGCGCAAAAGGGAGCGATTCACATGGACTATATGCCTGTTATGTGGCATGAGGCGGCAGATAATTAAATTTTAAAAGTTTTTATTATTATTATTTCTTTTCACACCAAAACAGTAGGCATTGAAGTGGTGTGGGTAGAAGGACACTAATTTGGTTGGGTTAGGAAAAATTAACGTAATTTTGTACTTCAATTTCCAAGGTTTAAGGTGAAGTATATATCTGTCGGCGCTGTTGGAATCAATCAAACAAAGGTCGAATCTCGATATCAGGTATTAAGATGATTTTTGCCTGAGCTTCGTTACCAGTAGGCCAAAAAAGTCAGTTATCATACGACCATAATGCTTCGAATTGACAGTGTCAGTCTCGGCGGTTGTCATTTTCGAAGAAGTAAGGTCCAATCACACTTCCGGACCAGAGTGCACCAGACAGAAGATTTTTTCGTTTATATAATAGCTTGTCTTCAATTATTTGAGGATTTTCAGAGTCCCTAAACCGACAATTTGGTTTATTTGCGTAGCCCCCGAGGTTTTAATAATTTTACCGCGTTGTGCGATTGGTTAGCGATTCTTTTTCATAAATGCCAGACTCTCAACTAAAACAAAACATGTTTAATTTGACTACTGTCAAGTCAAAATGCAACCCTGTACTTTTGAAAACACGAAGCAGACCTAAACAGCATTGTTGAATGATGTAAAGTTGATCGGTTGCCTCTAAGCTTTAAGAAGTACAAAGTTGTGACCTGCTCCCAACGAACTAAACAGACAGCTACAATAGGTAACTATAATCGGGAACAAGTTCACAGTTTTGTTAATCTAGGTATCATATATGGACCCTAAACAGAACGTCTTCTTCGCATTGGTGTGTCATCTAACAAAGCGAAAGGTAGTTTGGCATTTGTAAAACGATGGTCAAAGGACCTTCTAAAACATTGCTCACTGCATTAGTGAGACCGATTCTGGAATACTACTCGATAATTTAGAACCCGACGTATGAAATCTACTGTGATCGCATAGAATTTGTTCAAAAAATGTCTCTTTTTCGCCTTGAGAAATTTGCATTTGGACTCTTACATAATCTTTCCCGTTATACTAGTCGTCTGAAACTTATTAACCTCCTCATTCTTGCCAGTCATAGGGAAATGCATGGCCCAATTTCTAGTCTTCTTCTTCTTTCTGAAGTCGAATTTATTGTTCCGTATCATGAAAGCTTTTAAAAATAATTCTGAATTTCTCTTAACACTTAACAACGTGTCTCGGTGGTAAACATGGAATAAGGTTCTGTACGTCGAGAAGACTGCGTTCTTCGTCATGATGAATGCAACTCTTAAATTTTTTTGCATTATTTGACAGCTGTTTTTTGATAAATATTCGACCGGAATTGAGAACAGCCTCGAAATTTTTATAATTTAAATGGTGATCTGGACTGAATTCGCTTCAAATGATATGATTCGTTCACAAAACTTGTATGGCGAGGTGCGTTAATTTGACTTATATCTGTGTATGTCTGTTTCGTTCAAAGTTGTAAGGCTCTCTAAAAGCTTATAAGTTTTAAGATTTTCGATTTAGTCTTCAAGTTTTATAAAACCGCAACAACTTATCAGTCTATTATTTTTGGATTAAATTCGATTTTTGTCAAACATGCATCGTTGGCTAAATAACTTTTCGCTATTTTGAAAGCATAGTCATTATACCGCTGACATAGAAACCATTGTACATATTGCTGAAAATATTAAGACTCTTCTGTGGCCAATTCTTCCCCAGCAAACTCATTCGCCGTAGGCAGGAACAGATGATAATCATTTGGGGCGAGGTCCGGACTATAAAGTGGATGCATAAGAACTTTCCAACCAAGTTTACGGAGCTTCTGGCGAGTCCCTTTCCATACTTGTAGCTTGGCGTTGTTCGGATGAAACAAAATTCCCATCGTGTTGGCCAAAACTGAGCGCTGCTGAGCGATTACTTCCTTCAGATGGTCCAATTGCTGACAGTACAAGTCTGAATTAAGGGTTTGGTGGCTGATTCTTTGCCAAACCCACACAACAAAATCTATCTGGCTGTCAATTCTGGCTTGATCACCGTTTGTGTCGGTTTACTGGCCGACCGTGTTCATTTGATGTTGCTGTAAGTGATACACTTTTAATCATCAATCACCATGTGTTTCAGAATGAATCGATTTTGTTACGATTTAGCAACGTTTTGCAGATTCAGTCCATGTGGTTTTTTTCTTGTTAACTCAGATCGCGCCCATACATCTAGCTTCTTTGTGTACACATATACAGTCTTTTTGAAGTGGTTCCAAGCTTTCTTTGAGTAATATCTAGCTCCTGCGCAATCTAAATAATGATGCTCGCTTGACGGTCAGACTCGACGATTTCTATTATTTTATCGACATTTTTTACAATTGGCCTACCACAACGTGGATCATCGAAACCAAAATTTTACAGGATTGACCGCAACAGTATCGAGAACATTTTAAGCTGCCTACATTGCGTTTTCGCCTTATTCGACATGCGCTCAAGCACTACCAGCCCCTCTCCCTTTTTTAATTTTTTGAACGAAACATAATCTTTTTAATGCCAACTAGCGTAATTCAATCGCATTTATAAAACGCGCGATACAAATAACTAAAGCTATCTGTTGTAAAAATATTGGACTAATTTTTACTGTACTTAAAAGCAATAAATTTATTATAGATAATATATAGGTACAATATATATATTTTTTATTTTAATTTTTTTTTCTGAAATTTAAATCTCGAGCAATTCGATATGGTTTCGAGGGACAAAAACGAAAAAGATTGACTTTAAACTAAAATGAACTGTCACAAAAGTTTCCGACAAGTGTCGTATATTCTTTCAACCTTAAAAACAAAAATAAACTCTACAATTTTGAATTGACATTTTGCTAATGAAATATTTACAACTGGTCAAGAATGTGTCCAAAACTATTGGAAATCAGCACATTTCTTAAAGAATTTCTTTGCTCTCAATTACGAAAATCTCTACCGTTTTTGTCTTTTTGAATTTCTTTAGTTTCCTTTCGGGCATAAATTCTTAATGCGCACACAAGAATAGTTTCTTCGGCCATTGAGTGGCAGCTGCTAATTTAGACAACAACTTCTTTGCCACAGTTGGACATTTTTCGTTAACATAAACTTACAACGGTACTTGCTGCCAATTTTCCAAATTTTCCCGCTCTTTTTGTCCTCACTCTACAGCAATTTTTCTGCTGCTACAATTTGCACTTTGACTTTTGCTTACGTTTTTCTTAATTTTTTTTTTCTTTTTTTGTTTTGTGTTGCCTCCAGCCTCCTCTACCAATCGATAAAACATGAAATCGTTAGGACATGCCACAAAATGTGGCATGAATAAGTAAGTGGGCAAATTGTGTTCACTCGCTGGCCGCTTAGCGTTATCACTGCTGCAGCTACATTTCCATCCGCAACAAATACATTGTTGTTAAACAAACGTCGTTATGTTTCGCCTGTACTTGTAGTTGTTGCTTGTTGCTTGTTGCTAGTATCTCAGCAACATTTTTAACACAACGACATTTGGCGATTTATGGTGGCATTTCTTATACACATAGATATATACTCGTATGTATGCATATTCCTCTCCTCGATAAAACAAAAGATTGCAAATTTTCGCGCAGAGTCTTAGCCTTTGAACGCTGGATATCCAACTGTGCGTTGTTGCACCGCACGTTACTAGTTGCAAGTTGCTCTAATATCTCGAGCACTGAAATTTGCATCTTCACAAAAAACAAAAACAAATATTTTTTTATAAAGCATAACACATCTTTGTGTTGCAACAAGAGCGCAGAGCTTATCCTTGAATCTGTTCCAGTACATCTGTTCCTTGGTTCACTGGTGTGTTGTTGGTGTTGTGCACACTTTTCGCCACCTTTTTTTTTTTTTGGTGTATTAACAGATTGTTGCTCTCATTTGGTTGGCATATCTTCGCTTGTTAACTTGAATGCCAGCGCGGTGGGATATCATCCTGTTTTGTAGAGACGATAACATCAATTTTGTTCGGCTGTAAGAAGCTTTTCTAAAAAAGAAAAGAAATGCCTGAAAAGAGATGCAAATTTACTAAAGGGTCGGATCGGTGAGGTCAGCGGAAGATGCTAGAAGCAACTGAAATATAAACTTTATGATCAATAGCACAATAATCAAACAGAGTAATCGTTATCGAGCAATGGTAACCAAACACCAGACAAAACATCCACTAGTTCTTTGCAGATTCAACTAATTATGGTCTTTAGAATCAATTAAAAAATACATCAAAATTAATACAGACATTTCAGTTTTTGGTGTAAGACTAATAAGGTAAAATCGTGGTGTCGGACTAACAACCAAAAAGTAATAGAAAATTAATTTAAATAAAAAATTAAGTTAAGTTTTCTAATCGCGGTCGCCGCCCGGCAGAGACTGTCAACCACTCCGAGTATATTTCTGAGATGAGGCGGCTTACTTTAAACTGTACATAGGTCACTCCATTTTGTTGGAAAAACAGGAAGACGTGAAAACCACAAATCGGAGAAAGAACTCGGCCTAAATCGCTTCAGCGGTTACAAAGCGCCAACTATAGATATATATTATACCAGGTGTGTTAGTTGAAGTTTGCCGGGTTTACTAGTAGATGTCGCTAGCAATATGTATAAATTTCTATGATTTGGCATGTATGTAATTTTTTTCTATTGACATTAACCTACAAAAATACGCAAGTCACATTTTGCCAAAATAATAGCGTCATATTTGTTTACCTCAGTGAATATGTCGAGTTTCGTTCCAAGTAAATCGCATTTGCGGCATTCGTTGCTTTTCTTATTCCATCAAAAGAAAAAAGCAGCTGAAGCTGGTAAAAACTTATGGTGAACATGCTCCAGTGATTAGAACATGTGAGACATGGTTTCGTCAATTTAAAAGTGGAGATTTCGATTTGGCAGACAACGAACATCCTGGTGCAACGAAAAAGTTCGAAGACGAGGAATTGCATGTTGATCCAACCCAATCGCAACAAAAATTGGCAGAAACACTACATGTGACTCGAGGAGCAATTTGCCAACGTTTAAAAGCCATGGGAAAGATCCAAAAGTATGGAAAATCGCACCCGCCGTACTCTCCAGACCTCGCCCCGTCCGACTATCGCCTTTTCGCATCGATGGGACACTCCCTTGCAGAGCAGTGCTTCGCTAATTTTGAAGAAGTCGAAAAATGGCTCGTCGAATAGTTTGCCTCGAAAGAGAAAAAGTTTTTTTTGGAATGGTATCCACAATTTGCCTGAGAGATGGGCGAAATGTGTAGAAACCAATAGTCAATACTTTGAATAAAAAAATTCTGAGATTCCTCTGAAAATTAAGTGTTTTCTTTATCGAAAAAACCGGCAAATTTCAGCTAACACACCTAGTATAAGGCATGCCTGTCGTAAGAGGCGACTAAAATCCAATAGTTTCCGCGACAGTCGGGTCTTTACACCGGAACGACCTAGAGTTTTTTATCCGACCAAAGACTGCCACTCCCAACATTTCCCAAAAACTACTTTGGGGAATATTTTTGCGTTTACAACAACAACAAAAAGAAAAGGAAAGTCATGGGAGTTTAAGCAGATGGAAGATAACCCATAAGGACAGAGTAAGCCTTTCGTATTACAAGTCCCTTATTTTGGCTTGACTGGAATTTATAAGCCAGTACAATTTCCGAGTTTTAGGCCGAGGCCTTTACGTTTTGTAAATACGTATGTTCTTCAGTTGAGTATTCTATCCAGATTTGCTTCAAGCTACTTCTTCTCTTTGTTTTGAATGTGGCGGTTGACTCGCCAGATTTCCAGCCATTAAGTAATTTCCTTAAGGGCTCTTTAGAGTTTCTGAGAAGCTAAACAATGAAGGTTCCTTCCACTACAAGCAAGTCAAGTACGCCTGCTAAACTTTCAAAGAGTTCAGTCTTCTCTAATCCATGCTTAACACAGAAATTATTGTTTTCCTGGTGTGATTGAATTAAAGAGCTTGAGAACTGGACGAAAAGAGTAATGTTCGAAAGTTCCATGAAAAGAAACGGCAACTTACAGAAGGTTTCAATACCGAGGCATACTTATACAGGAACCAATGTGATAATCCGGTCACCCTTATCCAGAGCACAATTGCTATATAGTGGGAACACTTATCCAGCCAACTGAATGGCCGTGGTGAACTCGAAACCCCATTCGATGGAGATGAAAAAAAACATCCTAAATGTCGCATGTAAGGCCCTATAGAGCTTTTTAGGTAAAGTCTTAGTTCTATTGTCAACAAACTGACTAGACCATTGACCAGATAAGGAAGACCAGTGAAGGAAGAATCGATACATATCACCTTTTCCTTGATTCTAAAGCAACCTTTGTCTGAATTTGGTATTCGCGCAAAACTTATACAATTGAGTAAAGTGACGCCGTACTACACCGGAAGTGCAGTCAGAATTAGGATCGGATCTCTCCGAACCGTTTGGCACCAATTATTTGCTATCCACTGGTGGATGGAGAGAAAGAGGAAGACCTCCACTCCGTTGGAAGGATCAGATGGAGAGCGAGCTGGTTTCACTTAGTATTTCCAAATGACGTCGAATAGTGAGAAGAAAAAATAAATGGTGCGCTATTGTTGATTCGGCTATAATCTAACTAGATTGTGGGTACTATGATTAGTAGATAAATGGGTTGATACGATTCCAATTTATGGGCAGCTTTGCCGGGCTTAAGATACATTATAACTAGGGACACTGTGCATTAAGCAGAATAAAAGCCTCTTTTGAGTAATAACAAACAATAAGGTAAATTTTCTTATCGCGGTCGCCCCACGCGATCAACCACTCCGAGTGTATTTTTGAGATGAAATAAAGGCTCCTCACAAAAAAACCATCAGCCGTTCGGAGACGACTTATTATAAACTTGTAGGTCCCTTCATTTTGTTGGAAAAACATTAAGACGCGAAAACCACAAATTGTAGGAGGAACTCGGCCGAAAATCGCTTCAAAGCGCCAATTATATATATATAATAGAGATAGTCGCAAGGGGTCTCAAAGCCATTTGAAGTATGCAAAAAAGCTGCGGTATTCCAATTAAAATGATAAAAAAATTGTTCTCGTATTGACTTTGAAGAAAACTTAAATATCAATCTCATTTCACCACATTCCCATTGCCATAACTTTCACTTCGACAACCAGAACTCTTGCCATTCTCTCCCCACTACATCAAGCAGTAGCTACCAACATCGTAAATCTCTTTTCATAGATCTGTCGACATTATCTATTTAATCGTTGGCGAACTCTGTGCAGTCATTAACAAAATTATGAAGTCAGTGATTTAATAAAGACATCAGTCATAACTGTAGCATGCAGCATGATGGCCTATGTAGTGCTGGGTGTAAAATGGCAGTTAATTTTTAACTGCATTTTTGTTATTTGCGAATGCGCACATAATCACTTGAATACATACGTACCTATATATTACACTGGTTTGCATGCATGCACAAATGTGTGGGAGTTCAACGAGTCCAAGTATTTGTTAATGTTGTTGGCAGTAGCGGTTGGGTTTGGTATCTCGTTAATAAATTTTTCTGTCAAGCAACTTGGAATACGAATGCCTAACCACTTATTTGTCTAGGTATATATATTTGAAGGCGCAAAAAACTTTACTGCATGGCCTATATGTACGAGGGGATTAAAAAATGACCGAAGGTGATTTTCAATTTGTTTTAGTTAAACCTAAAAATACCAAATCCTTTGCAATTACTTTATTAGTCTTTTTTTCAAATTTTAGAACGAGCGGCTAAAATGCAGAAGAGCAAACACAAGATAGCTGAGAATAGGTCAGACGATATTCCATCACCAACGCAAACAGAAATTCGACATGTGATTCTCCTCGGGTTTCGGCGTAACTTACAGCCAATACAAATATTTAGTGAATGCCAAATTGCATATGGAACGATTGCACTGAGCTTAAAGACTATTTCTAAGTGGTTCCGAAGATTCCAGACCGGACATTTTGCCGTAAAGGACGAACCCCGAGAAGGTCGACCAAAATCTTCCACTGATGGCGTCACTGTAGCTCTGGTGAAGTCCAAAATTGACGAAGACCCATGATTGATACAAAAAATTATTGCTAAGGAATTAGGCTTGAATGTCATGACTGTATGACAAATATTAAGTAATCATCTGGGATATGAAAAAAAAACTACTCGATGGTTACCACGAATTTAAGTGTGGGTCGAAAAGAGTGCATTTTGATCAACTTTCAAAAAAAAAACATAGTAAATTGTCAGTCTAGCAACTTTTGTATAGCACTTACTGATGACGAATCTTGGTTCTATAAGAACGATCCAGAAACCAAACAGCAGTCAATGGTATGGAGCCCAACAGGAGCAAACCCACCCGAAAAATCTAAGCAACAAAAAATCAGCAGCAAAAGTAATGATGTCAGTTTACTTCACCTGATCTAAAATTGTAGCTGCTATTCCACCGGAAAAGGGTCAGACCATCCCACACTGCTGAAATAACGAGTAATTTTATTACGATCTCTGGGATCGAAGAAATACGTCCAACCCCATATTACCCGGCTATAGCACCTTGTGATTTCTCGTTATTTAGAAAGTAGAAAGATTACGAATAAATACGGAAAGATTTTTTTTTCTGCTCAACTTACCGAACTTTTGTTAATCCCCTCGTATATATAGTAGTGTGTGCTTTTATTGAGTGCATTTACTAGGGCGATCAGATTTAAAAATATGTTTCCAAATGTCGAAAATTAGTGCAAATAAACAGAGAAGTGTTGTAGAAGTTGAAGGCTTTTCAAGAACTCAAGCATATTTTCTTCCACTTTGTTCTAGTCAACCTCACGCGATTTTATCCATTGGTACTCCAGCACTTTTTGCCCTTCCATTGTTCGGCGCTAAATGGAGATACTAAGTGAAGACCGGACGCTGTTTACTTGATTTAACCATCGAAGTGGAAGTTTTTCTCCTTCTATGAATACTTTATAACTTAAAGATGTGCCCATTCAAGTGTGACTCAGTCAGCATTACTGCTGCTTCTTAGGCACCTAAAATATATTTTCGTATTGTAAACATCATATAGCTCTTGGTTGTATCGTCGTCGATAATACGCAAAATGCCATAAATGTTCCACAAAATCTTTTACATTATCTCAAACTTCTTATGATACAAAATGGCTCAGAGATGTTCTTTCCAACTCAGTTTTGTCAATTTAATCCTTGCTTTGAAGATTCATTTTTTTGTAGACTTTAAAAAAGAGTTGGTGTGTGAATCGATTCTTATCTTCCGGTATTTTCCTAGATTGCTCGCATAATAAAAATCTAGTCAATTGTGCATCTACTAGGACTTGGGCTTCGGTGAGCTGTGATTAAATCTCAGTGGGTGAAGTAAACTGGATTAGATATAACATATGTATATGCAGAGTTGAAGTGGCCACTGTGATTCCACTCTAAGAATCCTTCTTCGTCTCTAGTACTAGAACCCTTTAGACGGTCTGATATACGAGTATGCACTGGGAAGTAGTATTTTCGAGAAAACACAGTCACATTGTGTCATGTGCTGCAGTAGTGTTTTTCTTTCATCAAAAGCGTTCCATTCTTTTAGAGTGAGTTCTCATTAACAATTGTCCCTTTATTATTCCAATGGCGATACTGCTTGAGATCCGGTTCGGTAGATGTGAATTACCTGACCTATTAGCGATGACAAGACCTGTTTTGTCATATTACACATGGCTTTATTACGTCACCTATTATTCGAATTTTCTATAAAATCCAATCTGAACCTTTATTTTGGTGAGGATAGAGTATAACGTCATGCTGAGTTCGTCCACTGTGCAGTCATCCAGTATATGGTAACTCTATGTACCGAGGTCGTGCTGCAGAGAAAAATACTCCCCAAATTTATTTTTGTGAATGTTATGAATTTTAAAGACCTTGGGCGGATAAAAAACTCGACTGTTGTGGAAAATATTGAATTTTAGTCACTTAGCAGGCAATTGCTAACCGGTAGGGTAACAGAAATCCTTTTCTTATAAGGTCAGAAGCCTATCTATTCGATTTATTGTCCAACCAAGGATCTTAGCGATGGTAATGAAAATTTTTAATTTCTCTATCTTCATCCGCCTCCCTATTCATTCATAGGTATTGCTCTAACACACTCATTATTGTGAGGCGAAAATGCCAAATACGAATGCGAGGTGAAGAGAGGTCGATAAATAAAGCTGTTCTGTTCTTCCAGAAGATAAATGTAAGCAATTTGTAGCTACGAGTACATATAAGAGAGTGTAAACAGTGTATTTATAAGAGAATAAATTGTGTGAAAATAATAGAGTGTCAAACATCGAGGTGTATTTAGCGAAAATCGTTACAATCGTATGATAAAGGGTGGTTAAATTTTCAAGGGCCGATGTTGATTTTGAATAAAACACAAACTATTTAGGAAATTATTGAAATTTTATTTTATTATAATATATTGCTATTATTCAATTATGTATGTAACAAAATATCGGCCAAATGAGCGCCGCGACCTCGGCGGCACACCTCCATACGATGGTCCAAATTTTCGATGACGCTGAGGCATAATGGAGTTTCTATGCCGTTAATGTGCCGAATTATCTCATCCTTTAGCTCTTGAATTGTTGCTGGCTTATCGACGTACACCTTTTCTTTCAAATAACCCCAGAGAAAAAAGTCCAACGGTGTCAAATCACATGATCTTGGGGGCCAATTGACATCGCCATTACGTGAGATAACACGGCCATTGAATTTGTTGCGCAAAAGAGCCATTGTTTCGTTAGCTGTGTGGCAAGTGGCACCGTCCTGCTGAAACCACATATCGTCCACATTCATATCTTCCAATTGTGGCCATAAAAAATTCGTTATCATCTCACGATAGCGAACACCATTCACAGTAACTGCCTGACCGGCCTCATTTTGGAAAAAATACGGCCCGATGATGCCGCCAGCCCATAAACCGCACCAAACAGTCACTCTTTGTGGGTGCATTGGTTTTTCGACAATCACTCTTGGATTCTCATTCGCCCAAATGCGGCGATTCTGTTTATTGACGAATCCATTGAGGTGAAAATGTGCCTCATCACTGAAGATGATTTTCTTCGAAAATTTTCATAATAAGTCTGGATAACTTTAACACGTTGTTGGATTGTGTATCTCTCCATGGTTCAAATTGAGTAAGTCGGAAATAGAGAAATGTCAAATTAAATTCGGAAAAAAACTTGGCGTTTAGGTGTGGTTCACATTCAACATCGGCCCTTACAATTTAACCACCCTTTATTAGTCATATTGGAATATATTTCAGGTTTTACAGCACCTTCCGGATAAATAAAGTCTGCTGCTTAGGTTATTTGGCGTTTGCTGCACATTGTTTTACTGATTTTGTAGTAGGCTTCTTACAAATGATTTGAAGAAAAATTTGAGTAGGAGAACGCCTGAATATGAATATATCAATTCCAAGGTATTTCGTTTTGTTTCTAAGCATATAATAACTCCGACTCAGCGGAGCCTTCATTTTTCCATGGCGGTAATAAATTATCGTCACAACAGAAAACAGGATTAAACAATGTTTAATAATCTGTAGAAAAAAAACACCGATCACCCTAACTAAGCTGCATACCTTTTGGTCAGATATGACCTGGAAGAACTTGCAACATGCCGTGCGTAGTTCAATCTCAAAGACAAACACAATAAAATTGTCGACACTTTAACGAGGCGATGAAATTCACGAATTATGAGTTTGTAATAAAAATGCGAGCATAAATACAATAATATGTGTATGTACGAGTGTGTATGTACATTCATATAAAGCCAACAATGCGGGTAATTGTGCGCACTTGACCAAATAGTGATTTCTAGGAGTAGAAGAATGAGAAGAAATAAAGCTTATTAGACTCAAAAAATGCATTTTTAATATTAGCTATTATTTTTTTAATATATTTATATATTTATATTACACAAATATTTATAGTTTTATTTTTTATTTAATTTTTTTTAGTTTTTATTTTCAATTTTTTAACATTATATTCATACCTTTAAACGTTTATTTATACTACATTAATATTTTTTAATATATTCCTTAAATAGGTTTAGTAAAATATTTATTTTGAAATAATATTTTATTAACTCTAATCCAAAGGCCTTTAATTACGTAAATTAATTTTTATTACTAAATAAACCCGTTGTGACGTTGTGAGCATACTTAATAAAAGTATATTTCAATTTTTTTATGTATGGTATATAAACAATTTTCATATCATAAGTGTTTGTTTGTTAAGCCCAAAAAAAATCTTATTAATTCCCCAACCAGCAATTCAGTGGCGCCCACGCGCTTAGCAGCGCCACATCATCATCGTCAGGCCATGCCACCTCACATAAATATGTACGTGTATGAGTATACAGGGGTGATTGGTCAGCGAGGCGTTTAAACGTTTAAACTCACACTGCAATTCACATCCGGTTTTTATGACTCTAGAGTACTTGCATTCGTGAATGACTGCCTAAGATCGTAAAATTGGCCGCCTGCTTCCTCCTTTCACTCCAATCTGTATTCTGCATAATTAAATTGGTTGGCCTATGATGGTTCAGCATATTACTCAATACAACAAATACAATTCATTATTATTTTTATTTGCTTACCAACAAAGTCGTAAATTATTTATTGCCGCCATAATTTATCGTATATCCTTTTAAATATGTCTACCATGTGGTTGAGGACTAAATGTTTATGTTATAAAAATATTTTGGATTATAATCACATTTGCAAATAACAACGCGTGCCAAGCTATGTGTCTGTTTGTCAAAGCAGTGACGAATACCATTTTATGAAATAAAAACAAAATTAATTTGTCATAACAAAGGATGGATGGGTGATAAAATTCGATTCCATCCATTCCTCTTTATAAAGTAGTTTGAAGAGGATTAAATTCGATCTCATAAAAAATCTGAAATGAGAGGAATACAAAATTCAAATAAGTGGAGCTCATCCTCTTCAACTGCTTTCACCAGACGGTACTGTTTCGAATATTTTCAAACTGCTGGACTGCTTTCATACATCCTTTATCTTTGTTGTCGTATACATCGTCCACATAATATATTTTTTCCAAAAACAAAAAACCAAAAACCATTTTTTATTTATAAATCAGAAAACCCAAGAGCTATGAAGACAGCAACATTGTTTCAAAACTGGGTTTCAACGTGTGCTCTTCAGAAACTTAAAACTTATTGCAACAAGGAAAGCTTAAACTAGTAGCTCCTAGTAGACAATGCTTCTGGCCTTTGTGGTACTTTACTTTTTTAGTATCCTTATGGCCTTCCGCTTTTCAGCGTGGAACATCTTATCAGACTCTTTGTCCTTAGGGGGGTGGCTCGTAGTTGCCATCGCTGTCGCCCTCTCGATTGTGTTTTGTGTGGTCACATGTCGCCTGTATACACTCAGACCAGGTCGTGAGACCCCTGTCGTAGTAGAAATCTGTTTCGTGACAGTGCCGGCGTTGGATGGGCCCCCCGCAATTTCGGACTTAAATTGATCCGTCGTTGCCAACGCGGTCTTGTCCGAAGTCCTACTTTAGCCTTAACGCCTTTGCTCACGGTATTTGTACCGGTATTACCCTTTTTGGGGCAGAAAGATGCTTTAGGCACTTGCGCCTGCGTTAACATTACCTGCTTGGATAATTGAAATTTATTTATGATTGTCGGCTTGTCCATGCTAATTGGGTCCCCACTCGTATCCGCCATCCTTACTCGAAGCGTGTAGTCACTGTGGGATCTCATGGTTATTTGTGAAATCATAGGAAAACAGGCAGGCCATGCGAGGGTTGGCACCCACCCTTATGAGGTAAGGTGCTCATAGCCAGATCCAGTGTAAACAACAAGAGTCTTTTCAACTGTACCTACACCATCAACTCAATGACGACGAGATCGGAACGTACTAAGAGATCTGCCAAATGTGGTTAGCTCACCAAACTTAATCTGGTCGGCGCTAGTGGGGTATACAGTGCCACCACGTCAAAGGAAAGCAGGGGATTGGTACAGAGAGGTGGAAAATCATCACTTCCGTAGAGCAGCCGTCGAGTAGCACATCACTACCTTTTATGACACCGGCCACCCAGCTTACGTTGATGAGATGTCAGAAAACGTGAAATTTATATTTTTGGCGCCTCAAACGACATCAGTTGTTTCGCCGATAGATCAGGGAGTAATATCGAATTTTAAAAGCTATTACCGTCGACGAACCTTTCAACTTCTTATATGTAAGTGACACTGATGGATAAGATATACCTACCATGCTAGAGTTTTGGAAAAAGTTCAACATTATGAAAGCCATATAAATTACAATCGATTCGTAGGAGGAGGTAATACCATCTTGAGCAAAATATGGCCTGAATGTGTTCACCGAAAATGCACTGAAGAAGTTGATGATGCACCATGATGAAGAACTCTTGCAACTGGAATTGCAAATTACTAATGAAACTGATGACTGTGACCGTTAAATAAAAATCTCCAAATAACAAAATTTAACCTCAAAACAAATTTTCAAAGCGATGTGTTTGATTGACGATGTTATGGAGAATTAAAAAAAAAAAATATCCTTACAGCGGAAGGAGTCTTAAAATGTCCCAGACGGTAGTTCCGAATATCAATTACTACAAAGAAATATATTGAAATAAAAGCAAACATTGGACCAATTTTTTTTGAAAGGAAGGCCACCTATGACAACAGTCACTAAAGTCTCATCAGAGAGTGATTAATTCTAATTTTATTTTTCATAATTGATTAATTGAATATTTTATTTTGTTTTTATTGAATTAGTTTTTTTTTTTTATAAATACATATGTACTTAGGTATATGATATAATATGTAATTAAATTAAATCTTATTTTGATTTTTCTTGATGTTTACTTTGCTCAATTTTCTTTTCAAAAGTTAGTATTTTCGTAACCCTGAAACCTAACATCCATATTTACATGGTTTGCTATTGAAAATTTTTATTCACTTTGCGTTGTTTCAACTTGCGTCGTAGTTTTTTGGAGTATATATACATTTATAATATTTAATGGCGGCTTGTAACCGCTGAAGCGATTTTCGACGAAGTCCCTCCTCCGACTTGTGGTATTCGTCTTGTGGTTTTCTTACAAATGAGAGAACCTACAATTTATTCTAAGCTGCCTCCGAATGGAAGGTTTGACATTCCCTGCCGAGGCGCAATCGCAAACTAGAAAAATTAATTTTCTATAATTTTGGAAGATTGTCGAACCAGGAATTCTAGCCTTAAGAATGGCCTACCCCGATTTTGCCAGCTTACCTGGATTAGATTCGATTTCGGTTTTTGAATTTTCTAAGTGCGTTTAGCTTGGCATCTATTATGCTACAGAAACGTCAGATTTATAGCACTTAAACGCAGTATCTGGAGAATTTCCGTCCTATTTCCCTAACAACGATCCATTTACACCATACTTGATGGTTAGATTTATTTCCTTTGAAGATAAGCTTTTTCTAACTATCAGATATTGAAAAGGCTATTTGCTTTTGAAGTCAAACTATCAAACTCCTCAACGCTCTTTCAGTGAACGGCATAATGAGAACACAACCTTGAGTAGCCCTGGCACACTTTTGGCCTAGATTTTGCAGAAAACTAAACTCTTATTTATACAAAGTCGTAACCCAACGTATGTCCAGCATGCAATAGGCTCCTACACAACATTAACAGCCCCTTTGCAGGGTGATCCCTTTAAAGCAACTCATCTAATACCACTCTCCCTTTGGTTCGATGAAGCAGCTCATTTGCTGGTAAAAGGGGCTAGTGAACCTTTCATATTGCATTGCTCAAAGGCAGGAGAATCATTTCTGTTATGAAAGCTCATAGTTTCTGCCAAAAATCCAAAAATCTCTTAGAGGGTTATAAAGCGTCAATTTACTTATTTTTACAATTTTTTTTTTACTTTTACTCGCATTAGCCAGGTGCGGCTCACGTTACATGCGTTTTGCTTATCAGCATTCTGTGATAGCCTGTACGAATAGCGGAACTTGTGTTTGCGTTTTGGGGAATTCACTACCAAATTGCATGGAGGATAATAATCAAAATGGCTCGAATAGCGTCAAGTGTCTGGCGGATATGTACTACTCCACAGCTGCAGGAGTAGCACGCGCAACGCCGGGAAGATTCGTAACAAAATGCGCATCGTTAAGTTAATCGTTTGTTGTTGTAAAGTTAAAAAACATGTTTATGCAAATTTCTATATTGAATTTCAGCGGAAAATTTATGCGTAACGCAAAAGCAACAATGCGCAGATGGCACTAAATGCATCCGCAACAACAACAACAACAATAACAAGTTGAGTTTAAGTTTACTTGCATGTCACTTAACAATGCGCTACTAAATTTGTTGCCACGCAAGGATTTTTGTTGCTATTTTTGTATTTTATTTTATTTTTTAATTTATTTTTTATTTTTTGTTATTCGGCTCTTAGAGTTACCTGCCGAAGCAATGCATTTTATTTAAATTTAATTTATTTTTTTTTTTTAGTTTTCCAAGCACTTTTGCTCGCTTTAAAGTGCATTGCGCGTCATCAATGCCCAATAGATTGGCAAATATTCGACACGAATGCTATTAAAGGCTCGCGCGCTACTCTCTTCACACGCTTCGCTTCTGCTGTTAATTATTAATATGCACCATTTGCCACGCCAATGTCCAGTTGCAGTCCGCAGCCCGGCAACTTCTCCGCCAAGTTTTTCGTTTTGCATTTCAAACGAATGACCAATCGATCCGCCAACGAGATTGCTGACGCGCCAATACAGCGCCACTTCTGATAAGTGGACGCTACGTGTCGGCAAAACATTCCGATTGCAGCAACAACAACTGTGTCCGATATCAACTACTCCTGCGAGTGCTGGTGCTGCTGCTGTTGCTGCTGTTGTTGTTTCATTTCATTGCGGCGTAAAGATTTTATCGTGACAATCTTGTCAGCGTCGATCGGTGATCGCTATTGGTGTGGTGGAATTGTTGTTGTTGTTATTGTTGTTGTAGCACTTGAAAGCGCAATTGTCAAAGGAAATTAGCACTTTTAAGTATCGCCATAAAATCGATCGAAGTGCTTAAGGATTGGAAATTATTTTACTTTCAATTGGTTTTGAAAATAAAGTTAATAAGGAAGAGCTCGATACGGGTGGAGCTGAATGGTAATTGTATGTACTTGATTGGTATCTCTTTTAGGATGCAAAGATTAGAAAGAGAGATAAATATAGATGAGTCAATATGTGTGGATGAGGGGGACTTGAGCTCTCTCTCTAAAAATATACTTACATATATATTGTATATATGTAGCTTCCGACGCAGTCATTCGAAAGCTGTATTTTTAACCACCTTCTCAGCTGTAATGAGGATGGAAAGACCAGAAATTACGAACCAATCTAAAGCGGTAGAATAGGCATCCTAACACCCGCCTATGAAGAGAATCAATCAATGAAGGACAATGCAGCATCTGAAGCCAAAAGAGGGGAGCCCATAATGTTGTTTGAAAGACTAAAGCCAAGTTAAAAAACTGATCGGACTTCATAAGGTCAGCTTCCGATCTCAACCATACCCCAAACCCTGTAAAGACATGTGAGTAAAGGATTGACTTGATTTTCGATGTTACGCAAATAAACTGCAGCAACGTCGCTTGGACTGATCGGTAATCTGCAAAACTTGTACGGACCTACAACACCAGTAGCTCCATCTAGATTAGGAACAACCTTGTCGAGTTGTTCGGAACAAAACGAGGTGACCTTGGCTGGCTTATCTTACAATATGTCATTTCCCAGACTCAGCGAGTAGTGACTAGTGACAGAGTAGTATAAGAGATACTCGATCTTAACCAATTGGTGTCACGTCCCTTGTCAGAACTTGTATCAAGGTAAACCGCTTAGTGCATCTACAGGGTGTTCATTGAAGTATATTTATACGAAGACATCGTTTTTTCTTTAACTAGAAAATCAACGAGTTTTTTTTTAAATAATTTATGTTCGACCCCTCTTCTTTCCTAGTCGCTCGACCAACACTTTTATGATATCCGTCTTCGTTCCGATATTCACCCTAAGACAAATCTTGGAAATGTCAACTGCTTTAAGGGATTAGCCCACCTCAAATCGTATTGATTTTTAAAGCAGCCGTCTCTATTACGAAAAATAGCTTCCCCTGGGCCCCTTTGTCTGGATTCGCCATCATCGAGTCTGTGTATACTGACTCGACCACTGATCTCTTACCTCAGTGATCTTTCCAAAGTCGAATTTGTGATACCATTTGTGGCATGAATATTCTTTCGGTTTAACAAATTACCAGAAAAGCTCCATATTTTCTGTAACGAGGGGACAGGCGAGTTAGTCTTTGAATTGATACCCCGATCATTGAATAATATGACATTGTTCATTTAGCTGATGGCTTCTTGCATACTTCTGCTCTATACCCTTCCTATCATTTCACTCACTATATCAAAAATCATCTTGATTTCGTCCAGACCAAAGTCTAAAAATATTTTCCTGAAAGCCACCGTCCCTTTGCAGGAAATGTCAACATAATATATTGAAAGATTCCATAATAGAGAATCGGCTTTGTAAGCAAGTAGGAGATGATTACCGAGAGTTCTTTGCAATCAAACACAGCAACACAGCTTTGAATACGAAACGGTCTTAACGAGAGACCTCGTTAATTATAGCCGGGTCGACAGCTCTAAAATGAGCGTGAGAATATCTCGATGCCATCAAATTGTGTTATGCACAGAAAGTTTGAAGATCTAGATCCCGATCTACAGTCTCTGAATCCCAGCAGATGAAAATAATCTAGTACGTTCGTGGAACAAACTTAAAACCCCCTTGCTATAAGCATTTTGGTATAAAAGAAATTATTTTTCGTATATCTATATTTATGTAAAAATAGTTCACAATCCATTAGAATTCGCTTGCACACCGGCATTTTGGCTTTGAAGGATTCGCGTGCGGTTTATCTGTCTGTCGCCTTTCTGAGCATAAAAACCGCCGACATGGCACGCCTGTAGGCATCAAGCAAGACGGTTAACTTAGAACATTAAACATGAAACAATGCCGCGTTATTAAAAACACTCTTTGGCAAGAGTACCGCGACCTTCGGTGGGTAGGTGGTGGTAGCAGGATGATGATGTGGCAAGCTCGGCCTTTCATTTCTCCATCACTTACCCAGTTAGGGTGATGGTGATGGTGCTGGTGCTGGTGGTGGTGGGGGAGAGGAGACGCTTAAAATCGCCATTAACGTGTGTTTGTTCCTCTGTGCGCTACAAAGCAAATTACCATAATTATTGCATTACTCGCAGACGAAGTACATTTTTCAAAATTCGCGGAAAATAAAGAACACAAAGAGCAATCTTTGCCGCGTTGCCGCAATTAAATGTCGCCAACAGTTTTTTAAGTCGCGTGCGTTTTGATTTAGACATAATTTACTTCTTTTTTTTAGAGTTACTGACGTGGAAGACATTGTCCGCATAAAAGTGAGTGAGTTGTTAAATACTAATTGAAGCCAGAAATAGTGGCGGAGTAAAATGTTGATCAAATATTCTTTTCGTGCTTCCTGTTAATATATTTATATCTACTATGTATAAGCGACGTCGGCGGCAAATTGATCTTCACAAAAGGAATGGGAACGAATTGCCGAGTTTCATGTTCGCCACGCTCCCATGGTGACAACGCGCTAGGAGTCTTAGGTCACAGCTAAAAGGAAACACGCTTCAGCGGAGCCACTCCAATAATGGTTCACTGAAATCTAAACGGGGCGCCTGTTCGCCTGAGGTGAATCTGCGAGCGGACGTCGGTCTTTAAGCAAGCTGTTCGCTATATAAATATTTACCTTAGTGTCCCTCGCGCAGGGTGGTTGCGCGCGGAGCTTAGGACCGCCAATTTGAAACCAGTTCTTAAGAAAAAAAATACAACAGCCTTAGATGAGAGGTCTCCTTTCTGATGACTACCATGGAAAATACACTAAGCTCCTTATAAAACTGAAGTCTGATATCAAAACTAGCCAAGAATTGCGATGTACCAGACAAGGATGGAAACAAATGCAATAGTACTTTCCGGCATGTATCACAGCGGTAATAAAAAGTAGCGCACATTTTTATGAGGAATTCATGGTGGATGGTGGGGTAGAGAGTGTTACCGAGCCCTAACATTCATCCCGGTGGATGACCATTTAGTCACAATTCGTACCAAGGCGAAGCTCTTCATAATATGACTGATTTGTGCCCCCGGCCAGGAAAAACGAAGAGTGCTTGAGTGTACTTAAGAGCCTTGCCTAGCCGCGATGTCGAAATCGTGCTTGGGGACTTTATTTCCAGCGTAAGCAAAGAACGTATCTTAGGAAAATCCAACATCCATGACGAAGCATCCCATTACCCTTACTACGGGTACTAGTACTAGATTCCAGCACTAAAAAATTAATCAAGCTACTTTGCCATCTCCGGATCGAAAAAACTCAAAACCACATAATTGATGTTGTAATAGATGGAGGGCATGTTTTCAGCATTCTAGACGTACGCATGCTCCGAGTTCCAAATATCAGCTCGGACAAGTATTTTGCTGCAGTCAAGAGACGCCTCTGTGAAGCAAAAAACAGCCGTCAACATTCACAAAGAACATTCGCCCTCGAAAAACTGCAAACACGACGAACAGCCGAAAGCGTTTCTACACGACTTACGCTCCTGCTCTCTGGGGACACTCATCAGCAACTCGGTATGAGGAATCTTTGGGACAACATTGTAAGTTCAAACGAAACTACTGGTTTTCAGAAAGATCTCATGAATAGCTGGCACGATAAAGATTACCGTAGCGCACTGGAGAGAAAAGATACCGTGACTGTTGTTAGGAACAACGGGAATTCTCCATAATCTCCGTGCTTAGGCTTTTACACCAGTGTTGTTTGTTCAAAACTAAAATTGCTGCAATCAAAAAAGTTATGAATCCGTTGCTCTGATAGGGAGATCGCCATCTTTAATACTTGTATGGTAGACTTAGATATATACTATATAAATTGACGCTTTGTAACCGCTAAAGTGATTTTCGGCAGAGCTCCTCCTCTAATTTAGAGTATACGTCTTGATGTATTCCAACAAATTGAGGAACCTAGAGTTTACTCTGACCCGCTTCCGAATGGTTCTTAGATTTTTATGAGCAGCCATGTCAGAAATCAACTCGGGGGGGTTTGACATTCCCTGCCGAGGGGAACCGGTACTCAAGCAGTAGACTTAAGCATGGTAAAAGTATGCTAGACCTTCATTTCACAAATCCAATCAGTTTTCAATAAAATTGATTTGGATGCCTTGTCACAGTACGAACCTTGGTTCAGCTCGGCAAACGCGGTGCTAATAAGAGGGTAATCGCATGGTTCTTTTTGGTATTTTTCAGATATTCTTCCGCTCGCCAAGTCAAACAGCTTGCTTGCAATGGAGGCTCTGACTGGTTTATGTGCATCCTTTTAGGTCCAGCTTCTCCTCAGCACTACGTGATTGTCCTGCTTTTGCAGGATCTAAGATTCGATCACTTCCCACTTGACCCAACCTAACCTTAACCGATGGTTATTTAAATTAAAGACGCTCCGATAAAAACATATTCAAAGTATTTTTAATTCGTTAATAAATCGAAGCTAACTTTTGTATGATCTATAGACTCTCTCATTCTGCTGCAACCGTAAACAAATAACAAGAAAGATATATGACTTTTTAACTTTTCGAAACACAAGTAACAACAATTATTGCTGGCGTGTTACAAATGTCAAACACACGTTTGCATTTGAAAGGCTCAAGCAGATTACAAGCGGAACGAATTTGCAGGCAAAAGTAGGCAGAAATAATTTTTTTCTCAACAAACACACTTCAAGGATAATAAACTTTATACTCACCACTAGAGAGAGGGTACTCAGCAAAAAGATATAACCAAATTATTCCAAAATAAGCTTCAGAGCATAAATAATCTTGGACGGTTGAGGAAGATGAGCAAAAATTTAAGCATCAACAATTAAGGGGTTCGATTAAAGTGAACGCGAAAGGAGGTGACACGTTAAATGCCAGAGGCTTCAGTGAGGAGGAGAGAGAGAGAGAGAGGTACAGTGAGCAAGGAAGTGAGGAAGTGTGGGCGACACGTTTTATTTGTTTAGTGCGTAACAACATTTATGCAGCGCCGGATGCACGTGCCCCATGCAGACATATTGTGCAACATACAGTATATCTATATATGTATGTATGGTATGTGTGGTGCATTAAAGACATCGGCAGCGTGTCGAATACGCGTTAATGTGAACATTGCCTATATTTGTTTATTGTTTGTTTGGCTGGTTGCTGCAACATCCGTTCGACTGTCCACCTCTAACCAGCCAACCAAACAGCCACTCATTTACTTATTTGTTTGCCACACTGCTACGACAATGCCACACCCACTGCGGCTACGGCAGCGCCCACACACAAATGAGCCACACGCACGCACTAACGCACGCAGGCTAACAAAGCTCAGCCGCTCGGCGGCTTGGCAGCTTGGCAGCTTGGCGAGTGGCACGCAACTTTCGGATGCTGCAAATGATGTGTTGCGCTTAATTTACAACCACATCCAGCGAATTACGACACAGCGGGTGGTGCCACCGAAATGAATACTTACCAAAGAGCGATGGGCATGCATACATACGAGTACATATGTATGTATATTTGAGTGTACATATATCATAGTGTTTTTGTGTGATGAGTACATATTGTCAGTGTTGCGGTCGGGCATGGGGCGTTGAAACAGTAGCTATCTGCCACTGTTTTGCTTTGTTGCATCATTATTGCTGCCACCAATTGATACTGGCAAATAAAGCGTGTCTGCGGGACAAACGAAATTCGTTCAGGGTGCTTTTCTCACACGCTGAGGTGTATATATATGAATGTATATGTATATGTAAATATGTGTTGGTATACATATTTAAGGACAAATATTTTTGTGTATATGGCACGTCGCTCTCTATTATAATTCCAAGGTGAGATTAATTACACTGGCATAGGAAAGTCGGAAGTCAGTTAACGGAAATATGCACAAAAATAGAAAAAAAAAAACAAACAAAAGCCGAATTATGAATTTTTGAGATTTAAAAATCACAAAAACCTATGTCTGGCTTCAGGCAAATTTTGCTGTGAAAATTACTCTAACGTATATATATGTACATATGTATATATTTAATTTTAGTATTTTTTATTTTTCACATATATATACTAGTATATGCAGATATGTACAATATATGTTTAAATCTCTTCACCGGAAACTACTTGTTTTCACCGTTGTAAAGGTTTTTTTGCTTAAGTTTTCTACTCCTTTGTCGAATTGTTAGCACGAATCCTTGAAAATCAAATGGTGCTCAATACTTTATTTTTAAATATATACGATTTGTTTTATGCATATATGAATACACAAACATACATGCATACATAGCTTGTTAACGGTGTCTTTCCATCATCATTAAATTTCCTAAAAAAATTGTCAAAATTCCTTTTTCTCATTTTTTGGCTGCTTATTTCCGCCAAAAATATTTCCTTCATATTTTTGCTCGAGGCAACATTTCATTTGTGCATTTCAGTTACATGGAAATAGCATTTCGATGATTATGCAGCAATTAAAATGATTGCGATGTATTTGTATCTTGCGGGCACAATATACGTAAAATAAAAATAAATAAAAAAACTAAAATTATTTGTTGTTGTTAATAATTTTTTCAAGGCTTTTATTTGTGCTACAAATATAAGTATGCTTTTTAAATGAAGAATTTTATATAGTTGGCATAAAAATTTGCGAAAATTATAAAAAAAAAATATTAAAATCTCCTTCCCAATAAAGACTAAAGAATGACGTTCCATATTAAGACAGCACAAAACTAAAACTAAAATAGATACATTTATTTACATGCATATAGTATAATAACTTCACAACTTTTGATTTAACTTTTTTGAATATTTTTTTCTACGTAGGCTGCTATATATATTTCTGGCCTAATAATGAAAATACGAATATTTATCAACTAAAATGTTTTTTTCTTTTTTTTTGGATTTGGCACGTCGATTGCTGTTTTGTTTCGGGCTCATACGCTTAGATCCATGATTCGTCACCTGCATTTCTTTACACCTATCCACACGAGCTTTTTTTTGAGCGATTGTCAAATTGTGCGAGATCTAATGAGAACAAACCTTTTTTACGGCCAGGTGTTCATGCAATATCGAATGTATGCTGGTGGGAGAAATGCATAGGCATGCCTCTATCTGAAGGTACGTTACATGACGGTCTTGCATTATCAGTTCACGTACGGCATCGATGTTTTCTGGCACAAGCGTTGTTTTTGGGCGACCTTTGCGGAATTCGTCTTTGAGCGAGCGTCGGCCACGATTGAATTCGTTGTACCAGCTTTTCACAGTGCTATAGGATGGTGCTTCATATCCATACAAAGATTTTAGTTCATCGATCCACTCTTATCGTGATAATCCACGTCGAAAGTTGTGAATAATGATCGCACGAAAATGTTCACGAGTTAATTCCATTTTTTGGCCGAGATGATTTTTTTGATTCCCTGTAAATAAAACAATTCACGATTAAATGACAAAACGTTCTGAGTGATGTTATGCTAAAAAATGTCAAACTTTCCAATGGAAATGTCAGATTGCACCTGGTAACACTTAGTGTTGCCTAGGCCAGACCTATATATAGCAGCCTACGTAGTAGCAAGTCATGCATTATCTTTGCCTTATATTGAAGACTTTTTTTACCATACTTAGAATTATCCGATTTATGTCAAATATGTATTGTTTCGTCTCTATTGGCAAAAAATGGTGACAATCGATTTTCACAGGCTTCCCTTGTGGGCAATTCTACACCAAGAAAATCATTCACCATAGACGGGAACAGGTGGTAATCACTTGGTGTGGGGTCCGGACTATAAGGTGGATGCATAAGAACCCCAAAACATAGCTCTCGGGGTTTCTGGCGAATCACTATTAATGTGTAGGGTCTGGCGTTGTCCTGATGAAACACACTACCTCTCTCTGTTGGCCATAGCTGTGCGCTTCTTGGCGTTTACTTCCTTCACACCAGCCGTTTGCTGAGAGTGCAGGCCCGAATTAAGTGTTTGGCTGTAGGACAGCAGCTCATAGAGTTTGATTGCTTGCCAATTGACGTTGCTTTAAGAGCTCCACTTTTCAACACCAGTCCCCATCCCCTACAGAATGGGCCGATTTTAAAACGATTCAGCAGCTGTTCGCAGCTGGAAATTCGGTTCATGAGGGTTTTTATCGTTAACTCATGTAGCACCCAAGCACCGAAACTCTTTTTGTATAGAGCCTTTTTCAAGTGGTTCCAATTTGCTCTTTGTGCAATATTTAACACCTGGTCAGACTCGACTATTTCCATTATTTTATCGACACTTTCGAAAATTGGCCTTGCATACCGTGGAGCATGCAGGTCACCGCCTCAGAAACAGTTTTCAATAAAGAAAATTCTTAATAATTTGTAACTTTTTTGCCTTGGAACTGTGTAAAACCCTTCAAGAATATCCTGCCTTCATTAAAACGTGTGTGGATTTAAGTAAAATAATGGTAGATCGGATAACTTAACAGGTTGAATTAATGGGACCTCTACCTTGAGCTCGCAGTGAGCTTTGGTGTAGAGATAGTAGGCTGGACGTGAACCCTTATAAAACTGAGATGGTGTTATTTATCAGGAGGAACAAACCGCATGCCTTTAACCCACCCAAACTAAAGGGCTTGGAGATTACCCTCTCTCCCAAAGTCAAATACTTTGGGATAATCTAAGATAGCAAACTAAACTGGAGTCGGAACACAGAAGAAAGATCAAGGAAATCTATAACTGCACTCTATCGTGCATTGGACATACACATCGGTAGTTAGACCAATCCTATTCTACGGGGTCACCGTCTGGTGGACAGCACGCGATAAAATCAACTTCAGGAGCAAATTAGAGAGAGAGCAACGATCGGCGTCCATCCTGATAACGGGAGCTTTGCCAACAACTCCCTCGAAAGCACTGCTAACCCTTTTCAACGTCCTTCCTCTAAACCTATACGGGAAACTACAAGCGGGTTGGAACGCAATAAGATTGAACGCAACTCAACCTTGGAAGAATTGCAGTATAGGACATACAAAAATATTATCTCTTACAGAAGTGCCGAAGGAGCTGGACATCACCACCTCCAGTGTATGCTTCGATAATCTTTTCTCGACGAGAATCTCAAGCAGATGCGATCCCCAACGCCCCCGACCAGGGAGCAATAGCCATCTTCACAGTCGGCTCGAAGCTTGATGGGAGGGTGGGTTGCGGAATTTATTCTCTCGTGCTCTCAGTAAGTATGAACACGAGAATACCGGATCACTGCAGAGTTTTCCAGGCGGAACTCTTCGCAATCATGGAGACCGCGAAGTGGTTGCACAAATCTACGCCAGTAGGACAATCGGTTACAATTTACTCTGATAGTCAGGCTGCAATCAGATCTCTTCAATGTAACGGTACCACGTCAAAAGTGGCCATAAACTGTAAGAACACTCTTAACAAACTCTCAACGGAGTACAGTACTGTCGTGGGCTGGGTACCTATACACAGGGACATCCCAGGCAATTGTATGGCAGACGAACTAGCAAGGGAAGAAACCCTTCTATCTACAATAAAACACGCACATGATGCTGGTTTACCTCTGTCCATGGCTAAGTACATGCTTAAACTGGTCTCCACCAGGGAAGCTGACTCACAATGGTTGAACGAGATCACGTGTAACGTGACCAGACAACTATGGCTGAAGTTGGAAGCGAAAAAATCTAAACATCTTATCCTTCTGGACCGGTTCTTCATTAATATAACGACTTGTGCAATAACTGGGCACTGTTTAATGGGGTTTCACGGGAATTGAATGGGAAGAAGAGGAAGAGACCATCGAGCACTACCTCTGCCACTGTCCTGCCTTGTCATCCGTGCGACACTAGTTTCTAGGGAAACACTTCTTCGACTGTCTCGCTGAGTTGGCCTCAGCGAACATTTGAAATCTTTGTTGCCTTTATAAGGCACAAGTAATGGTTCCATCATTTGAGCAGGTGAAGGCTGAAGCCTCAGCGGTATCACAATGGGCCTATTGGCCTAAGTGTGCTCGTGTTAACCAGCAGCCGTTTCAACTCAACTCAATCTGAACATACATACATCTGCTCCACATTTTAAGCAAAATTGAGCTATTAGGACGAATTTTTGAACAACTCAGATTTAAGTTCTCTTCTCCGAAGATAATGTAGCATATGTTACATATGTACCAAATTTCAAATAAATCAAAATCAATATAAAAATAAATTTAATTTTTTCGAATAGTTAAGTCACAGGCCTACTTCCTCGAAAATCCGAGTTTCAGGTTTCTAAAATCAGTTTTTTAGACTATAAGATGGTCTGTTAGTCATTCAGGATGAAACAAAGCAACTTCAGGTCTCATGCGACTCTTCCTAGTTTATATCAAATCCGTATCTGAAAATGCACCTTAAACATTTGCGAATCCTTGACGAGATTAATTTTCCATAAAAGTACTAAGATCTTTATTATTATTTTTAGAAATCCACTTGTGCATACTTTCAATGGTCTGATTCTATGGGTTATTTAAGTCATATCTACAGCTCTCAAGAGCTAAAGAGTTCACAAATGTTTATCCTGTCTTTCATGCCGTATCTGCTTGGGAAGGACTAGATGCGGATTCACCTCTGAGAGCTGTTTTTAATTTTTTTGTGGAATTTTTTAAATAAAATAATTTTAAGAAATTGAGTTTAAAGAACATTAAATATGGTTAAACATGTTTTCCTTTAATTTAACCTTACTTCTCATCATGCACATCTGAAATTATCTCATTAAATAAAGTAAGTAATGATGTGAAAATAGTTCCCCCGAAGAACACTACCGTCTGTCTGCCTAAATTCAATTAGAATCATTATTTCTCGTAATTGATTATTTTAGTGTCCGTTGTGACAGACGTCAACATTGTCCTTATCAAATCGTAAAATAAAAAGTTAAACGCATGCTAGTCCACAATATTGGACGGCAAATTGAAAAATACAACAACAAAAAGTCCTATTAAAATTGCAACAAAAACAACAGATAACTAACAACAGATGGTCAGTCGCAGGCGAAGCAGACGGAGAGAAAAGTTAGGAGAAGATTTTATCAGCAAGCAGACAGACGCCTCCTTTCGAGTGTCAACCGACTGTGCGCATCATTATTGACGGATCCCGGCACGACGAAAGTAAAAGCGAAATCTAGTGGTCACTGGTCACTATCTCATTGGCGTTGGCGTTGGCGTTGCTGGTGTTGGTGTTGGTCAATTAATTAGGCCGTTTATAGTATGATAGACGATTAGAAGTGGCGGAGCAGCAGGCGGTCAGCGGAGTTTACTAAGTGATGATTGTGGTAATAAAATAAACTGACTGCTACATATGTATATACATACATATCACAACAACGAGACGAGCTCACATATGGTACAATGAAGTGTTGTTATTTTGTGTGGAACTTATCTGTTGTTTATGTACAGTAATTTTATTTTAAAATGAATTTATGTTTAATCAAATAGTGAATTCTCGTCTGTTTGCATATAGATAAATATAGGTAAATAAAGTTACTCCTCGATTGGTTTGAAATTTTTTCATATCGTTCCTGAAAGGTGCCTGGAAAGGTTTATACAACAAAACTTTTCGGGAAGTGAACCAGGGACTGACTAATTCGAAAAAAATTTTATTTATCGTACGATTTACTTGAAATTCGGCGCTTAGTTGGTTTAAGGAAGACAACTCTTAACTTTCTTGGTTTAACAGGAAGCCTATTCTTTCTCCAAGAAATGAACTAGGGATTGACTTATTCGAAAACATTATATCTACGGTTCGATATGCTTGAAAATTTACACAAAAGTGGATTAGCAGAAATACTAATCTTCTGTCCGAAAATTGGACCAGGGACTGACCTATTTGAAAACATCGTTTTTTATAGTTCGGTTTACTTGAAATTCGGTACTTAAATGCTTCTTTGCCAAGATTAACAGGAAAAATACTGTTCTCTCCGAGAAGTGAATCAAGGACTGATCCACTCGGAAAAACAAGTATTTATGGTACGCTTTACTTGATTGCAAAACTAGGATAGCCAAGTTCCGAAATGCAAAAGGCAACCTTCGCATCACGCCGCTATCAGTAAGGAACCTTGTTTACTAGCTTAAGAGGTTAGGGTAGTCAGAATTTTCAAAAAATCAAATTTTTTTTTTTGCATTTTCGTTAAGTATAATATCTTAAAAACAATCTCTGAAAATTTCAAGTTATCCGATAATTCGTTTTTAAGTTATTCGACAAATAACAAAGAGAGCTCAGGCCTTTCAAAGCGCTAGTGTGAAACTTTAAACGCGTTTTTCTCAAAACTATGTTTTTTGAACTGGTGACAACTGTAACTCGAAAACCGCTCAGTTGATTTTAATGAAATTTATACAGCATTTAGAATACATAATAAACTCGGGCCTGATAGAAGGATTTTTTTTTTTTGAAAAATTTCGATTTTTTAAGACCAATTAACTGTTGATTTTTTCCCAAAAATCTAGACAAAAATTTCCTGAGGCCGCCATTTTGCTAATTTTTGAAAAAAAAAATCTTTGGTTCAGGCCCAGGATTATTTATTTATAAAACTAATTTTTTCTATCCGATTGTGTTCAGATGAATCTCCAAGGATTTATGATTGTCACCGCAAGGACCTTTTTTTGGAACTGGGTTAACACAGACAGCTGTAACTTCGGAAATAATTTTTTTTTTTTGAAACTCTCGTGACTTCAAGTCAAAACATTGTTTAATAAAACCATATCACTACTTTTGTAAAATAAAATTATTTAATAGCAAAAAAAAAATACTGAAAATTCTCATTTTTTCGTGCCTCTGACTACCCCTAACCCCTTAACTTCCCTAAGATGGTTATATATATATACGAGGCGTGACAATTAAGTAATGAAACTGATTCCATAAAAATCGTATATTTCAAAATTATTCTACAACTCTGCCATCCCCTTCAAAGTAGTCCCTTTGGGCAGCTATACAACGATTCCAGCGCCTTTTCCATGCTTCGTAAGATTTCTATAACACTTCGACTGGGAGGTCCGCGAGTACCCTCGTCACGGCAGCCTGGATGTCCTCAAACGATTCAAAACGGGTTTCTCTGACCACTGATTTTGTTCTAGGGAACAAACAAAAAGTCGCAGGGTGACATATCGGGCGAATAAGGCGGTTGTTGCAACACGGCGATCCCTTTAGAGGCCAAATACTGGCACACGCTGAGGGCGGTGTGGCACGGCGTGTTGTCGTGATGAAGGATCCAGTTACGAGCGATGTCTGAGCGCACCCTGTTGACACGTTTTTGCAATCTTTCGAGTGCTTAGCTATAGTAGACTTGATTTAAGCTGCGGGAAATAAAATTATGCATCCGCTCTATGTGGAGTGAGCTCTGTAAAAAAAACTTTGTAGTCATTTCTGGCTTGCCACTTTAGATAGATACTAGACTGTTGAGCTTGTAAACATTTCCAATGCACAGGAACAGTTCATTTTAGGTAGTTAGTCCTCAACTTGTCGAATGCTATAAATATCTAGAAAGATTCACTTGTCCAAATAGGGATGCTCCGTCTAAAGAATCATGTTTCTTCTTCATTGTCACAGTAGTAGCGCTTTGATTCTTGCCTGACCACTGACACTCAAGGTATTACGTTCAGCCTAGTTCCCTCCAAAGCCTCGCCTTTTTATCCTATGAAATTCCACATTACCTAGAAAAAAAGTGTTGAAAAAAACACAAAAATAGTTTCGCTTTTTTCATTCCTGAACTCTCCCGTGTGGTTGCAGCTCATCAATGCGCCGATAAATTGCCGCCACATTCTGACAAGCTCGACATACTTGACTGCATACCCATGAGTTCGCGCACACACATCAACGTGTACTACAACCACACAATTTGTATTTTTAATCCCACAACACGAAGAAATTAAATAAAAAGAGTAAAAAAAAACAAAAAAAAAGCAATTGAATTTCGCCAAACAACTGAAAACAACTTACGATCTGCCCAAAATAGTGTAAACTGAATGACTTCCAACTTGGCGTACAACCACAAGTGCAATTTCGCAAGTGAACCCACCCCACGGCATTGTGGCGATCAGCGCCCGGTTGGCAATGGCTTAAGAATTTCGTCTTGCGAGATTTCACTTGTCACACAAGTTCAGCTGTGTGGATCAGCGACGCGCCAATTACTCGCAACACATTTCGCAATCGCCACACGAAAATATAAAGAGCCATCGTCGTGCCAACATTCAAATTCATTGTGCAACGTGCAACAAAAGGCAGATGTAGATATGTATATACGTGTACACACATATCTGCTTATGGTATATTCGTATGAGTTAAACTGTTGGTGCGCACTTGATGTTCAACATCCGAATTCTTGCAACCCGTAGAGCCATCCTCTTCGATGTTTACGCGATGTTCTTTCACTTAGCTTGTTGAGCGCGGCGACTTATACTTACATACACACTTGTACTTAAGTACTTATGTGCATACATACATATGTACGTGCATTTTCCGATATTTCGATATTTTCAGTTGGCCATATTGCGTCCACACACACACACATACACACATATAGAGAGTCTCTGAGGTGCGTCTGGCCCCATTAATTCTCTGGGCTGTCGTAGCGCCAAACCGATTCATCGATATACAATCGTTTGGCATTCTTCGGTTCGCATGTTCGCCTTACACATGTTCAATTGTAGCTGATTGTAGAACATGCAGAAGAGTTCTTCTTTTATTTCACGTATTTCACTAAAATCCCAATTAAATTTGATTCATTTGCAATTGCAAAGAATTTTAATTCGACGCACAAGGCCATTGAGCCACAAGAAAAGGGATTTATTTTACATTTTTAGATTGAGCGAAACGACTTAATAGAAAATATGCAAAAAGAAAAGAGAGATCTTAATTAATTCGAATCTACTAAAATATGGTACATAAGGTTATTGGCAGCGCTAGTCTTAAATAAATATTTTTTCTCAGATTCCACTGTTGCGGAAACTTAAGTGCCAAAAACTCCAGCATTGAGTGGATAGACCCGACAAAAATCAAACAGAAACACTCAAACTCGAAAGCATCGTCTCAGCAGCGTTGCATCGAAAAATCAGATCCCGCTACAGGCCCTGTTGAACTCTCTCCGTAGGTAATAAGGCTCAAAATATGCTGAGTATAGAATTCTGATCATTTCAGCTCATCACTTCCTGTACAAAGGAAAATTGCTTATGTCAAAAGAAGACTATTCTCTAATCCTGTTGAAGGTTCAAAGTATTATGCTCCACTTTACTAACAGACATATTTGCCACCGAATTCCTTAGACATATTTCTTCTCTTATGATCTTGTTTACGTGTCCCTAACTTCATACTTCTTACTCTTTGTACGCCTCCAAGCCTTTCTCAGTCTCTCGGAGACTGTTTGGACCAAGAATTTCTCGCTAACCAGCAAGGGTGCATGAGTTGCCAGTGGTTAGAATATTCCAGACTCGACGGTTTGGTCTGAACTTCCTTTTTTCATCAAACAAACTAAATGATGACATAAAGTTAACAATATTCTCTCGCTATCTGGAAAATAACTTTAGCAGTCTTAGAAAACAATTCTGAGTAAGTCATTAGAGCAGCGCTGTAGCAGAGGCGATGGATTCCTGGCCAGAGGAGGAGATTTCAGTCGAAAATCGCTTCAGTCGTTATAAAGCACCAATCATACGTAAGAGGTGTGACAATTAAATAATGAGACTGATTATATTGCCGCAATTGTGGTAACCGTGTAACCTTGAAATTCGCTTTACCTTCTCCCGGCATCCTTTTCCTCTCAATTGATATATTTGCAATCGCTCTAGCTTGTTTAGTTCGCCTGCTCGGTCCTTACGAAGAATGTGGTCTATATTGTTCTATTGATACATTTCTTTCAAAGCTTCTAGCACTAACCCTTAGAATTTTTTCATCTCCTGCTCATCTTCATCATAAGGAAAGACTAGAAAGTTTAAGCGAGTGGTGATTTAGCTCTTCGATTGTCTAATAGATCTAATAATTTATAGTTTGCCAATGGGAATATGCATTACATTTCTAAACTGACATTTCTATTGGTTCCAAAATAAGCGAAATACTTTCCTTGAAACTTGGAAGTAAATATTCTCCATTAGGATTAACTCATCAACCGCCTCTTCAGCGGTGGAAAAACGTTGACTTCGCATGTTTTCTTTCCAGACGTGAATTAAAAGAAGTCATGCGGTGCCAAGTCAGGACTATACGGTGGATCATCAAATCAATGTTTTCAGGGCTCAAAAATGCAATTGTTTCATTCCATGTGTGAGATGGTTAGTTTTCTTCTGAATTAGAACTCGTATGTCAGAACGTTCTCAGTACACGTATGTATAACACCGAAAATGATAAGCTTTACAATAGGGTTTTCAGTTGCTAGATTGTAATACTAAGATTGCTAGGTAAGCTTTTTTATGAAAGTAGGCGACTGGAAACCAGCTTTCGCCAGAAGCTTTCGTGAAGCGCGAAAACGTCACCCAACCAATTTTCCGATATCTATATTTTATTTTATTTTTGTTTGTTCAAAAGCACAAAATTTCAAATTTATTTAACTTCGTTTGACTATAAAATATAAAAAAGTCTCTAAGATATGGCAAATAAGGATTTATTATCAAATTAACAACAGCAGATATTTCACTTGCGGTAAGGTGGCAGGCCAAATTAAATGAGAATCAAAACCCTAGCGGTAAAAAATAAAGCAACAACAACAACAACACTGCAGTAACCAAAAGGCATTTTCACTAAATAACCAAAGGAAATTCATTTGCACTTCCTTCATGCGTCCCCTACTCCAAGCGACCCCAAACGCCCATTAGCTAACTGCTGGCGATATCTTTAGAGCTTATTTTGGGCAAAATGGCAATTTATGCTTGGCGGCGAGTTAACGCACCGTTAAACAGCAGCGCAATAAGAATTAAACTTTTTTATTTTTTTTTTATTTTATTTTTATTTTATTTTTTTTTATATTTTTTTTAACACAACCACAACCCGTGCAGCTTCCACAAGGAAATTTACTTTACTACGCGCCATTCATTTATATATGAACAATATAAAAAAAATGCTTTAAAATGATCGTCAAGTAGCCTTTAATGTCCTTTTCATGTTCGAGTAATTTCTTTTGTTGCATTTCGTTGGACAGCAAGTTTTTTTCTCGCTCTGTTTTAACTCCTTTTCTTATGCTTTCATGCTAAATAGTGAAAGGCAAATCAGTTCGAGTGGAAAAGGACGAATTTTTTAATTAACCCCTTTTTTTTGTTTTTGCTGGGGTTGACGCTGACTTCGGCGGTGATGGCGATGGTGATGGCGATGGCATAATTAATAGGTTACATAATGGGAATAATTGCACTTGTTTGGCGGGCAAACATTTTCAAACTCAAAAGTCGTTATTCGTGAAAAATATATGTATGTACACGTATGTATGTATGTGGCAGAGTAGAAAAAATTGGTGAGCAAAAAATAAGAAAAGTATCACAGAAAGTAATTAATAACCTAAAGGCCGTTAACAAGGGTTTAATTAAATGATTTGTGGGTGGCGAAACTTTTAATTTGCGTAAATTCCACGAAATGGCGCCTGAAGGTGTCCCGATTGTTAAATTTGCCCGAAAAATGTTTTAAAATATACATCTTTTTCGTTTCAATTTGCTTATCGGCGTCTCTTTTCTTTTTAAGTTATAAATAATGCATGCCTTGTTTTATTCTTTTTCGCTAATGATAATCAAATAAATTCACTGTGCTAATGAAATCGAAACGCCAATAGGCGTAAATAAATACATAGATACAAAATTTCAAAAGCAGCAAGTGAAGTAAACATTTACACATCTCTCAACACCTTCTTGAGTTGATCAATTTGGGTTTCACTTAGAAACAAAGCAGGTCTTCTCCTCTCTCCTCTCCTCCAACTACCAAGTATGGTAATTATTTCCAATTTATTTGCAGATTTGTTTCTTGGAAAAAATACATTTTGGTTGCTAATGGATTTCATCGGTCACTTAACCACATAAGCACACTCTCTCATATACACATACGCATATTTTGTCTTTGGTACAGTGGAAGAATTAAGTACTCGTACAGGCGAAACATTAGCTGTCTTTGGCTTAAGCATCTTCCGGACTGTACCGCAGTCATTTCGGCCTCAAGTTTGATGAACTATACATATTGATCTGCAAAGCTCTAAGTGTCAATCAGAAATTAGCGAAAGTGTCACACAGTAATATCCGTTAACCCATTGAGAACATATTTGAAAGTTTCAGAACCAAGGTGTTAGAAATTAGTTTCTCAAAGACAGGACAATCTAGTAGAAAGTGAAGAGTTAAGTACACCATACTATTCTCACTACGAGACTTATAATATTATTCAAGTTGGATTTTCATCTCTCATTAAATAAATACCAATCAGATAGGGAACAGTTAGAGACCACTAAGAGACCGCACCAGAAGCGATGGTGGTGACTGGGAGAGTAGTAATACATAATATATTCGATCTCCGACGAACTACCCTAAGGTAGAAGTATCTTATTTTTGCATGGCTTAGGATTTACCTAGCATTCGCGGAGCTGACGTAAGATCTATCAGTTCAAGTGGAAGCCACTCTCGAACCCTGTGTCCTGATGTCGACCCAAGGGTCCCCTTTTTCGCAAGCACATTAGCAAAAGTTAGCGATGATAACAATATACCTCTAATCGTAGAAGGAATGGTAACTCAGAACCTCTCAACCTGAAAACAGAGGCATTACTGTAGGGAACGCTAGGTGTTTGTGTAGAACCTAAAGCTAAGTTTTCATCTTTTCTAAATCTTTTCCGAAATGAAAATCATTTAAACTTTATAAAAATTTGAAACTCACTTCTGTAGTTGGTGATCGAGATTTTTCGGATGGCATATTAGAAATTTTGCTTCGGATCCAACGATTATTTCTTTGAATCTACGCCTAATTTCCGCTTTAAGCCAAGCCGATAGTAGCTCCACCTCGCTTTCGTGTGGTATACAAATGGAGATGAGACACATTTTTTTGGGGGTTCTCCCGGAACTTTGTTGTAACTACGTTCTTTACTGAGTTAAGATAGAAGAAAATAGTTTTGTATGCTTTCGAGTGTAGGCGGTTGAGCTTCAGAATTCCTCCAAGAGCTCCAATGAAATTTCATTAATTATTTGATGCTACTGAGGTTGCGTGGAACTGATATTAGGTACACCAGTGGAAGATTACCAATAACCGATTGGGAACTGGTAAAATACTTACTGTGGAGCGATAACTGACCTTCAGCTGTTATGAGTCGACTGATGATAGAGAAGCATTAAACGTGCTTCGCTAGCATATGGATTCTAGAGGTTTCGTGTCAATCTTATGGTTTTTGTTAATATTAAGAGATGTTTTGAGAACTAAATGGGGTACTCCAGAGATGATTAATATCAATTTTTGGTAGCGTAAACGCAGCCAATTTCAACTGAGTTCCAGATCAACCATAAATACAAGATCATTTAAGGTCCTGGAACACTTTCACAGAGGTCTTATAACTAAGTTACTGTGCAGCGTTGATTGCAGACAAACTAACCTGCTATTAGCGCTAGGCAAATGGAAGCTTAGTTTTCTTGTAAGTAAGATTGAATCCACTGAGTACAAAGCTTGCCCAGAAGAAGCCGAAACATTCGAGCCCTATCTTTGCGAGTTGAGATTGAAATATTTCAGGAAACCCAGCCTTTACCTTACGGAGATGGACATATGGTATATGGAGTGAAGAAATTAAACAGCTTAGCAAAGCGAGCTAGCTTTTCGCAAAGCATAGTTGGGTTTCGCGGAAGCAGATTGAGTGTAATCAACTAGCTTAAGTACAGCCGCAGGCGGTCAGATTTCCAACCTACCCTCTCAACCAACTTACCAACCAAACAATGATTGACTGATATTCGCAGTTGATACGGCGGATGGCTGCAAATTACTGAAGGATGGCTTCTACTGGCAATCTGGTGAGATATAAGGCTCTCTAACCAAACGGGTGTGTAAGTTCACGAACAAAATTTCAGAACTTTATCGAACTACTTATTGGCAAAATAATTAAAAATCAGCAGGGAATGCATACTCGAGAAGTCTAACTATAACAAGAAGTAGACAACCAATGTGGTAACTTTCTTCACTAAGTCTTCAAGTAATGGTCTCAACATACACTTTAAAGCCAGAGAAAGAAGATTGAGGTTTAATATCGAAAAATGAAAAGCACATTCTTATTTAGGGATCTTTAACTTCCTTCAAACCCTCGGTATATTTTTAGCCCAAAACAAACTATGAAATGCAAGACACCTTCCGATGAATGTACACTGACAATGCTCACTTACTTAGAGTTTGGATAGTTGGGATGTTGGCTTGTTATTTCAAAAGATTTTTAAACTTTTGGGTCGGTCACCTACCGGCTAGGTCGTTGAAGGTATGCAAAACCGCTGGCAGAAGTATATGCAGAGGAAGACCCCCAAGCAGTAAGAAATATTTGGTAGAGCACGGTAATCAGGAAAAAAATGGTCTCTTAGTTGCTCCGTAAATTTTCATATGTGCTCCTCGTAGGGTTAGGCGACATATTGGTAACCCTGCGTCGTCTTAAGAAGAGGGAATGATGCGTGACAAACAATTTCAATAAAAGTCATTGGGAAGAAATATTGTCGATAACGATGTGTGGGAACTTACATGTTGCACTGTATGGACTCTGAGTTAATGTTTCTCCCATTTTTTGATGCTTTTCAAAGATTTCTTAATTTGGTCAGCGAAAAAAAAATATTTATTAAGTAAATTTCATTAGTGACGTTGATTGCAATGGTCGTTGTCACCAGTAACTACAACATTTGTACATTTACATATATGTACATATATAAACACAAATATTTAAGCTAAGCACTGATATCCACTTGTTTGTCATTTATTTATTTTTTTATTTTTGTGTTTTTCTTGTAAATAAACCATTTTTTGGAGAGATTTGTTTTTGTTGATGCTCACAACATGAATGCTGCATAGACAGAAAGTGTAAAGAGTTGAGCTGTGTGTGTCAACAACTTCTCTAACAACAACAAATATTACCGATAGTAATCATATGTGTGTGCCCCTTAGCGTTATTCCATGATTGTCTTCTTCAACTCCTCCTCCAGCACTAACCAGTGGCTTTCCAGAAGTGTTTGAATGGGTTAAGTTCATACTTCAATGAAATTGATTTTACTTTTATTTTCATTAACAAAGGGTGTTATTGTTGTTTTTAGTTTTATTAATGTGTCTGCCAACAGCACATCTCCATCAACATTCGGTCATTAGTGGTGTCTCTTTCGAAATTCACATTCACCATGGACGGTACAGTGATTGTAAATATTTGGTAAATATTTTTGAAAAAGTTAATAATTTCGTGTGAAAATGAAATTTTAAATAAATAAATAAATACAAAATCCATTATACTCGTATATGCCCACATACATACATATGTACGAGTACATCATCAAGACAATATGCTGCAGATCAGTGTATTGACATTTAGATTTTCCTTGAATTTACATTATAATTAAGATCGTGTGAATTTTTCAGCGCAAACATTTCATAAACAATCGTCATCTAAATTGATTGTTGTCTAAATTATGTTACTTCATAAGAAAATGTTAGGGATATAAATGAAAATGGGGAATCCCCTTTTATCAGATCAATCAGGCAAAGAACTTCTACTAAGAAATATTTCGAAACTATTGGAGGTTGGTGCAATGTGTGGCTACAAATAGAAAAAAATTTAATTTTTTTTTCAATATTGTCCATCTTAAAAAAATTATTCTATTAATTATTCTAAGCTGCCGAAAAAAATAAATTATAATTTTCAGATCAAAAAATAGCTCAATTCTACAATTTGACCTTATTATTGTTGGAAAATATCCTTCCCTTTAATTTTAATTGTTAACTACTACGTCGGTAAGTTGACCAGAAAAAAAAATATTTTTTTTATTTATTCGTAATATTTGTCATTTTTTATCTTCTTTACATAATCACCATTGATTTCAATGCATTTCTTAAGCCTATAGATCCTCTTCTGAAGACAGTCTGTCTTGCTCTGTAAGCTAATCAAGTTCAGCATTAACCCCGTTAATTATCTCCTCGTTGCTATGAAAGACCTTTCCTGTTAAATTTTTTTTAATTTTTCGAAATAACCAGAAATCCCAAAATACTATATCCGGGGAATATGGTGCTGGACGTATTTCTTCGATCACAGAGATCGCAATAAAATTACTCGTTATTTCGGCAGTGTCGGATGACCCGTTGTCATGATCTAAAAAGTAGCGCCGCAAATTACTTTTGCTGCTGATTTTGGTTGCTTAGATTTTACGGGTGGTTTTGCTTATCTTGGGCTCCATACCATGGACTGCTGTTTGGTTTCTGGATTGTACTTATAGAACCAAACTTCGTCAACAGTAACGACTTTAGTAAAGTTGCTAGACTGACCATTTCAAATTTGTTTAGGGAAAATTGAGCAAAATGCGCTAAGGCTCTTTTTGAACCTCATCTAAAATTCGTGGATTACTGAGCCCTGACATTCAAGCTGAATTCCTTAGCAATCATTTCTTGTAGCAATCGTGGGTCTTCCATTCTCGGGGCTCGTCCTCTATGGAAAAATGTCCGGTCTGGAGTCTTCGGAAGCGCGTAAAAATAGTCCTTAAAAACGGTGCAGTCGTTCCATATGCAATTTGGCATTCACTGAATATTTGTATTGGCTGTAAATTACGCTGAACCCCGAGGAGAATCACATGGCGAATTTCTGTTTGCGTTGATGGTGGTTTGACCTATCCCCAGCTATCGTGCGTTTTCTCGTCTCCATTCCAGCCGATCGTTCTAAAATTTAAAAAGGAAGACTAATAAAATGATTGCGAAGGATTTGGTATTTTTAGATTTAACAAAAACAAATGAAAGGTCACCAGCTAACCGAACTTTTGTTAATCCCTTCATATAGTAGATGAATATTGCTGGTGAAGTATCAATCGATCGCTCTAGAGTTCGGTCTCTATTCGTCGAGAAAAGACTTCGCTCTACTCCAATCCAATTAGAGAAGAACGGGTAAATAGTGAAGATCTTCTTGGTGTTTAGAAGATTTCGTTTGCCATGAAGATCTTCAAAAACAAATAAGCCACCACTTTAATGAAGAGATCTAATTACTTTTTGTTAACAGCCGAGCTGAAACTACAGCAATTAGATGTGCCACATAGAGAACATTTTGAGATCCCGCTCGGACGGATATACAATAGAAGGTAAGGAAATAAATGGTAGCGGAACCGCCTCGCAATGGGACCTCTATTTGTGGATTTTACAACAGACTACCTCAGATCCTTCGACGTCTTCAAGTTTTTTCTAAAGCACTGTACGCTAAAGGAACACTTTAGGTTTTGGAACATTTCCAACGTGGGGCATACCACAAAGTTACTGTGGGGCAGCGTGTATTACAAACACACTAAAATTTTACTCGATAAAAGGAAATAAGTATCCTTGCCGATATATTGACAGAACATCGATTCTCAGATATAATCTTCAAACGAGTGAGGTTGAATAATCTTATTTCAGAGAATGAACAGAAAAGGAGGAAGAGCTGATGCGCAACTTTTGCGAGAACATATCATCCGCGTCAAGCTCCAGTCTGACGGAAATAGGTAAGCATAAATAATGACAATTTATCGAATCGGGTGAATTGTTCGATTACCCATAGTTGCATTAAGCCACGGAGCATAACGAGCCTACTCAATGGCACACACCAATAAACCAAGTTTACTACTCGACAATCGCTACATTCCCTCTATTCCATATACTTTGGATTACCTCTAGTTTGTCATGTAAAGCGCTTCAAACTTGAACTTTAATTTGATCTTTCTGCAGATTTAGCTTCGACAAATTCTGATATGCGCCTTGTACTGCTACATTAAAGTTAACCCCGAACGCACAGCTCTTTAGGTATCACAGCATTGCAAACAGGAAGCAGTTGAAAAGAAAATTTTTGATGATTTCATTCAATTTTTCCAACATTAATCAGAAGATTTTGGATGCCGAGCACAGCGAAATTCCGGTGGGCAACCGTCCAGCCACAACTCATACCGTAAAAGAGAATTGCTTAAGAAGTCGCTCATATTTCTCGGGTCTAAGCTAGAGCGAGATATACGTATCCCAGGGAGCTGAGGTTACCAACATTGATCATCGAGGAAGCAATGAGGGTATCAACTACTGCCTGATATCCACGGGTATCCTTGTAGAGGCGAAAGTTCATAAACACATTAACGTTGAAAATAATAAGTAAGTCCACTGTTTCTTTTATATTAGAACATTCTGTTTAAACCCACGACAATGGGTGAAAGCCTAAACCTGTCGACCATTCCGACGATCTATAACATAAGATAATGATTGCACTTTCTGAAAAAATGTCGCTTTATTTCAGTCTTCTTAGAAGTTATGATGGCAGAGATGAATCTGTGTAGCGGCGTTGAGGAGGTAAGAACGACTTAGGAGCTCGACTTTTTCCAAGGCAAACGACTGTTCAAACCTTAGATTTCCGATTTTCCGAAAATCTTCCTTTTGATATTTTCGAAGATCCTTGGAAGCCAATAATTCCTAAATGAAAGCTCGGCCTCTTAAAATTGGAAAGGATACTCCAAAATCTTACGAGCTGTGAGTCGCGATTGCAACACATACCAATAACCGTCGCCTCCAGGCATTTTCATATCTGTTCGTATTCAGTAGTGAAGCATTCGGTGCGTATAATTGCAAACATTGCAACGCAGAATTTGTCATTTAAGCAACTGCTGCCAACTGGGACATTGGAGGTTTGCTACATTTGAGCACCGGTGAGCTCAGCTGCACCTTGGAATTATTGCAGCGAATGAACTTTGCTTACTATAACTGGACGATAAGCTGGCTGATAATATTGCCATTTCAATTCAAATTGTCGCACTGATCAGCGGAGCAATTTATAATTCCAACAACAACAAAACAATAACAAACCGGAGATATGTGGAAGGGCGGGGAAAGAAGAGGTTGAGGAGTTGGGCGGAGGGCGGTGTGTGCAGCGGAGCATTTACACCAGCAACTGATACTGTAAGCAGCAGCAGTAACAATTACAAAAACAACAACAACAATAAAACAAATTAATGATTTCTAGTATGATTGTATTGTATTTGTTCTTGCTGTTGTCATAGCAGGTATAAATGTATTTATTGTTGTTGTTGTTGGTGCCACAAACAAACGCTCGCCAACTCACTTCTGCCACAACGCATCAGTCGAACAAGCCAAACAGACTGGAATGCGATAAATATTTACTACAACACCGCTAACAACAACAATAGCTCCAAGCAGCATAATTTGCAAACACATATGCACATATACATACATACGTGTGGGTATATGTACACTTACCATGCGATTTGCAACATACACTATCAGCAGTAAGAGCAACATGCACAACAATAATAATAGCAACCACAGTACAAGGCATTTCATTCACTTCGAGCTCATTCTTATTCCCTGTGGCGTACTGTAGGCACTAGGTATATTAAACTCGTTCCTCGTTCTTCATTGGCTTTCTATTTGATATACCATGTGAAGACAAGAGAACCCTCTTCATCTCTCTTTCCAACGGAGTGGACGTCTGCCACTTCCTCTGCCTCCATCGCCTAAGAGGAGGTCCTGGAAAAGAGCTGTTTAGATGAGCTCAGACCATAGGGAGGTGGTTAGTGTCATGCGGTGACTGCTTAATAAAATCTGGATGAGTAGGAGTCGAGTTTACTATAGTACCTGAACCTTAATTGTGCCAGTGGTACTCGGGTCCCGCGATCAAGCTCGAGCCCTTCGCTTGTCATGGCTAGTGGTTGAATTCCCTGAAGAGAATGCATGAAAGTGTTGCCGAACTTCTTGGGAATGGCGTTTGAAGCTTGTCGGTACGTCGTCCGTTTCAACGGTTCTGTGATCAAGTACTCCAGTTACTGTGGTGGCTGCAAGGCTGCTCCCTATGGCAGCATTTAGATCCGTTATCGCTGTCTCCTTATTATAATTTCATTGTGTAAACGTCGCCGTACATTTCGTAGAGCTCATTGTTCCACTGTCTGCGGAATTCGTCTTGACCAATGAGCAAAGCGCCATAACTCAGGTCCATAAATGATCAAAGAGAGTTTAGTCGTTGTTCGTTGAGAGAGGACTTTAAATTTTCAGTTGCCTACTTAGTCAAATGGCAGCCACAGAAGCCGAGTCGATAGCATTACTTAATGACATTCGGAAGGTCATGGTTCGAGCCCTGGGATCGACCCACCAGTACCCAAAAACTATAGAAATTATTTGCGATCCCTTTTCCGCAGGGAATGTCACGCCTTCCCGAATGTATTTCTGACATGAAATAAAAAGTCCTAAGAGTCCATCGGCCACCCGGAGGGAAAAAATCAAGACGCACGACACAATTAGACTCTGCCTTATTACAAGTTTTTGTTGCTGCTCGTTTCTAATGCAAAAGTCAACACCGCTATTACCATCTTATTGTTGTTGCACACGCAACTAAGCAGTTGTCGCCGCTATGATCAGGGCTTTGGTCGGTCGGTTGGTTGCTTGGTTGTCAATACGCGGAATGATGTGGCTAATACTTGTATTTGTTATTTTAGTTGTTGTTGTTGTTGTTGTTGTTGGTGGTGATGGTGCAACAAGTTGGCGTTCAGCGATAGCAAAGCGTTGTGCAGCAAAGTCAAAAGTCCATTCAATTCATTGCAATTTGATAGCCCAGTCGGTTTGGAGCATACACACACACATATACATACATACAGACATATATAGCTGCTGCTCACCCCACCTCGTCAGCGCCGACAGTACATTGTAGCCTTCTGCGCTCTCTTACGTCTTTGCACGTCAACTCAAGGCGGCTTTACTTGGCTTGGGTTTTGGCGTGCCACGCGTATCTCCTGCCCGATAAGTCGTCTATAATTACAACAATTTTCCATGTTTAGCCGCTGCTTAATCGCTCCACGCACACAAACAAACAAACAAACAAACATGCAAACACAACAACAAAATAACAAGAACAACAATTTAATTACAGCAACTACAATGCAAATGAGTTTTGGTCGTCTTAAGCTGGGGAAAGATGGGGGGGCTTAGTAGAAGTGGTTGTCGATAGATAAATATGTGTAAGTTGTTGTTGTTGTTGCTACAACACAGGTAAGTTAGTTGTTTGTCGGCTTTATTGGAGCATTGAGGAGTGGCTTAAATGTCGCCGCAGCGCAGAGACGGCTCTCAAATTCTTTCAGATTGCCTTGTCTTTCTGTAAGCCGCTTTTGTGTACATATATACATACATATGTGCTTGTATGGACGTGGGGTGACACGTTGTCGCCTATGAAAGCGGTTTATTTAATGAATAATAAAATTCACATAATTCTTGTAAGTTCCCGAGTTAGATAAGTGTCTCAGAAAATTAGAACGCCTTTTTCTACCAAAGAAAAAAATACCCAAAAGCTTCAAACTTAGAAATATTATTCCTCTTTAATCAACCAAGTCCTTCAACGAAATGTCACCTGCTGATCTATACGGGATCAGGTCGCCGAGTCAGTCCCCGTATGACATTAACCACTCTGCATGCTCCCGAAAACCTACTCATCTAACTTAGAGGTACCTCTGATTCGAATCCTTCGAAACAGCTCGTTTCGTGGACCTCCTAAGCGGGGTTAGCGAACCGATACAATAATAACAATGAAATGTATGGTTTTGTAGAGGATGTAAATTTCCATATTTCCATTTGGAAGAGCTATTTCTCTTTTCATATCCATACCAAGTTGTTTAGTATCTTATGTAAAAGTGTTTCGGGTAAGTAGAATCAATCTCAACCTTCTGAGCTCATGGATAACAAGCTCCACTGACTCAGCAGATTAAATTCACTTTTTTAATTTTTTATGCTTAACCAAACCTATTTTGTAGGAACGCGACTCCCACAGGCAATAGTACTTTGGCTGATCACTAGTAGCCTGAACTGTGTCACTGCTGACATCGTGTTTTTTGAAATTAAGTCCGTAAAGACTGCTTGATTATCTATTTAAAATATATTATTATATTTCCATCTATGTGCACTTGGTCTGCGCGTAGCTCTACATCTTTTGGGAGGATAAGACAAGCGTTGAGCATGGTTGAAATGGTCTTTTCAACTCTGGTTGGAACCATTCTAATCCATTCATTTTAGAACTATCTGCTTGAGCCATGTGTAAAATATTAGTTTCTAACTTCTCCCAGAGGAATAGCCCTGAGTGAAGGATGATCCTTCTTGAGCCTTTAATTCAAACGCAGAACCACTCTTGCCAACAGGTGCTACTTTGAACTAAACAAACATTCTTTCGACGACCAAAGGCCAAACTCTACAAGTCGCTCATCATTTACGAGCAATCGATTTTTACAGACTTCAATTCAGGCCAATTCATTACGAGCCAAATTCATCGCCATACCCAGTAACAGATGGTAATCACTTGGCGCGAGGTGTGTGCGGTCTGGCGTTGTTCTAATGAAAGAAAATTCCCCACCTGTTGACCAAAGCTGGACGCTTGCTTGGACGATTGCTTCCTTCACAGGTCCGAATTAAGAGTTTGTGGATGACTATTTGCCAATCTCACCAAAAACACACAAAAAAATACCTTCATGGCCTTCAACTACTGCTTGGAGTTCGTCGGTTACTGTTCATTGCCTTTCGGCCACTACCATTTTCGTTTTATGTTAATTTAAGTGATTCACTTTTCATCACTATATTCGCATAATGAGGTTTATTATTGTTAACTCATGTGACTTATTTGTGTATCCAGCCTTTTTTAAGGTTCCAAACTGTTTTTTGTGCAATGCTTAGCTCCTGAGCAATCGAAGCAGTGCTAGTAAGACAGTCAGCCTCGACGATTTCCATTATATTATCGACATTTTCGACAACTGACCTTCCATATTTTGAGTGAATCACTTTCACATCTTTGGCTACCTGGTTTGCATGACTGATGAATGACTTGTTACTTTACCAATATTTTGCAGAAGATGGACTATATGATACTTTACACGTTGTCAACCGCGGTTACAGCAGACGATGAAACAACGAGACGTATAAGTTATGCGATCACATTGAATTAGTTCAGCGAATCAAGATGCCGCGGACCTGGACCTGGACCTGGACCAAACTGCGGATTAACTCGGATTATAATCGCATAGGCGGTGCATACAAAGGAGAATTTTTTTTTAACAAAATTTTAAACAAAAATATTAAATCAATTCGACACTTTTGCATTTTGAATAGAAATAAAAATGAATAAAATAGTGTTGAATAATTTTTAATCAATTAGATTCCGATTAACTGATTGCCGGATTAATTAGTTAATGACTAAATAAAAACTACTTATTTAAATATTTATGCAAGGTATATTATAAAAGATTTTTATCAGCGAACTGGTGATTTGTAAATATGATATCAGATACACATACGTATGCTGCTTATACATATGCTTACAGCGGCATAAGTAACCGTTAAAAAATATAAAAAAAAGCCAAAGGCACACAGGCAATCCTGGTTACTGGGCAATATTTTGTAGTTTTTATTGCTAAACTGCCTTTAATTTTATTACAATTTGCCGTTGTTTATTGTTATCGCAGCAGCGTTTTACCACATTTAAAGATACGCGCCGACATGTTAAGCAAGTTTTAATTTATCTTTCACGCGTGCACACCCCTCCAATGTCCCATGCGACGCAATGGCATGCAAATCCTTCGAACGCCGTCAACACTTGTCTTTGTAGCACAAACCTTTTTTTTTTTGTTTCTGTTGTTATTGTTGTTGTTGTACGCAGGTAAAAACATGCAGAAACAAGCGTACGCAACACTGGAAACATTTGTTGCAAACGAAATATGCAAAGTTGTCGGTTCGCTGCACTGTTGGTCAGGACGATCGGATGATTCTTTCGGCTGTAGAATATAAACAACAAAAACCGTCGCTATAATAGGCGGCACTTCAAGTCTTCCGCCAATTCCGCCAAGTCGTTGGTTAGTCAGTTGGTTGGTTCTTTGCCCTGTTCTCCTGTTGCGTTTGTGCTGTAATTTAATGGCTGCTTGACAAAACAAAATTGGCTTAATACGCCATTATGATTTTGTGTTGTTGGCAGCAGTCAACCGCAGACCTCGCGGTGCTCGTTTTACCCTTTTGTTGTGGCCTGATTTTGTTTTTCTTACTGCATTTTGTGGAAATTTTTCGGCGTCTCCCATTCAGTGACTTACCGCCTTTGATCTTTGATCTGTTGCAAATAAAATTTTATATTTAAATATTTTAATTTGTATACAGTTATTTGATAATTTATTTTAAGACAATTAAGAGATTCATTTATACACAATAAAGAACTGCCTCTACGCCACTATATCTGAATTTGGTAGCCCTACAAAACTTATACCGCTGACCACAAAAATAACGCTGGACAACATCAGAAGTGTAGTCAGAATTGGGAACGAACCTCTTCGAACCGTTCGGTACCAAATGAAGTTTTAAGCCTCAGTTCTGCTTTCTCCAGGCTTGATAAAGAAGTAAAGCTAATGGGTATGTTACGAGGATAAGACCCGTTTTGCAATTCTACCCCCACGTCAGTGTTGATAGTCATAACTTCGAGGTCGGTTTTGGTTTAGGCCATTGACTATTTGAGTGTTTATGGCGTTTAGTGCTGTTGTGGTACTATGCACTTTACGGAAGCCATGCTGATGTGCTGCTGGACGCAGGTGGTGAGTGAAAAACTTTCGCCTTCCCGATGACACCCTGAACCTCTTCCCTGGAGAAATCAAGCGCTGCGCTCGTGTTTGGCAGTTTGCCTTTTTCGGTTCGTTTTGTCTACCCAAGGATGCAGTGTAAGGGGTCGGCTAAAGTAGCTCCGGCGTCTAGTTGGGTCCGACGAGGTGCGGTCAACGAATGAAATTTCCACTCGGGCATCGCGTCTCGTCGGGATAGACAACGACTTGACTGTAGCCCAGAGCAGAGATTGCAGGACCTTAAGTGCTCCTCCCACGTTACGAAACACCGCGTTTTAATTCCTGATTAGGGGATTCCCTTGATCGGAGCTACGAAGAGTGCCGCGCCTAAATGCTAAAACCACCGCTTCCGTCGGGAAATTAGTGCGGATTTACGCAATTCGGTCTGCCGGGATGAAGCGGGCGCCAGCGGTCACGACGATCTTGCGGAATGAACGTTCATCAGAAGTGACGTCTAATAGAGTGGGGAGATCACTGAAGGCGTTCCCGGTAAACTCCGTGAAGCCGTACCAGTTAGCTTTTCTAGAGTTAAGAAATGTCCGGTCGGGAGGTTTCGATTAACAGACCTCCCGACTTTGCTTCCGCGGATCACCGAACATTTGTCATCATCCCCGTCCTACTATGTGGACATCCGATAAGTAGGCCTCGAAAGTTTTCTGCACATTGGCTATGGTGAATTCCGCATGACTTTGACATAGTTTGGCAAATGAAGGGGAAACGGCTACGCTTGCTGAGAAATGCCGTCCGAACAGATGAAAGCCCTTCGACTTTGAAAGAATTCGATGAAGTACCCTCTGGTGGAAGCAGAGGAGGAGGATAACCCCCACTCCGTTGGAAGGATCGGGTGGAGAGCGACCTGGTTTCACTTCGTATTTCCAATTGGCGACAAACAGTGAAACGAAGGAATGAATGGCGCGCATTCTTCGCATTCGAAAGCTTTTATTTTTTGATTAGTTATGCGGTTTAGTTTTCAATTGGACCAGGTTTTTCGCGAAACCCAAGGAAACGAGCGGTTGACGAATTTTTTATGAGAGGCCATTAGCAATCTTGTCCAAGCTACACTCGAGAGGGTAAACACTCTAGATAAAAAATATTTTCCTACATCTGTGGCTGTTGGCTTAGAAAGCCCCGAACATATGAGGTTGTATCGGACAAAGCAGCACTGGTCTTCAATGAGTCTGGATATGTAAGAATTATAGAAGGTCTCCGCTTTATTCCTATGTATATACGAGTATTTAACTGCTTGTTTGAATTGCCTCTTCTTCAGCACTTTGCATAAGTCTTTGCTTTCAGCGGGCTAAAACCAACTGTACTACCTTTTCCCAATAGAGCAAGTATAGGCGGATCGGTCAAAGTTTTCTGTCCAGAACTATTACTGTATAAAGTTGTTTGTTAAGATGTACTATAGAAGACCATAGGGTCGTCTTTTACTCGCAAAATCACACCCACAGTGCTTGCTGGGTGTCTGACTAGTCTCTGTGCTATTGGTACACATGTTGTAAGGTTGGAAATCCAGTCTGGCTCATCTGGACTATCCAGAATCAAATAAAGCCTCTGGATTGCCGATGATTGACATGGAGGAGCTTTTCTTTCATTTCAGAAATGCACTCGGAGAGCTTGACATTCTCAGCCGAAGGGCGATCGTGATTAGAAAAATTTATTTTCTTTATTTTTTTTTATGTTGATCAGACCAGAGCCCGAAACCCATCCCTATAAATGTTAGTACATAATGCTAACCATATACCTATATATAAATATACCATATATGTATACGTATGAGTACATAAATAATCAAAGCAATATTACCTGTGATTTGTCACTTAAACGTAAACGCCCATAAGTTTAGATGGCTGAAACCATGTTCGTTTATGTATATCTAAGCATGTATGTATGTATGTAGGTATGAATGAAAGCTAATAGCAAAACACCATATTAACTTGACTAACAAGGCTTTTAATTGTATTTTCACGCTTCCATTAACAAAGAGTCAAAAGTGCAAACAAGAAGCAATTACAAGCATAGAGAGAACACACACACGCACACACATAACACACACTCACACACACATTACCATGTACATACGAGTATTTAGCCAAGTCAATAGTAGATAAAAGGGAAACAGTAAACGGCTAACCAGTCGGCCATTGGTTTTGTCAATGTTGACCAAACAAACAACGCTCAATTTGAATTTGCTTTCAACAAAACTGATGAGGCCAATTCATACGCCCTGTACGTTCGCCCTTCAGTTGTCTCGCCACAGCAGCACAGAAGAAGCACAAGAGCCATTTGGGCACCTTTACTTTGGTATATGACACTAACACACACACATACACACACACACATGCACTTGCATGCAACAAATGTGTGTTTGCCATCTTCTGAGATGTGAAGCAGTGAGGAATCCGTAAGACAAACAGCTGCCTGTGAGAAAGACAACAACGGCTTGAGGTGGCGGGCAGTGTGGCGGTGTCTAACGCACAAAGCTTAGCTTCAATGGAGTACAACGGTTTTGCAAATAAACAAACAAGCAAACAAATACAAGTGAAATTTAAGAGCAAAAGGTGTAAACTGTGCAACAAGCCTGTGCGACACTTTGGCCATTAATAGTTGAAACAATAAAAGGAACAACAACAATAAATTCGAGTACAAGTGATTAGTTGGACTAGTACGCAAAGGTACTAGTTCCGAACTGGTGTTGAAAGGATGTAGTCAGATCAGTTCGCAATTCTTTTTGGTAAATAGCTGATGACACTAAATAAATTAAAATAACAAGAGAGAAAATGAAAATAATTTCACGAAATGGATTTCAACCGAAAAAGTAATAAAACATAAAATCAGTTAGAAAAAATCAATTTATATTTAATTCGAAAATTATTTTTTACATATTTAAACTAGAGTATAACCTCTCGGCTTTCATTGGCTTAAAAGGAGTGTGCTTAACAACATGAAAAGCTGATTCAAAAGCGGCAAGGAACTCTCCGAGCCATTCGATACTAGACCTTAGTGCTGTCTTGATATTGAACGCAGAATCACTATTGCCAAAAGATGCTACTTTGGAGAGTAAAATCCTCTTTCGAACTACAAAGACTAAGCTTAACAAGTCTACCATCATTTTCTCTCCGAGCTACATATATGATGCCGTGGCCTGGGCGATGACAATATCTCACACATTGGCATTAGAGGTTTTCAAAAGAAAGGTTTCGCCCATTGGCACCGGCTAATATTACAGAGGAAGGAACGATATAATCGACGCTTTGTAACCGCTGCAGCGAGTTTTGGCTATGATCCTCCTTTATTTTGTAGTATGCGTCTTGAAGTTTTTCCAACAAATGGAGGGATATCTAGGTCATACTAAGCCAACTCCGAACGGCTGCTGGATTTTTATGAGGAGCTTTTATTTCATGATATATATTTTTATCATAACTTTATTCACTCAATACTTGTGGGAATACAACATTTTTGGTTTAACCATTGACATTGGTCCACTTTCTGTGGAGAGGAATAGTCCGACTATTTGAATAGGCGAGTCATCGGTCCACTTCCCGGAGAGAAGAGTAGTTCATCTTTTTTTAATAAGTCAGTTTCTGGTCCGCTTCCTGGAGAGAAGTGTAATCTTCCTGTTAATCTAAGCAAAAATACACCAATGAACCGAATTTCAAATAAAAGAAATCATAAAAAAGGTTTATTTGAATAGGTCAGCCCTTGGCCCACTTTCCGAAGAGAATAACAGTCTTTCCGTTCATCTAAGTAAAAGGCCAAGTTTGTACCTAATTTCAAGTAAATCCAGAGATAAATAAACTTTTTTTGAATAGGTGAGTCCCCGGTCCACTTCCCGGCGTGAAGAACAGTCTTCCTGTTAATCCAAGTAAATAGACAGCTTTGTACCGAATTTCAACAAAAAGGAACCATAACTAAGATTTTTTTGAATAGGTCAGTCCCTGGTCCACTTTCCGGAGAGAAGTGTAGTCTTTCTGTTAATTCAAGCAAAACGCTACCTATGTACCGAATTATAAGTATATCGAACTATAAATACGATTTTTTCGAATAGGACAGTCCCTGGTCCACTTCTCGAAACTCTTCCCAGGTATCATAGAAGCCATCTGGTGAGATTTCAAGTCAATCGGCCATTAACTTTTGGAGAACACCCGCTCCGCGGCGACATAAGAGTTTTTTTCGAATAGGTCAGTCCCCAGCCTTTGCTTTACAGGAATCATGGAAATAATCTGACGAAATTTCAAATAATTCGGTTGGTAACTTTTGGAGATTTTTGGAAATTATTGGCTTTTTCCATGCGGACATAAGATTTTTATATACCTATAAGATTAATTATCTATAACTTTTGGATGTTGGTCGGACCAAGACTCGGTTTTCACAGCCGATAATGGAGGAAGCCATAGTATTTCTGAAATATACGATGAGCATGACATAAGTCAGCACATCAACAGACAACGGCAAATGCTAACTAGTTACTCTTGTCTCCTTAACTATCAGTCACTTTGATTAGACGGCACCTCCCTCTAGCATGATTTCCTGTTTCGATTTAGTCGCTACATAAATTCATCGTCTGTAAAAAAGGGAGAGAAAGAGAGACAGATAGAGAGGGAGAGAGAGAGAGGAAAACTTACTGTCAGCTCGGGAAACCCACAGACTACCATCTTTCCGTGAAAAACAAAAAATCATCAACTTATCACGCTTCAACTGTCACGTAGCTCGGCGCAGTCCTTCGTACGAAGCTGGTGCTCGGTTTAGATGGCAGTTCTGAGATATAATTTGATTTATTCATTGATATTTCATCAATTGACCGATCATTGCTCCAGGTCAGTATCAACATGCACTCTACCCATTTACTACTTTGATCTCTACTTCTTATTATATACGTAATAAAGAAACGTCGTACTAGAATGCGTTGAACAAATAAAGACACATTTTTAATGGAAAAACATAAAAATGGGTCTGGCCTGGTTACGGAACCCCATTATTTTTCGTAGTGCTTTTTCACCGTCTCAATCGCCGAGGCATTGTAAGCCAAAATCTTTTATTTCTGCAAAGTGGCATTTAATCATTTATTTATGAACTAGTTTTTTACCAGTATGATGTAAAAGAGATTTGAACTGAAGACCACGATGCTCTTAAAATACCAATAAATAATTTGGAAAAATCATGAAAAATCGTCTATTAAGTAATAAGTGCCAAAATGCCAAACTAGTACCCGACTAGTGCACAACTAGTACCTTTCCTTGAAGAAAATGCACTTATGTCCGAATATATTGTATAATAGTGTATGTGTGAAGCTACAGCAAAGGTGCTTTTGTAAGAACAACAACAAATCGTAATTGCTGTAAAGGTGTAACATTATGTAAGTTGACAAAGAGGAGCGAACGCTTGAGGCTACTAAGGTTGCATGCATGTTGCATGTTGATAGTTAGTGTTGCCACTGTTGTTCTTGCTTTAACTGTTTGTCGCTGCTTCTGCTGCTGTTGTTGCTGCTGCTGTTGCTGTTGCTGCACCCGATTAATTCGTGAGACATGCAGTTATTCATTACGCAAGTCAATAAGCGACACGCCACCAGCCACCAGCCATCAACCACAGCACAGCATAGCATAACATACAACAGTAATCGTTGCACATGCAGAAGCAGAAGCGTTAATGGCCAAAGCAGCAACAGCAAAAGCAACAAAAACTCTTGTTGTGGCAGTTGTGGAGAGCAATTATTTCGCCTTTGTTTGCTGACAGCCCGAGTGTGAGCGCACAGCACCCAATGGGCTGGACTGTACATACGTGTATGTGTTCCATTTGTACGCTTAAGCAGGCAAACAAGTGTGAGGTAGACAGGCGGATGGATGACTGGATAGATGTTGCACACATTTATAAATTTATGTATATGTCGATATACTCATACATACACGTATGCATGCAAATTCAGTTTGATTTTTGTGTCATCATCACGCATAATTGTAAGCTATGGTCCGATGCAAATCTTTCTGTTTTATTTTTTTTCCAAAAAGCTGCAGCTAACTCACCGACTACGCCAATAAAAGTCTAATAAAAGAACAATAGAATATTTCCTAATTGTGAAAAGCTGTATTAGATATTTTAGTCAGTGAAATCCTTCTTGCTCAACAGTCAGTAATATTTTTTTTTGTCATAATATTTCCTTTTTATTGTGAAGCTTATATTTTGGCATTATATGTGAAATAATACGTCATTCAAATGAGCGTCTCGTAAATTTTTGCTAAACTTCGATCCGTTTGAGGTAATTTTTGACCATTTTTTGACACATATTGGGCGGTACTTCAACCATAACTTCACGAATGTTGATCTTCAACTGCGTAAAAAGAATAAAAGGTTTATCCACATGAACACGGTATTTCACGTAGCACCATAACAAAGGCCAACGGTGACAAATCGCACAATCTGGCTAAAGACATACGAGTATTCGCTCCTGTTGTGTGGCATGTGACACCATCTTGTTCAAACCACACATTATCCAAGTAACGTTCTTCTATTGCAGGACAAAAAAGACAGTCATCATACAACTATAACGCTCCGAAGTGACAGTGATAGTCTCGACGTTTGTTTCATTCATTTGAAAATGTCGAAATTTGTACCAGATAAAGTGTTTTTGCGGGGAGTTCTTCTTCATTACTTTAACTTGAAGAAAAGTGCTACCGAAACCCATCGTATTTTACTGGGCGTTTATGGTGACCATGCTTTAGCCGAACGAGCATGCCAAATTGGGTTGCACGGTTTAAAAGCGGAAATTTCGGCTTAGACGGCGGAGAATGACCCGGACAGCCAAAGAATTGGAGACATTGCTCGACGCAGATGCATGCCAGACGCTAGAAGACCTTGCAAAAGTATTAGAAGTTGATCAAGCAATCGTTTCCAGACGATTAAAATCATTTGGATTCATCCAGAAGCTTGGAAATTGGGTGCCTTATGTATTTAAGCCAAGAGACGTCGAACGTCGATTCTGTATGTCGGAAATGTTGCTTCAACGCCACAAAAAGAAGTCATTTTTGCATCGGATTGTCACTGGCGATGAAAAATGGATTCATTATGATAACCCAAAGCGCAAGAGGTCGTATGTGAAGCCCGGCAACGGCAAAGCCGAATATCCATGGTGCCAAGGTTATGCTATGCATTTGGTGGGACCACAAAAGTATTAGAAGTTGATCAAGCAATCGTTTCCAGACGATTAAAATCATTTGGATTCATCCAGAAGCTTGGAAATTGGGTGCCTTATGTATTTAAGCCAAGAGACGTCGAACGTCGATTCTGTATGTCGGAAATGTTGCTTCAACGCCACAAAAAGAAGTCATTTTTGCATCGGATTGTCACTGGCGATGAAAAATGGATTCATTATGATAACCCAAAGCGCAAGAGGTCGTATGTGAAGCCCGGCAACGGCAAAGCCGAATATCCATGGTGCCAAGGTTATGCTATGCATTTGGTGGGACCACAAGGGTGTGCTCTATTATGAACTATTGAAATTGGGTCAGACGATTAATGGGGACATCTACCGAAAGTAATTGATTCGTTTGAAAAAGGCCATCGCGGAAAAACGACCAGAATATGCGACCAGGCACGAATCAATAATTTTTCATCATGACAACGCTCGGCCACATGTTGCAAGGCCAGTTAAAAACTATTTGGAAATCTGTGGGTGGGAAGTTCTACCTCACCCGCCTTATAGCCCAGACATAGCTCCTTCCGATTACCACTTGTTCAGATCAAGGCAGAATGCTCTCACCGGAGTACGTTTCACTTCAGAACAGGGTATCAGAAATTGGCTCGAATTTTTAATTTAAAAAATCGAAAAAAATCATATGGAATCTGTTATAAAAGTAAGCTCTGTTTAAGGAGTTTTCGAGTGTCAGATTCATAGCATTGCCGAATAACCAAAGTGCGAGTTAGTGTTACCCTATTACCCTGTTACGCTATTCCTAGCTGTAACTCGATTTACATGTGCTAATAGTTTGATTACCATTGGAAGCATACAAACGTTGTCTGGTCTGACATTCATACGGAGTCCTCAAAAGCTAGTGCATCAATTGGCGATAATTTCCCATTTTCACCCTCACATTCTATTCATTCATCCTACACCGTTTAAACTATTATAGTTTTTCGCTCTCAGTTTAAATGCAACTTTATTCAGCTTCGTTGTCGTATGACTTACGCATTGCTATAATCATTACTACCCTCTCTCCTTGCTCTTCCTTAACTTGGCGATAAAGCGTTTCGAACACTTTTCACTTACCTGAGGCAGAATAGTACAATAGATTAATAACTACGTTCGGCTTAAAAAGAACTCATCTTTAGCTTGTTGGTTGTACTTCTCCTCCTTTATTGGCGTTACTTGGTTGTAGTTATCATAGCCTTTAACGTTGTCATGCCACATTTAGTACTCATTCTAATTGAAATTATAACCTCTAATTTATGTTATATGAAAAATATGGCTTTAAAAGCTCTGGACTATGCAAATAGACATATATTTTCCATCTATATAAATCAGCACCATTCAATAGCTTAGCCGCTTTCATTATAAAATTTATTTCGCTTTTAAAAACTCCGCAGCGTAAGAGTTTTCATCTCATCTCCGTCCCCACTCTTCCGTTCATTTTAGTATCGTCTACCATACATATATACATATTATATATAGATGGATAGATTTTATCTACAAACTTACGCCAATTTTGTGTGATCTGTAACTTTGGATCATCTAATCAGTTCCTTCTCTCTCTCTACTATAACATTATTTTCTCTTTGCTAGTGTCCATCTTTGATGCGGGCTCAAACAAAACTGAATCGCCAATCACAAAACTGTCAGAAAAGTTTTTTTTTGTACGAAATTTCATCTTTCTAACGCCATCTAGCGTAACTCGATCGATCGGACTTATACAACGCGAGATACATATACAGTGAAATTTCCCATAAACGGGAACCAACGGGACCAGAATTATTTATTGCCCGGTCAAAAGAGGTGCCCGTTTATCAGGGGTGAATTTGTATGGGAAAAAGTTGAAGGGACTTAATAGAGGTGCCCGCTTATTACATGTGCTCGTTATGGGAAGATTCACTGTATCCTATTTCGTTGTTCTTCACCATAGAAGTAAATCTTCAAAAGATATGGGTTTGACGATAGCAACTAAGAGTCAGTGTGAGGTGGTTAGAGAAAATTCTGAAGTACACCCCAACAGAACATTTCAGCGGTCATATGAGAGGTGTTCCAATAAGAAACTCAAAGAAATTTAATCCCATTCTCCCACAAAAGCTCAAAAAAGCTATTACAGAAATTTGGTTTTGTTTACGAAGCTTTATACGTAGGCTGCTATATATATGTCAGGCCAAATAATGAAAACACGAATATTTATCAACGAAAATGGTTTTATTGTTTTTCAAAATATTCTCCATCAAGATTTATACACTTTTCATGCGCTCAAACCAATTTTCGAAGCACTTTTTCTACTCCGACTGAGACACCTCCAAAACATGGTTTTTGAATGCTTCAACAGCATCTTCTGGCGACGAAAATCGTTGACCACGCATTATTTTCTTGATGTGTGGGAATAAAAAGAAGTCATTGGGTGCCAATTCAGGGCTGTACGGCGGATGACCCATCAATTCGACGTTTTGACCGGTCAAAAAGGCGCTGGCTTGAGCCGATGTGTGAGAGCTCGCATTGTCATGGTGCACAATGATTCGTCTTGTCTTGTTCGTTTTTCGAATATCTCCGAAGACTTCAGGCAAACAAATGGTGATATACCACTCAGAATTGACCGTCCTACGTTGCTCAAGCGGAACAGTCGCCACATGACAAGTTTTGCCGAAGAAACAGGCGACCATTTGCTTCGAAGTGCTTCTTCCACGAACAACTTTCGTTGGATTTGGTTCGTCTTGGAAGACCCACACGGTCGATTACTGTTTTGTTTCGGGCTCATACGCATAGATCCATTATTCGTAACCTGTGACGATCTTATAAACGTCTTTTGAAGCACCGCGATCGTATTTTTTAAACATTTCTTTACACCAATCCACACAAGCCTTTTTTGAGCGATTGTCAAATTGTGCGGGATCCAGCGAGAACAAACCTTTTTTACGACCAGGTGTTCATGCAATATCGAATATATGCTGGTGGGAGAAATGCATAGGCATGCCTCTATCTGAAGGTGTGTTACATGACGGTCTTGCATTATCAGTTCACGTACGGCATCGATGTTTTCTGGCACAACGGCTGTTTTTGGACGACCTTCCCGGAATTCGTCTTTGAGCGACCGTCGGCCACGATTGAATTCATTGTACCAGTTTTTCACAGTGCTTTAGGATGGTGCTTCATAGCCATACAAAGATTTTAGTTCATCGATGCACTCTTTTCGTGATAATCCACGTCGAAAGTTGTGAAAAACGAGTTAATTCCATTTTTTGGCCGAGATGATTTTTTTAATTCCCTGTAAATAAAACAATTCCCGATTAAATGACAAAACGTTCTGAGTGATGTTATGCTAAAAAATGTCAAACTTTGCAATGGAAATAACACTTAGTGTTGCCTAGGCCAGACCTATATATAGCAGCCTACGTATTTATTCACTAAAAACAAATATTATTATTATTATTATTATTATTATTAAAATCAATTTATTTAACAATTTAATTATTAAAAAAAATAAAAAATAAAAAATATGTAAATAAACAATTAAAACCGAAAAAAAACATCTGTCAGCGCTGTTTGATTTTTAAATTTCCAAAAAAGAAAACAAGCGTTAAGTTAAACCTATACTCGTACACTTAATGCCTTTGATATTATATAACGACATTATTAATGACAAAGAAAAACACTGGAAAGCATTGACATTTCGTGCAGACATAAATCGCTGACAATTTCAATAATACGAGTATCATGGAACTGAAAGTGGCATGCAATAAATGCATTGATATTTATGAATATATAGCGATGTTTATGTCCTTTGCGTGATTTATGGAATAACTGCAAAAAATGATTTCCTCAATGATGATGAGCAAAGAGAAAAGTTGAATTAAATAAAAAAAAAAAAATAATAAAAACTTAAAATTAATGAAAGTCGAGGAGCTTTCTTGTTGTATTTTATAATTTCTAAGTGAAGACATTTCTTCGCAGTCACATTTCATGACATGTTGCCACCAATTACCACGAATGCTCGGCAACAATCCCAATTGTTGCAACAACGTGACTCATTTAGTGAGGATTGATTATTTTGTGGCATCAAGCGAAATGTGTATTTAATAAATCTGGCGCTCGATGAGTTACTAAACATGAGCACGATCACTAACACATACATACGTGTACATACATACAAATAAAACATATACTGATATAGGTATGAGTTTCCGGCGTGAATGATCGAAAAGGCAGGCGCTTATTCACACCGTTGTTGCCACTTTCATGACATTTCTGGTGCGCGATTATTTTCGATTTTTTTTTTTTTGTACATTCAGCGGCGGTGATGTTAAGCTGATCGTGCGTGTTACCAAAAGGAGCATTTTTTTTAATTTTTGTGTTTTTATTTTTCCATTGCTAAATTGATGGCGAGTTGCATGAGCTCGCGCATCTGCAAAAATACATCTACGTATGTACAATATATGTGGTTATCCACTTAATACATAAATCGTTCAACGCTCCGTTGCTATTGCAGCAACCAACGACAAAGCGAAAATAATTTATTACAATTTTGAATGTGCGAGCATATTAATGCGATAGCGGTAATTAATTGAGCGATAGATGGGGACGAATCAAATGGTGGAATGACATCGAAAACGATGCGCAATTGCAACAATCGTCACGGGAGTTGAATATTCAAGTCTCTTGCCTGCAGATGCTGCACCAGGTACACCGCTGTTGTATGTTACGCTTGGCCGACGGAAAGTAAATGTTGCATACAACTCGTTTGTCATTGGTGAAATCAATATGTCGTTGTAATGTCCGCACAAAAAAAAACAGAGAAAAACCATTCAAACTCGAGAAAATTTAAGCAAATTGAAGAACAGCAGTAAAAGAAAGGACAAGATATCATGGGTAAGGTATCTATGCTAAGGCGGCTACAAAACCATCACACGCACCGCCATTGACATAAAAACGCATGTTTTATGCTTCCATATGCAAACCCATACTCCATACCCATGTCCTGTAAGCAAGTAAGGCAAGTGAAACTCCGTTCGAACCGAATATTGCAAAGCACTGAGTATAGAAAAAAGCGGTCAAGCTGCAATATTTAAATTTTATTTTGGTTTACTTAATTTTATTTTATTTATTTTATTATTTTATTTTATTTTATTTATTATATTTTAGTTTATTTTATTTTATTTTAGTTTGTTTTATATTATTTTGAATTGTTTTTATTAAATATTTTGTGATAATTTATTTTATTTTACTTTGTTTTTTTTTTGTTCTATTTTATTTTATATTATTTCATTTGGATTTACTTTATTTATTTTATTATATTTTATTTTAATTTATTTTATTTTTTTATTTTTTTTTTTTTAATGTTATTTTATTTCATTTTGTTTTATTTCTTTTATTATATTTTATTTTAATTTACTTATTTTATTTTATTTTATTTTATGTTATTTTATTTATTTTATTTTATTTTACTATATTTTCTTTTATATTTTAATTTATTTATTAGCTTAATTTATATTATTTTATTTTATTCTTTTCTAATTTATATTATTTTATTTTTACTTAGTTTATTTTATTTTATTTTATTTTATTTTGTTTTGTTTATTTTATTTTATTTTATTTTATTTTATTTTATTTTATTTTATTTTATTTTATTTTAATAAATTTTATTTTATTTTTTTATCTTATTTTATGTTATTTAATTTTTTTATTTTATTTAATTTTTTTATTTTTATTTGATTTTTTTTATTTCATTTTATTTAATTTTATTTTTTTTATTTTATTTTATTTTATATTATTTTATATTATTTTATTTTATTTTTTAATTTATTTATTAGTTTATTTTATTTAATTTTTTCATTTCATTCTATTTTATTTTATTTTTGTTATATTTTTTCATTTTATTTTATTTTATTTTGTTTTATTTGATTTTATTTTATTTTATATTTTTAAGTTAATATTTGTAGTTTTTTAGGTACGTAATGATTAAACCGAGCTTCTTTAAAAGCTCTGGGTTAAAAAATAGAAAGCCGCACGCTTTAAAGTCAACACGATCGCGACATTAAGAATTTGTAGTCGCTTGATTATTGGTTTGTGGGGCAAATACTTAGTTTACAACTGAGCCGCACCCAAAACCAATAAATGTGCTGTTTTCGAACTCAAAGGTAGCCGAGAATCTCGTTACTCGCCACACAGCACTTGTACGCCATTTGTGTCACCTGTCCTCCAACGGAACGCAAACGCAGGCATAAACTGCCGACTGCGATCGTAAACGCAACGGACTTATCTAAATATCAACTGTAACAGCAGCCAAATGGGTTTAGCCTCAACAAATGCAGATCTACATGTACATAGATAAGTGATAGTCATTTAATTGTGGGGGCAAATATGTACATATCTATGATTGTAAATATATCTGCTGCTTTTGTTAGCATATCTGCGTATCTACGTTTAATGTGCTGTCGATCGCATCGCATGCACGTTAATATTGCTTTTGTTGTAATTGTCACTGCCCCTTTGCTCCTCAGTTTGAGTTTATTCAGTTTCAACTCACCGCCTCACAGACTATACAGTCATCACCTTGGCACTCCTTGTGGTCTTCACCGCGCACCTCTAGTGATTCGGGTGAGTGTGTGTGTGTTGGTGCTTTAGATGGCGACTGTTGGATGGACCGCTAATGAGCGCACTTAATTTCACGTTCGACATGAAATTCCTTTCATCTCTCGTCGAACATATTTACAGTAGTGTTCATTTAATTTTGTTTCTTTTCATTTAATTTTTTATTTATTTTTTTTTTTTTATAGAAACATTCCATTTTGTAGCGCTGACACTCTGTAGACTCATTTGCATTCATAATCATCGCAAGCACACATCATCAGCCTCAATTGAGGTCTGGTGGCATTCAAAAGGTGAACCCGACCGTGCGTTGCTGTGTAGACACGGCATGTTCGCCGTTTATTCGACCGCTAAACACTAAACATTTTTATTGTTGTTCTTACTGCTGTTGTTGTTGTTGTTGACCGGCATTGAGCCTGTGATCGGCCAACGGTATGTACATTCGTCGACTAAGTGCCAATGATGGTTAACTTCTTTATGGCAGGATGTTCTTCTGTTGATGGCTCGTTGATGACTCTTGGAGAATGTCATTGAGAAAACGATTGAATTTAATTGTTATTCTTATTCGTTTTTTTTTTTAATACAATAAAAGAAAAATATATATATGTATATACATACATTTATTTGTACAATTGTCTTGCTTAACATTGATTTTTCCAACATTTCATGTTTATTGCTGTTGTAAATGAGAGATTCCGCCTCGTCAGTAACACCGTCCGTTCGTACTGTTAACAGTCTTAGTATTGTAGTAGCAGCGGCTTGATGATGGTTGCACACCAATAAAACGCTAAGTGCCCCAAAGCGCTCCGATGATTGAATGAGTGGCTGTAAAAATGATTAATCATTTTTTTTCGGGCACATATGTACATACATAAATATAATTGACGTTTGATGCAATCGGTCTACTGATATTCATCACATTTACATGTTGAAAAGTATATAAGTTTGAATATTTTATATGTATTTTATGGATCTACTTAGTTAAATGCTACTGATTTGCTTATCGCCTGTACTTTTTCACTAGTTGATACTTCTGTATTTTCCCTCTTTGGACAAGTGGTCAGGGAAAGTTTTATCTATGCAAGCCACAGGTCTTTCAAATCTAAATGGCTATGAAAGAATGATGTTTTTGAAACTATAGGAAGGTACTGGAAATTATACAAATACTGAATGTATTAACCAAAGTGTAGTTTCCAATTATTTCGAAAAATTATCCTTTCAAAATATTTCCCTTAAGAAATAACGAAAGAAATCGGCACCTTTATTACTATATCGAATTAAGTTTAGATACATTTTTTTCTTATTTATTTTATATACATTCATATAATAACTGACTAGAACTGCTATTACATCGGTAGTCTACTAATATCCTTAATAAAGTCCTATACCAAACCAAAGTCCTATACGAAACCAAATTAAATTTATAGTCATCAAATAAGCAAGCACCTTTTTCCAATTTTGACCTGGCATGTAAAAGAAACAAAATATTGTGTTTCAAAACAACAAAACAAAACATAAATAAAATAGGCAGAGTTGAAGCGAACACTGTAGAGCTGACTGTTCCTTCTTCTTCTTAATTGACGTTACACGAGTCTAATCGTTTCTTCTTCAAACCGCCTGAAGATATCAAGTGAAGCCAGGCTGCTCTGCATCTGATCCTTTCAACGGAGAGTAGGTCTTCCCGTGCCTCTGGTTCCACTGGCGATTACAGCGTACATATTTCCAAGCAAGAGAGCTGTCCTGCATTCGGATGATATGAGCTAACGTCTATTAATTATGCCCATGCCATGACAACAGTCTATCTCATACAGCTCTTCCTTCCAAATTTTTTGAGATATTCGCTTAACGCCAAGAGATATTTATTTCTTCTTGTCCTGGTTTGCTCCCAGACCCTTTTGCCTCGCTTCCTTATCGATTTTGAAGAAAGCAGAACTTACTGCTCGGTTATTGTCAATATCATCTGCATACGCCAGCTGTTGTAAGCTCTGAATGAAGATTTCACCTCCTCCATTTTGTTCAACAGCTCTTATAATTTTCCCCAGCATTTGGTTGAAGAAGTCCCGCGAAGTCTGGGCCTCGTTTGGTACCGAATAGAGCTTTGTTGATGAACAGAAATTTAGTAGTTTTGACAAGATTTAGACGTATAAAGGCAGTTCCATTGCCCATCTTTCACACAATATGCTTTAAACACCTTTTGTGCGATATTGAGAAAGCTTAGGCCGCTAGAATTGGTGGAGAAAGTGCATGGGGTAGAGCACCCACAGATTCAAATCGTTTAGCTTGGTTTCGTGCGACTTTACTCTGCCAGAAATCTTATAATTCCATTCCATTCCACTGAAGCTGTTGTAAATAAAGGATGATCTCCACACTGCTGGTGAGGAAAGATCCGGAAAGATTAAACAAAGGGTTCCGCAGGGTGATGTCCTCTACCCATTGCTGTTTAACTTCTATATCTCGAAGCTCCCTCTTCCACCGTAAGTTGTTTCACTGAATATTAGCGTCAGGCCAGAATATTGATAATTTATGTACGAAAGTGAACTACTATCTCGCCGACCTTTTCTACTTCTTCACTACATGACAATTACAATTATAACCTGCGGAATCCTCGACCATCATCTTCCCCAGCTGGACAAAGGAGTACCGACTAGAACTCAATATGAAAGTCGATGGCGTAAAAAATCAGACTAATAACAACTCTAGAACCCCATTCGACTGTAATTGTCACAAAATTGTTGAGCCGTAACAAAATCTTCAAAGCGTTAGCCGGCAGTACCTGGAGAAAAGACAAAGAAACGTTGTTAACAACATAAAAGGCAACTGGCCAGCCGCTCGCAATATATGCAGCTCCGATCCAGACTCCGGGACTAGCCCAACGAAGGTGAAAAACTACAAGCCTGCGAAAACACCGCACTCAGGACCTTGACTGCGAAGCATCTTTTCTACGAGCTAAGGAACATAGTGCTGTGCAAGCAATATCTGCAGAGAAGGCAGCACCACAACAGCCACTTACTTGAAGCACCCCAACACCACTTAGGTAAATCAGGAAAGGAGTACTCGACTACAAGGACTGCATTCAGCACCACTTCCAATACTGGACTGGACTGGACGTCTTAGCGAAAGACTTTGAACGCTATTCAGCGAGAGTCTGCTAACACCTTCTCGAACTATCTTTCAGTGAACAACGTCCTCGAAGTCAAACCACTACCCATTGCTGACGAAGAGCTCGAGCTGCCCCTACAGTTCAGCGTAATATTGGCACTGGATACTGTACTCGACTACTCATCTAACACCCCTTCCCCTCTGGTCCGAGCACGTCGAAACAGCTTGTTTCCTCGTCCTCCCGTTAGATAAAGTCCCGCAAGATGACCTCGATGACTTAGACTGATCTTACCTGCTTCTAAACGGTGTTAGACTTTCCGCTACAACAAAATGGACAAACGGGGTGCTATTTTTAATCTGACTTTAATGAGACGGGGCATCTACGCCAACAAAGAAGAAGTAGAAGAATAAAATTTTATTTTTTTTTTATTAAAAACCATTGAATTAATCCAAAATCTTTGGTAAAATGTTGAAAACGATTTTAAATCCTTCAATTCATTTCATATTCTGGTATTCCTGCTTCGAGTGCATTAAACGATTATGAGAAATTCTGTTCACTTTCGGAATTAATTGTTCAAACTAAAAATAGTAACTCATTGAATTGAAAAAAATTGCATTTCACTTGTTTGTGACTAAATTGAACACAGAAAAACACTTGTCGTACAACCGCCACATATGTATGTACATATGGTATGTATGGTATGAATGCCGCAGCTATTTGCGGCACATCAACTCGATGCTTGGCAAATTGATCGAGCAACACGCTTCACTGAACAATGTCGTTTAAAATTAGATTAAACACAAACCAAATTAAATGCAAGGCAATTAAAGAAATGAATATTCGGTAAACCAAATGCCAATATAAAAGGGGAAAATTTAAAACAGACAATGAAAAGAAATCAGGAAGCGAGCAAAGTGAAGTCAAATATTTTGCATGCGTTGTATCCACATGTGTTGCAATACTTACATATATAGAAGTGTGTTTTCTTTTTACGTGTACATACACGTGCTGTTTCGTAGATTTTTTAAATACCTTGGCTTACCTTTATCAGCGAAGGGAAAAGTTTTACTTTTATCCAATACTCAGAAGATAAGATATTTTTAAGATGCTCAAAAATTGAAAAATATCCTGAAAGTATTAAAAAAATATTGAATAATTGAAAACTCAGTAAGAGCTTTTTTAGATATTCGAATGTTGTTAACGTTAGAAAGTCTTACAGGGAAATATACAATATAAATTATAAAAACTAATAATATGCGCTACTGTGAGGGAAAGTGTACCCGAAGACTCAAAAGTGTCTTTTTCTCGACCTTCTCAAAGGCTGGTGCATGGTGATAACCATTTGCACGATATGTAGTTCCAACAAAATGGTGCCCTACACGTATGTTCCACAACACGAGCGAATATATCTTTATTGCGAGAGAAATTTTCCCGGCTGAGTAATCTCTCGTCTTGGCGATGTCTATTGGCCACCGATTTGATACCGTTGGGCTACGCAAAATGCCGTTTTTTGGGAATAAACAAGTTATGACTGAGATACCGCTCAATATGTGCCAAAAAGTAGTCGAAAATTGCCTCAAACGGATCGAAGTTAGCAAAAATTCGAGAGGCATCATTTGAATGATCCAGTGTTTCACATATAATTGCAAGATTCAAACTTTATATCAAAAAAAGAACTTCATGAAAACAAACATTATTTGAAAAGCATTTTATTTACTTTTATTTTCGAAACCCCGAATTTTATAACCCTGTATTTTTAATAAGTCTCAATTATCCACTCAAATTCAAGAAGAAGGTTCAAGAACAGAAGCACAAACACATTTTAAAATATATTGAAGTTACACCAAATCCGATACGGATCCCTACACTTTAATGTCAGTTACTGGAAAAATCGGTATTGTATAGAATCACGATAGGTATGAATGGCTGTGTCGTTATGAAGATTGCGAAATAAATAGAAACTGAAAGACAGTAATGAAGCATTGCAGCCAAGCAAAGACCTCTTACCGATATGAGGGAAAAGAGCCGGCTACGCAAGAATACGCTCAATCAAATTATTCCAATTGTATGCCTTTTTCGACAGAAGAAGAACTATTGATGAGTGCAAAAGTTCGTGCCCGATTTCAAGTGCAAACTAAAATTTTTTGAAGAAAGTGCTTTTATTAATCAATTATGTATTCGCCATTATGTTCGGCAATCCACTCCCAACGTTCAACTAATTTACGGATGCCTGATTCATAGAAATCGCGCGGTTTCACGTTGAAAAAGGTGTCAAGGTGGTTTTTGACGTCTTCCACATTTTTAAATTTTTTTCCATTCAAATTGTTCTGCAGCGATCGAAACAAATGATAATCAGAAGGTGCAATGTCGGGTGAATATGGGGGATGTGGCATGATTTCCCAATTCATCTCCTTCAGTCTGGCCAGGGTCGGTTTTGCAACATGTGGCCTGGCGTTGTCATGATGGAAAAGAACTCCTTTGCGATTGGCAAAAATCGGACGTTTTTCATCAATTGCTTTCTTCAATTCGACCAATTGCTGACAATACTTGTTGGCAGTGATCGTTTCTCTAGCTGGCAAGAGCTCAAAATAGATCACGCCTCGGATATCCCACCAAATGCACAGCAGTACCTTCATCGGATGCAATCCACCTTTCGACATCGGTTCCGCCCCTTCGTGTGCCTGTTTCCATGTTCTTTTGCGTTGAACATTGTTGTACAGGACCCATTTTTCACCACCAGTCACGAGCCGATCCAAAAAAGGTCCGTTTTTGATCCGTCGAAGCAAAGAAATTGCTGTTGACGTACGGTCCACTTTGTTCTTTTCACTCAACTGATGTGGCACCCATGTATCGAGCTTCAAAGTGTACCCAACCTTTTTTAAACGACGAAACGCAGTTGATTTGTTGACGTTCAATTCACTGGCAACCTCTTCCGTCGAAATACGTGAGTTATTCGCAACTAAAGTCCTTAGAACATCGTCATCAAGCTCAGAAGGCCGTCCACTGCAAGGTTGATCTTCGAGGTTAAAATCTCCAGAACGAAATTTCGCGAACCATTTCTTTACTGTGCGGAGTGCTGGAGCACGGTCCAAATAAACTTCGCGAATATCTTTAGTTGCAGCGCCCACTGTTTTTCCTTTGCGGAATTCGTATAACATAATAATATAACATAATATGACCATAATATGATCTTTTTCGTTGTTCATCTTCCATGCGTCTTTTCACTAAGCAACTCAAACCAAAATGAAGTTATTTTATGCTTGATTTACAGTTCGGACTGTCACCTTTCCAACGATATATAATATGTATATATTTCTTTCACGAGCGCCACTCTCAAACGATTCGTACGGCATCCAGCGGAATCGGGCACGAACTTATGCACTCATCCAATAGTATGTGGATATTACGAAACAAAATGAGATACAACGCGGTTGCTTTAAAATTCAGGCAAGCGTTTATTAAATGGGACTATCAGGGAAGGGTTATGGACTATTATCTATATACGACTGATATGTAATGAGTAATAAACATTTTTATATAAACATATGAGTCGCTTGCCTAGATCGCTTTTGTTATTAAATGACCGACACCAAAGTAAACGACCTGCTGAAGTCCATTGAATAATACATTTGGATGGAAAATTAGCTATTAAGTACAGAAATATATGAGGAAAATCTAGTTATTTTCACTTATTAGCCAATTTTGTTATATTTATTCATAAATACAGAACGAAAACAGTGGCATAACGACCATAACTTATTCTGAAAGTGAAGGCTCTAATTGAGCGAAATCCACGTCGCAATACTAAACAAATGGACAAAGGAATTAAAATATCTTAGCGAACTATAAGTTAAAGCCTCAACAGTTCCAAAAGGCCACACGATCATGCACCGAAGCACCAAAAATACTACCTAGACTACATCTACACTCGTAGAAGAGGGATATTCCAACAATCATTATCCACCATTTGGGTAGCAAGGTGATGGCCAACACGACCTAGGAATGAATACAAAATAATTTTACAGAAAGAAAAATTTGTCGTTTTAATAAATAACTTGTATTATATCGCTTGTATAATACAACAATAACACAGAGAAAAAATTATTACGACGACTCTGCTGTCGTCGAAGATTGCCTAAGTCTTTATACCATTAATGAACTTATCAAATTTATTGCAAAATACAAAATTCAATTTCGATGATTTTCCATACCAATATTTATTAGAATTTTCATGTGTAGAGTATAAATTTCTTGATCTTAGATGCTTCTTTGACGGGTTTTTGAACCGAAACCTTTTACCAGAAATAGGTTGTATGGGGCTATATGATTAAGACCTTTCAACATTATTGTTATTATTATTGTTATTATTATTGTTAGTTATTATTATTGTTATTTATGATATTTACGCTTTTACATGTTTTTTTCGCGGATTTATGACCCAAAATCTGAAATCTGTAAAAAGCGGTCGCACATACATATGTTATAGTGGCTCGATCTGGCCGGTTCAGACAAATGATCGTTTGAATTCATCAGTGCAACTGTGTACCAAGTTCGGATGAAATATTTGAAAAATTGTAGAACTAGTTTGCATATAAACAGACGGCTAAATCAACTTTAATCGTCATTAAAAAATTAAAAAAAAAAATTTGATTTTCTTTTTCCTGTAAATTGCTAGAAAATACTCTTGGAAATAATATCGAAAAAGTCCCGAAGAACCGCAAGACCACGAAGTAATTATAGAAGAGGGCAGCGCACCAGGCAGTACTATAAGAGTACTTTAATCGCTCTTATTTAGAACCTTATCAACATGTACTAAACGTCATTTTACTCCTAAAATGTCTCTCTATGGTCGGTACTACAACCAAAAATATTCATTGTTATTCAACAAATTTATAAACAATTAAAATTGAAAAAGGGGTAAAAAAATTAAAAATACCGCCATTTTTCTTTTTTTTTGTGGTGAAATGTTTGATTGTAGTTCCGGCCATAGCCAATTTTAAGAGCCGCCATTAAAAAAAAAAATACTTAAAATTTTTATACATCTATTTATCTACAAAAACTTTAATTTCTTAATATTTTTTTTAAAGAAATAAAAATTTTTTGAAAAAAACACGTTTTTGGAGGAACCTGTCCTTAATTATATCGTTAAAAATTTTGATGGGTCTTCTCCTTCCATCACTTACATATATACTTCGAACCAAATATACCATTTCAAGTACATGAAAGGTATGAAAAGAGCTTTTGGAAAGAAGTAAGACACTGGATCTTTCAGTTATCTGTACACTTATGTCTGGTCGCCCACATTAAATCAAAATTGTTTTGTAATTATCTGTACTACTCGAAGAGCCATTTAGAACTTGAAACCAAATAGAGCTTTAAATGTAAGAAGTGGCATTGCCCTACTTGACCAGTAATTTAAGGAAACAAAACCTGATAAGAAGCCTATTTTTAAATGAACGGATCGCTGCCCTTTTTCAACGACGGTACTGCTATGGGTAGTGTGTACCAGAATAATTGAGATAACATTGCGTGGTGGTGTTTTGAAGTGAAAGCAATCAAGTAGAAGATCGCGAAACACAGCCAAGTATCAATCAACGTTCTTGGATATCTTGATCTTCAACCTATAGAAGAAGAACGTTATGACTGAACAAAACAAATTATTTTTTATATTTATACTTAAAAGAGTTTAATCTAGGTTGAGGAACTGTCTTAAGTATAACTATTGGTGGAGGAGATATTTAAGAGAAGCCTTAGTGGAATTTTGTGCGAAATTCCTTAATCAAATTTATACATTATTTATATATTTATTAAAGGCAATGGAACGATATGCATATTGAAGCGACCCTAAAGGTATCGAGCTCATCATTTAAGGGCATGTTGGTACTAAAAAAATATTTCGATAACACAAGTTAACCATCTCTATTTTTTATCAGGGCCTTGTGAAGCGTATTTTGTTATTCCATGAGTGACATCGCAAATGAATTCGATTTTTTTTTTATATAAACAAATCGGGTTCAATTTTTTCCAATATGCCGTAAAGTTTTTGAAAATTTACAAAATTTACGATACTCCTAAAATTATAGAAAAATTAATAGGGAATTCAAAAAGAATTATTTCAAAATTATTCCAGAATCCTAACACTCAAAAGAACTCAAATAACGAAAACTTTGAACAAAACTTGGCTTTTTTGGAGCATCTTAAGTTCCGATAAAGTTCTTAGTTTTATTCCTAAAAGCTACAATTGTGACCTAGAATATATCATGAATTTAGAGCAATCGATTCGCAAGGTGTTGGAAAAATAATAGTTTCTTCATGTTGATAAAGTATCGAACGCATTTGTTGGTACCAAACATGCCCTCAAGAGATGAGGCCAATAACTTTCTGAGGCCGATTCACTATGTGTATCGTCCGATAGGCTTTGAAAAAAAAGAACAAATTTTATTTTAATATTTTATTTATTTTTATTTTAAACAATGATTTCAGTTTAATTTTAATATATTCAATTTCAAAACTTATGGCTTGTTAAAATTGTTCTGCACAGCTATAGGAAAAAGCTTCCATTTGGTTATTTCCATTTCTGTTACAATTAATTAGTCTGCAGTGCACAGCAAAGTCAAGGGTGGCGACGGCATGCGACTGTTGCATGCCACACGTAGTACATACGTACATATGTAGGTGTGTATATAGGCCTGCATTGTCTTCGGCGACAATTTTGAGACAAAAAAAGCCAAATGAATTGCTAAAGTTTTAATTGTTTTTCTGTGGCTTAGCAGCTTGTACTACAAGCAATGAATGTTGTAAAAGGGCGTAAATAAATAATAATTAAATACTTACTTATTTACTTACCTACAAACTTATTCAAAGCTTTCAAAGGCATTTCGCAGAGTACACATTTTCAAAGGCAGAGTACGTTGAGAAGAGACAAAAAAAAATTTAAAAAAACAAAATTAAATATTTTTTGCGACTTTTTATTATTCGAGTCTCCGTTTAGTTTTTGGTTTGAATTTTGAATGCACCTTTAAAATTCTTCTTCTCTTTTTCATCTACCCGCTGCCGCTTGCCATTCAAAGTAACCAAAATAAATTGGTATGACAAAATTTTAAATTGACGCGATTGCATTGAAATTCCGTTTGTTGTGCAGTTTCAAAAAAAAAAAAAAACAAAAAAAAATTCGCCTGCAAAATATCAATATATATGTACAGATATTTTTGTTCTCTCTCTTTTCATTCTTATTTTCATACGTGTATTTTTGCGGCTGCCACAAGATGGCTTCCTGCAACACAACAATTCGATCGTAATCGAAATAAAATGTTAATATATGCGCCAGCTCAGCACTGCAGAGCACAGCTTGCCTCATTATATGGCGACATGAGAACATCTTCGTGCCACAAAGTAAAAAAACTCACATGCGCACATGTGTGTGTGTGTGTGTGTTGTTGTTAGCGATCGCCGATAAGCGTCAATGCTCACTCGAGCGCATTGGTTTTTGTGGCAACCACACGACAAGGTCCACCCATTTGGCGAACCGCTTTTTTTTTGTAGCTTCACTGCACACACAAGCACACACGCGCGCACACTAACATTGCGACGCCCAAAATGTAGACCAGGTTGCATGCCACTTGCTTGCGCTTGTTGTCGTTTGCCGCGCGCGCTACTTATGAAAGTATGTATGAATGCATGTATGTTTGTTTGTTGGTGGGTCAAAGCGGCGGCATTGGCGGGATGTGGAGCGCCACTTCCTGCTTGCAACGGCGCATACATTGTATGTCACGGCAGCCACGCCAAACGACCAAAGCGCCATGTTGCCATGTTGCTTGTTGTTATGCTTTCGACCAATCTCTCGTTGTGCGCTTTCGGTAGCTGATTTTCTACCGTCGCGTCTTCTTCTTCATTCGCTTAACTTCTTAACTTTACTGCAAATTTCCACAACGTCTTTTTTATTCTCATTGACTGCGCCTTTTACCTACCACATTGCAACATTGCCGAGCAAAAAAAAGCAAAAAAAGTGGCGGCTACCACAGTCACTGGTGGTGGCATAAAAATGGCCGCATCGCGTATGTTGGCAATGAAAAGGAATCCTTTTGCGCTCCTTAGTCTGTATGTCTGTCTGTCTGTCTGTCATTGAACTGCCGATTGTTATCGTTGTTTAAATTGCGCACGTCAACAACAACTGTCATCGTCATTATGTTCGCCAAATGCCGCGCGCAAACAATGGTTGCCGCAATTGTTGCACACACAAAAAAGCAATGCATTTAAACGCTTCTTTAACTGAAATACATTTATTGTATTTGCGCGCCTTTGTGCCATTCTATGCCATCCAGTTCTGTGCATTGGCAATGCAAGCGCTCAACGCCCCATTCAGTATGCGCCCTCAGTCTGTGCGCCGCGCTGTGTTGTTGGTCATCATTCCAGTAGATTTTTGTTTTTTTTTTTTTATGTGGCATTGGAGCACAACAATGGCGCTGCCGCATATAAATCGCTAAGAGTTGGCGCTGCAATTGTGGGCGCCAGCTACCGCCACGTTGGTCGCATTCTGGCGTTGTGGATCAGAAGTTGTCAATCACAGAGCGCACAGAGCGCCATTGTTTGGCCATTGCTGATGACGAGATGGCGCGACACTACCAAATGGGTAAAATACACATAAACACATACATACACATAAATATACTAATAAGCGGTATAAGGAACTAATAGCAATAAGAACCAGGACCATAGTTGACTTTCCGTGCAAAAGTAATGTGGTTAACATATCATCGCAGTGGCAACATTTGTGGCAACATTTGTGGCGTTACAAAGCGGCCATTATTAAACAATACTTCGTATTAAACGTATTTAACGTTGCAAGTTCATGGTGCAATCGGCGGTAAGCTTAGCCTTCACATTGACAAGCTTTTTTATTGCGCTCGCTGCTGTTGTTTTATTCAAACATTCTTTCGTTTTATCGAAAGGTGAACAATTTTTTATTTTTTGTTTTTTGGTTGAAAATAAATTTAAAAAAAAAATCTCGCCACTTTTTGGGTGCCAAAAAATTACTTAATATCAACCAATGCATTTTTATTATTTTGACTGAGTCTCTGGTTAAAGAAAACTTGAATCAAGTCACGTATTCTGTTGCCTTTAATTTCAGAGCGTCATTCAGAGTGTCGTTGATCGTTCAAGTGAAAATCGTCTTTACAAATTTATTGCCTACAGTTCGAGGAGGATTATGACCCGAGCAGTTCCAGAATTACTATTCTTTTCCACCGTTTTCTGGATGATATATTTAATTAAATTTATAAATAGTTCTGTGAACTAACTTTAATCAACATCAAAATCATTGAGCTGCAAAAATCGATTTTATTCCATTTTTAAAAAGAAAAGAGTCGTGTAAATAGAAAAAAATCGTCTTCTTCTCCATTAGAAATATCTACCGGTCCTTACTAGAAAATAACAATATGTTAAACAGAGCTTTAGCTTGCCTAGACATTCTCAGATGACAAGTCACCCATTATTATTACAGTTGTTGTTGTTGTTGTAACCGCAAAAATATTCCTCAAAGTAGTTTTTTGGGAATGTTATCCTTGGCCGGATAAAAAATCCGGGTCGTTCCAGTATAAAGACCCGACTGTCGCGGGAACCACTGGATTTTAGTCGCCTCTTACGACAGGTATGCCTTACCGCTGGTAAATTCTTGAACCCCTAACCCGCAGAGGCAGTAGATGGCTTTAGTGATCTGTAATAAGCGGTTAAATTGTGCTGTTGAAGTGTTGATCACTTAACTCAGATATAGTCGGGTACATCGAAAAAGGGCTTGCCTTGAAGGAGTATACGCTTGAAGGAGCTTTTAAAAATATTCTTACTGAGCTCGTAAAGTCTTTTCTAATAAACCAAATATTTATCGCTTAGGTGGAAAGTGCCAGTATAACCAGATGCACAACAAGAGATACCCCTCACAGAGGAGCTCTATCCCCACTGCTGTGGTGTCTTACAGCAAATACGCTGTTTAGAAAATTGAACAACGCCAGGGAAACAGCTGCAAGCCTTAAGCGATGTACTCCAAAATACTCTCTATGGGATGGATTGTAACCCATAAAAAACCGAAAATTTATTTTTATTTACCAGGAGGTACAAACCGCCTTCTTTTAAGCCTCCTAAAGTGAAGGGCGTGGAGATGCCCTATCCAACGAAGTAAAATATCTCGGTATAATCTTAGATAACAAACTCAACTGTAGCCGGAACAGTACAGAAAGATCAAGGAAATCTATAACTGACACTTTACGTTTGCAAAACGGCAATAGGTAAAAGACCGAATACCGTGTACTGGATTCAAACATCGGTAGTTAGGTACGGCACGCGAAAAAATCAAAACATCTTATCCCTCTAGACCGGTACTCCATTAACATATCTCGACAGGCATAACAACATGCGGCTTTACGGAAAATAAACGGCTACCATCCTTATGATTTCCACTGCAGCTATGGAGACTAAAAAAAGAAAGAGTTCATTGAACCTCTGTCATTGTCCAGCCTTGACATCTGCGCGACACAAGTTCCTCGGGAAGCAATTCTTCGACTTCTCGCTGGGCTGGCTTCAGAGAAGATTGACATTCTCGTTGCTTTCATAAAGCATCCAAAATGGTCCGAACATTTTGAGAAGGTGAAGACAGGAGCCTCTCAGCGGTATCACAATTGGCCTAACTCAACTGAACTCAATTCATGGGTGCCACATGAGTTAACAAGAAAAACATCATGGATCGAATTTCCACCTGCAAATCGCTGCGAATCCTAACAATATATACCCTTTCCTGAAGCAGATGGTAATTGGTGAAGAAAAATTGATCACTTACAACAACGACAAATGAGTAGTTGAGGGACAGTGAGCCAGCACACACGGTATCCCAGCCGGCCCGAAAGGTTTTGTTGTGTGGTTGGTGAGATTAGCAAGGAATCATCCATTATGAGCAACTCCTCAACGGTCAAACTATTAATTCGGACCTGTACTGCCAGCAGTGGGACCGTCTGAAGAAAGCAATTACATAGAAGTGCCCAGCATTGACCAACAGGACGGAAACTGTGCTTCATCAGGACATCGCCAGACTACGAACATTTGGTAGTGACTTGCTAGATTGTTGTACATCTACCTTGTAATCCGAATCTGGCACCAAGTGATTACCACTCCTGTCCCTGTCTGTAGCGAAAGACTTGGCTGGTGAAGAATTGGACTCAAGAGGAGCCCAGAGGAGAGGAGGAGTCAATAGACACAAGGGTTTCTATGAGAAAGATATATTATCATTACGTGCCGAAGTCAATCGATTTACCAGGTTTAGTTCTTCTTGTCTTTATGAATCTCGTAATTACAAAAGATTTATTTTTCAGCTCTGACGACTTTTGTCTTTTTAAAGATTTTACTGGTGTAAGATTTTAATACTCAAATTTACTTTACCTTTAATATTTACATTTACTTCGATCTTAATTGGATGAAAGAGTGATCGCTACACTGGTCACTAGACTTATAATTAAAAAGCGTAATATATATATATATGTGGTATATATATAATTGGCGCTTTGTAACCGCTGAAGCGATTTTCGACCGAGCTCCTCCTCCGGTTTTGCGTCTTGATGTTTTTCCAACAAATGGAGGGACCTACAGTTTATACTAAGCCGCCTTCGAAAGGATGACGGTTTTTTACGAGGAACCTTTATTTCATGTCCGAAATACACTCGGAGGTATGGACGTTACCTGCCGAGGGGCGACCGTAATTAGAAAATTTAGCTTCATTTTTTATTTAAATTATTTTTCCATAACTTTTGGATGTTGGTCTAATAAACATACTGGTTAAAGATTTTGGGGCGAACTCATTTTCTTGGCTTCGGTCTGCAGCAGGGTAGCTCCTGTTAGGACCAAAAATTCGAGCTCTGTGGTAAGTATATTCTCCAAGTAGCTTTATTACTAGAAATCAACTGCCAGGGTTTCAGCACTCTTCTTGCCTCTGTCTTGTCTGCCTCACTCCCCCTTTCTCTTAGAGTTATTAAACACAAAGAATGGAAATAATTTTCTCACATATTTCATGCGGACCAAGAAAGGTATTGTCATGTAATTAAAGTAATTAAGTTGCAATAAGCCACCAAAGAATGTGTTGCCCACAAAAACTCATATATTATATCATAGCGCACATAACATACATACACACACACCTTAGCACATAAATAAATATATTTTTATTAGAATTCCGCATTTCAAGCAGCAATACCTTGGAAATTCCGAAATTCTATTGAGTTGCAGAAAGAAGAAGAAGAAGAAGAATGAGTAGGAGAAAAAGTGTGTGAATTGCAATAAGGTGTGGTCGCACAATAGCACAACAATAACACTATTACAACAACAACCACAACAAAAAAACAAAAGCTAAAATAGTAATCAAAATGTGTTGCTGTCCTTCGAGCAACCTTCGTACCATCGCCGTACGCCTCGAGAGAAAGTATTCGCACATAATTCATTTCCTGGTATTTTTTTGGTGTACAAACGAGCTACAACAACAACAACAGCAGCAGCAGCAAGTAGTATGCATAGTATTGTACAATGGTGCGAACAACAAAACATCATTTCGCCCCATCGATTAACTTCATATCAAAGGATAACAACAGAGTTATTAATATCAATGAAAACAAATACCAAAGAGACTAAGTGATCCAGCAACGAGGCCAACTACACACACACACACACACGCACACTAAAATATATATGAAAATACATATATACAAAGACCGAGTGTTAAGTAAGATTACATGCAAACACCTATGCGCTGGGTTGACCGGCAAAGCAACAATCGAAATGATATCAGGAAATGTGCCAAAGAATGTGAATGTTGTCATTACTCAAACGGAATGATTAGAATTCTCCGGAGGAATTCACCAATAACACTGGCCGACACTACCGACTGGTGTGTGAAGGCACTGGCGATGAGGAGCTGTACTGCTCTGTGCACGGTGCTGCTGATGATGATGATGAAGATGAGGCTGGTTGTTGTGGGTAAATGGCAAAAGTTGCTTGGCGCATTGTTGTTATTGTTGCCTCTCACTATGGAAATAAAATAAATGATATATGACCGCACATATGACCACTGCTGCCGATGCCGCTGCCGCCGCCGCTGGGGCAAGAAAGGAAAGTGGGTGTGTCGGCAGGAAGTTGGTGCGTCTTTTGCGGCGCATGAAGGCGTTAAACGAAGATGCCTTTTAATTAATGATATCTTCTATACAAGTTGACCAGGCAACCCCCACACTACCTCTCCACACAGCTAGCTACTGTGTATGTGCGTTTGTCGATCCGCTTGTTTGTTTGTCCGCCCACAAATAGGCGAGAGGTCAAATATGTTTTTATCTGTGGAAACAAGCATCTTAACACGTCCGTAGTGTGGCAGGAGTCAAAAACAAGTATAAAAAAATTACTTGCTACCAGCAATGTGACGGACTGTTGGGACGGCAAAATGAAGTGCACACTCCCAACCCGTCAACATTTAGCCGCCTTTGTGGTCATTTGTCAAAATTCATGGTCATATGCTGTCAACGCCACGCTTACCACCGCACAGTCTTATATAGTTTCAGTCGCTGTGCTGGAGAACCTTCTTCATACATCTTTTGGTTGCATAGTTTTACGTGTTTGTTGGTCAACCCCAACACATAGTGTGGCAAAGTGTGGAAGTCCAGTCCGTCCAAAGGGCACGTTTAATGGGAAATAATGAAGAATATTAGCGCGACCCTTAACCAACCCATTCGACACCCTCGCCCAACGCAATGCAAAAAAAAAATCTATTGAGATATGTTTGTATGTCGAGCTCTTGTCATTGTTGTCTTCACAGGCGGCAGCAGCAGGAGCTGCGGGACGATCGACCACCCACTGTGCGAGTGTCATTAACTGTATAACACCCGAGGCGCCAGCAGTTCCAAACGAGCTGACCAACAAATGTACTCCAGCTAAAGCCAAAAAATGTTGATTTTGTATGTGGGTGGCAGTTGGCAGTTGGCGGTTAGCCGCCCGACAAGACATTTGCTGTTGGCGCTGCTGTTGCCTTGCTGCTGGTGATGTCGTAAGGGTTATGTCCGAGTTGGTTGACCAGAAACATTGCTACTTGTGGCCAACTTTATGGTGTTTCGAATGCCTGCAGCAAAGTTCATACGGAATGTGGCTTGACGTTTCGTTGGTTGGTGTTTTGAGGCGGCGGGTAAGTGAGTGTTGTTTCATTTAAGTTTTGTTAAATTAATAAGTGAGCTGAAATGCTGGTAAAACAGCGGCTGTCTAGTCTTTTAGTCTGTTCTAGTGATTGCTTACAAATTTTAGCTTGCAGCAGTGAAAGTCTCTTTTAAACCTATTTAAGAAAGTGAGAAATTGAATAATTGAAATTAAATAAACTTAAAAATATTTATGCAGAAAATAATATTATAATTTTTCACAACTCTGGCAAAGCATCTGAGGTAAATCTGAGAAACAGCTTATACAGTCACTAGAGTCCCATATTAATACTTCTTGGATTGTTATAGAAAACTAAAGAGAGTAAGTGATGTGTTAACATTTTTTTTTCGATATTTTCAGAGTTCCTGATGTATTATAGGTTTAACCCGCTTAGAGCCAAACTTAAAGCATTCAATCATTCCATTGACGGTGAATTTCAAAGCTAGACGGGCCGAGTGCGCCATTAGAGCACCTCTGGTGTTTTAGTCCAGCCTTAGCCACACCTCATCTTAGATATCTCGCAGCTCTACAGTTCAATAAATTTTAGGAGACTTCAAAATTAGGTATTAAGGGTATCTTGAACTTCACAAAAGACGTTGATGTGCTATACGACGTCTACTTTAGAACGCAATTAACGGATCTTCCTCTTGAGCTACAAAGAGCCAATTTGGTGGGATATTCACGGTGCGCGGTCCAATGAGCTATCAGGCGATTTGTAGAGACGAAATCCCACAAAAATAAATCAAAAAGCGGAAGAAAGCGTCTAACCAGTAGACGGGAAGACCGAATACTTATACGCGAGTCTCTCAAGGATCGCAAAAAATCGTATTCTGCCCTTGCAGCTGCCCTTTCGGATGAATTTACTAAACCAGTTAGTGCTCGAACAGTTTAAAGAAGACTTCTGGAAGCAGGTTTAAAAGGATGTATAGCCCGAAAGCAGCCGTGGCTCTCAGAAAAGAATAGGAAAAATTGCTTGGAATGGACTCGCTGATACCAACATTTCACGGAAGAAGATTGGTTGAATGCTCTGTGGTCTGATGAATCAAACTTCGAAGTAAGCTTAGTTAAGATCATCCTAAAGTATTAATAGCCATAGCTTCTTACCCTAGAGCAGTTTTGAAGACACAATACAAATCTTGTGAAAACATTATTTTTTCTTTTCTACAGATATTTATTTGGAATACCCGGTGTGACGTTCGTGAGGCGACGGGTTGGGAAAGAATATCATCCAGATTGCGTGCTAACCACTGTTAAGCATGTGGGAGGCAGCATTATGATCTGGGGCTGCATGGCTGCTGATGGTGTCGGCGAAATGTTCGTTTGCGAGGGTCGCATGGACAGTCAAAAGTACATAAATGTATTAGAAGCCGTTCTTCTGCCTTCGTTAACTCGCATTATCGGCGATACTAATTTAGACGGGGTTCAATTTCAGCAAGACAATGCTCCTTATCACAAATCAGCGACTACGATGCGTTGGTTTAGAGATAACAACATTGTTTTGTTAGATTGGCCTGCACAGTCTCCAGATCTTAATCCCATTGAGCACATGTGGGCTATTTTAAAATGCAAGATTAAGGAACACAGTATAGCATCAAAAACTGTCTTAAAGAATGCCTTAATTAACGAGTGGTAGGCTATAATTGCGGACGAATGTGCAAAGCGTGCACGCAGCACGCCTAAGAGAATTGCTGCCGTTATTAAATCGAAGGGTGGACCTACTAAATATTAATGTTATTATCACTAATTCCTTGTATTTTCACTGTTTTACTAATAAAACTTCATTACTTCACTTGTTAAAAGAAAAAATTCAGTAATTAATGGAGTGCCTAATACTTTTGGCCAAAGCTGTATATCCTCACCTTTCCGTCTTTTGGAAGAGTTACAAAATTATAAGCTTGGAAACCAAAACTATGAGAGTAAAATAGTAAGCTCTTGAGTGAATTTAAATTGTCATGAGAATACTGTTAAACGCACCGAGTGATCTAAAAATCACGAGATTTGTAATAAAAATTTAATGTTGTCGTCTTTCAAAGAGTTCCCATTAGAGATTATGCACTACTGGTAGCGCTTCTTCCAACTCCCGAAAATCATTTCAACCTTGATCTTAGAGGCAGCCAGCCTTTAGTCCTTTCACTGAAGTGCTTTAAAAATCCATATGGTGTTGTAGAGCCACGACTCTTTAAGGTTCTATCTGCTGAATATGGAGGTTGGGAGAGAATTACAGTATTATTTTTGGTTAAAAGCAATGAATTATCAAAAATTCATCAAATTTTCCTACAAAAAATTGGTAAAGTCAACATGAGATGAACCAGTCGATATGTCAAAATTATCAACAACTTTTTTGATAGTAATTCGAGGTACATTGTTGAAGTGCTGATGCGTCCAGGACTTTTGCCGATCCTCCCGATCTCCTTAGGAATGCCACTCTTAGCAAACTCACCACAGTCTCTTGTTAATATTTCAAACATCTCTTTAGAAAACGAAAATCGACGAGCTCATATAAATTTTTGTTTTACCTTAGTAACAAAGTCATCAGTGAAATTAGCTGAAAGTTGTAGCACACTCCAGGAGCACACTTCGAATGAGTGTGCATCAAAACGAAATAATATCACCAGGGGCATTCAACAGCTCGGAGAGGTCCTACACGATCCTGACGGAGCTTTTTCTGATGTTTAACGTCAATTTACACAGCCGTATAAGTTTTGTGGGGCTACCAAATTCAAATTCACCAAAATCAGACATACCAAAGACACTCATATATAATTTTCTATCCTCAATCTGCTTGAATAAATAAAGATGTAATTTCTTACCAACAACTATTTGCCTATTTGCGCAATAATTGCTATTAAACAAACATTTGTGTAACAGAAATAACAAAATGAAATTATTCCATATGCCAGTGTGGTATTCGTTAATAAAAACATACATTAAAATATGTATTTCTACATAACTATCTACATACATACATACATATATCTAAAATTGGTATTCAATAGTGCATGACAAAGCGTTTCCTCATTATCTTCATATCTGCAGCAGCAGAAGTAGCAGCAGCAGCAAATCCCCAAAGTGATCCAACATTTTCGTATGCTAAAGAGCGCCCATACTTCACCACTTCAGAATATCCTAAGCAAAACAATAAACAGTAAAACTCTCAATAACTGGTTCACCAATCAGTTTCATAAGTTTGTTTTGGCAACTGAAAGTTTTGAATATTTTTTTTCTACCAACAAAATGCTACCACTTCGGTAGCGTAATGAGCGCAACACCAGATTCCAAATGTAATCATGTAAATTTATTGTTTTGAATTCATTTACATGCGTATGTACATCAGCTAAAGTGTTAAACAAAAAAAAAGCAAAAAAAAATATTAATAATAATAAATAAGAAATATTTCACCTAAAACAACAATAATATTTGGCTTTGAAAAGGGGAATAAGGTAAATTAAAGTGATCAGCAATGCGCGAGATAATGAGATGATTTGTGTTTGTCATTATTCCTGCGTATCCAATATAGAAAAGCAGCGCTTGAGGGGTGATTAAAAAGATGATATGAAATATTATATCCGTCATTAGGTAGTCTTGTGGCATTTTGTGTATCATTTTCACAAAACTGGTAATAACGTTTTAAGTGTCGAAATGATTCATGTTTTATGCCTTTGTTAAATTATTATGTATATTTTGTGTATACAATATTGTACAATATCGCAGAAAAAAAATAAATATAGTGGCAATAACTCATTGTAACGTGCATACAGGGTTTTCTGTTATGCGGTTTCGAAAATAAACGTGAATAAAATCATTTAAAATATTCCTTCAAACCGACCACTTTTTGGCACATACTGAGCGGTTTCCTAGCCAAATTTTGGCGAATGTTGGTTTATCCACATAGGCACGGTCTATCGTGTAGCCCCACAAAAAAAATCCAACTATAGCATATACGAGTACAGCAAAAACGCACGATCTCGCTGGCCAATTGACATCGCTAAGACGAGAGATTACGCGACCGGGAAATTGCTCTCGCAATAAATCTATATCCGCTGGCATTGTGTTGGATGTGGTACCATCTCATTGAAACCACATATTGTCCAAGTCGTCTTCTTCCATTGCAGGCCAAAAAAAAATTTGGTTAACTAACGTGACAGTGACAATCTCGCCGTTGTCGTTTTCAAAGGAGTAAGTTCAAATCGGGTGTAGTCCAGCTTCAATTACAGTCGAGGAGCTAAACTCAATTCCTACACTTGCACCCACGCCGCGCAACCTAAAAACGTCAGCAACCATTGTGCATGATGCAGTAATCAACACGTGAGGGGCCTTGGGTCATGACTAAAAGAGAGGTAGTTTTAGAGAAACCACTCCGACATATTCGGTTTAAAGCTTCGCTAAAGTCTAATTGTAGCGTCTTTTCACCAGTGGTGCGGCTGTTAGCGGGCAACGTCTCGCTAAATATGCAAAATATGTAAACTTAGTCGACTAGCGAGGTTGTGCGCTGGGTTACCGGCCACTTACAAACCAGCTTCAATGGAAAGCTATACCACACCTCGGATGAGATGCCCCTCTCTTGATGATGACCACTGCCAACATTTTCAGAATCACGATTCGTAGGCATGTACCTGGAATGTCTAGTCCTTTAATTGGGAAGGTGCCGCTACTCAGCTGGTTGATGTCCTCCTAGGAATAACAGCTAACACATCGCGAGCAAAGCGAGTAGGTCCTTATGAAATTTACTACAGTGTCCAAATTTGGTGTCGGTTCCGGGGTGGGAGAGAGACTCCGTTCCCGAGTACTGGCATTCACTCCAGTGAATGAACATCTCGCCACAATCCGTATACATCTTGCTTATTTCGACACACGCCCCGAAGGAAAAGAAAGACGATGTGACCACAGATGGCTTTTATGAGTGTTTGGATCTTACTTATGAGCGCTGCTGGAAAATTCAGCCTCCACAATGAAAAATTCCCAAATGGGTTTAGGATAAACAACTGCCGCAGCGCCTGAAATGTGGTTGTCTGCAGTACTAGATTTCAGCACAAGAAAATTCATTAAGCCAATTGGCTGTCTCCGGAACGAAAACCTCGAAACTAGTACGATCTGTTGCGGAAAGCAGAGGACATGTCTCCACCGTCTCACAGATGTATGTATGCCGTATCCAAGATACGCAACCGTCTATGTGCAGCAAAGAACGTTCGTCAAGCAATGCGAAGAGGAGCCAAACGGATTTCTACTGTACTTGCACTCCTGCTCTCTGAGAGCACTCATCAGCAATTTCATTTAAGGGGAACGCATAGTTGCCATCGATGAGCTGGTGCCAAGAGGGAAGAACTGCCTATCTCTCAACGTTGCGATCTAACGCAATGTGCCCTCTATGTGATAGTTGCCGAGAGTTGAAGAGGGAAGTAAGACGCATTTGTCTAGAGTATACTGCGCCTATGGAGCCAAAACTCCAGCCTGCGGAATTGTGGTGATGATGAAACACTTGGAGACGGTGAAGTAGACGTTGCTTCACCCGACTATGACGAAACGCGAATGGAAATTGTCTGTTTGAAGAACAATAAACCAATGGTTTACCGGTTGAACCGTTAAAATATAGGAGTATAAGTTTGTATCAGTTGAGTTTATACGATTTCTTTTCATCACCAAAAAAATGGAAGCTCAACTTTTACCTTTTTAATATCTTCAGCCGTTCATCTTCTCTACTAACATTGACAGTATAGAAATTGAAAGTCAACATTTGATTTTTCCTAGCTAATACAAAGTCGGCGGCTACGGTAGCCGAGTGGTTAGCTTTGCATACTGCCCTTCGGAGCTTAAAGAAAATTAATTTCAATAAAAAAATAAACTAAAATTGTCTAATTCGCATCTCGGTAGGGGATGTCAACACCTCCGAGTGTATTTCTGACATGAAAACATGAAACCATCAGCCGTTCGGAGGCGGCTTAGTACAAATTGTAGGTCCCTCCATTTGTTGGAAAAAACATCAAGACGCAAGCCTCAAATTGGAGTAGGAGCTCGGCCGAAAATCGCTTCAGCGGTTAAAAAGCGCCTATTATATATATAATACAAAGTCTAAGACCCAAACTATTATATTTATCTCCAGATCTAATAGATAACATAGGACTTTTCCATGATACCTCAGCATTTGTAGTAAGAAAAAATGTTCTACTAAAGCTCTTAAAAAGTGTCACAGAGTCAACCTCTTTCACTAAAAAAAATTTTGAGTTTTTATAATTCAACTATTTAATTTTCCAACGCTTCTCTACAAGAAGAATGACCCTGTATTCACATGTATTACTTACCTCCTAATTTGAGTCATTTTCGCAGCGTCACGTGTGAAGAAAATTTAAATAGACCAAATAGTTAGCAATCTGTTTACCTAATCATTTAAGATGTTACACGATGACTGGTGTGTTTGTGTGACAGTTTATAATTGAAAATCGTATAAAGATTTCTCCACCTTTCGTTCAAAGTGTAATCATGCAGACATACCAACAACGGCATCAAATCGCCAAGTGTCTTTCCGAATTGCGCTCTTTTGTCGGGAATTTGAATTGACTAAATTGAAATCACTGTCACCGGTTGTTATAGTTGTAGTGGAACATAACTGATTAACTCTTTTCAACTTGGTTTCTATTTTTTTAATTTTTTTTTCAAATTCTACATGAGAAAAAGACTTGACCGTCTTTTTTTCCAATTTACATTCAAATTATCTTCTTCCATTCATTTTTTTTTTTGTGTATTCAAAACACGCTTTCTATTTAAGTTTCGATATTTCACTTTACCTCGTTCTGATTGCGTGTAAATTCTTTTCTTTAGCCATGCACCGCCTCTGTCTCCTCAGCATGCCACAATTTATCTGCGCTTGGCATGTCTTGGCTCTTTCCGTCGCCCATCTTCTCTGTTGCGGGATTTTCGTTATCCGTGTGGTCATGTTGCAAACTGTTTAAGTAGAAACTCATGTTCAATTTTATCGCTATCGCAAAAACTTATGATCGTTGTTTGCATGTTGTTGCATGTGTTGTGTGGGGCACCAGTTGCTGCTGCTGCTGCCAGTGCAAATGTACTCGTACAAACAAGTGTTGAATGTAGCAAGTGCAATGCATCTGTGGCTACTTACTACTTTGTTACTTACTTACATATGTACGAGTACATACGTTTATGTTCTTTGTTTTTATGTGTGTAATAGCAAGTGTTCGAAAATAGTTCATGAACAAGCGTTTAGTGTTTTTGAAAAAAAAAAATCGAAAAATATGCTTGTGGAAATAGGTGGACCCTTGGCACTCCCATACCTCACAAGGGCTCCCGAAAACGATATTTTCAAATTGTCCTATTCAAATATTTTTATTAAAAAGTTCTATGCCTTTCATGACCGTACCGAATTTATGGTATTCCATTTTATGATTAAATATTAATTCTTATTATTATAGTGGCCGAGGGGTTAGCATTGCGTACTACCATTCAGAAGGCCAGTTATAAAAAATTAATTTAAATAAAATTAAGTTAAATTTTCTATTTTCGGGATTGTCAATCTCTCCGATTGTATTTCTGACATGAAATAAAAGCTCCTCATAAAAAATTTATCAGACGTTCGCAGGCGGCTTAGTATAAACTGTTGGAAAAACATCAAGACAGAAAACCACAAATTGGAGGATAAGCACGGCCGAAAATCGCTTTAGCAGTTACAAGGCGTCAATTATTACCATATATTCTGCAAAATTGGTTGAAGAGGCTATGTGATGAAGTTTTCCGATTTCGGTGTCAATGTTTACTTGTATTAAGATACGAATGTACAATACCAAAAATTCTTTTCCTAGACGCTTTTTCGATGGAGTTTAAACCAAAGCCTTGGCTGCGGTGTGTTATAATCGCCCACTTCGATAATCTTCCGTACCAATGTGTTCATCATAAGTGCAGAATGCCAAATTTCACGTTCATATATTCTTTTTTGACAATGCTACAGTAGTCCGATCTGCCCGGTTCCGAGAAATGATCATTTAAATGTGCCTGTGCAGGTGTGTAAAAATAAACGGGCAGACGGGCATGGCTAAATCAACCCAACTTGTCATTCTGACCACCCGATCGGTATACATTTTGATGGGTTTATCCCTTCTGGTACTCACACACTTCGGACCAAAGTAGCATTTCATGTGCCTGGAAGGTATAAAATTCTATTTATTGTTAAGTTAAAAGATATTCATGGCTACCTGCTTTAGAAAAATTCTTACATTATCTTCTTCACTATACAATTTGTTAATTTGTATAGAAATTGATACAATATCAGGAAGCCGCTCACAATAGTCCATAACAGCTTAGTTCCACAACTCTTCCGTCTCTTAGAAAATTACTCTTTGGTTTTATTATAATTTATATTTCTCAAAAAAATTGGAAAAAGTATTTATTTTTACTTTCTTTTGGATTTCCAAAAACGTTAGAAATTATTTGTTGCTTTGTAAGGGATATATGTTTAAGGTGGTGAGGTTCGAATGCTCGGGCAGAACTTTGGATCGCGTTTTCTCGAGTTTTAATTTTTACAAGTCTTAGAAACGGTGTCGGTGATAGCAAAAAGAATATATGTCCGATCGAAAAAATCTAAATGATCCAGTAAATTAAATTATCTTCTTTTTGAAATAAAAAAGTTGGACAAAAGTATTATTTAAAATTTTTGTTTTGCAATCTCAAGTGAATTTTTTTTCAAAAAAGTGCATTTCGAAAAATTTTGGAAATTTCCAATTTCTTTATTATTTTTTTTAGTTTTCATATAGAAGAGACACGCATAAAAATTCAAAAAAAAAAAAATATTTGTTCGACTATTGCAGATGCATCGCACGACCTCCATCTCCGGCACCGTTTAACGAGTGCAGCCGCTTCCGAAAACTCATCATAACATTGGAAAATTTCGATGTTTTTTTATATGTACTAAAAATTGTGTTTTAAAGATTACATAATTTGTTTCCTTTCCAAAAAAATTGCTGAAAAACCGTGTTTTTCGAGATCTAAAGGGGACTACTGCTTTAATAGGTGATATTTAGCTGACCGCCTACTCTGCCATAATGGATAACGAATTGGCCTTTGTAATTGGTAGTAATTTTTTTAACCATTCTGATAAGCAAATATTAGTAGAGATCTCATCATTCGAAGTAATTATCCCGATAACATTTACTATGGTTTGCCTTCCCTTGGTCGACGTATACGAGATGTGTTTACGAGGGCTGTTTGATAAGTCATTGACATTTTGAATTTTTTGAGCAGCTACTATTAATAAACTGCTGTAAAATGTTGAGCAAGTTTCGCCATACAATTTGTGTTTGACAGTCATTAAAAGTAGAGACATCGTGAATTTTAATGAAAATGGAAACAATTGAATTTCGTGTGCTGATTAAATATTATTTTTTATGTAAAAATCCATCACCGAAACCGATAAAATACTTGATACTCTGATACTTAAACTCTGCACCATCAATTTGAATGGTTAAGAAGTGGTTTACTGAGCTCCATTGTGGTCGCCCAAAAGAGGTCGTCACACCAGATATCGTCCTATAAAATCGGTGGAATGCTATTGGACGTCGGAGAAAAAAAGGCGTTAAGCGGCTGAGACTGTAGACATTCCAACTGAATGGTTACACCACATTTTACATGATTATTAGCACACCTACGACAACCAGCGCAGCCATTTAACCACTTCAATGGAGTCTTTAGCGATGTTCAACCGCAATCCAAACGAATTTTTGTGCCGTTTCGTTATACGAATCCACCACACTACAGCAAAGACCAAAGAACAAACAAGACAATGAGTTTCTTCGGGTGCACGTGCACTAAAGAAGGTCAATGTGGGTCTGTCGGCCAACAAGGTCATGGTCACAGTTGTTCTAGATGCACGAGGTATCATTCTCATCAATTACTCTGAAAAGCGTAAAACCGATCACCGGCGAATATTATTCAGAGACAGATTTGATATTGATTTGAAGCAAAAACGACAAAATTTGTCGAAAAAAAGTTTTGTTACCAGGCCACATTTTAATCACAATTTTTGTAATAGATTTTAACAATTTTAACGCATTTTGCGGTTGTTAAGCGAACCATTTTCATAAATGCCGGAATTGTAGCCAAACTGTTTCAAGCCTGGTTGAAAGTTATAATATGACAGATGTCAAAATACAGCGCTGCACTTTCGAAATCACGAAATGGATAACCCTATACAAATGTGTATGAACGTATTTACATAATATAATGTGCGCTAAATGATGTAGAGAACAACACTTTGATAAGAATATCAAAATTTAATTGTTTGAGTTCAAGGATTGCACTCAAAGCACTTTCAAATAGTTGTCATAAAATACTAAGTACTTTTCAAGTGTGGTCATAATGCAGTTGAGATTTTAAACTAGAAATTATATTTATATGTACATAACATAAATAATGACTTGCTTTTATTACTCATAATTTAGCAAAAAAATATTTAATATCTGTATATAATGTGTATGTATAAATTTTTTTCCACACAATTCCATACTATTGCGCCCAGACTGAAAGTATTTTAGTGTTTAGTGAAAGTAAAACACTTTAACATTCGAAGAGAGAAGTTTAAGCGCGATCTTAAATGAAAATCATAAAAATAAAAATGAATTTTATTGTTTTATTAAAGTAAACAAAATGTGTACATATGTAAAGGACGCTGCTACTTTACTGGCGGCAGACAGGCATTGAAGCTGGTCAGTTACTTTAAGTGCATTTAATAAAATCTATATATATGTGAAAGTACTTAAATACATGTAAAAATATCAATGACAAGTTTACATTTCTGTTTACATTTTTAATATGAATTCTTTTCTTAAATAAAATATGATTTATGTTGGCTCCAGCATGATCAGCAAAACTAAACAAATGTCACTCGTTTGTGCATCCTTTCATAAATTATATCGCCAAAGGACAATGCAAGCCTGTACATACATACATACTATAAAAATTGTATTAATATTTTTCACTTACATTGAAAATGAAACGATTTTTTTTTCTTCAATTACATCATGCATTCATTCATTCATTCACTCCTCAGAGTTCAAAGTGTACAAAAGCATTCTGAAACGAATTAATCATGAGAAGTGTTAAAATGTGAAGCGAAAATCAAGTATCTACATGTTTGTATCATGGAATTAACAAGTCATTTTAAATTGTGTATCATAACTCTTTCACCCCAAACTCTCCAGTGCCAATTGAATTTCATCCTACCTTGCAACTGACAACAGAGGCATTTTCTCTGTACACACCGATAAAGTTACTGTTCTGCATTTGCTTGATGAATATCTTTTGTGTAATTCTACTACAAATCATAAATAATGCGTTGAATTCAAAAAACTTCATATTTAACGCGATCTTCTGATCTTCATTTATCTCTCTCTCTCTTCATATTCAAACTTTTCATGCGACTGTCACTACTTAAGACAATTTTTCATACTTCAGCACTACATACTCTTACATACTCGTTTAAGTATATATGTATGTATATAAGTATGAGCTCGATTTCAATATCAAATTAATTGCATAATGACAAAGTTGGTTGATGATCATGCCACTGCTGCCGCTGTTCTTAAAGCTGTTGAGGGTGCTCTGGTGCTCTGCAGCGCTTGTTGGTCAGACCATTCATTTTGATTCGCTTCGATTTTCGTGTCGATTTGATCATTGTTGAACGCTTATTACTTGTTGATCTTGTAATTGCTGTTACTTGTCAAATATGTACGATCATGTTGTAGTGTTGGGCACGTTGGGGCGTTGAAAGCGTAAGCGTGAATTTGAAATTGATTAATGAATATCACATTTCTCTATTCAAATTCTGTACTTATTTTTTGCTTCTTTTTTCTGATTTCTTCTAGTGCTGTCTTTTTGGTTCTTCAGATTTTTGATGTACTAGATTTTTCCTGCGACTTTGTCTGCAGGGAATTTCAAGATGATTTTTTTTCTTTGGTTTTTTATTCGATTTTTACATTATTTTTTTTATTAAAAATTATAAAATCTATTATGTTAAAACGTATGAAAAAGAAATAAAAGTCGTGCAGACATTAGCCTAGGTAATGAGCTTTGTATGTTTCTAGTTTCAAGCAAATCGAACCATAAATATGATTATTTCGAATATATCGGTCTCGAAAAATATTACTCCATGCATTAACATAGCCAAAGAGCTATCTCTGTTCATATGTTAAGCAAAATCGGAACAGAGAATATGGTTTTCAGGAATACCTTCTGGAAGAAAAAGTGTACCCGACGTTGACTTAGACAAAAAGCTAACTCTGTACCATGTAAATCGAACGATAAACTCGTTTTTTCGTATAAATCGACCCAGATCCATTTCCCCGAGCCAAAGGAAGAAGAAGTTTTTCCAATGTCAATTTAAGCTATGAGTTCTCTATGTACCAAATTTTATGAAAATCCAACGATACTCGAATAGATCGGTCCACTTCCCTGGAAATCCTTTCTTATCCGATACGAAAAACACACTCCCTATGTTTCAGATCCTTATGACCAATGGTTTAACCTGTGTTTTGATCCGTTTGTCATGCAGGATGAAATCTTTTATATATGTATTTATACAGATAATTAGTAAAGATGCGATCGGTGGTTGTTGATTGAGTTAAAAGAGACTAGAACGGAACGGAGAAGCAAGAAATGTCTGAGTTCAGGGTAATTTCAAGCGCCTGACGTATACACCAAGTATGTGGCAAGAGGTCAAGAAGAGGTTTTTCACCTAAGCCTAGTAAGTAGAGTTACTCTGTACCGAAGTCGTTTACACTGATCATTCTGATGTTCTTTCTATCAAAAAGCATGGAAAGTCTTTGCGGCTGTCATTCCTACAGCATATGTACGACAGAGGCAAATTGGTCGATGCTAATATACACTAAGTAATCGGAACTTATAATTTAAACTTTTCGTGGTGAAAGCTTTCATTCACCCAAACACCTCCATTGTTATTTGGGATCATCTAGAAGGTTAAGATTTATTTTGAGCAATTATCCATGAAATATTTTCAATTTTTTATTATCAAAATTTCTTTTTTAATTCATTGAGTTTTTCACTTCGCATAAATCAATTTAAAATTATAGTAGGAAGTTCTGAAAAAAAAGTCAAAATTTTTGCTTAAAATACGCGAAAAAGCTCGAATTGCTCGAGCTCGTGCTCAAAAATGATCGAGCAAGTGGGTAATTAACGAGTGTGCGAGTACTCGTTACTCAAATGTTCGAGCTGCTCGAATATGTTCGGACAGAATATTGAACTCTAATTTATACTAATGAGTCTAAATACAAGGCAAAGCTACATTTTCAGTCGGGAGGTCATAATTTTTTTGTAGCTCCAAAACTCTGTCTTCCAAGTAAAGATTTTGAGCATTATTAAAGGTGCGCAATGGCCAACCGCTTTAATGAGGAAATATGTTAGGTTTGCTGTTGGCAGCCAAGCGGCAATTAAGGTAATTATGAAAAAAAAATTGTTGGTAGACTACTCAATGCCTTAAATGCGGCCGCTTGCGTTCAAGTTTTCAACCTGCCATTCCAAGGGAAGCAACGAACCAAACAAAACTATTCAAGAACAGGAGATGTTACAATGTTAAATTATCCTTTTTATTCCTCGCCAGATCAGCATCCAACATTATTCAAATTTAATTTTCTTTAACACGGTCCCTCTGGAAATTTCAATCCTTCCGAGTGTTTTTCTGAGATGAAAGATGAAAGCGGCCACTCTGGGGCAGCTTAGAATAAACTCTGGGTCCCCTCCATTTGTTGGAAAACACCAAGACGCATATTACAAATTGGTATATATGGTACATATTTGTGGTTTTTACACAATTCTCTCTTATTCACATCACACGAACTGATTTGCTAAGGACAAGTAAAAATTTAAAGAAAAATTAAAAAAAAATACATTCTTCAATACATCTCAAATTCAACCAGCTATGCCCAGAGTAGAAAAAAATATAATAATTAGTTGCCTCAAGAATAGAGATTAGGTATATTTACTTTGTTATTGAATCATAAAAGCAGACAACACAATTCGCGAACATTTCTAAATACAACATTTAAATCTAATTAACAGAAATTCATTAGTGTTGAGCACAAGTTAAGTGCGATTGACCGCCAAGCAGATGAAACCAACCAACCAACCGAGTGCCTGTTAACCGTCCACTGCGAACAGACATACAAAGCAACCAATCGCCTAACTAACCAGTCGATTGTGAATAAATAAATAAATGCAGCATACCACATGCACGAGTGTGGCTAACTAAATAACGCCATTCTGTCTCGCAGGTTGTCCACTTGACTGCCGAGCTGCTGCTGCTGCTGCTTTTGCTGCTGTTGCTACTCAAGCTGTGTGACGCTAAATCTGGCTTTGTTCTTGGCTAAGTGCAATCATTTGTTTGTCCGACGTAATGTCAGAACTCATTTGGTTGCATGCCACCACATTTCAGCAGCATCTTCTTCCAGTCAAATCATGCCAACAACACTTTTGCGGTTACCTTTCCGCGCTGCCTGGTATTTCAGCGCGCTTTGATGCATACCACCACTTATGCATGTGTTTATGTGTGTGTGTGTGTGTAATACCAAGTGAACCCTGCAAGCAAATGTACTAGCTCAAAACTACTACTTTGGAGCGAACATGCCAAGAAGGATCAACTGGTCAGCTAATTGTATTTTTTGATGAGATTTTTAGAAATCAAGTATTGAATATCGAATCGAAATTAGTTTCTACGCTATATACAAAATATTTTTTATTACATACATGTACATACATACATATGTATATATCGTACATTGTACAATACATGAATAGAAAAAATATTTGAAAATTAAAAAAAAGCATTCTTAATCAAAAAATATATTAATATAATAATTAAAAAGAAAATTTCAATTAATAAATAAATAACACATATTTTTTGCATACTAGTACCAAACTAGTACCTTTTCACACCAGTCCACTATTTCACCGGCGTTGAGATGCAAGTTAATTTCGTATTATCTATTTGTATTTATTACTGTTGTTATTCTTGCTTTTATTATTTCATTTATTTTTTATTCCTGCTTCTACGCCCGTCCAAAACCATTTCGGTTATCGGTGAGCCTTATAAATATTCATTTTTAATGTTGACCGCCGTATAAATTTTCGTATGTTATTGATGATTTCTTCCCAAAGAGGACACATGTTTCGGCCATCAACTGCGGAGCAACGATATCGGTGCCTTTGATGTTCATTCAGCTTGTACGGTGAACAGTGAACAGTGAAGCTGTTGATAAGGTGGGCGAGTCGCGAGTTGCGAGTTGCGAGTTGCGCTGAGTGGTGAAGCGGTGTGGAGCGGTGTGGAGCGGGCGACTATCAGTATAGTAGCCGCTAACTAAATGAGCAGAGACAAGCGGCATGAAATGGAAACGATTGGTCAAAAGCCGATGCATGCGCGGACCGACAAACAAGTGCAATACATAGGTACATATGTTATGTATGTATTTATGTATGGTATGTACGTTGATATGCATGTACGAGTACATAAATCGATGGGTCGCTCGTTAAGGTGGTTGGTTTATGGTAAGAGAAACCAATCGACCATTTCTTTTCTTTCGATGTTCTGTATTGCATTTTTGGGCATTATTTTTTTATCGTTTTACAACACTAATTTCATGTTTTCGGTATTTGCATTGCTTGTTGGTTTTATCTCTTAAATGCCGCCGAAATAAATCAACGCAAACAAAATTACCACTCGTAAAAACTTTCGGTGATTTATGACTAGAAAATGGATCGATAGTATTTATTATTCCAATTTTTTTTTAGATTAAGTAAATTCTCGGAGCACACAGACGAAAGCTAGCAATTGCTACTGTAAGGACTTAAATCACACCTATAAGTGCTGCAAATAGCGGGAATCTTTAAGGTAACAGTGACAAAATTCAGACATTTGATCAACATTTCGGAGATTTTCTGATTGACTCTCTGACATTTGACCAAACTCTCCAACAAAACAGTAAAAATGCTCTGTAACGCAGTCTATCCAAGTCCATACATACCACTACTATTCGAAAACCAACGAGTTTTAGGAGCAAAATAACCTTGGAAAATGGTGAGCTCCAAACGTAGACTTCCTAGCATTCCGCCCGCCATGACATACAAGTTGACAAGTTATTCAACTAGCTTTTTAAGAGGTTTGTCTGTCTATTAGCATCATTTACTTTCAACTACAGTGGCTAGTTAGTTAGTTTAACAGGTAGCTCGATCACGGAACACTTATCAAGCGCACTTAGGCCCACCCACTGGTCCGTTGTGATACCTACGTTGGTTCTGTTAAGGGGATTTCCCTTACCTTTCCACATGCTCAAACGCTTGGTGTGTTTTTTGAAATTCAGGAGATTAATGACGCCTACCGATGCAAGCTCTGCAAGGCAATCGAAGAAGAAGTTTCCTAGCTAACGTTAATGGACTGCACTAAGAGCTGAGCCGTGACAGAGGTAAAGTTCGACCGATTCGTCCTCATCTATGTCCCTGCCACATGCGGCAACAATCGTTTGAGAAGCAACCCATCCTTCTATCATGAGTCCCCAAAAGACAGTTTCCGGATATGACGCCGGTTGTTAAACTTATGGAGGTCAGGTTTAGAAAGAGTAAAGACATAGTTCTCTTTACCTCGATCTATAGGCATATTTGTCTGATCGCATTGGACGTGGTTTCACCCTGCAATCTTCTGGTGAAGGGTAGTCTTAGCAGATACTTTGCCGGGGTAAGCGATAGCCACGTTATGTGCAGTGTTTACCGTGGTTAGGACTGTTCACTTTCTGACCAATTTGTCGACTACGCAGTTCCCTGGGATGTCTTTTTGACCAGGAACCCAAACCAGTGACGTTTCTCATACAGTCGAGAGTTTGTTTAAGATCCCTCTGCATTTTATTGCCCCCTTTGAGATAGTATGGGAGAGACTTCAATGGATTAAATGACGCTGCAGTGGTTGGGAAGTTTTTTGCTTAATCCAAATGCAGAGTAAATTCCACTACCTTCTTTGACATCTAGTTTAAAGCCGTCAGCTACGAATCTATGATCGTAGCCTTTTGGATTTTCCCATTCGCTCCTCTCTGGGATTTTTGTTGAGAAAGCAAAAGATGAAAGAGGTGTAGTTCACCTCTTCCGATAATGGTGCAGAGTTTAGTATTTTGTCTTTTGTGGGTTCTCCATTCTTGAGTTGCATTTAGTCTTATTGTGTTGCAGCTCACCTGAATTTTTTCTAGTGCTGGCCGCCAGACTGTGACTCCATAGAATAATATGGATCTTATTATAGCTTTGTACCAGGTGTGTAAGTATTTGGAATTTGCCTATAGGTTGCGCTAGATGTCGATGCAGTTACCGTCACATCACGTCACGCGCCGGATCGCATCGAATTGTGGCTGGCGATGAAAAAAGTACCATATATATTCCGAGAATCCTAAGCGCAAAAAGTCATAGGTTACTCCGGGTGAACCATCAACATCGACGGCAAGACCAAACCGCTACGGACGAAATACAATGCTGTGGGTTTAGTGGGATCAGAAGAACGGAACCTATTACGAGCTGCTGAAATCTGGGAAAACTTTCAATAACCAACACTACCGACAACAAGTGACCGATTTGGATCGAGTTTTGAGTGAAAAACGACCAGAATACCAACAAAAAGACAACACAAGGTGATTTTGCTGCATGACAATGCACCAGCACACAAAACAAAACAGGTCCAGGAAACGATAGAGTCGTTCCGTTGGGAGTTTCTTCAGCACGCGGCTTACTCACCACACCTTGCCACATCCGATTACTACTTGTTTGCGTTAATGGAACACGCACTTGCTGAGCAGCGCTTTACGTCTTACGAAGATGTACGAAAATGGCTCGATGACTGGTTTGCCTCAAAAGGCTTTATCGACATTTTCGACAACTGGCTTTCCACACCGAGAAGCATTTCATTAATTCCCCCTAATAAAATATTCAATTCACATTTATGAAAAATATTCACTTTACGATTGTAGCAAAATTAGTTTATGTCTGTTACACATTCTTCTCCACAATGTCTCACTTTTATTTTTTCGCCATTTTATTCAGTGTATACATACATATGTACATACAAATATACTCGTTTAGTTGTGGCTACTCGGTGGAGGTGTTTATTAGTTTTGGTATCCTTAAATTGACCAAACAACAGAATGGTTATAATGACCGCAAATCACAAACACAAAAACAAAAACAAAATACTCTACCTAAAATGTATAATCATGAACTCCTTCTCTCTGTGTCTCCCTCTTAGTAAGTATGGTATAGTCCTTGTAGTCCGCTTAGCAACAACAGCAGCATGCCGAAATTTGTATGCATAACAAGTGCTCCGGTTTATATGGCAAACGGACGTGTTCAATCAAAATATTTTACTTAGTTTTTCTTTAACCACATTTGGGTTATGCCAATTGATGATATTTTTATGCCGACACTCTCTTGAGGGTGTATTATCTAACATAAACAAATCGTTATGCAGCCTGTGGTTAGAGTGGTTGTTGGGTGGATGTGGGAAATCGTAAAACATATTTTTATGATTTTGATTAAATTTCACTTCTTAAATTCTTGCAATTATTAATATAGAATAGAAGGGTGTATGAATTTTTATTTACTTATTTTCAATGTGCCTACTTTATTGGGTTGGAATAGACTCAGAACGTAAGTATAATGCTCCAAGCTTGATGTTTTCGGAAGAAAGGAATGCGCTTATACTATAAGTGATATACAGCCTTGGCCAAAAGTATAAGGCACCTCACTAAAATACAAGTATTCTCAAATGTGGCTATCAAAGATCCCACTTCTTTTTGTAAATGTCTTACATGGGTGTTTAACTGTTGATTAAACGAATAAATTGTGTGTAGTATTAAAAGTCATAGCACTCTGGGTAAGCTAAACCTAAAAATTGTCATTTTTAAGAAATTCATAAAATACTTTCGCATTTAAAATTTGAAAGTGAAAGTGTAAATTACATTAAGTGAAAAGTTACAAATCTTATAAAGACAGTTTATATTTACCGAAATGCCTAAAAAAATAAAAAAAGTGAAATTAGTTACGATGATAGAGTTAGAATTCAAGTTCTAAGTGAAGAAGGTAAGTCTCAGATTGAGATTGCCAATTTGGTGGGATGTTCGCGGTGCGCGGTCTAATGTGCTATCAGGCGATTTGTGGAGAGGAAATCCCACAATAATAAATCAAAAAGTGGAAGAAATCGTCTAACCAGTAAACGAGAAGACCGAATACTTATACGCGAGTCTCTCAATGATCGCAAAAAATCTTCTTCTGCCCTTGCAGATTGTATTTTCACTGGTTTACTAATAAAACTTCATTACTTCACTTGTTAAAACAAAAAATTCAGTAATTAATGGCCAAGGCTGTAATTCGTGCAAGATTTGAAGCCGAACGACCTCAAGCGCGACGCACTTGCAATGAATGGGTTCAAAGCGAAATGGACACTGATCCCGATTTTCACAAGAAAATATTGTTCTGGGATGAAGCTCCCTTCCGCTAGAATGGTTACGTCGTTGGCAATAATTTTGCAGTCGATGGGGAATGCTATAGAGCCATGATTAATGAGGTTTTCGATGTATGTATACACAAATCATCGAAATCGGAGGACTCTATCATATAACCCCTCCAACTTTCCAGATATGAGAATAAGTTTTTAATCATAAAATCAAAAACCAAAATTGTGATATGGTCTTGAAAGGTATAAGGACATTAGCATAACCGAAGCCAGCTCATCTCTCTCGGTTTCTAATTTCTTTTTTTTTTTAATTTTAACCTTGAATTTCTGTCAGAATTGAGAACTTTAAGTAATTGTTCATGTTATATTTTCATAAAAAGTAGCTTCCTAGCCTCCTTGTACTGGGAAATACTTTTGTATAGGAACAAATAAAATGTGAAAACAAATATTCTATGGCGCATCCACTTTCATTTACACATACATACTCGTACATATTACATAATATAATAAATATATATACATATGTACATAAGTATGTGCCTGCCACAAATACACTTACAGCGCATAATTAAAGGCGATAATTTAAAATCTTTAGAAAATGTCAAAATAATTTGAAATCATTTTTAAACGCCTATTGACAAATGTGTCAGCAATTAATTTGCCACCACAATTTGACAACACTTGTCAACAGAAGGAAAAACCAAAAAAAAAAAATATATACAGAATTAATTTTTCTTCAACTCACATTACGACAACAGCAAGAACTGTGATAAATATGTATAAGAATTAAACTAAATACAACAGTTTTAGTTTTTCTTTTTCCACAACTACACCTTCGCCACTCAAACAAACCAACACACATACCTACTTCCTCCCTCAGGTCCCAACGGTTGGATGCATATCAATCAAAGCGCACACATGTATGTATGTACATATGTACATATGTATGTATGAATGTGTTTATTTTAAACGCATCATCGTCACCCGCACCAGATTGCAACACGTACGCGGCGGCATACATGCCACTTTGACATCGGCTGATCGTCATTGTGGCGCGCTGCGCTGTCAAAGTGTTTGATATATTCGTTCCTTTAAAGCATACCGCAAAGGTGCTGGAGCCTCTTTCATGGATTTTCCTTTCGAATTGCTGCCTTTCATTTACTTTTTTTATTTATTTATTTGTATATTTTTTCATTTGGAAAGTGCATTAAATTTTCACTTCCTCTCAGTCTTGTGGTTTTTGTTTTTTTTTTTTGTACATTTTTCTCTGCATATTTTTGTATACACGTTGATCTTTTCTAAATTTCTCGGAATCAATCATTGTTGGTAGCAATTTTAATGAGTAATGATCGTTCGCCTGATGTGACCGCCAGAGTCAGCACCCGGCGGCGCACAACTCATAAGACATAAAACTCAATTGGTGTGGACTTTCGATTTTGTCACTTGGCAAGTGCCACTAATAGCTCCTTCTTGGCAAGGTTGCCCTGCGCCGTATATTGGTATATACATATGTACATAGTGTATGCAAACTGTGTCGCCATGTCAACTGTCAGCGCTTTATTGTCACCGTCATCAGCAGCACCGCCAGCGGCGCTCCGTCGACGACAGCCAATAGTGCCGCTGACATCAACGCCACCGCCAATTTCTACATTGCCGCAGGTATGTACACATACATAGGTACAATACATACATAAAGGTATCTAAGTTTGCACGCAAGTAAATAAATATGTGCACATGTATGTATATTTACATATGTACATATATGTATATATACCTAATACTATTTTATTATAGGTATTATATTTACATATTTACGCTTTGGTGGTGCGCAAGGCGCTCAAGTTTTTAATCACCGTAAAATGAATGTTGACATCGTGTCAACGCATGTCATTCAGTCATTCATTTAGGAGGACATTCTAGCGCTAACAAATGTGTTGGAGACACATATTTTTAAAAATATATTTAGTAGTTTTTAAAATATTTTTTTATTTTTTCTTCCACAGTTGCTGCGCATATCATTGGTAGCCTAAGTTCTCGTCATTATTTGTAGTTAAAATTGTTTTTAACAAAATTTCTAGCAAAAATACGATACATTCTACATTCTGCTTGCGTTAGCGGAAACAATAAATCAATTTATTAAAATTAATAATTATTTTCCTAAAAATACTGGAAGAGCACAAAATTTTAAATTTTTCAATTTTTTAATTTTTTTTTTTTTAAAATTGTAGAAACTTTTTTAAATTTAGCTACTTAAATGAAAGTGCATTCACCCGAAATCTCTACCAAAATTTTGTAATAAGATGGCTTTAATGATCCGTAGTTCGCGTTCGATAAGTGCAATTGGATTACATTAAATTAATTAAAAAGATAATATTTCGTACTCAAAAATATAATCGGAGAAGTTTTGGTCACTTAACACAGTAGTGTTTGAACGCATCCTAAAGATGGGTACTAACAAACTGAAAATACGCTATGCTCCACAATTTTTCTTCCATAAAGGCGGAAACAGATGTCAAACAGCTGAAAATGTGAATGGGGTTTATGGTCCTAATACTGTAGCAGTCACTCATGCACAATTTTTTTTGTCGATTTCCTAGCGATAATTTGGTGAAAAAGTTGTGTGGAAAGCCAGCTGTCGAAAATGTCGATAAAATAATGGTAATCCTTAAGTCTGAGCGTCACGAGAGCTAAACATTGCACCAAGCACAGTTTGGAACCACTTGAAAAAGTGTGGATACACAAAGAAGCTCGATGGTGAGAGGTTATCGATCACAATGGTGCATACGAGGTGTGACAATTAAGTAATGAGACTGATTCCATGAAAACCGTATATTTCAAAATTATTCTGCAACTCAGCCATCTCCTTTAAAGTACTCTCCTAGAGCAGCTATACAACGATTCCATCACGATTTTCATGCTTCGTAATATTTCTGTAACACTTCGACTGGGATGTCCGCGAATACCTTCGTCACGGCCGCCTGGATGTCCTCAATCGACTCAAAATGGGTTCCTTTGACCACCGATTTTGTTCTAAGGAACAAAAAAAGTCACAGGATGATATATCGGGTGAAAAAGGTGGTTGATGCAACACGGCGATCCCGTTAAAAGCCAAATACTGGGACACGCTGAGGGCGGTGTGGCACGGCTGAAGGATTCAGTTACGAGCGATGTCTGGGCGCAACCTGTTGACTCGTTCTTGCAATCTTTCGATTGTTTGGCGATAATAGACTTGATTTACGGTTTACCCCGGTGGAAGAAATTCCTTGTGGACGACTCCACGGCTATCAAAGGAAAAAATCATCGTTTTCACCTTCGACTTGCTCATGCGAGCTTTACTTTAACTTAAACTCTTTATGCCATCGAAACACCTGGGCACGACTAAGAGCACTATCAGCATGCAACCTACAATTTTTTCTAAGCCACTCGAAAGAACATTTCCTGCCGAAGAGCGACCGTAATCAGAAAAGTTAATTTTCTATCACTTTTCGGTGTTGGTCGGCACAGAAATCGAACCTTAACGTTCCGCATAAAAGTACGTAACGCTAACACTCTACTACTGTGGTCGCATATAACCACTGTCGTAAGCTGAACTTTGTTCGTAAGATTCAAAAGCTGAGCAGAAACGAATAAGGCTCAGGTTGCGAAGATGGAAGCATCAGAAAGTGCATAAAGAGACTTTAAAAAAGTAAAACAAGAAAATTTCCTGTTATCGCCATTTATTACCCGGAAGTTTTCAATTATGCCTAGTATTCCTCTGTTAAGTATGTACATATTTTTAACACCCATGTAAACCAGAAAGTACAAACATCGTTTCCTATGAATAATGCAGCCTCAGCGGTTACAAAGTGCCAATTAGATATATATTAGGTCAAGTAAAAAGTTCGTTCGGTTTTTTTTATTGATTTTTAAAATATGATAACTTTGTGTACCTTTGTCCGATATAAGTCAAACATGCGCCGTTTTGTTTTTTTGTTGCCAACGAGATGCCAACTTCATTATACCCCTCTCGTAGAAGGCTGCGACCCTATTGGCAAAAAACTCAGAGAGCCACAGGCCTCTCTTGAGACCAACTTATCACCATTAACCGCGTTCGCCATGGACAGGAAAAAATGGTAATCACTTGGTGCCATGCCCAGACTATAAGGTGGGTGCACTAGGACCTCCCATACGAGCTCCTGGTGCTTCTGGCGCGTCACCAAAGTCGTGTGTGGCCTGATGAAACACAATTCGGCCTCTGTTGATCAAAGATGGCCTCTTCTGGATGAGTGCTGCCTTCAAGCGGGCCAGTTGTTGGCATTAGAAGGCCGAATTGAGCGCTTGGCCATAGGGGAGCAGCTCGTAGTAGATGATTCCTTGCCAATCCCACCAAACACACAGCAAAACCTTCCTGGCCGTCAATCCTGGCTTGGCCACCATTTCCGCCGGCTCACCGCGTTTCGACCACGACCTATTTCGCTTGACGTTGTCGTATGTGATCCACTTTTCATCGCCAGTCATCAAACGCTTCAGAAATGGGTCGATTTAGTTGCGATTCAGCAGCGATTCGCAAATGGAAATTCGGTCCATCATCTTTTTTTTGCGTTAGTTCGTGTGGCACCCAAACATCGAGCTTCTTTTTGAATCCAAGGTTATTCAAATGGTTCCAAACGTCTGGCTTATCTTTACTTTCTTAGCAATTAAATAAATGCTCACCTGACGGTCTGTTTCCACTATTTCCATGATTTTATCGCAATTTTCGACGACAGCCCTCCCGACGCGTGGTGCATCTTTGACATCGATATTACCGGAACGGAACCTAATTCTTTCAGCCGCTTTGGCTGCTTTTTCGCCTTGATCGAAGAAAAATTGTAAAATATGACGAATTTTCTCTTTGCTGGTGTCCATCTTTGACGAGCGCTCACAACGTACTGAGTCTATCAATCGAAAAACTGTCAAAGAAAAACTTTTAGCGCGAATAAACACGTTTTCAGCGCCGTATATTATGACATGATGCGACACGTAACACTAATACTATGGACAATAACGCCATCTCTTAGATAAAAACCGAACAAACTTTTTACTTGACCTAATATATGTTTAAATAAAATTAAAAAACAAATTTTGGAAATACCTATATGCTTTAATGGGCAAAAAAGATCATTCAATTTAAATTAAGCATGGTTACTAATTAGCTGTCAACAGCTGTATGTACATATGTAATATACTCAAATATAAATATAATTACATATTGATGTTTCCTAACTTTAATTTGAAAATTACAACACACCTCTAATATTCTTTCATGGTTTTAAATTGAATAAACTCTTACAAAGTACGCTTCTTATTCAAATTTTAAAGTTGTTAAATTCTATGTTACACAAAAAAAAAACAAAGAAGAAAACAAAAACACTAAAAAATGCAACCACCACCACCACTGAACGATGATAATAAGTAAACACTAAAAAGAAAGTATTTAAAACAGAACTCGTATTTGCAATTACATTTGAACACACAAATCCGCAGTAACGCTGAAGTCAGAGCAGAAAATTTTACAGCAAAAGAAAATAGCAACAACATCGAGTAGATAAAAAAGTTACAAGATAAACGAAAAACAGTACATAATCCAACATAACAACTGGGCAACAAAAAATAAACGCGAGAAGGAAAAATGGCAATACTAAATACATCACAAAAAGACACAAAGAGAGCAATAATAATAACAACAACAAAATAGTTGCAACATCAACATAACATTGGTCGCAGATGCTGCAAAAAGAAAAAAACAGAGTGAGGCGAGTGGCTCCAGCCAGCAATTGGTTGGTGGGTGCCACCTACCTGGGCAGTGACGATGTTGAATTCAATTGCATCCTCTCCGGGGTGGTAGTGGGAGAGGGAGAGGTAGGGGGATATGAAATTTTGCAATTGTAGTGTTGTTGTTGGTTAGCAGCGACAAACGAGAGTCGAGCGGAGTTTTGTAAGTACATAATGTAACAAATGTCGGAACGTAAATAAGTAGATGAACTACATGCTCTACAGCAACAACAAAAACAACAATAACACAAACAGCAGTCAACGCTATCACGGTAGCAATAAAAATTGTTTCTACAACAAAGTTATTACAAAAAAAAAACAAAAAAAAAAATTATAGTTACAACAAAAATAATCTCGCTTTGTAGATTTTGCAATGGCGGCACAAAGTTAAATGGCAATTTTCAGCACAGTGGGTGATTTTAGCAGTATTGAAGTTGACAAATTTTAATAAATTTTGTAATAAATATTTATATATGTATGTTTATTCAAAACTAAGCTTATATTTACTGTAGAAAATAAACAGAATATATGCCAAAAATTCTCCTTTAGCAACTCTAAGGTGAAATTTCATATGAAACAACTTGATTTGATCACTTTTTCATACTTTTAAAGCTTCGTTAGTTGGCCACGATATAGAAAATTAGTTTAAATAAAAAAAATTTATCTGTTTCAGACCATATATTTTTTGGAAATAGTGAAAAAATTACAACAATAGTTTTGGACGGGAAAAAGCATCTAGGAATTACGGAAGAGCCTTGCCGTGCGAATGAAATTTTCCAATAATAAAAAAGGCGTTGCTTTAAAATATTTGTTGGTAAATTCTTCGCAAAAACAACTACATCGCGTCAAGTTTACAGCTACAGAATATCTGAGCACTTGATCGTGGATATGTAGGTAAAAGGAAAAAAGTGAAAAACAACAATATGTGAAAGCGGCACACATGTAGCTTAATGGGATAACCAATGGCTCGTGCTGTGGGCATCCCAAGTTCGAATTCCATTCGAACAAAAGGTGTCTGGAAAAAGAAATCTGATGAGGAAACGTGGTGGTTTCCGAAATAGCAGCTATAACTTCTACCGTCCAAAACTATTGTTGTAATTTTTTCACCATTTCCAAAAATATATGGTCTGAAACAGTTCCATTTAAAAAAAATGAAAAACCCAAAAACAATTCAACATAACAATGACCTGAAAAAGCATCTAAAAAAATTTAATTTTTCCAATTTCGGTCGCCCTTCGGCAGGGAATGTCAACCCTGTTTTCTGACATGAAGCCATAAGCCATTTGGAGGCGACTTAGTATGAACTGAATACTTGGCGCTCACACAGATTATAAGCTCCACTGTCTCGACACAATACCTGCAAAGCCTCGTTCACAGTCCTAATAGTAGCCCGATTTTGGTAAAACACCCTCTGTAGTTCAGTTTCGATGACTATAATCTCCGTCAGTCGGAGCAATTACTGACTTCGTAAGGTCTTTAGGGCCTTTCGGCGTTGGTAGGGCAGGTAGATAGGTAAGCTGGTAAGCGTGCTGCCTGAAGGATTTTGAACCCGATATGCTTTTTGTGGCCCGTCAAACAAAGTTTGATACCTGAAAAGCTCCAAATGTTATGTGTCGAATTTGTGAGAGAGTTAATCACTCTCAAAGAAAATTGATAATAGTTCTTCTATTCCCTTCTAATTTTTGACAGATGCAACGGCTGTTGTAGGTCATACCCTTTTTTATGCATGTCTTCTGAAGAACAGGTGGGGCGTTGGTATGGCTGTAAGTCTATGCTATATAATTTTACTATACCTATTTGGTAGGTCTTTTCTTCTTGTCCATACATAGGCCTATGGACTTTCATCTGTTCAAATTCCAATTGACGCTCCCTCCGGTCGTTCAAAACAAGGACTTGATATTAACTTCGCTGTAGATTCGTCTAGAGATTACCTTGACTTAGCCAACACTTGAGCTTTTTTCCTCATCGAAAATGTACTGTCGGGAATCCCGATTATGCAAACCTCGAGTTGATCGGCAGGCTTCGAACCTTGAATGAGGTCACCTGAATTTACTAATAACGCCGATAAGACCAGGAATTACAGGTAGTTGCATTTTGTATCCTGCTGTAATTATTCATAAGAGCTTTACAGGCCTTTTCTGTACTTAGTACTTTCGCTTACTGAACCCTTCTTACGGATCCCTGGCATAGGGTGGTCTTGGTGCCAGCATCTTCATCTCTTCACGAAATGCAGCGTAAGACCAAAGATCTGTTCATCCATATGCTTCTTATAGAAATTGTAAGGTTTGCTATTTAATTCGTAACAAAGCACAAGGTGTACCCATTTAGGGATGTATTCACTGTTATTACTTAAGTCCCTGCACTACGGCATGGCGATCAACGCCAGAGAAGTAAAAGTAAATATTTTGTACTCTGTATATATAAATATTCTTCACTTGTCGATCTTCCTTGTACTTCTTAAAAGTAAATTCATGTATGCTGATATGCGTCAAGGCGGGAGAAGGTCATGGGTTCGTATCCTGACCGCAGTAAAATCTAAAATTATGAAAATTTAAGTTCAGTCCCTAGAAAAGTAGCTCGCAGGTGACTTACCGTTTCACTTTAGCTCGTCCCAATCGACGATATGGACCTCTACTCAAGGTGGCCACTTTCCAATGGCAAAAATGTGGAATTTTTCGGTATCGGGATCAGCTCAATTCAAACAAAGATAAATTTATATGTAAATAATATACTAAAAAAGCTATTTAATAATTAATCAATTTTTATAAAAATGATATTTTAATTTAATCTATTTTATTCTTATATATTTATAAAAAAAATAAAAATAATTCCAGTGCACCGCGCAGTTTCCATAGTGTCACAGAAAAATAAGCTGCGTAAAAGTGCAGGAAACGCATTGAAAAAATAATGAAAAAAAAATAGCATGCAAACAACAGCAACAACCCCAATAACTATTGCACTAACAATTACAACACTTGACGCAAGCAAACTGAAGAAAAAAAAATCTCAGCAAAAGAATATAGAAAAGATAAAAATGGATGTAAATAACGAAATGACTTTCAATTTCCTGCATTTCGCACGACGACGAAAACAAAATAAAGTTTGATGAGAAAAGTGTGCGAGAAAAAAAAACCTGCACCAACAACTAAAATTGAACGAGGAAAAGCGGAAAAATTGCGAAAAGCTTTGAGAAGGAGACCGAGAAAAATTGTATAAAAAATGTTGAGAAATCCTTTAAGAGCCACAAAACCGCGTTGCCACACAGAAGCGCACACACACGCACAGACGCACACACGCACGCACTTTACTGAGCAGCCAAGTGGCTGGTGCCTGCCACCCAACGTTGAAACGACCATGTACTACTGCTGTATAACAACTAGTTGGACAACAACAGCAAGAACAGCAACAAATATAGAAGCAGGAACATTAAAATAGCAGTAGCAGATAACAAAACGCTGACGCAAGCGGCAGAAGCAAGAGAAAAATGTAATGGCAGATTTAGGCGAGGGAAAGGGGGAAGGCAGATTGGGCATCAAGTGTGGCTGGCAGACGTTCAAATGCATTACAAGTTACACGGAAACATACAAATACAAGTGCACGTATTTAATACATACATACATACATTCATACATAGTTAACCACCGCTGGTAGTGTTGTAATGCAGAAGAATATCACCAACATGTAATAAATAATAAACACCTTTTGAATTTTATTGCATTTACTGACACAGCAACAACAACAACAACAACAACAACAACAGTAAAAATGAAACCAAAGAAATATGAAAAAAAAAAAACAACAAAACAAAATCTCAACGTAAGAAAAACAATAAAATCGCGCTTTGTGCTTGTATGTACTCGTATGTATGTATATCGGAGACGTGCGCGTCGCACCAATGCAACGTCGTCATGGGCGGAGCCTCCCAGTAGCGCGCACTAGTCGTACTCGTACTCATAACTCCATTACTATGCGCCTGCACTGAGAGCGGCACGGAAAATTTCTTGCAAAATTCCACAACAAAAGAAGCAAATAAGTTGGGGAGAAGAAAAAGAAGAAGAAGAAGCAGCAACAACATGTGCGCATGTGTCCGCTGGGAATACAATACAAGGCAGAAGGCGAAAAAAGTCTAGCAGGAGCGAACAGAAAAAAAAATAAACCATAATTTGTCTTTTTGTGGTCTGGCGGTAGGAAGCTCACTCGCCAAGCACAAGTAAGTCAGTATCTATGTATGTGCATATGTGTGTACATATCAATGTGTGTAGCACTACTCCCCCACTCTCCTTGCAATTCTGTATATCTACTAAATTTTTTTCTTTATTTTTGTTGTTGTAATTCCCCCTCAGTTCATGGCAGTAAATAAAAGTATGAAAAAAAGCATTTACGCTCTCGCTCCCACACGCTCCTATGCGCGAGCTCTCCACAAGCGATGTTCGCCTTTTATTTTACCGAATACCAAGTAAATATGCATGCATACACACACATACACCGATACATCGTACATCGATACCTACACCCCAAAGCAAGCGCAGGCAAACAACAACTAACAATTGTTTTAGCTGTGGCTCTCGCTGACTATCATTTATTTGCTCCATCGCAGGCGTGGTTTTCACACAATGGAACCAGTCATTGCGCAAGCAACAACAACAGCATTGCTGCAACTAACACATGTATACACACACATGCACATAATGCAGAAAAACAAACAAAAAAGTCTCCTTGGTGAACCGGTTCACATTTCCCCTGAATTGTTGCTGCTCTACCATACAACTGTCGTTGTTTTTCTTTCGCGGCTGTACCGATTCGCTGTAAATTGCCTTCGTTCGACTTTTTGAGTTCGTTGTGTATTTTTATGATGGGGAAATATGTACGTTTTACAGTGGCTCTCAAAGTGCGCAACATCGATTTTGCACTTAACTCGCTTGTCTCGTCGCGCAGCAGGAAAAAAAACACTAAAATGTATACATTCATATGGTATATTTTTATACATACATATATGTATGTACATATGTATAACTATGTAACCACAAACAAAATATCGACTGAAATCTTTTGCGATTTTCACGAATGCGTACAATTGAATTGAATTTAAGAATTTAAATTTTAAGGTCACATTTATTGTTATTTGAACGTCGACAGTGACGTCAGCGTTGAAGCAAATTAAGTGAATTTGTAGAAAAGTCAACGACAGCAGAGCCATTTTACACGCAACTGTAATGGTTTTTTTGACATTCATCGCAAAGAATGTATGTATGTGTGATTGAAATAAAATCGATTTTTTGAAAATGCAGTAAAAGTGAAAATTTAAATATATATATGTGTATATTAAGGTATATATTATATATTAAAGTATAGACACCAAGCTGAGGTCTATAATCAATTTGCCTAATTCGTTTTACATAATATTCTTTTAATTAGTTTAAACCTTATTGGCATACATGCACATAAATTAAATTTATTCATTTTATAAATTAATTTAATATACAGAACTAAAAAAAAAATATAATCCCACCTTGAAAGCGAAGTCCGCTGAAACGGTAGTATAATATTTGTTAATGACGCTCTCGCGTCAAGTTATTTGGTACTCTCGAAGTCAGGACTAATGGTCTGACGAAATTTCAAACTAATAAATAGTGTGTGCGTGGTGTGACCCTGAATATTTTAGACCATTTGAGTTGACTCAACTAATTAAAAAAAATATATATTTAAAGAGAGATTTTCGTTATTGTAGTTTCCTACTTCATCTTTCGACTTGAGTTCACGAAAATTTTTAAATAGTTGATTAATTTTAAAAATTATGGTTTTTATATCGCTACAGTCTCTTTCGGAGACCATCACAATTCTTTTGGTTGCTTTTTTTTTTGGATAATATACTGCCAAATCGAAGCATTTTAATATTAACAAAATGACGACGTATAGAAATTTTTCTCCAGATATTTGGGGAAAACCCCGCACTAAGTTGCTTATAAAAATTTAAATTTAAAAATAAGATATCTTCCAAAACCTGTATTTCTTTTTTTTTTGAATCGGCTTTTTCGTTAATTAATAAAACAGAATTTTGAGAGAAAGTATTTAAGGTTTTAAACGAACGTTCAAAGTGACCGAGCTAATTACAAAATAACTCGTAAAATATTCTTCAAAACATGCCAAAAATCGCTCTATTAAATATCCCATCACCTCACATGCCTTTTTTGATTCAAAAAAGATGAACTAAAATCATTTTATTCTAAGCCGACTCTGGAGAGCTGATGGATTTTTGTGAGGAGCTTTTTACTTCTATGTCAGAAATACTCTAGGGTTGAAATTTTCGGTTGAGAGGCGACCGCAATGAGAAAAACGAATATTCTGAAAGCAGATACAAGATAAAGATATATATATGTTTGTATTAGTTTGTAGTTGAAAGCCACTAAATAGATTTCTAACGGGCGCTCAAAATGGATTTCGAACGAGCGCGCAAAAAGCTGAGTACAAAGTTATTTTCTAGATAAAGGGAGTTTTTTTTTGGACGTCTTGTTTTCAATGAGGCAATACTCCTTTAAGGAACTAGTCTTTTTGCAAGCTGTTCCTTGATACTTACTCTGGAACAACGTTACCAAATCGTGAAAACATATTACCAAAGTTCACCACGCTGCGTCTCATATTCGATCGAAATAATAGCCAATCAGAGTCGGTAATTCGAGCACCCATGGATCAATTGATCTAGTTTATAATGCCCATCAGTGCGCTCTGAACACTATATTACTGCTGTGGAGCACAGTCTCGAAGGAGACCCGACTGAGTCTATTTGCCGTAGCGTGCAACCATTGGAGCTGTTCTCATTCACTTTATGGAAGATTTTGCTGAAGAATCTTGGGTTTACGGACATACAAAATTCAGCTCATTAAAAAATTGAAGACGAACGCCCCTCCAGCGCGCCACACGCACGGTGAATGGAACCAAAAGGAGATGGCCACCGGTACCAATTTTCACATGAAAATTTTGTTCAGCAACGCAGCTCAATTTTGATTTAATGTGTACGTTAATAAACAAAATTGTCGCATTTCGATGAATATGCTTAGGAAGTCACTGATTGGTGTGATCTATGGGCAGAGGAAATCATTGATGTATATTTCTTTGAAAATTAAGCCTAATGTTACAGTCAATGGGGAGCGCTATAGAGTCAAGCCTGAATTGGACGATGTTGAAGTGGGCGAACTTTGGTTCCTACAAGACTACACTAGATGCCATAAAGTCAAGGAAACAATCTATTTATTGATGACAACTTTTGGTGAGCGCATTATCTCGCGTCGTGGATCTGTGGAATGGTCTCCAAGATCGTGCGATTTACACCGCTGGACTATTATTTGTGGTATTATTTGAAGTCTGGCGTAAGTGTATTGTACCAGATTGGCACTACTTCAAAGGGAATAACATAAAAATTTAAATTACATACAGCCTTGGCCAAAAGTATTAGGCACCCCACTAATTACTGAACTCTTTGTTTTAACAAGTGAAGTAATGAAGTTTTATTAGTAAAACAGTGAAAATACAATGAATTAGTGATAATAACATTAATATTTAGTAGGTTCACCCTTCGATTTAATAACGGCAGCAATTCTCTTAGGCATGCTGCGTACAAGCTTTGCACATTCGTCCGCTTTTATAGCGTACACCACGTTAATTTAGGCATTCTGTAAGGCAGTATTTGATGTTATACTGTGTTCCTTAATGTTGCGTTTTAAAATGGCCCACATTTGCTCAATGGGTTTAAGCTCTGGAGACTGTGCCGGCCAATCTAACAAAACAGTATTATTATCTCTAAACCAAAGCATCGTAGTCGCTCATTTTATGACAAGGAGCATTGTCTTCCAAAAATTGAACCCCGTCTAAATTAGTATCGCCGAAAATGCGCGTTAACGAAGGCAGAAGAACAGCTTCTAATACATTTATGTTCTTTTGACTGTCCATGCTACCCTCGCAAACGAACATTTCGCCGACACCATCAACAGCCATGCAGCCCCAGATCATAATGCTGCCTCCTCCATGTTTAACAGTGGATAGCACGCGATCTGGATGATATTCTTCCCCAACCCGTCGCCTCACGAAAGTTACACCAGGTTTTCCAAATAACTGCAGAAAAGAAAAAATAATGTTTTTATAATATTTGTATTATGTCTTCAAAATTGCTCTAGGGTAAGAAGCTATGGCTGTTAATACTTTAAGACGATCTTAACTAAGCTTACCTCGAAGTTTGATTCATCAGACCACAGAATATTCTACCAATCTTCTCCCATGAAATGTTGGTGTCGGCGAGCCCATTCCAAACGATTTTTCCTATTCTTTTCTGAGAACCACGGCTTCTTTCGGGCTTCCAGAAGTCTCCTTCTAGCTGTTCGAGTACTAACTGGTTTACTAAATTCATCCGAAAGGGCAGCTGCAAGGGCAGAAGAAGATTTTTTGCGATTCATGAGACACTCGCGTATAAGTATTCGGTCTTCTCGTTTACTGGTTAGACGCGTTCTTCCACTTTTTGATTTATTATTGTGGTATTTCGTCTCCACAAATCGCTTGATAGCACATTGGACCGCGCAGCGCGAACATACCACCAAATTGACAATATCAAACTGAGACTTACGTTCTGCACTTAGAACTTGAATTCTAACTCTATCATCGTAACTAATTTCACTTTTTTTAGGCATTTCGGTAAATGTATTGTAATTAACACTTTCACTTTCAAATTTTAAATGCAAAAATATTTTACGAATTTCTTAAAAATGACAACTTTTAGGTTTAGCTTACCCAGAGTGCTATGACTTTTAATATTACACAATTTACTCGTTTAATCAGCAGTTAAACACCCATGTAAGTCATTTACAAAAAGAAGTGGTAACTTTGATAGCCACATTTGAGAATACTAGTATTTTAGTGGGGTGCCTAATACTTTTGGCCAAGGCTGTACATTTTGGAAAAATTGAAAATCCGCTCATTCTTCAAATTGACGTCATAAGTGCGAAAGTTGTAATAATCACTGCTGAGAAAGAAAAACACTTTTTATAATTTTTTAGAAGTCATTCTGGTGACAACTCCAACTCAAACTGGAAACGTCACAAAATTGTCTTAAAAGTAAATATATGTATGTACGTGGGGATTAACAAAAGTCCAAAAGTCCAGAAAAAAAAATTATTTTTATATTTATTCGTAAACTTTGTCCTTCTTATCTTCTCTACGTTATCGCCATTGATTTCAATGCATTTGTTAAGCCTATGGACCCACTTCTGAAAACAGTCTTCAAAATCTTGCTTTTTCAGCTTATTAAGTTCAGCATTAATCCCATTAATTATCTCCTCGTTGCTATTAAAGACCTTTCCATTTAATTATTTTTTGAATTTTCAGAAATAACCAGAAATCAAAAGGTGCTTTATCCGGGGCATATGTTGCTGGAGATATTTCTTAGATCCCCGAGATCACAATAAAATTACTCGTTATTTCAGCAGTGTGAGATGGCGCGTTGTCATGATGTAAAAAGTAGCGCCGCAAATCCTCTTTCTTCCTGTTTTTTAACAAATTTTTGAAAACTTTTGGTAAGCTCTCTTCGGTATACCATTCTGCAGTTACCGTCTGACCCTTTTTCGGTGGAATAGCAGCTACGATTTTAGATCGGGTAAAGTAAACTGACATCATTACTTTTGCTGATGATTTTTGTTGCTTGGATATACCCCACCCGTTTGCTCCTGTTAGGCTCCATACCATAGACTGCTGTTTGGTTGCTGGATCGTAATTATACAACCAAGCTTCGTCGCTAGTAACGACTTTATTACAGTTGCTAGACTGACTATTTTCAAATTTGTTTAGGGAAAATTCAGCAAAAGATGCATTTAATTAGTGCGAAATGAACGGCAACCCAACGATCGAATGCAAACACTGAATCATTGAAGCCTCCTTTAGGGCCTCATTTAAAATTCGTGATACCCATCGAACCGATTTCTTCGTGCATCCCAGTTGATTACTTAATATTCCCGATACAGACATTCAAGCCTAATTCATTAGCTATCATTTCTAGTGTCAATCGTGAGTCTTCGTCAATTTTGGACTTGTTCAGAGCTACAGTGACGCCATCAGTGGAAGATTTTGGTCGACCTTCTCGGGGCTCGTCCTCTACAGAAAAATGTCCGGTCTGGAAACTTCGAAACCACTTAGAAATAGTCTTTAAAGACGGTGGAATTATTCCATATACCAAAAAATTTGAAAATTTCTGCTTCATTAAAAATAAAAAAAATAAAAAATTAATTTGCCTCTAGTGAGACTTAAGTCGATAGACTAACGCACTACAGCGATAATCTCTAACCAGTCGGCAGAGTGGTATATACAAAAATAACGCGCTGGTATAAGTCAATCATCAAAATTCTAGTATTTAACTAGAATTTTTGCATTCTATTCTAACTTCTCCCTGCCGGATATATACTCGTATGTACTATTTATATGTGTACATATCTATTTGACATAACTTATCTTTTCACTCTCGACCAAATCTCACTCCACTCTGATACGCAATAAAATTATTTACAGCATTTCAGCACGTCAAGCAAATAGTTGGGCGATATTTATGTAAACAATGTGTCACAATTGAGCAAACAGAAAAATAATTACGGGCATTAAGTGCCATCCACACACACCATCCACACACACAAACGCGCACACTCACCACCCCACCGAACGCCACTCCGCCATCGTTCATCATTTGCCGCCACAAACCGAATTTGTTGCTTCCAGCACCAACCGGCCAACCAACCAAGCAACATCATCACCACCGCTGCCAATAGCCATTGGGGACATTCAAGTGGAATTGGTTGAATTTATTTATTTATATTAATTTAATATTTGTTTGCTTTGTTTTTGCATTGCAGATTAATTTATTTTGTTTCAGTTTCCTGTGAAGATTTGCAACATCCGCTAATAATGAGTGCACAAATGTAAATCCCCTGGGCGCAGAGAAGACACTATCAAATGTCCAGACTAAAGGCTCTGTTTGCGTGTATGTGCGTTGAGCGGGACGGGGAGGAGGAGGATGAGGAGCAATGTCGCCAAAGTCGCCGTCGGTCAACTGATCATTTTTCCTCCTTGAACTATTCAGCATTCATAACGCGCCATATCTATGTATAGTTATTATTATTATTTCTACTTTTATTTCTATTTCCATTATTATGTTACAACAAAGAGGCTTTTGTGGACGCACAGTGCTTAGGCAAGCTACGTTGGTGGTTGCGCCGGGGGTGGACTAAGTACTGACAATGGCGTGTCATTGTTGCGTAACTTCCGCACGGCCGTTCTGTGGCTGCCCACTTGGCCACTCCACTTGTCACTTGCCGCCGCTACTGCGTCAGAGGATATGAAGGATAATTGAAATTTTAATAAATGTCAAACTATTAATATGAAAACAACAACAACAATGGCTTATTTGAAACCTCTGACGTGCCACGTATTATTTGCTGCATTTAATTAGTGCGGCATCAACGGCAACCCAACGTTCGAATGCAAACACTGAATCATTGAAGCATTTGAAACGTTGAAACATTGAGCTATTGACAAAGCGAAGCAGTGCCGAGGCTGCAGAATGTCCAACATGTTGTGGTACAAGCGGAACGACAACAAAAAGATTTCACGCTAGATAATGCTGAATGAAGCTTTTCGACAGAGAAGCTAACATTAAATAAAAACAACAACAACAAAGGCAATTGAAATTCATTTCGCATTACTGCTCGGCCCGGGATGAGTTGAGCAAACGCACACGGAGTGTAGAAGATGAATTGATAAGCTTGCTGTTGGCTAATGTTTTCGATTTCCGGTGGACAAGACGGTCAAGATGGTTAGGGGATGGTGAAAAAGATCCAAAGTATCCTTAAACAGCGTTAGTTTTGCAAAAAAAATAAATAAAATTATTTGTTTACACGTGAGAAAAAATTGGCATTAAATTTTCATATAAATATTGGAATTCTCCTCCGATTTGTGAGGGTACTAAAGTTTTCAACCGCCTCCGTATTAACTACACCCATACGGAGGCTGGTTAGTTAGTTGAACAGGTTTTCTGCTCACGGAACCCTGATAAAGCGCGCCTAAGCCTATTGGTCCGTGTGATACCTATGTTGGTCTTGCTAAAGAGCTTCCTTTCACCTCACTAGAAGGTCAAACAACTTGGTGTGTTATTTGAAATTACCTACCGATGCAAGCTCTGCAAGGCAATCAAAGTCGAAATTTCCGAAAAAAAGCTAACGGACCGCACTGAGAGCTGAGCAATGTCAGTGATAGTGTTCCACCCCTTGCACAACTTAGATCTGGATACTGTAGTAGATTAAACTTCTACTTATTCAGACTCGACCCATGCATACCCAACGTATGCCCTGCATGTGGAGAGTCTCCGCACGACACTAACCACCTCTTAACATGCCCCCTTAAACCGACTCATCTAACCTCCCTCTCCCTTTGGTCCAAGCACTTCGAAACAGCACGTTTTCTGGACCTCCCTTTAAATAACCTCGGCGACTTAGATTAACAAAGCATGCCATAAGCGGGGTTAGCCAGCCGCTACTACAACAACAACAAAGTGTTCCACCGACACCGTCTCATCTATCTCCCAGCAGCTGTGGCAGAAGTGGTTTGAGAAGCAGCCTATCCTTTCTACCATGGGTACCCAAGAGACAGTGTCCGCTTATTATGCCGTTTCTTAAGTTGATGGTGGTCCGGTTTAGAAGGACTAGAAACTTAGTACTGTTAATCTCAATTAACACGCGGATTTGTCTCGTCCCACACTTGGTTTCGCTCTACTGTTGGCCCTTCTAGTAAGGGGTAGTCTTAGCAGATGCTTTGGTCAGTTCGTCGGCTACGCAGTTCCCCGGGATGTCCCTATGATCTCGCACACAAACCACGAAAGCTTCGCATACACTCGAGAGTTTGTTTAAGTTCTCTCTGCATTTTATTGCCAGGTTGAGCCTTAATGGCAGCCTGGCTGTAGGTTGGGTTAACGTTTTAGAATCGAGCAACCATGAAGCGGCTTCCATCATAGCAGTTAATAGCAGTTAAGAATTTTAATTATTTTTATAGCAAAAGGTTCAGACTAAACTCCACAACCTACTTTGTCTTCTTGTTTAGAGCTTTCGGTGAAGTTGGCTACGGATCTATGATCTAGAACTCTTGCATTTCCCATTCGCTCCACTCACACATTTTTGTCGAGAAAGTATTGTCGAAACAGAAGACGAAATAGGTGTAGTCCAACTCTTCCGCGAGTGATGTAGCATTTGGCGTGTTTTATGCGTTCATCTGTAGACTTGAAGATATGGGGCTGTTCCTTACCACAAAACTACTTTGGGGATCAACTTCATTGGGGTCCGAAACGTGGTCATCCGCCGTAACAGATTCCGGCATAGGAGAATTCTTCAAGCTACTTGGTTGTCTGGAAGATCGAAATTTCGTATCGAAATCGACCATGATGTGATAGACGAACGACAAACCTTCATTATTCTAGGCGTAAGTAACCTCCGAGATCCAAACATCCACTCAGACCACTATACTGTAGCAGCCAAAATACGCTCCCGCCTCTATGCAGTTAAGAACGACCGTAAACACACGTCAGAAAGGTTAGACGTTCAAAAGCTCCAAACAGAACAGACATCCGAGCAGCTTTCTACTCGACTTGCACTCGCTGAGAGCACTCATACACAACTCGGTATAAGGGGACTAGGTGACGCTATTTTAATCTCCCTACATACAACCAACAAAGAAACTGTGGTTTTCCACAAGGCCGAAAGTAGAGCTGGTATCTTAAGGACTGCCGTACCGCAGTAGAGAGAAAAATACTATCTACGTGACCACGTTCCGCGCTATTGCAACAGGCTTTCTGGTAGAGATACTGAGGGCTGAAGTTGAAAGCAAGATGCATTTGTAAACAAAAAAGAGAGAGCCCGAACTTTATGAGTATAAAAAGCTTGGAAAGCTCGCCAACAGACGATAAGCTCAAAAATTCTATTAGAAGATGCGGTGACTTCGAAAAGGTTTCAAGACCGAACTGCATACTTACTATGTACCTAGTAAGGTGGGTGTAAGTGGTAATCTGGTGACAGATGCCCAAAGTATAATGGAGATGAATTGAAGAATAATAAAGTTCGAAGAATAATAAAGTATTCACAGGAAATTATTTCAGTGTACTCGTACATCAACAGCCGCCGGCGTCGTAGTTAGTCCGCGCAACGTCAACACACCCCTCGAACGCTGTTCGTCTTCAGTCAATTTTTGTTTGGGCTGTTAATTAATTTACAAACGTTCCGAATGACATGCTCCAATATCGCCAAGCTTTGTTCTAATCGTTGTTGTTGTTGTTGTAGTTTGTCGGTCATACCATATGCGTGATTGTCCGATTTTTCGCCGAACGTGGTCGACAAAAGTTTGTGCAGCGGCCAGACGGATTTAGATATGAGTGTGTGTGTGTGTGTGTGTATACGTGTGTATCATTCGATGCTCTGCAACGCAAACACATTTTGTCATCTGGTCTCTGCTGCTTAATGTTGTTGCTTTATCAGCAAGTTAAAAGTCGATATTTATATCTACACTCTTGTACACTTGTGAGGTGTATCTTTGGCGGTATATATGTATATGTTTATGTGTGTGTGTATGTGTAAACGTAGTTAATAACGTGCCGGCGAACACTTTGGCGCTACACTTGCCAATTTGGCGTAGAAAAAGCGTTTTTAATGCGATTATGCAAGTGTCCAAAGACAGCAAAGAGAGAGAGAGAGAGAGGGAGAGTTGCGCACAGCCGCTGGACTGCAGCCAAAGTTGCCACTCCAATAATTTCTAATCAAAATTTTTAGAACACTTTTAATTTGTAAAAAGTCTTAACAGCGAACTCAACGGATATCGTCATCGCACGGGGATTATAAACGAATTGTGAAGCGTAATCCTTGTTCGTCAAGAGAGGACTTAAATATAAACATTATTGATCCAAGATAGTTCGAAATTGAGTGCCAACAGTAACGTGGGAACCCAGACAACAATACGCTGATTGTTTTTTTGTTGAGAAGGGATATTTCATTTTGTTCCCTTCGCTTCGCTTCCTTATGCAGTTATTAGAGGATTCAACTTGTTCGATTTATTTTATAGATAGTTCGCTCTCTATGAAATCTCGCTCAGTCTCAGTCAGCTTCTTCCATATTCTATCGGAGCATTTGATGTTGCTCAATGTCAGTTTATACAGTTCACGATGGTTCCAAATTCAGGCAAAGCGTAGAGGCAGCTCTTTTTGTACTGTCCAAGGCTGCTTAGAAATAGACAAAGAGGTAGTAGAGGGAATCGATCTGTTTCTCACGGTCCACTAGATCTACGCTTAATCAGAATCCAATAATATCAGGTTGCAATAATCTTCATTCTTCATCAGAGTCGGCTGACGGATCATTAAGTAGTCAGTGATTTTGGATTTTGGTTAACCAACTTTGCGAGTTGAGGATTTATTGCCATTCAGCAGATTAAAGAAGGTTCACCTACATAACCTCAATATGCCCTGAATAATGGTCACTAGATAAGCTTCTTAAGCTTAAGACCTTTCTTGTATGCCGTTGCATCTTTTCAAGGAACTTTTAAACATTATCCGTGACGGCCAACTTTTAAAGCTCATCGCACGCGAACGTTTCGGACTCTTTCTTGAACTTGAAGACATACCTAGAACAGTAGTCACATGATTTCCGTTTATCACAATCGATCGTTCGATTTGGTTGCGAGATTTTCTATCCAGTGACAATTATGTGGTTTGATGACTACTATGTTTCGGACTATACGCCGATAAGTCTCAACTTACTTAATATTTCGATGTAGAAGCTGTTGTTCTACCCGCCGTGGAGTTATAATCGTCAAGCACGATTAAAGCATCGTGACGAGGGTACCTTTATACATATAAACACAGTTCTAAGGTTCATAATACCCCGTCTTTTTGATAGCACGAAGGTGAGTATTAAGCCGTCGCCCACAACTAAAGTAGATATTATTCAGTATATTAAGAATCGTAATCCCTAAAGCGCTTGCTGTGACCGTCTTCAATAGTTAGGTTCATCATACAAAACTTCTTGTCGTTTTCGTTTTCATTGCTGCAGACTTTTTAAGTGGTGGATCTCAAAAGAAAAGAAGAGAAAGATACCCTTCGCATTCTAAATCTTCTCCAAATGTATATCTGAGACTGAAAGTCGTAAGCTTATAGAACCTGCTAGAGAATTGCTTCCAGGTGAATGGCGTTCAAAAATTTTTTCACTGTGAACTTATATATGTAATTGGATTTTCACATATATACAAGATTTATAAAAAAATATTAGCTCATAAAAAAAATAAAAATTGTTTTGTTCAAAAATTGAAACAAATTTTTAAACTATTAATTTTTTTATATATATTTTAACTGACTAAACTGTTAAAAAAAAGAGTGGTAAATGCAATTAAAGTGATTAGTAATAATATTTCTATTTAACTGGCAACCCTGGCTACAGCTGATGTGAGTAGTGAGGTGAGAGTTTGAGCTGAATTTATGCGCCGACCACTCCGAGTGTGTACGAATATGTATGTATGTATGAGTGTGTGCGTTGTTGCGCGCCTAAAAACATGGACAAAAGTCAATTAGAAAGATTTATGCATTCGGCGACATGAACAACTCGACGAGCTGAGATTTGGCTCAAAATTCGATTGGAGTTTTCAGATTTCGCTTGATTTGCTTGCCAATTTGCTTTTGATGCGCTGGCACAGGATGTTGTCGTGGCTCGATTTCAAACTTTATTAGTGTTACAAAACTTACGATGCCATATATAGTAAATATATATGTACAATACATATCTACATACATACATATGTATGTACATATGTATATACATATAAATTTATTACCGTTGTATACAAATGTGCGGTACTAATAAAGACATTGTAAACCCTTTCGGCGTTTTTTTTTTTTGTTGGCGGCAACACATTGCTCGTGTTCGATTCGTTATGTCATGCAATGTCAACTTGTTTGCAACAACTAAGTCTTGTACAGCTATGTATATGTTGTTTTTGTTGTTGGTAATTTAAAAAACATTTCATTTAACACTTTTACAAAACCCCTTTCCGCTATTTTAAACTCAAGCAGGCGCACACAAACCATACATACATTCATACATATTATATAATATGTACCTATGTGTGTATGTATATGTATAAACGCACGTTAAGGCCACACGCTTACTTTCTTCGCTTACTTTATGCGCCACCAAATTATAGCAAAGTGTGAAAGTAAAGAAAGGGGTTTGTTATTGTTGTCAGCTGAAGTTAGAATTGACTTGCTTTTAACACTTTTACCAAAACGCAAGGAAAACTCTCTCTCCCTCCCCGCCTTCGTTGACATACAATTGACTAGGCTAAACCGCTTGTAGAATTCTGCATCTGCTACGGTGGTGCGCTTTCGAAACCGGAGACGAAACCGAAGTGTTTCGGTGTCTTCTTTTCTAAAGATCAGTCAAAATCGTTTCTTTGGAGTTTCGGAGGGGGAACCGAAGCTCTTATACTCGTCTTAACGGCACTAGATGCGGAGTAAAAATTCTCGAGTCCTCAGAAGTGCCGACTATTTGAAGCAAACAACAAAGTTAACTTTTTGGATCGAGGCAAATCAATGAGATGGAGTCGGATTCAGTATACGTTTGATCCTAATTTAACCAAATCGCGCAGCTTTGAACTTTTGGGGCAGAAAAATTTAACTGTTTGGTATCGGAGACCCGTTTTAATTTCAGTCGAGCAATTAGCATTTCGTACTACCATTCTGAAGACCAGGGTTCGAAACCTGGTTTGACCAATTATAGAAAATAAATTTTTCTCATTGCGTTCGCTGCTCGATCGGGCCTGTCAAACTCTATGAGTCTGTTTCTGATATGAAATAAAGCCTATTCATAAAAATCGATCGGCCGATCAGAGGTGGCTTAGAAAAAACTATAGGTCCCTTCATTTGTTGGAAAAAGATAAAGTCGCACACAACAAATTAGAGGAGGGCTCGGTCGACAATCGCTTCAGCGTTTTTACTGCATCCGTCTGAGAAGCCGTGTGGAAACCAAGGCTTCTGAAATTTTGCGTTTGCCAAGGAGGAAGCAAGAGACGCTGGTTTTTACGGTTATCTATACCAGGTGATGGTGACATGTTTACAGGAGTATGGATATTTATAATATATAATATAATTGGCACTTTGTAACCGCTGAAGCGATTTTCGGCCGAGCCCTCCTCCAATTTGTGATTTTGCGTCTTGAAGTTTTTTTCCAAAAACTGGATGGACCTACAGTTTATGTTATGTTATCGGTAGTAAATCCAAAATCGAAAGTTCCACGCGGCTCTATGGTATACGCTCTATTCACCTGAGTTTCCATAATCAGCGTCGGAACCGAATCTCTTATAAACTGCCCAACAAATACAAGAAAATCCATCGGTATTTTCGGCCCACCGTTAAAATACCGTTTCATCCTTATTTCCATTAGCGTCTCCACATATTTTTAAATTGGAAATTTTCAAATGTACAAACACCTCACAAACACACGTTGCAAGAAAAGCATCTCAATCCTTTCTTTTCGCCACACTTGCCACACGTGACGGCAAAACACGGCAGCGCCAGCGGCTGTGACAGCCAACCAGTAGACGCATTGAACGCGTTTTTAAGTAAAAGTAGCTTGTCTACTCTGTTTTCAACGGCTCAAAGGCATTGTTGCAAGTACACACATATACACATACATACATATGAGCAATCAACAACTTTTTAGGTACATACATACACACATCTATTCAAGTTTAAGTGTAAGTAATATTCTGCGTTTGCATGTGGTAAATATGTGTGCGTATGTGTGTATGTAATATATAAAAATATATGTATGTATGTATCTCTGCTGCATGTTCGAGTATATTTTTCGTGTAACATTTGCGACAAATTGTCATGTACGACACGTTGACACTTTGCTCTTTAACTTGCCTCACAAGTGCATGCATACGTACATACATATACGTACATAGGTACTTTTTACATATGTAAATATGTATGTTGATGTTTTAAAATCAGTTCAGTAGTTGAGGTGGTGTGAGTTGCTTTAAATTTGTCAATTCATTTGTTATGTCACACAATCGAAATTAGTTTCGACATTTTTGCGTTTTTATTAAGTAAAAGCTGTAAATAGAAGGAAAAATGGTGAAAAGTTCGTGACTACACATGTATGCATGTATGTATGTATGTATCTATATGGAGATATGCCGCTTGATTTGGTGAAAAACTGATTTTATCGACTCTTGGATACCGCAAAATAAAGGGTTTCAAAAATTTTAAAAGTTTTGATATCTCTGTCAAACTTAACTGTGAAACCAAACAAGTTTTGTTTTAGTTAAAAGTCAGATATTTATGAAAATGAATCGCTTAATAGCCGCACAACGCGTTGAACTTTTTAAAATTTCCTACAAAAAATGGTGATTCAAAAGTGGCCAAGTTTTGTGCTTTAAGAGCAGAATATGGTGCTCATACTCGTCCAACTACTCAAGATAATGGTTAAATTTCAAAGAAATTTCAAAGGACTCTGTAACCATGTTATAAGGCCTGGGAATCAGCGTTTTGCTCGTTCCACCTCAAATATCAAGACCCGATTGTGTATATTTCTCTTACGTTCTCAAGAGCTGGGACTTTCTTACAGCACATTTCGCACTTGGACTTACATCTACATCCAAATAGAGTCCAGCTCACATAACAACTGAAGCCAGCTGACCATTCACACAGTGGACGACGATTTTTCGAACAAAATTTTCTTCAGCAACGTGGCACATTCCTCACTCGGAGGATACGCAAATAAGCCAAATCGTCGCATTTGGGGCTCCGAGTATCCTAAAATAATAGAGGCTATTACACAAAAAAAAAACTTACCGTCTGGTGCGCTTTGAATCTAACTTCTTTGGAAATGACAAACGGCGAGACTGTCACTGTCAATTCGGAGCATTGTGGTCATATGATAAACGAATTTTTTTTGGTCTGCAATTGAAGAACACTACTTGGATAATATGTGGTTTCACCAAGTTGGTGCCACTTGCAACACAACGCTAGCGAATATGACTTTATTGCCTTTCTCGGCCTAGTAATCTTTCTTATTGGCGATGTCATTTGGTCACCGTGATCGTAGAATTTGACAAAAAGACCGCGTTTAAACGGATAAACCTTCAACTCTTGAACACTTGAATAACAACATTCGTCACAATATGGCTGAGATACCGCACAAAAGGGACAAAGAGAATTTTCTCAAACGGATCGAAGCTTGCAAAAATTTCTAAAAAAAAAATTTCGACAGCGCGAAATGGTTAACCGTGATTTAAAATTACTTTTAAATTATAATAAAAACAGACGAATAAATATTTTTAATAATTTACGGTTAATGATAGCAGATCACTTCTTTCATTTGGCTGTCGCGGTTGACCTTGCAGTAGCATATTCTGTTTTGTCTGTCGACACAAACCGCCAACTAGTTTTCAATTGTATTACCCTCAATGACTGAAATGGTGTCTTCAACTTTGAGTTTCATGTCATGAATAATCTCCAGATTTTTAGCATAAGCTTTTCCGTGACTACGTGTGAGTTTTCTGATCGCCAAATATAACAGTTTTGAATATTAACATAGCCACCAAGGTGAGAACGACCTCCATTGGTAAAAATTATCATTTTATGACAAGCGTTCTTCAGTCCCTTGAGCGAAATGAAATCTCATAGAAAGGTCATGTGGCTCCAGTCCTTCGATCAATTGAACTTTATAAGCCCTCAAGCCGAGGTTTTTATGCAAGGGTCTACGCAAAGAAGTTACCGCGATGTTAAATTTCTGTTAAGCTCACTTGTTAGGCCCATTTGTATAGTGATAAATTGGAATCAGTACAAAAGTAATTCTTATTATTCGCGTTAAGAAATTTAAACTGGGATGCGAACAAGAACCTGCCTTCTTACAAAAGTCGTTTACGGCTCATTAATCTACATACACTCCATAGTTGAAGAAAAATGCTTGGAGTTTTATTGTTATTAATAGTCCATTTCTACTTAGCGAACTTAAGATCATCTAGGCACTTTATAATTCTTTCATTGGGCTCATGCAGAACAAATTTTGAAATGCCCGACCCTTTTAAATATTTGTGTAACGATTTTAATACACATTTCCCCAACTTTGATTAATCTGACTCGCTTTTCTGTATCAAAACCTACTTACTGAGTGCTTTAAATAATTAAATAAATTCCCTCTTCTTTTCCCCATGCAATTTTACAGCAGCTGATGAACAAATCTGTAATTGTTTAGTGTAAGAGGCAAGTGTAACCGCGACCTTCCGCGAACGGTTTCGTGTTCAGGGCAGTCCGGACCGTTACTGGTTTTCGGTCACCGGTCTGTTTTTCGATTTCAGTCAGACGCTCCCCTCGGTCGGTTGGGCGGGAGCTGGGTAACGCTGGATTCGTCGTAAAAAAAAAACAAATAAAAAATGTGTTGGGTGGATGTTGATGGCTGCTCCCCTGACGAGCACACACGAGTGTTGGTTTGCCCGAAAGCGAACCGGTGTGGAGAACTTGCTACACAAAGTGTCTGGAAGGCGAGTTTTTCACTCGAAATTTTGCAAAGTTTTTTGCGTTTGCGTTTCCAATGCGTTTCCAATATTCCCCACTTTTTTCAAGCGTAAACTTAACCATTTCGTAAGCCACCAACTTTGAAATGAATACTTGGCACTTCGGGATTGTCATTGAAGTTGTAGGTATGTGCTTAAAGAAGCTAAAAAAACTGAAAATTCTTACCTTGTGAAAAAAGGTACTATTTTCTGCTATATTAAACCCAATTTATAATTTTGAGATAAAATATCTGAACATAGTGACAGTCCATTAGGCTCAAAGAAAATAGGTTTTTAAAAGAAACTTTTTCTTCTATATTGGTTCTCGGTCTTCTTTAGTCACGAACACATGATCGTGACGTACTGCTGCTCACTCGGCTCTACAAACTCAGAATAATAACGACTCAAACAAGTAAGGAAGATGAATTCCGGGTAAACTAGACATTAGATACTTTATTAATATATTTATACATATTTTTTTAAATGACTTATCTGACTTTCATAGTAGTCCATTTGTATAGGAGGTTCGCTTGATTGTGGACCCTTGTTTGTATTTTTCGGTATTTTCGGTAGACCATGGGATACACTTTTGACCTAAAAGAGGTTGGTGCAACACCCACCAGAAATTTTTTTCCGCCCCAAATATTTATTTTACAAAAATGTGTTACTGAATTAGTGCGATTTTAATTATTTTCAAAATTATTGTTAAGGTGCCCATATATAATAGCGTTCTGCGTACTTATAACTCAAGGACCAAGACTCATCAAGATATAGTAATCATTATTTGAGTTATCGTGCACACCGACGGACGGAAAAACAGAAAGGGTTATCTTCCCTCTTCCCCATTCCTGCATCCGCTGGCATTTCAGCATGTCGTCCTTTAACGAAATGATTGGTCAGTATCCCAATTGCCTTTGAAGTGTGTTCCTGACTATCTCCAGTTCTATTTCGGCCAGGTTTACCATGACTTGGAACAATTACCTTAGTAGGAGTTTTGTATGTGGCTAGAGGCATACCAACTCGTTCTTTATCCGGAGGAATCAGTCCTTTTTATGTGTCTGTAACTAGGCATCTAAGCCAGGGAAATAATCAGTTCTGTTTAGTCATCTCCTGAAGACATCTGCATTGTGGTATGAATTTAATATTTGTTGTGAGAGTCCAGCGCTTTAATTGCTGTTTGATTGTCACTGAGTACTAATTTCGAATGTGTTTAACAGCTTTCATGATAACAGAGATTTCGGCATGGAATGCACTACAATGACCAGGTAGCTTGAATGAGAGTTTCAGTAAAGGTGTATGCGAGAAAACCACTGCTCCTCCTCCTCTACCATCTAGTTGTGTTCCATTTGTGCAATTTTTAATACACCCGGCGGGAGTATGATATTTAATTTCCAATTATTTCCTAGTGGGTATCAAAGGGCGGGTATCCTAGGTGGAAAAGTTTATTTGCTGATTTTTTAGCAAAGTAAAACTCTCTAGAATTTATCATATTTTATACATCTTTTCAGCTAAATTTCCGGTCCAGAATGACTCCAAAAAAAATTATTTTTACCCCTAAGATCCGCCTAGAGCTGGTAGAATTTTACTTAATTACTGCTGAGAGGAAGATGTTCCACCTTATTAGAGTAAACACAGAGTCCACAGGCGTTTGGACCACAACGATACTTTACGAAGTATCCCATACATTAGATCAAATAAGGTTGGGGGAAACTTGCCTCAGTAGGTTAAGCCTATATCGTCAGCGTAACTAAGCCACCCCTCAATCTCAATTTCGTTTCAATAAAAACTGTCATGTTTGGGTATGCGTACGACGAACTGAGGCTTGTCTCTGTTGGTATATATATGGAAACTCGAGATCATCCCACTATAGCGGTCATTGCCATACAATGAAGCAGTTGAATAATGAAGTCCACCAAAGTCTAAATCTTAGGGTTGAAAGTTGCTGAAAATTCTATTTATCCTACAAGTTTCAATTTACTTTTTACTTATTTAATATTTTAACTGATTTTATCAATATTTTTTTTTACCTGTATTTATTTGTATATATATATATTTGTGTGCAATAATTTAGCAATGTACACAATAATAGGTATTAACTGGTGAGAACATCGAATTCCCATCAACGAATTTCGTTTGTAAAGAAAAACAAAACAGCAACAACAACAACAACAACAACAACAGCTTACAAGCAAAATTTGTATTGAAAGTTTATGTATAACAAACACATACAAATGCTATACATTTGTTAACCCCATCAACTGCACAGCACACAACGCTCCCCGCACACCCTTCACGTGAACTCTAGCTGAGCTCTTCCATTCAATTCCAACGAAATTCGCTTCGTTACGCTTTTACACAGCGAATAACGAAAACTTTTACAAACTAAGTAACATCGAAAGGTAGTGGAGGTGGGGGCGAAGGAGGTCGTTGACTATTGAGGGGGTCCTTGATATACTTGTAAAATCCTTGATAGTCGGTACTGTATTTTTCACGCTCCCCCGACGAATGCCGCAGCCTTCGGAGAGACATTGTTGGCAACGGGTCGTTCGCTTTCATATATGTAGGAATGTATGTACGTATGCATATGTATGCCATTTTCTTGCAACAAAAACAACAATAGCTTTTTTGTTGTGCGGTCGCGTTTGGGAATGTACAAATATATGTATATGAGTATATGCACGAGTATGTGGCACGGAAACGGAAGTTGGCGTAAGAAGCTCTATTTATACAAACACATTGTATGTTACTTACATAGTACGCACACACACACACACATGGTTATGCAACCGCGTAACGGTGCAGCGCAATACCATAACGAAAACTGCAAATTTTAAACAAAACGGGATTTCAACGTGGCAATTTTTGGAATCCCAACGTCAGCACTACATTTTACATTCTATATGAATCTTTTTGTTTTTATTGTTACTATGTTTTTGTACTTTGCACATATGTACATACATATATATATTATAACATATTTTGCTACATTTTTTGCACACTTTTCATTGGAAATTCGTTTGTCGTGGCGGTATTTGGCGCAATAAAACAGCGTGAATGCTTTGCTCTGTGAGAAGCACTTTGTATCGTGAGTATTGCGAGGTGTGAAGGGGGGTGGGGCCCACCGCCTCACACCATCATCCGCTAACCTTTTCGTCTGTTGTTTGGAAATGGTGTAGAGCAATTTTGTTGCCACCTTCGTTGTTGCCTACCGTTTCTATTTCGATTGTTTTGCAAGCTTTCGTGAATATTGATATTATGACACAAACGCATATAAAATTATAACCCGGGTAAATGCTAACTTCGGGGTATATTCTTTTGGTTCGCTGCCAAGTTTTTTTTTTTCAAAATTTCTACGAAGCACCAGCGAAGATACCAGAAGAATATTTTAAATCTTGGTTGCTCTTATTCGAAGAAATTATTTTTAGTAAATTATTTGAAAAAAATCTTATAAAAGCAAAAAACAAAAGTGAAAATAAAACAAAAATATTAATCATTAAAAATAAAACAATTTTTTTTTCAGAGTTATAATTGGCGCTTTGTAACCACTTGAGGGATTTAAAGTTAATTAATTAGTCTGATCGAATTATACAAAAAAATAAGATTAAAGGTACAGCAACCCAACTTTTCCACTCCTTCAGAGTAAAATTTCGTACAACCGGTTCTTATTGGATGCCAATGTCATAGACAAAATACACTCTCTAAGTTTCGGTTCTCTACGTTAAGAGGTTTAATCAGTCAGTCATTCAAGACAAAGGATATTTTACATATATATAGTACATCTAGTCGAACTTCTTGAATAGTCATAAAGTGCTATTCATTTCATGGTTTCATAAGTACAACGATGTACTGAGAACAATGCGCTAATGTTGTTAAATCCCACAAAAACAATGGTGATCCACGTTTCCGGCTTTAAGAATAGATTGCGCTGCACATAATCGTCCAACTACTCAAGCAATAGGTAAAATTTAAGAAAATTTGAAGAGACTGTATCGGTTAGAGATATTATAAGACCTTTGCATCATCATTTTGCTCGTTTCACCTCAAATATCGCTACTGTAAGTGAAAGTGGAGGATGCGGCAACCGAGTGGTTAGCTTTGCGTATTGCCACTCGGACGCCAGGGTTCGATCTGACCGTTGGTCGTTGATGATCGTTTAAGTATAATACATCAGTGTGTCTGTGTACCAAGCTCGATTGAAATGTCTCAAAAAATGCGAGACCAGTTTGGGTACAAACAAACAGATTTACGGGCATGGCTAACTCAACTCAACTCAAGTCATTCTGACCCGATCAGTATAAATTTTGATGAGCCTATATCTGCTCCTTCTTGTACTTAAACACACGGGAACAATATTAATATGCAATTTCATGTGTACGGAAGATGTAGAAAGCTTCTTTCTAAATAACTTAGACAACGATTGAAAAGGGGGGAGAGAAATCCGATCGCACAAATCGAGCCTGTAAAATTAAACGGTTTTCATATGGAGAAATAAAGGCAGATGCTAATTGGAATCCAATTTTTCCCATAACTTACGGTTGTTTTTCCTCTGCAGCACCAATTTTAAGATTCCGCTACCATCCCCAGGTGTATGAGTTGGCAGCATTTAACAATGCAAGTACCATTTCAATGTTCTCGTCAATTGGTTTATTTGATAGCAGTCAGTATTTACTTACCTCAACCAAGCTGTATATAGCGAAGAAGGTGTTATAATTGTCACAAAATCAAATCAAAAAATCAAATTCATAATCAGCGACCCCAAAAAACCCTGGATACCAATTTCTAAAAATTATTAATGATTTTTAAAAGTGGTCTTCTCACTTTTCATATAGGCGTTGTTTTTACACCTCTATTAAAACGTCCAGACAGGGTTATTTTTTTCGGTCCTAGTTTCCGGAAATATTTGATTTTTTCAAAAATCGTGTCGGACGGTGTTATTAGTTGTTTGGATATCACAACAGACACTAGAGGAGAAGTTGAAAATATTAGAGGGGAGTAGCTTTAGAAAAAGCACTGCAAATGTGGGGACTTTCGCACTTTTGAAGTTGCTTTGTGATAAATTTGTATAGATTCTAAATCGGACCAATACTGGGGCTTAAACACGGGCTCATTAAATTGAATCATTGTCGAAAAGCAGTCCTCGCTAAAGCAGAACAATTATAGTACAAACGACCCATAAGTAAAATCCAAAGAGATTATGAAGGAATATTGCCAGTCGTTTATAAGAAGACTCGTAGGCGCACATTAACCAAGCACCCTGACCATGAGCCGTTGGTTCTCTTATTTCTTTTTATCTCATTCTCAAAGTAAAAAAAGTTTGTGAGAAAGAAATTTTCGGGAAAAATTGAAATCAATATAGAGATTTTGAGGTGAATTAGCAAAAATATTTGTTCGTCGTCTTAAAATATTAATAATATCTTGAGATTCTAGAACATTTCACTGATAAGCTGCTTGAAAGGGCTTCTACAGGAGTTGTCGTGTCTTTGGGCAGTTTTTCTTGATGATTCATCTAAGATAGCGGTTGCCTAGTTAGCGAATCAAATTAGTTTCAACAGTGATTCGAAGTAACTGGATACTGAAACCTTTTGGTCAGGAATTTATGGTTTCACAATGTGGTCTTATACCCTACATAAACTAGATGTCCTTTCAATTGTTAGCCAGCCCAACAAGGTCGTAAAGAAATGCAGGTTTTTTGATTGCGTAAACAGAAACTGGGGTATTTGGGATGAGATATTTTGGAGAACTTTTATGAAACTATTGCTTGAGTTTTTGGTGTCCCAATAGAGGAGAATTACGATATGTAAGAGAAACTAGAAAAACTATTCAATTTTTAAGGCATAATGGAGGTACCTTTGGGAAAGCAGAACTTATGGAAATCTTAAAATTACCACAATAAGAGTTCAACTCTTTTAAATCATCCCAAATTCAGCTCTTCCTTACATGTTTCACGTAACTCCATTTTACATTGTTGTTGTATAACCAATTGCCAGTGTACTTAAGAAGTTACAAATGTTCGGTACTACGGTTCGGTTGTTGTTGTTATTGTTATTGTCGATATACAAAATGCTTTTAATAATAATGTTGCCAATGTTGGCTGTCAGTAAGGCTGTCAGTTTGTTTTATTGTTATATATGCCGCCACATTTGTCGCCGTTACAATTGCTATTTTATTCGTTCATATATACATACATACATATATACACACATACACATACATTTATTCAAATATTCATACACCTCTTTTATTTAACATATAACTACATTGTTGTTGTTGTTGTTGTTATTATTGTTTTAAAAACTACTTCATGAATTGTTTCACTAACGTTCCGCTAACAAACTTAGGTACATAAACACATTAGTACTATTGAATTGGAGAAAAGTTACTCTAACAACCGCTTGTGCCTGCTGTGACCGTTATTTCTTGCTTTTGTTTCAACCATATTGGGTGTGAGGTGGAGCGCAGTGCAACACAAAGCACTATAAAGCCTTTCGCTCTTATGTATGGTAAGTAAGCTACCCTAAAAGCTCCGTTTGTATTGTATAATATAATACAATATATGCTTGGATTGTGCGAATGTATGAATAAATGTCTGTGCGTGCGTATAATTCATTATTCATAGAAGTTAGTTTGTTGTCATTAATTAAATGGCAATGTTGTAACACAATTCAAATCGCTGTTTTATGACACGTAGGCGTCCCTCCTCGTCTCCCTTCCTTTCGGTCAGAGGGTGTCAATAATTGAGATTTTCTTCAAAAGTAGAATTTGAAATAAGGTTTAATAAATTTTTTGTATTTATATAATATAATACATTCAATTACCTTAAAGGAAGATAACAACAAAAAAAAAAACGGAAGAAGAAATCCGGTTCACTGTTTTATCTATAGATAGTTAGATTTTCTAAGAAGCTTCGGATGACTCACTGAAATAAAATTTGCATTTAGCTCCAACTCTGGCCCGAAATTATGAAAACAAATATTTTCTAACTGGGTTCGCCCGGCAGGAAAATTCAACCCCTCTGCTAGACAATCAACTTAAATCGCAAGATCTTGGAGGTCACGTGCTAAAGTGAAAAGGAGAACCCCATGCTGTTGTGCTCTCTCGGAAGAGAGGTCAAACGTTTTAAAAATCAAGATTTGATTATATGCACCTGAAATGTCCCTTAATTGGGAAAGTGGCGCTGCCCATCTGGTTGATTGATTGCATTTTGACTTGTTTTATTTTTTTTAATTCATTTCATTTACATTTATTACATTTGATTTTAACTTATTTTCTTTTGTTAAATATATTTATTTTATTTTATTACTTTTTATTTATTTATTTTATTATATTTCATTTTATTTTATTTTATTTCATTTTATTTTATTTTACTTTATTTTATTTTATTTTATTTTATTTTATTTTATTTTATTTTATTTTATTTCATTTTATTTTATTTTATTTTATTTTATTTTATTTTATTTTAATTTATTTTATTTTAT